>OY728134.1:5000000-6250000 GCA_963277665.1 Viscum album | reverse complement strand
ATTATAATTGAATGTCCAAGTATAAAAAAAGTTTTATTCAATAGCGTTCTCCTAGAGGTGAAGAATTCTATTACCTTCTTGTACAAGAAAAAAATTTACATTCTTGATGAGTATACTTTTATCTATCAATTATTTTTAAAAAAATTAATTTTTTTTCTAAACAATGACTATAAGAGATGAATTTTTAATTCTTTAAGTACTAAAAATGTTTTTAAAGACTGTATATCCATAAAAGGGATAGTCAAGCTATTCCACCTGTATTTAGATATTAAAGAAAACCACTTTTTTTTGAAAATGTTATGAAAATTACCCAATATTGTTAAACCTTAATATTATACAATAACCATCATAATTAAATAGTAACACCTAATGTTGAAACTAAATTATTCCATAAATAACCATCCTTATGATTATTTAAACACTTCTGAATTATGTTTTAAACCCAAATATTAGATGGATTTGATCATATAATATTCTAAGATAAATAAATCATTAAATATCAGATAAAATACTATATGTTTTCTCGATAAAAGTAAATTTTTCTTGAAACAAAAGTTTATACTAATCCAGACATCATGTAGGCCAGTGTTACTGTGGGAAACCCATATCATTCTTCGATTAGGGGTTCAAGCCCCACCACCTAGCTAGATGCGATGGGGTATCATAGAGAATATGGGGTTTCCTTTTTTATATGATCATTAAAACTAAATCCTCCCTAAAAACTAAATTTTTTCCTAGGGGATAAAAACAAGTCATCCCAAAAAATGTATTCGAAAATATCTTGTAGATATTATTACATAAAACCTCATTGGGGTGTCTAATACCGTGAAATTATGATAAGGTTTTATCTTATAGACAAATGATGATTACCATAAATTTTAGTATAACATCACATGAAACCCTCATAATCTTCAAAGTTATCTAAATCACCAACTGATACCGACTATAAAACCCAGAACCCACACTCGTGGATCCTGTACTAAAATCCATAACATTACATTACTGGCATTGTTCAATACAATTGTGACACAAAATTTTCTATTAAAACCATAAAACATGAATAGGATAACATGAGTCACATACATACTAGAAGAAATTTTGGTTTTATATTTTTAAAGAATTAGCTCTAATTGATACATAAAAAACTCATACCCACTTGGACTCAGTATTCATCAAATGTATATTTATTTTATTTAACCCAAAATTTATTATCTCATGATATGTCATTAAAATAATTGGTGTGATATAATTTATAGAAATAAATCATTCAAAACAGGTATTTAAATTCTAGGTAAAAGGAAAAAATAAGAAGGGTGATCACAAACCCGTTGAATGGGTAAACATAAGAATTAACAATTAAGTTTCATCAATAATCATAATAGTGCATAAGGGAATGATGAATAAATAAAAGTGTGTTAGAGAATCATATAATAACTCATACCTGAAAATATATGGACCATGAAATATAAAACCATGGAATATACATGATCAATATGAGTCAATAATCATGAGCGATGTGATATCAATCGTGATCATTAGAAACATTATAAACACATAATAAGCATAAGGAAACACATTAATGTACCTTGGGATATCATTATACCTTTCACACTTATAAATGGAATAACCATGTGGTTGACTACCATACATGTCACTCTTAGAAATGTAATATCCATATGGCCGGCTTCCATTCCCATCACATTGGAGGGCTATAACGGACCCCCCCATCCTTGGTATATCATGGAACCACCTATTATTGGTTTATAATGTTACCACCCATGAAATTTCTATGTACCATTAATAAATAATCACACATAATTATCCCATGGACATGAAATAGTTTTAATAAAAATATCTTTAAAAATGATTAACCCATGGAAAATAAATAGGTTGAATAAGAATATTTTTTAAAACATGAGGAACCTTTTTAAAACAATGGATTAAAAAAAAATCACTTTGAAACATGAGTAACCCATGAAAAAGAAATGGGTTCAATAGAATCTCTTTGAGAGATGAATATCACAGGGAAAATAAATGGGTTCAATTAAAATATCATCGAAATATGATTAACCCATGTAAAAAAATGGGATCAATAAAAAGCTCTTTGAAAAATGAATAACCTAAGGAAAAATAAATCGGTTTAATAACAATGTCTTTGAAACATTTGTAACCCATGTAAAATAAATGTTTATAATAAAAATATAATTGAAACAAGATTAACCTATGGAAATGAAATGGATTAAATAAAAATATTTTTGAAAAAAAATATAATCCATCCCATGAATAAATGATGATGGTCTCAATTTAAATTATACCAAGTGGAGGATAAGTAACAATAAGGGTTTTTGATTCTTAATAATGTAAATATAATTAAAGGTTCATTAAACCACTATGGTGGAAGTTATCATTTTTATATTGAAATTCATTTTGAAAATCCTTTCAATTGAAAATATGTTTTGAAAAAAAGATCATAAAAAATAAGCCTTTTAAAAAAGAAAAATAACCCTCTATTAATTGAAAAGGGGTAAATTCGTACATGTCATATGAGGTAAAAATAGAATTCATTTTTCATGGTAAAAATGTTATAAAAATGACATGTTCAAAAAGATACAAAAAAATTCGTTGAAAACATTGGTAAAAGATAGAAATGGTAAAAAATGTCTTTAATATATCATTGTGGAATTGTTAAAAACATTTTTTTGAAAACCTTTTATGAAAATAAGATTTTTAGAAGAAAACATGTTCTTCAACTAAATAGATAACGATGTCTAGTTTTCTTAAAAAACATTATAACACTTTTTATGTACTAATGAGTGAAAAAATAGATCTATTACTTGAAAAAATCATGAATAACCAGTGTAGAGGATAATTAAATGGTTTATTAAACAACTTTAGTGTAATTTACTCAAATTTAAATGAATGATCTTTAAAGTTATTCTTGAGGAAAATCAACTTCAAACATTTCAATGTGTCCCATTCCACATTGAAACATTTTAAATCATAAACCTTATGAAGGAATAACATTAAATGAATGTTTTAAATAAAATGAAGCTAAAAGGATTGTGGATATAGTATATAAAAAGTGGTAGTGGATACACCTCTCAAAATAAATAAATGGTGAATATAACAATTATCTCATTGATGTAAAAAGTGAGACAAAATTATATTATCTGGAGTGCAATTGGTCAGGATTATTTTCTATATTTATGAATAATAAATTTATGTTAGTTATATTATTTCTTCATAAAATTTTACAATTTTATAATAACTTTTATTTTACATAAAAATGAGTTATATATAATTACTTATTCAATAATTTTTATGTTTGATGTTTTAACTATATTCGGTTTATAAATAAAAACTGACATTGATAGGTCGACTATGTTCAATGAGTTCATTAAATAAACATATATAGAATAATAATTGTGAAAAAAATATCACATTTATACATCAATTGTAGTTTTAAAACCAATCATTGAATATGGTTATGAAAAATGAACCAATGTTATAATCACATAGAAACTGGGCTGTACATACGCATGAGTAAGATTCCCATTTTTCAATGATCACTATATAATGAGGGTATGCAACATTTTATTTTTTTTCCAATGTTAATTATATCATTAATTCCAAGTTATTTAATAATATATACTTATATATATAATTATAATGATTTAATTGGAATCACATCATGTCGAGGAGGTGGTAGTTCACACGCCCATGACCGATATTATCACTTTATAGTGTGTGAAAAGGGTAATAAAGAAATGATAAATTATTTTTATAGAAATATATTTATTTCTAAAATATAATATATATTTCATTTTGGTCACATATGTGTAATATAAACAATCCTTTATACATTCCATGTATTGTGTAAAGTCATATATCCTTGGGGATGAGGTAGTTTACAATTCCATAAACGATGTCAACGTATATACAAAAAATGAGAAGTATAAAGGTATGTGTTATAAAAAAATTCAATAAGAATAAATAAATAATAATAATATATATATTAAATATAAAAAAATTTACATTATTTATCTTACCCATGGAAGGTGGTAAAGCAAAAGAAAATGACATCATTTTGTGAGGTGGTAGTTCATTGTACACATAAACGATAAGTTTTTCACCCATTAGATGGATGTGTGTATAGGATACAGTAGAAAATTTTTAATAAAAACATATAATTATATTTAGGATATTTTATTATTATATAATAATAGAATAGTAATATTTTAAAAGGTGGATAATTAAAATAAAACAAAACATATTTGGGATGAATGTTACTTCTTATTCATGTAACTCTATTTGGGTAATACCAAAGGGATTCCTTGAATGGATTTTTGAAGAATTTGAGGCTTCTAGGATGAGTAGAGGTATGTCTGGGATCTATTTGGGAAGATAATTGTCACAAAAAAGTTGTTTTAGAGGTGTGAAGAAGTGTGTGGTGTGAGTTCTTTTTATAGTGGAGGGGGAGTGGAACTCTTTTAAAAAGTAGAATGTATAAATTATTGGGAGGTATACCATACCTAATGTGACTACATAATGAAAAAATAATTGATTAAAGGTAAATTATGATCTATAAAAACCTCAAACATACAAAAATAATTTAATTTTGTTAATTTTTTCCTTAAAGTTCTATGTTACCTCAATTTTATCATTTCGGTTTTTAATAAAGTAACTATATTTCTATCCTCAATAATTTCACATTTTAGAATAAATTAAAGTAATATTTATGATAAAATATAGAAAATATTAAATATAAATATTTTATCTAATTTATCAAAATATAAATATCTTGTTCTTTGGATTTAAATTTGAAAACAAGCGCATGTAACGCACCACAACACTACTATAACCCAGACCGTGAAAACAATGTTTTTACTATATATGGGTGAATATGTTAATTATATAAGATAAATTAATAAGTTAATAAACTTAATTTAATATTTATTGACACTTAAAATCAACATTTCAGAATATAATATTTTTATTAATTTGATTATATTTAATTAAATATCATTTACAGTAAAATTAAAATAATGTCAATTTTGACATTATATATTTAGTTTTAATTTAAAAATATAAAAACTATATTATAATTCATTTTTATTAACTTCAAAACTATGTAACATGAAATATTCATCTAAAAAATAATTAAATAAAATAAATTATTAAATTTACATCACTTATAACATTTACAGTACCATTTTTCTAGTTAATTATTAACTAAACAATCATTCCATTGGAATTTATTAAGTAAATAATGTAAATAATTAATCTATAAAAATTGATGATAAATAATTATGATAAAAATAAATAATTTATATTTCAAACGGATATGTGTAAATTAAAATATGTTCTTTTTTCCACCAATAAATGTTTTATAAATGTTTATGTCATAGAATTCTCTTTTTTTGTCTTTTTCCTTACATAACATATCTTATAGTGAAATTTCATGAAACAGTGTCCCACTAACTCAAAAATGATTAAAAAATAAGATATGGTACAAATATTATCAACAAATATCCTTTGGACAATTTTCTGTTCATTTTGGACCTTATGTTTATGTTATAATCCCTTGTCAAACTAAATTTTACCTTAATCGCTTTAATTAATTTAATTATTTTTTCTAATATTTTTTTAAATTAAGATGATATTATTATACAAAAAATTCCATATATATTACAATAATTCAGTTCCAAATATCCAAATTCAATTCATAGAAGTTCAAAAAATAAATTTAAAGTAATTTTTGCATATGTGGCAAGAAAGAGAGTTTTTAAATTTAAAATATTCAAAAGTTCATTAATATTTTATATATAAATTTAGTATAAAAATTATTTTATTGACAAAAATTGGATTAATAAATTTATACATGATCTATTAGGACTTTTATAAAACTTTAATATTTAATTAAACATTTATAGTTATTTAAATGAAAAGGTAGTTTTACACTAATGTATAGTATATTTCATTACTCATCAAATAATAAAAATTCTTAGAAAAATTAAAAAATCTAACCCAATGTAAAATTTGATTTCGAAATTTCAAAAATAAACATTTTTTGTCACATCAAAATTATAAAAGGGTCGAAAATTATATTTACAATAGGTTCATTATTAGTTGGAGGTAAGACAATCTTTTTAAACAAATACAGCTTCAAAAATGGATTTCTTCTTATTTTAAGCATATAAAATTTATTAGATAAATGTAGAAACATTTTATAAATTTTTTTAAATAAAATATAGTTATCAATATTTAGACCCACCAATATAATTTCATGGTGATAAATTCTATATTAAATTATAATATCAACTATGTATTATTGTTTGATAAGACTCGACCTTGCATGTATCATAGGTTATAAAAGGGACTTGATGTTTCCTAGAACAGAAGAATAACTTTTTTGTTTCATGTGATGTGAGATAAAATATTTATTTTGTGTAATATAGTTTATTAATGAATTAGAATTAAATTTAAAACACACATTTCATAATATAATATGATGTTACATATCTAGTTGTTATATGTGGAGTAATGTTAGGGACATTGAAATTAATAGGAATTGTAGATATAATTTAAGTGGATGGAAAGACATTAACAGATAATAAATTTTGGCATTTTCGGATTGGTCATCTTACTGGGAAGAATAATGACTAAAGTTATAATGATTTATGATTTGAAATTTATTAGAATTCATGAAACATATGTGTTAGTGAAACCGATAAATCTATCATTAAACTTAGATGTATTGAATATTAGATCTCCAAATTAAGAATGAGTTCTTGTTGATATTTAGGGAAATATCCTTATCTAGTCCCACAGAGGTGCTTTTACATTATAAAATTTATAAATGATGCTAGTAGATAATTTTGGGGTTCTTATTTAATGAATATTTTAGATGTATTTTTGTTTTAATTTAATTTAAATCTATTATGGAGAAGGAAATAATATTGAGGATCAACTGTATTCATTTGGACAATAGTAGCGAGTTCATCAAACATAAGTTCTGAAACATTTTTTTTGATATAAGGGGATAAAGAATTAGAAGAAACTTACTAGAAAATTGAAGAATAATGGTTTGGATAAAAGTATAAGACATACATTGAATGATAAGGATAGAAGAATAAAATTACACATTGTAATTTTCATGAGAAATTTGGTAGAGGAATTAAACATGAAAAAATTAATTTCTAATAGGAATCTGCCATGATCAGTTAGAACAGACCATCCAGATAAGACATAGTTCAATTAAAACCCATAAGTTATCCATTTTAAAATAATAAAAAGTTTAGAATAAGTTTATATGGTTCATATAGATCATGATAATCTTGAGGAAAATCCAATTTATATTTTATTACTACATATAGATATGAATGTTTTGTAATCTTATTTGGGATAATGAATGTGTATAAATAATATGATGATGCTATTTTTTCATAAATTGGAGGTATTTTTGAAAGGAATAAAACATACTAGAGGAAGAATTTCGGAGTAAAAAATCAACTATAAATGTCTCGATTGATATTAGTAATAATTTCAATATATGAAAAGTTTTGATGAACTAATATGAATGTACTAAAAGTATAGAGCAGATGCCAATGGGGGATTTTATAGTATGTTAAAGGAAAACTGAAGCTCGAGTATAGGTACAAAATGTTAGGGATCAAAATTATAGAGTTACATATAAAAAAAAATATATTTAGTTAAGATGGTCACCAATAGTTTGAATAATTATTCAATGGTTTGTATCTAACATGAAATTTATTATTTTAATGAAAACATAAGAACAGAAATACTCAAGGGAAGTAGTGACACTCTCTAAGGATCTTAACTTAAAAATTATATATTACAATGTATTTAGATTATATTCAATTTCATTTATTCCTAATGATCTTTTATTATTAGTGTTATGGAAATTTAGTTCATAACACTAATATAGAAAACCCATAAATTTACAAATGTTTCACATCTATTTAGTATCAATTTTATTTAAAATATAAAATTTTAAAAAGAAAGTAATTTTTTATTCATGAAAAATCATCATGAATTTTAACTTGTCTTATTATATGTTCTTACACATTCTTAAACCCTTTGAAAAATAGTTATCATTGTTTTATTAAAACAAAATGATCAATAAGGGACATAAAAAAAGATGAAACATACTAGTCCAGTGAAATCCATGAAAACCCATATAGTATTTACCTGTTCTTTAATGTTCATTGAGAATATAGAATAAAATATTTCCAATTTAAAGACTCAATAAATGTTTCAAAAAATAAGAACTTTAAATCCAAATGGGTATAAAAATTAATATTTGGAATCTTAAAGCATCATATTCATAAAATCCTTTCAAAACCCTTTCAATTGAATTAACCATACGACTAACTTCTAAAATAATTATTCATAGAACACAACCATTACCCAATTAATTTGATATCTATAATGGATATCAACATCCATATAAGAAATATTGAGAAAAACCATTTTCTATAAGATATAAATGGGCTAAACCATTTATATAAGCTATATCATGATCACTGGTGAGCTATAATGGGGCTCAAAACTTTATATAAGCTGCATCGGGCTCTCCATTTTTCATGAGATGTAAGGGGGCTAAACACTTCATATAAACTATATTAGGCTCACCCATGGGATATAATGTGTCTCAAACTATTGTATAAGATGTGTCAATAACACCTGTTACTCATTTATTATTATCAAGTACCATATAAGGAATAAAAAAATTTATTACAACAGTTTTTATTCATATATCCTTCATAAAACGCTTTTAAACTCATTTTCAAATCACTATTGGATATCAAAATACCATTTTATTTTAAAAAAATATTTTCATTCAAAAAATACCCAAAAAGTGAAATCTTTTTTCTTTGAATAAAAAGATAAAATATTTTAAAGGAATCCAAGATAAAAATAATAGTTATAATGGAGTGAAAATTCATTTTTTCCATATACATTAAAAAGAAACATTCCTTTAGTTATCTATACAAAATTTAAATTATTCTGTAAAAATATTACATTTTTGAAATCCTTTGATAATGGTAAAAAATTACGTTATAAAGGTTTAGGTCCATTATATTTTATTGATAAAATAAATTTTAATAAAAATGGATATGGAAGACACATATTTTCAAAATAAATCTTAAAAACATTTAAAAGAAAGGTTTTAAGTTAATGTTTTCCTTACCATGAGTCTGTATTGTGATGAATGTTTATTATATTCCTAAATAACTATCATAGGATAATTTTTTATTTACATAAGAACTTTTTCCATATTTATTAGTCATTTTATTTCACTTATTACTAGGTTATTATCAACTACTTAATCAATTAAAATTACACCATATTTTGGATGATATTAAACTAATATATCCAAACAAACATTGTTAGGTTGATAATGTACAATGAGTCCCTTATTCTAACATCTCACAAGTAATAAATATGAAATGATTATCATTTTTATACATCAATTATTATTTTAATACCAATTATGGAATGTGGTGATGAAAAATTAAGTATATTATAATCATAGAGATGGTAGGTCGTATGTACCAATGAGTTACATTTTCTTTCTTTCAACAGTCATTATTAAAAATGGTGAGTGATAATTCAACTATATATAATGATAATAATATCATAAATATCATTTTATTTATTTATATAAATTTATATATATCATCCATGTTATTTTATGATGAAAAATAATAACATCATGTTGTGGAGATGGTAGTCCACATGTACACATGAATGATGATTTCATTTTTTTAATGAGTGGGAAGGTAAGAAATAAAATCATATATGAAATTTTAATAATGTTAAATATATTATTAATATAATAATTATTTAATATTTATATCATAAATATTAATTAACATTGTCAATAAATCATTCAATATAAAGCATTAGTCCTGCAAATCATTTTTTTTCATTTTCCCCGAGGCGGTTTATGGGTTACCAGTATCCTTACAGACTAATCCACCAGACAACCAAACTCCACCCTAGAAAATTCAAACATTCAATTTCAAAATTCAAACAGACCATGCCATAATAACAAACATGATAACTGAGGCGCCTCTAACAGAGTTCCACCTCGAGCCACACACCAGCCAATGACAGGCGACCGAACAGCCAGCGAACAACCATCGCCGCCATAGCCCAGGATGTCGACAACGCCATTCACCAGAAGTCAGCACCATCAAACCTTTATCAGCGCATCAACCCATTCACCAATTTCAATGAGGGAGAAACCCTCAGAACATTGCATCATCATTTCCGGCATATCACGAAACTCAAACATCGTTGAAATAAACTAAAGATGAGGAACCAGATTCATCCCACACAATAATCAAATGCAACCAAACCCCGTCGAGAAACCCGCCATCGACAGAATCTGACCCAAACAATCACCAAGCATTCCAACAAAAAAATAAATATGGAAACAATCACCATGAATTCCATATAAATCATTAGTGTCAAACGAATCGTAACACTTCATGAGGAGGAAGTCCACCGTATGCATGGGTAATGTCATAATATCCCCACAAATTGGAAAGAAAGAAGGTACTTGTGATATCATAAATAAATAAATAAACAAATCTTAAAAATATCAATTATATATACATTATATAAATCATTATATCAATCAATGAGAATCAATGATGAAAAACAAATTACATCGATTCACAAGGCGGTAGTATGTGAGGCTCCCGAATAATGGTTTCTATTTCCATATGATAGAATCGAAGAATAATTTAGGTGATTAAATTAACATAATAAAATATAATTTTATTTTAGATATATTTTTTATATCAATCTAATTTTAGAATATTTGAAGATGGTGGAATAAGAAATAATATAAAAGTGCTTAGTTAAGCACAATACCTCTTTTCCATTCAACCTCCTTAGGTTATCAACAAAGGTTTCATATATAGGATTTATGATCAACCTAAGGAATCTTGGATGTGGGTATGTAGTTATGGAAAGGATTTAATTAGGTATTTTATATATTAAAAGGGTTTGGAAGAGAAAACACAAGAGGAGAAGGGGTGCCCTTTTATAAGAAATGGATAAGACACGATAGGAATGTTTTGAAAAAAAATGTTTTACCCACACTTTATACATGAAAAAAGGATCCAAAATGGATCTTTATAGATACATAGATGGTATAGGATCGAATAATATCCATAAATTGATTTTTTTTAAAATTTTATATGTCATTTAATCCCTTATATTTTATGTTTAACACATCGCTAAACAGGTTTTACCATAACTATAGAAAAAGATTATTTTTATTTTCACTACTCCTTATAAAATAAATAAATAAAATTAATATATATTATATATTATTATTATTAAAAATAATTATTCCATTTTAAAAAATTAAATTCCTATATGTGGAGTAATTTAATTTAAAATAAAAATCTTCGACATGATGAAAAAATAGGTGTTCAATAGATTTATTTTTCAAGAAAAATATGATTTCATACTAACTCGATGACTAGTAATGATCATTATATTTAATTTAATTATCTCTCGTAGATATATAATCAAAAAAATTCATTTAAATAATTCCTAATTGTTGATTATTTTAATTAATTACAGTAGAGAAGCATTATTAACATTAAAACAGTATTCATAAAAAAATTTAACACAAATATAAACTTATACTAAAATAAAATTTAAAGAAGCTTAAAATGTATTTTATTATATTAAATATAAATAAATAATACTTATTTTACATAAAATAATATTAAAAACATATAGGTACTTCTAAATTAGTTAATTTATTTATAATAAATGTCATTTTACAAAATTATATCTTTTACTATTCATTGAAAAATAGATATTTTCCAAGAAAATCCGAAATTATCACCCTAAGTTAACTTTGATATGATTATTTAAAAAAGAGAGTTATTTTTTTCAATTAAAATTAAAAAATATTCAAGAAATTAATTATAATATTTTATTATAAAAAGTAATAAAAATTATTTTTGAAGATAACATTTTTGTTGAATAAAATTACTTTACTACAAATTGATGGATTGTTTTCTAATAATTTATCAATAAATTTATATTGAGTAATAAATTTATATATATATATATATAACATAATTTAGTTAATATTATTCATACCAAATAACATAATATCTAGGTTATGATGGTCATATTTAAAATAATATTATTTCATGGTTTGTTTAAGTTTAGTGTTGTGTGTCTTATATGCTATCTAACATATATTTTTTTTTAAAAACTCAGTGTTAAAAATTATACAACATTAATAAATTTCGTCCTCTCAACTTTATATTTATCTAGTTAATAAAAGGATTTTATATTTAACGTTTTTCTTTCAAGAAGTACCACATTATAAAAAGGGTTAACAAAACTTCCTCTTGATATGAGAGAAAAATAATTATGAAGGTCATCTAAAAAAACATAGACTTGATTTCCAAAAAAGATACCACTGGTGGAAAGTGAAGATATGTAAATTGATGAAAATTTTAGTTACCAAATAATGAAGGAGAGTGATAGAGATCATTGATCCCAATAAAATGAACAATCTTGAAAAATGAATATCCCAAAACACAAAACAATAAGGTGTCAAAAATACCACCGTTTTATTTGAAATTAACATAATAGGATAATATTTTTATCTAAAATATACTTTTCCTTGGTTGGAGGAATTCTTTACCATCTATCAAAATAACATAAGGACCCTTAAGATGAAAATTAATGTTTAATTTGTTATACCAGAAGCACTAAAATTATATTTAAAAGGATAAAATAACCATAAAAGGATAACAAGAAATTTCAATTATCATTAAACATTAACGAAAACAAACATGTTTAGTGAATGATAATATAATTCAAAAAATTAATTAATCTATATTTGATGAAATAAAACATTAATAATCATGGCCTCAATGAAAAAAACACCCAAATTTTATATTTTACTATTTCATAAATAAATATCATTAGAAATATCTAAAATATTATTAACTAAGATTGAAACCCAAAAAATGATGTTTTTATCAAATATTATTTTGATATGGATTTAAAATTTATATCCAAATGACACCAATAATTTATAATGTCTCATAACAAAATATTTTATTTCTTAATAATTTAATCACCAAGATATACTTATTATTTCCATAACAAAAATAAATTCTGAAAAATTTACATTAAAAATATATTTCAAAAATAATTCCTCAAATAAAATCAAAAACTGTTCTATTTACCTTAATCATATAAGTTTTACAACATTTTAAACTTCTTCTAAAATAACATTTATCAACTAATCACCAATTCACTTTTCAATTAAACTTTTATTCTCCCAAAAATGAACTCAATAATTATGTATAAATACATTTACTTGAAGAAAATATGCCATAATTATTTGGAAATCACATAGGCCAGTGGTTGAAACTACACCTTTGTCCCCCTTTGGGTTTGGGTTCAAGCCACATAACCTGTCCTGACGTGACATGTTTTCCATTTTCTATAACTATAAAAATTCAATTCTTATAACATTTACATAACTATGTTGAACATAATAAACGATCATATAAACACCTAGGGTTTCAATACCATTAAAAATATTTCTCTAAAATGAAAATATAAATCTCCCTCAAATATTTTTTTAAATTTTAATCATATGGTTACATATACTTTAAAAATCTATCAAATCACAATAAATGACTCTAAAGGAACTCCCATCATAGAAAACATCAAATGTGTATTCATTCATTCACACTTGCGATCATCCATAAATATAACACAACATCATAACTCATGAATCCATTACTGTAGATAAATTAATCTCTCAACATTCATTATAATTAAATAACCATGATATTTCATTTTATTCATTTGTACTTCCTTCCTAAAAAATAAAATTGAATCATAATCTAAGATACAATAGTTTGAATACATAATCCATGATATAGTACATATCATTCATATGTCTTCTAATTATTCCTAAGATTCAAATATTAAGAAATTAATCATTTTGAGGGATTTATCTATATATTTTTATTTATTCCATTCCTAAGCATACCACTAATACAATGATTTTCATAATGCGCAAACGCCCCACATTTAAAAAATTGAATTGATTCCTTGGGATGAATTCCATTCCACTTCATGGTATTTAATAAACACTACTATTTTCCTAGGATGATTATTTCATTGTGACCCCTTAAAAGCATCAAAAAATTCTAATTCTCTTATGATATATTCTTGATGCTTTTTCCAATAATGTTGACACATTTTTCATTGAATATATTTATATTTATGATATTTATCACAAAAAATTCTTTGGAAATACCTTTTTATATTTTTTGATGCCTTATAAAAATCACCTAGGTATAATTTATCAATCATATCACATGGTAACATGTTAATTATTACCACAATATTTTTCAATATGGATCACATTCTCTTTGGTTACTTGTTTAGACAACCATGACATCAGCCTTTACATCCATTTTTAATTTGTTTCCTATCATATCCATACTTTTACTAAAACAAAAAAGTTAGTGTTCATTTATCAAATATACTATAATAAACCTTCTTATATGTAGTTTAAATAATAACATATCCTTAAAAATTCCGTCATCTTTTCAACTATTTATATTTATCTAAAATATCTATAATAATCCTTAGAATACTACCTTTTTGGTTATATAGTATTATTAACTTCAGTTAAAATAACATCATAACAACTAATTTTATCTAAACCTTTTCTCTCATACTAAATATAAGGATCCATGTTTAAAAATTACATATTATTGTGTCTATAGACTATATTTAGGCTTCTTTTATTCCCATGTAGCACTTAGTTATATATTTTTAGAGATGTTGGTCATAAATCTTACATAAAAAATAAATATACATAAAAAGTGGACACTTCTAATTAGTATCTATTTTTCACAATATAATATTTTAAAAATAAACATGTTTTATTTTTATAAAATATCTTAAAAAATTCAAAATAACCTTTTCTTTTTTTATAAATATCAGTAATCCTTGTGATTTTTTTAAAACATTTGTATGAGAAAAAAAAGGTTAGTAAGGGCCATAAAAATAAAAAATTTTGTATTCAATTAAAAGACAAGAAAATCTTAGTAATTATTATATTTATATTCAATGTTCTTTGTGTGTATTAAAAAAACATTTTCCATGAAAACACACAATTTTTTTACTCATATAAAACAATTTAATCCCAAAAAAACTGAATAAAAATCCCTTTTGTGGACACTTAGATGATCATTTTAAGAAACCCATTTCAAACTGATTCATTTGGGTTACCATATGATGCAATTAATAAATAATTCTCTATAGAATGTAATCATTAACTAATATCATAGAGATATATATTTGGGATCTCCCTATATATAACCTATATGAGGATCACTCTCTTTTCTTGAGGTATAATTGGGGAAACCATTTTTATAATATATATTGGGCTCACCCATGAGCTATAATGGGTATAAACCATTCTTATAAACTATATATTGCAAACCAATTTTTTGAGCAATAATAGGCCTCAACCCTTCATATACGATATATTTTGTTTACATTTCAGCTATAATGGGTCTCAATCATTAATATAATCAGTATCAAGATTACCTATTTGTCATGTATAATTATAAAGTACCATATCATGATTAAAACATTTTAAGATATCACTTTTTCATTATAATAACTTTGAAAAATTGTTTTATACTCACATAGAAATAAATTTCATATATTAAAATAACTTTCTTTTTTAAAACCCAATTTTCAATTAAAAAATACTCAAAAAAGGAAATATGGGTTTCTCTTTGTATAAAACATGAAGTATTTTTATATAATTAAAACATAAAATAATGAGCATGAGTGTAGTAAAAGTCTTAGTGACCATATAAGTAAAAATAAAACATTCTATTTTTCATTTATATAAAAGTTCAACATTTTGTAAATATATTCCAATTTGAAAAACAATGAAAAAATTCAAAAAATATCCTTTATTAAACAATAATTTCCATATAAATACATTTATATAATCATTTTTAATAACAAACATTGACATACAAGAGAAATATTTTTATTATAAATCGAAAAAAAATTAAAACTATATTTTAAATTTAATGTTCCTCTTACCTTGAGTCTAACTCATCATGATGGTTATTTATCTTCCTGAATAATAATAATAAATTATTTATTTAATTTCTATATGAACTTTTAAATTTTTTTTAATACAATTATTTCACATATTATCATTTATAATCAATTACTTAATCAATGATTTCCACACTGGTTGTTTTTATGACATTCAAATTATATATTCAAATTGACTACATTAGTTTACATTGGTCAAGGAGGTCCTTTTTTAAACATATGAAAAATAATGATGAAATAATTTTAATTTTTATTAATAAATTATAAATTTAAAACCAATCAATGATTATAGATATGAAAAGATAACTACGTTAAAATGATGGAGACGGTAGGTCGTGTGTTCTCATGAGTAACATTTCAATTTTTCAATAATAATAATTGAAGAAGGGAAATTAATATTTTATCTTTAAATATTGATAATTATTCCATAAATATGATATTATGTGTTTAAATATATATACATTTATCATCCATGTAATGTTTCGGTGAAAAAGAATCACATCACTTCATGGACGTGTTATTCGACACATATGTATGAACAACACTATCAATTTTCAGTGAGTGTTATGGTGAGAAATAAAATGATAAATTAATTTTTTTTAATAATAATCATTCCATATTTATGTCATATATATTCATTATATTTATCCTTATTACCTCTATGTAAAGCGTTACTGAAAAATGAATCCTATCGCTTCACATTGGGGTAGTCAGTCGTACACATGGGTGGTGTTATCGTATCCCACATAGAATGTAAAGTAAGAAGATATATGTGATATAATAATTAAAAAGTATAATTATGTTAAAAAAATCCTTTATATATATACATTAAATACTTTATTATAACAATATGTGAGAGGAGATGATAAAAAACGAATTATATTAGTTTGTGAGGCGGTAGTCCACTATACACATAAATGATACTTTCATTTTCCATTTCATTGAAGAAGATATGTATTTAGGGTATTTAATTAAAGTTAAAAAAAATAAAATTTTAGATAATGTTTATATAATATCTAAATTTAAGAAACTTTTAAGGATTTGGAAGTTGAAATAAAATAAAAAATGCTCGGGTGAGCACACTATCTCTCCTTTGGAGAACATCAATTGGTAACTACAAAAAGCATTCCTAAATAAGTTTCATAAAATAAGGACTCAAGGATGCAGTTTGGGAATGAAGGAAGTTACATGGGTAGTTATTTTATGAACTAAATGGTTTTGAAACTATGAAGTGGAGAGGAGAAGGGGGTGGCAATTTATATGAGGGGGAGATGACACACATGTGGTGTTTTGACAAAGAAAATGTGTGGCCACATTTTTCTAATCACAAATGGATACAAAACAGACCAGTATAAAGACTATTGTGAGATATGGTTTAGATATTCCCATATTATTTATTTTAGAGAATTTTTAGTGTCAATTGTACACATATCCTTTTAGTTTAACACATATAATACATGGTTTCACCTTAAACTTGGTAAAATAGTTTTACTATTTTCACTACTCATTATGACCCAGAGTTATGGTTAAATTATTATATAATATAAATTATAATTTTTAATGTTTTTAACCCATTTTTTAGAATTAAATTTTAATAATTGGAATATTTTTATTTAAAACAAAACCTGTAGACTCAATGAAAAAGTAGTTTGTCAAGATTTGTAATTTTCAAGGAAAATAGGATTTTATATTAACTATATGAAATTTAACATTTATTAAAAAAATGAAAGTTAATATTTATGGATAAATAATTTATAAATTTAATTTAAATAATTATTCATTTCTCTATTTTAATTAATTAAAATGGATAAACATTATTCACATTAAAACAGTTTCATAAAAATTTATTTTTAAGTGCCAAAACAAAATTATATATAAATATGATAAAAAAAGATTAATATGTAATTAAGTGAATTTAATATATCTAAATATTTAATATGTTAATTTTAATAATATTCTAAAAATAATTGGATTTTTAAATTAAATAATTTATAAAAAAATAAATGACATTTTTATAAAAATCAGTACTTTTCACTATTCACTGAAAAACCAAGATTTTATGAGAAATACAATGTTTTAACCATAATATAATTTTGATTCGAAGAATTAAAAAATGATTCTTTTTTCAAACATTTATTTATATTTTTTTAAAATTAAATATAATATTTTCTCAAAAAATCAATAAAAATTAATTTTTAAGAAAATATATTTTCTGACAAATAAAATTACTTTACTAAAAATTGATTATTTAATTTCAAATATTTTTTCAATAAATTTATATTTAGTAGGAAATATATAATTATATATATATATACAATTCATAATGTAGTTAATATTATTCATAACCTCCAATTTAGTGGTTAAGTTATAATGATCATATTTAAAATAACATTATTTCATAGTTCATTTTAAGCTTGGTGTTGTGTGTCTTATTTTTTATCGAGGATAAAAAATTTAAATCTCAGGGTGGTACATAGTAATTATTATAATAATGAAATTCAGAAATTAATTAATAGATGTATTCATTATAGTATAATGTGTCTTGGGAACTAACTGATTTGCTAGAAGGGAAGAAATCATGTCTGAACAAGTGGGTTAATAGTATAACGGAAAGGCTAATTGAAATAATTGGTTCATGGAATGAACATTGGTAAATGCAGTTAATAAAGGGAAATATTATTTCACATATATTTTATCACTATTATCCAAAAACTCAACTATATATATTTTCTTATCCATGGTGTTTTGGATTGATTTATACTTTGAACATTTATATGTAAACAAATCCTTCCTTAACTATCATTTTAAATAATATATTTATATGAATCAAAAAATTTGATTCATGAAATAATGGAACCATTTTTTTAATCTAAATAAAATCATTATGGATAGATTCAAGGTCTAAGAAAATGGAATCAAATTTTTTATCATTTTATCAGAAGTAGGATTATGATAGTACAACATAGATGATTATCAATAAAAAAAATAATAAAATGATGATACATTAATCATATTTCTCACTTATATAGATGATTGTTTTAAATTTAGATGGAATGATATTTTTATTGAAAATGTAAAGTGTTTTTTTGGAAAATTTGATAAAAATGATCATTGAAAGGCCAAAATTATTTTTTGTATAAGATTTGAGAGAAATAGAAACATGAAAAAAATATTTTCATCATAAATAGAAACATATGAAAGGTTATTTAATAATCTACAATGATTTTATTCAAGCTAGTCTTAATACCTCTAGCTGGGAACATCAAATTTTCCCTGGAGTGGGAACAAAAAATGGAAGAATAGATATAATATATAGATAATGTTTTATTTCTATATATATTACTAAGAAGGATGTATGAAATTATTTTTTACTCATACATACATATTTTTATAGTTGGTGTTGAAAAAAGTCTCATGTAAAACCCTACAAGTGAAATTTAAAAAGCTATTAAGTGTATCACTTGATACATGCAATGCTTACAAAATATTCTTTATTCTTTAGGAAAAAACATTCTCTTCAACGTTATGAGGATAAAGACTTATTTAGATATTTATATAGATGAAAGGGAATTATTTGTTTTGTGTTCATATATTGAATATCGTCAATTATTTGGATGTCATGTTTATAGAGGATTGTTACTTTGTCTTTAATAGAATCATATCACATTAAAATAATTTAAGTAGGAAAGGAGGTGATTTAGAAGATGTGTTAGATGAAGGAGAAGAAATGACGGCATAAATATAGAGTATTATTCCATGATAATCAATGTGATACTTGTATATCTTTGAATTCTATGTTCCATGTAAGCACTATGAAATTGACTTGAAGTGGATCTTCATTTCGAACATGATGGAGGAAAAGTGTTGGATATATATATGGTACGTAGAATAAAAAAATATTAAACATGTTCACTATTGATTTATTATATTAAATTATAAATAAATATATCACCTTAATAGGACTAAGATAAATTGATAGAGGATAAAGAACATTGATATATATTGAAGAGTAAAGGTTGCTGGTTTTCCAATGTTCTAGGGTGTTTTAAAAGTTTTCCTAGAAATAGTATTCATGTAGATGATTGTAAGGATGTTGAGTCTTTTTTTTGAATCACATGATTCCGATAATTTGAATAAGTATCAATTTGGTTCATAGACAATGGTAGAATAACCTCAATATAGGGTAGCTGAACCATAGAATGTTTTTTCCTTGTAATGAATCCATTAATGTCCATAAATTCTTTGAGAAATTTTTTCTATATTTAGTACATGGAATTGTTCCCCATGTGAACTATCAAATGCCCACACGTAATTCGAGATCATAACTCACCTTTCCAAATTGGGGTACCATCTTTATGTTTGGAGGCTAGTGTGACTAGTAAAAACATATGATCATTTTTGTGAAAAGGAATGAGGACTCATGTATTGTGTATCTCTGATCAAAACACTGAATGAAAATATGAATAGTAATTTGGGCGTATTTTTGAATCATATAATAATAGATTATTAATATTTTTTAATTAATCGTTACTGATTTATTTTTTAGATGAAAGTTTAATGCTTTAAAATCTGATGATAATGATAGTATTATGGTTTCTAATATATATGTAAGACACATTTTCATAAACAAATAAATCATTTGTGTTCTAGTTTTGGTTTTTTTTCTTCAATTTGTTTTATTTACAGTTGTATGGCTATGATATTTCTTGAATTAGGGTTGGGATTGAATTATTGAGGTGATTAGGGTAAAAGGAATTATAATACTCTATTACATAATTTTGAGGGGAATTTATGGATTCTTTTTCATTTGAGATGAACTTACAATGTCTGGTCTTCATATCTATAGAGATCTTATTTTTGATGTTTTGTGGTTGGTCTCTTCAATAAAATTCAAAAATTCAAAAATAAAAATATTTTTTATTTTTTAACCATAAAAATACTATAATTTATGATCATAGAAAGAGTTTATTCTTCATATAAATAGTATTATGGAATATTTGTTAGAAATGGTTTAGGATCTAATTCAAAGGAAAATTTAATTGAAGGATTTTGAAAATTTATCAGTTCATGTTAAAGAAAATTATTAATTTTCATTATATAAGATTTATTTATCATTTTTTACCTTTTAATAAATCATAATATTTGATCTTGATGTAATTCTATTCATTAAATATTGTTTTTTATAATTTATTTTTAAACATTGAACATTATTTCCACTATACTTAATTAAATAATCATTTTTCATTCATTTAAATCTTTCAATGATATTCTAGTTTTTAAGTAGTCAGTCTCTATCTTATATCCACATATATAACATCCTTTGTATAAATATGTTCCAAAAAAATGGAAGATATAATTTATTAACTTTAATTACAATATCATTAGGAATTTGTTTAGATATCTCACTTAGTAATAAATTATTTATATTTTTTTTATGATCTTATCATCCCTAATTCTAAATAAATTATAATATCTACTAAATTATTACTTCAAAATTACATAATTCTTCTCTAAAATAACATTATCTATTAACAAGGTGGATAATAAAGCATTATATATATATATATATATATATCTTAAATTTAATGGTAATTTCCTACACAAAACTACCTAATATTATTTATTAAGATAAATTGTACCTATATACTCAATGTTTTTGTTGTTTGATAAATATTTCTTATATTTGTGTAAATTAAAAAATTCATGTTGGAAATAAATATATATTCATATATTCAAAAATATATCTAGGATTTTAAATAATTTTAGCCCTAATTTTCATTACATTAATATTACAAGATAAACTAAAGATAAGATATATGTTTTTACTTTAACTTTTCCGTTAAATTTTGAGTTTCTATATTTATTAGGTATTTTTTAATAGTAATATTTCATATTATTTTAATTATTTACTTCAATTTAATATTCAACCAAAAATTATTTACCTCGGTCCCATTCAATAACCATTTTACCTTCATGCCATTTTATACACATTTAAGAGAAAACATTCATGTCCTTTGTTATATTTCATTATATATTATCTAGTATTTCACGTTATTGAAAGTATAATAATTTAGTTTTAGTTTGTTTCATATATGTTTCTACACTCCCTAACATGGTATTTTTGAATTCATAATAATTGTATAAATGTATTTAATCTATGACTTTTAATACGTACTAAATATTAGATCATATATTTAGTTGAATCCTTTTAAGTCCATATTTGGTAGATGTTATTATCGTTGAAACCAATTTTGAGAAGAATCATGATATTATTCATTATATTCAAATATATTTACTTTAAAAACCTAGAGGTTCTTGTCCACATACATGTTAAAAAAAATATTCATAATCCCATATTTTTTTAATCATGTTATATGTTATTGTTGTCTTACATAACTTAAATAACTTGTTTCTCCAAAATCTATTTAAAATGGATCCTGAAAATATGAAAAATATATAATAGTATAAAATCATCCACACAGTTGACAATAAATACTCTAAATAGCATTAATGATAAGTTAGAATGTAATATTTAATGAAAAAAAACAATTTGGATGTTCTTTTAGTAGTATATCATACATGCTAATTTGATCAACATGATCATCTATTTTTATGATTTCATTAATATATGTCATTATAAATTTTGTTACATTGATTTAAACCAATAAATAAAAATTATTATGAGGAAATTTCATTGAATACCTTTAACCAGTCATGTAATCCAACATTATACAATCTAAATGGTTCAATATTGAATAGAATTTATGTTTCTAAATAAATACTATAAACTTTTGATATGGGTATCTTCTAAAAAATATTTAAATACATCCTAGTGATCACATGGGGATTCAATTATCATATTGATTTTTCAGTTTCATTCCTCATTTTAAATATTTTGTTAGAATGAAAATGTTTGATCCATAGCTTGTGTAAAGTTGATTTTTTTATTAATTATGAATTGTTTTCATTTGGAAGTTTTATAAGGGCTCTTTTCAATGATATGAAAATATTTATTTCATCTTCATTGTTATAAAAATTCAGGTAATTTGATTAAGTCCTTTCATACACAAGTTGTTAATCATTATGTGTACTTAGTATATAATAAATTATAGTTTCTAGATACATAAAAGGTTTAATTATATATATAAGGGATATTATTTATAAATTTATCAAATTATAGTTAGCACATTCATTGAATTTTCATCTATGGAATTATAGATAAGTTTATTCTAGTAATTCTGAAGGGTTACGATAAAATATTTTGGAAAATTTAAAATGAGCCTATTTTTTCTTTTCATATTGACTTTTTTAGTAGGCTATATAGTTCCTATTATACATCATTAATCCTAATAAATGATTAATAATTTGGAAATTTTTTATTCATAATAATAAAATAAAGATAAATCATCTTATAAATAAAAGTGAAATATTTTGTCATATTTTGGAAAGTTCAAAGAATGATTTCTATGGTTATTGAATATCATAATGTAATAAAAATCAATATGTGAACATCAAAATATAGAGACTATATTCATGGATATTTCTTATATCGTGTCCGGCTAAAAAATCTAGAGTTTAAATTTTTTATTCTTCAGGAATTAATGTTGGGATATTTAAATGTATGTATGACTTGTATTAAAAACATAGATATTTTTTCTAATATTATGAATATTTGAATGTAATAATATAGTAAAATATAAAAGGGTGTTATTTATAGAATGTATGGTTGATAATAATCCTTTCGTAGATAGTTCATGAATAATAAGTAGATATTATACTAAGAGGGTATCATTACAAAGGGGATAATGAATAGAATATGAGAATAAGATAAAAATAGAATGACAACATCCCCAATGTTTTTATTTTATTTTATAAATTATTGAACTAAACTATAATAAACATGCATGTTGTATACAATATCCCAACCTTAGGTAACTTCACAGTGCACAAGATAAGGATGTTATATGGTTGTAATCATGCCTCTTTATATTCTTGAGGAATTTGGCTAGTGGTGAGGGTCTAAAACATGCACTATAGAGACAATTATCTTGATATCAAAATAATCAACAAAAAATTTAACAAATAAAATCCATGTAAAATTATACATAATGATAAAAAAATGTTCATAATAATAGATTATATTTTCATAGAATACAAAAAAATGGCATGACAGGCCAATACCAAATTAAAATAAAAGTATGCACATTGCATCTAATTTAATCCATGGGCTTCATCCCATTATCTGATACAATCGAGCATCCCATTCCTAATATATTACTGGTCTCGTGATTTAATCTAAAATAAAACATAATGTATGTATGTGCACTGAGGTTAACATAGATAGTGGGATTATATAACTCACTAGATCCTTAGAAAAACAGCAATATATGTCACTATATGTGTTAGTTTGAATGAGAAAAATGAAATAAAATAAATAAACATGATCCTTAGGTTGTTATTTGGAAACTAGGCCACCATTACACCCGACGACATACACATACATGTCATGAATCTGTGTGATAACTATGCTATAGTGGTACCAATTATACCATTATAGAAACTATATCATGATCCAATTTTTTCGTTATCTCATACCAATGTCTAGTGAATATAAGAAAACAAATAGTGGGGTGTTGTTTGAACCTCAACCCATAACATGATGGAATATGGAATAATCATGCATCCATATCTCAACGAAATACCATATTACACAAGAAAGTTTCCATTGGTCTCATATATAATCACATCATGACCCAATCTTATCATAGGTAGTCCACTACCACGACCCAAAACCCTCTATGCTAGGTCTGAATCATGTACCTGACCCAGTACTCTAGATTCTCATTGACCAAATCTTACTAAAGCAATTTATACATAGAAAATGGCCCAATACACTCAGGTAAAATTCCTCCAATCATAAGTTTACACATATATTCTTAGTTAATACATCATTAGATGGGCCTTCTCATTCAAGGGAAAGGCCCACTCTTCAACAACTACCATATCACTCAAGGTATTTCCCATAATTAAGAAAACTATAACTCTATCTCACTCATAGATGTCCTTAAAATGCCTATCTAGACTCATAGTTTTCACAAGCCTCAGTATCCACACCCCATTATTATCTATTTCCCTTCAAAAGCACAATAACACATAAAAAATGTATGCAATAACTCCCTAGGACCACATCCCATCACACATCTCACCATCTCATCACACATGTGGTAGTTACAAAGACCTATCCCCCATCTAAATACTATATTACCATGATTTTAGGGAATACAATGTGTTATCCAAACCAATCACACTATCTTGTTATCAATACCACCTTAATCCTATCATCAGGTGGTGACCAAACTAAAAAAGGCACATCCCATCATAGGCCCCACGGTCTAGTCTAAACATTTCAAAACCATAATCAATCATTGTCTCACAACCAAGAGACCATCCTAATATATCACAATCTACATAACCATATCCTTAATATGAGGGGTAAAATTCCCAACCAAAATACCTTTTGATTCCCAATTTCCACTCCCTTATTCTTTTCCCATGACTTAAAGATGGGTCTCTTCTCACATATACTAAGGGTGACCTAGATACCTTCCACCCAAACAGAACCCCTCTTTGTTTCCCTAATAAAATTCCAACATTACTCCTCTAAGTATAATCCCAATAGAAATACTCTCCTTAATCCTTGAGAGGGAGTTCCTCATCAATCACAAGACATGCAGTTATCTTGCTCGCCAACACTCAAACCCCAGCCACTCATGGCATGAAACAAAAATCTAGGGAATCAACCTAGTATATGTGAATCTCATCTAAAATACCATGAAATCCTATTGGTCTCTCAACAAATCAACCAACACACTCACCCCTTAGAGATATATTTATTATATGATCCCAAACCCCCTATGTTCTAAACAACACATAACCCAGTATAAGGGCTCAACTCTACCATATTGTCAACATATAATGTTATCTATACCCCCTATATCCACCTGAAATAATGTATTATTTACCCACACATTCACACATACACATAAAAACACATTAAATTTTATTATAGGATCCAACTATATCAAAAATGGAGTTAACACCTCTCTAAACTCTATAAATACTCATCAAAGCTATCCAAGCCTCATCCAATCCAAGATAGATATTTACACACTCCCAAGAACATTTTTCTTACCAAGAGACACAAATAATTACTTATAAATATTAATTGTTAATTGTTAAATTAAATACCAAATATTAATAATCTCTAAAAACAAATTATGCATCATTTTCTCACCAAGACATTGAAAAATGAGGTGATGAACCTACTAAACATGCACCAAATAATAAGCCACAATAAAGACCCAAATTATTCACTTGTTTTTAAAGTTAATATGATCTAATTTAGACAGAAACCCTAAAAAATTATATACATAGACATACCTTCACTAAAACAGCATGAAACAACATGTAGATATTATCTCAGGTCATTCTCTAAGTAATCTATGAAAAATTCCCATTGATAAGGATGAATTCAACAATGCTTTAGTGCAAATTTTCACAAAAGGTCAACTAAAATTTCCGAAATCAATGGCTAAGAAGGATAATTAATAATTAAGCTATAGATTTATACTCAATTTTTAATAAATCCAACAAAAATCATCCCATTTCATAAGGGATATAATGGGAGGAAGAATACGAGAGGTGGTAAATGAACAAAGATCCCTATATGAGCCTAATAGACCAGAAAAGGGAGAAAATCTATTACTTTATTTTTATATAAATACATACAAATTTCACAGTTTGAATAGATGTACAATCTATAAACTACATAGAAAAGTGAACCCTCCCTCTTCACCTAGTACATTCATGACATGTCTACAATATCATTTTTGGAATGGGATGATGTTTCTTTTCATCTCGCTTCCGAACCACCCATTCATTCTATGCTACTCTCTTAAAAAACTAGGAAACCACCCAACCAACAAAACCAGAGAAGAAACATATTTTAGATATGTTCAAGTTGTCATAATCCCATTCAAAATCCTATTTCTCGTAATAATACCCTATAGAAAAAATAACAACACATCCTCCAAATAACAACTATTGAATTTATAGGTCAATACAATCTCCCCATAATAATGATTACCATCCAAGAGAATCCCTTGTTTTATTCAAATAATCTATCAAAACCTACCCCATAAGTTATTTCATCAATAACTCTTTATGATGTCCTCCAAAATTTAAAATTATATTCCCTTTCACAACTCCAATCACCAATCCTAGACATATTGTATTTCATCAAAAACCTTTAAATCTATTCCCTAGTACATCGCAATCACACCCCACATGATACTCTCAAAATGGTTTATACTTCACTACATTAAAATATACACCACTGTTCAACTCATACCTCATCCACATGAATTTTCCAAAAAAAAAAAGATTTCAACAAATAAAACACCACAAAACTACATTGTCATGATTCACTAACACCTAGAGTAACCCCATGACCATCCAATATCCACATAGAATTCCAAAACCAAGTTTTAGTGTAATTAAGTGGTTGTATCCTGATCTGAAAAACCCAAAAATCATGCCTTATCATGGGAATTGACATACCTCCATCCCAACACACTATCAGATCTTTAAAAACCATCCAATTCCCAATACGAAATTGTAAAATTTAGCCTAAAACATGCCTCAATTCTAAATTTTGTATTCACTGGAGAACCATATATACTAAGATCTAGACATGGACTAGAATTATATTTCATCCTCAACAATCCATCACAAATATCACTGCACATATGACCCATACAACATGATATTCATACACTAATGACTGATGTTATGTCCCCCTTATAATATTATCTTTATTTTACCCCTATATATGAAAACACCATATCTCAACATCCCATATTTCATCCATTGTTGAATGAAATTTTTTGATGTGGGAAACCTAATACTACTAGAGATAAAATCCAAACCACCAATATTTATTATCCCCTTCCAAACAAGAAAATTTTTCTCAAAGAACCAATGGCGTGATCTCTATATTTTAGCTTCCCTTACACTACTCCTTTGGATCCTTGGCAATATCCATTATTCCATCCTATAACACAACACCCCCTGATAACACCTATCAATGATTAAACTTGTATCAACCTTATCTAGGTTCCCCTATTCAATCATTGATGTCACTTCCCACCACAAAGGTACATATCCCATATCACCAAAACACGAGTCTATATAAATGCATGAAAATGACAACCACACTACCACTATAACACTACTCAGTTTTATCCATGACATCAAAAAATTCTCAAAGGAGATGTATCTAACATTTTCACCAATATGAACACAATAGACACCATGCATACCAATCAAACACCTTCCCTCATACACATAGACTTTCCCAAAAAATTCATGTCACCACTCACTATCCTCTAAAATGAAGTGTGATCCACCACGAACCCTCTCATTCATTCTCACCCACAATCAATCTCACCTAAACCTAATGGTTTTTTTCTTCTATATAACCTAATAAAACACCTTGATCGTTTTCTTCCATCTAACCTAGGATCGCATTCCTAACCCACTGGCCATGACTCACTACATGTTATTCCCCCATAATAGTGTAAGGTATCTCTCACATACCTAGGGCAAATACATACCACCCAACACAAAAACATCATTCTAAACATTAAGACTCTACCCACAATCCTATTTCAGTATAAAAAATCACATTATGAGAAACATATGGCATGGCACCCTGTTGGTCCTTCCCTTTATACCCATCCTCAATATAAAAAATGATCTAAGTGCGTAACACTTTGATTTCCCAAGGAATTCATATGCCTTTCCTCCACAACCAGGATAGGATATATTCAATTCCACTAGTAACTTATATTGGATGATTAAATATACCTTTTCATTTTCACATTAAATAACAAAAATAACATCCCAATAACCCCCATGGGAATATCACTCTAATGGAAACTCATTTCTATCATTATATCACCTCATTGGAATATAATTTCATCATCGAGTCATTACTAGGGTGTTGATTTCCATAACAACCCATGGTAGGTCTTCATGCATCCCTTGATGATGGGACTATATCATCATCATTGAATAAGACCCAATTATAATTTCCACATGGACTTATATAAAAAGATAATACATCATGGTTCAACCGAGTATAATTCCACCAATAAGTTATCAGAGAGAATTTTGTGTATCTAGTTGTTTTATTTTTAAAAAACAAAACATTTCTTCATAAAATAAACATAAGAATGAACTTGTATTCAATTTAAGCCTTAAATGGTTAATTATAATTCATGCATGATGCATCTTTCCTCCACGTACAATATCCAAACAAATAAAATGATATCAAATACAAACATCATATTTGAATCAACATCCAAAATATTACATTTAAAATAAAAATATCAATCCCATGAACCATGTATCCTGGCCATCCCATTTGAAATGTGTTCATGACGAACCAATTAGTGGTCCACAAAAATATCTTAAAATTTTCCAATCCACCTATCTAATATCTCCCAAAATCATTTTAAATAACATCAACTTTAATTCCACATCTTAATTACCATTCCCAAGGCCACTGAACAATGCCAGGTCCAAAAAAGATATGTGTACTCAAGTGTGCCTCTTCTTTTTCCAAATGATACCCAATAGTTGTTGGGCCTAAGACATACATTAGAGGGAGATGATTCCACCAATGTCACATCATTCAATAATAATAAATAACCAAAATAAGATCAATATAAATGTATGAATAATAGTAAATAACATTCAATGTGATACATGATACTACCATAAAAAACATAAAATGATCACTCACTAGGAAGATATATGATAAAAAATAACAAAAAACACAATTTATGTAATTCCATAACTAAGTGTCATCTTAATCTCAAATTCAGTTGTGTTTCATCAGAATAATCCACTACATGACATATTCCCTGACTAAAAAACAAACACAATTTTTACACAATCATTGAGGTTCCTATGAAGGGTGCGATCATTTAAAAATGTACGGTCTCACTAAGAACCCATGTATTTTTTATCATATATGTGTATGAATGAGGAAAATAAAAAAAATAAAAATGATCTCTTGGTATTTATGTGATAACCAAACTACCATGGCATCAGATGAGATTTTCAAGCCTTTCAATCAACCTTATACTAAATAGACCACCATGATCCATAACCATACATACATTGGGGCCATTCCATAATCCCATTATCACCTCACCTCATATTTATTTTCATCTAGTATGAGATGACTCATGGTATGGTATCATTCAAACCTCAACCCACTACCTAATGGAATATGGAATTGTCATATTTCCATATCCTAACCCACTACTTTATTACTCAATATAGTTTCCATCTATCTTTTCTCTTATCACATCATGATCATTCCTTCCCATGGGAAGTCTGCTTCCATGACTCTTGACACTCTTATCTTGATCTAAATCTCGTGCATGTACCATCCACCTATGTGGTCCTTAACCCAATCCTTATTATGAAAGGCCCACCTAGAACACAATCTATGCTTTGTAGGTAAAGGTGCTCAAATAATTTATCAAAAACGTTTTTACTGAAGATGTAGTTGGTCAAGAATTCACACTCATGGAAAATGAACCTCCCATAACCACTCCCTTACCACCTAATGTATGTCCCAGATTCATGCACAATTGGAATACATTTACCTCATAAAAATCCCCAAAATGGAAATATAAAATTATGGAATTTATAGACCATGGGATCTACTCCTAAATTGGCATCTATTCCTATCATGAGCATAAGAACATACACGAAACATAGGAAATATCACACATGGAACGCAACCCATAAATTATCTCACTAGATCATCCCTTATGATCTACTCTCTTAGACCTAATCCCTTATTCCAAAAATTATCATTTCATTCATCATGGTATCCATTGGATCTTCCAAACCCATCAAGGTATTGTATCTTTGAAACGACCTCAAACCTATTACCTATAGGTGAAAACACTACCACAAGGCTCATCCCAACCCAAACCCCATAGTCTGGTCCAAAATCACCAAAACTCTAATCACATCTTATCCCAGAACCCAGGGAATATATTGATCTATCACACTCTACCTGAACCTAGCCTCAATGTGTATGGACTAATTACCAACCAAAACCCACTTTTGTTATAATTATATGTCCATTAATCTCTTACCATAACTTTATCTTTAGTCTTATCTCACATCTACCAAGGGAGACCTCCCCACCGACCACCTAGAAACAAAAAACTCTCCACTATCCTACTCCAAGTTCAAATATAATACTCTCACTCTATATATACACTTCTAATCACCTCTATCCTTTTGATGGAGTTCATTATCACTTCCATGAATCACATCTATCATTCCCATCAGCACTCTGTCTCAAGCCACACATGTCATCACACTATCCCTAGGAAATCAAACAAGGATATTGAAATTTAATATCAATTCCCAACACTAACTATATGTATCGCTTCAAATAAATAAACTCTCCTAACATATGGAGAAGTACTATTTAGGTGATACCAAAACTACTTTAGAGTTGAAAATCACTAAGCCTTGTTATCAATGCTCAATTCCACACCACTTTCTTCCTGTGGTCCACTTTTAACACATAGATATATCAAATAAAATATATTATGTACACAAACATATAAAATTGGGTATGAATATAAATATTATGATATATTATTATGGCCAAATACCATAAAAAGGATGTTAAGCCCTATTTGACATTATCAATGCACAACCAATCCCATAAAGCCTCTTCAAATCCCACTGAGCCTCATCCAAAACCTTGGGAACATATATCAAGTCAAAAATCACATATAATTAATTATTAAAATTTATAAATAATTATTCAATTAAAACGGAAATATGAATAATCACATAAATCTCACTAGGTATCACCACATTCCAAAACCTTGAGAAACAGGCTGTTTTCCACTCTGATCATACACCCAAACCTAATAAAAAAGATATACCTAAATTATATTCCCTCTCTAATAATTTTTTTAAATTTTTTTAGAAAAACATTGAGAACATTATTCATTGGAATAATTTCACTAAAATGGAATGTAGTAGAATGTATAAATTTCCCCTATTCCCCCTATACATAAGAGAATAAAAATTTCCTTTGACTAGGATGATTTACAGAATCCTCCAATATAGATTGTAAATAGTTTATATCAAAAACCTTATAAACATGGGGATATTAATTAGAAATAATAAATAGGGTATGAAATTCCCTAGAATCCCCAAAAAAACACCACCAATAACCATCCCCTAGTATGGGAGATCAAAAGGGTGGAAGAAGAGCTTATGAGAAAGTCAAAGGTCCCTCCCTATACATACTTGGTCGACAAAAAAGGGGGAACCCATTAATCTTATTTCATAAAAAAACTCAATCCTTTCAAGATATTTATATTTGTTCATTTAATGAACACCTTAGGTGTGGTGGTCCTCCTTTCCCCACCTTGATACTTTCACATGATGATTACTATGACACTCATTAAATGGGACGTCGCAACTATTTTTTATCTTCTTCGTTAATTGTCCCTTCTTTGACACAATTCTTAACACTAGAAGCATCACCCAAGACAAAATACATAAACAAAAACAACTTTTAGATATTTTATAGCCCTCAAAATTATATTCTATGTCTCGGTTCTCTCAGTAAACACCTCATAAAAACCAAATTCAACACCCCCTCCCTCAAAACAACGTCCCATGAATATGTCGATTGTTAATTTTCATATTCTGTATTTATTTACTTGATTAGTGTGAAAAAACCAATAAGAGGTAGTTAACAGATTATTTTTCATGAAACCATCATAAATATTTCTAATAACTATAGTGGAGATTATTACACCATGTTACATAGACACCCTATAAAAATATTATCCCTTGACTGTAACTTAGTAGGAAAAAAGTAAAATGTTGTGTTTTTTCATTCATTTTAAAAATTGGTATATCAATTATGTTTTTTGTGATAAAAATAGATTTTTACTAATATTACAAACACAAGTGAAAGATAAAAAAAGTGGAAATAAGGTCACACCCGAATTCACCCATCCCCTCTTGGTGTGTGTTGAGGTTTGGTACTAACAAGTGGAATCAAAGCCATAGGTTTTGGTAAATAAATATATCTTGAAATAGTTAGTTATTAGGAAGAATACAGAAAATTCTATATTATTTCCACTATTCAATGGAAACAGATAAAGAATTTTGAAAAATATAATTATATATTTATTAATATCTCTTATACATTAATTCTTCCATTAATCCATTCATGGTATTCAATAAATTAAAATTTCATAATTATCCATGGAAGGGTGAGATATAAAGATATTAGATAGTAGTGAAAAAGCCCAAAATTAATTATTTATGGATTTATAAAATCCAATATAAATGAATTTGGTGATATTTTGTTCTGAAAATGATATCTAGGTTAAGATAGATATTATAATTTAAGGAGATAGTATGCTGAATGAGGAAAAACAACATGTTTTATATAATAAGATTAATGATTTTAAAATGATATCCAATGACAATATTGATGTATTCTTCAACCAAATAAACTAAAACATGTAATACACATAGGGACTTGGTTAGGAAGTGAATAATGTGTAAATTATGAAGAAAATATTGAGAATTTTTCAAACTATTTATATTATAAATGTATCAACTCTTCTGGGGAGGGACATGGAGGGGTTATCACTCGATGATATACAAAGTATACTGATTGATTTTAAGATGTAATTAAATATTTAAAGAACATTAAATATTACATTCAAGGAAATGTAGTATATATCTATATAATAAACTTTTCATCAATAGTGAAGTTGGTGAAATTGAGGATGTTGATGATGATTTTCATTCTCTTGGGGAATAGTTGTTTTAAAGGGGTAATGGAAGGTTTTATGAAAAAATACCCCTAGATTATTTTTTGTGTGGAAATTTGGAACATATAGTTGCTATATTTTAAAATAATTTTTCTATGTATGAAGAAGTTATTAAAACTATACTAAATACATAATGTAATCTTCCACTTAGAAGAGACAATAATAAATGAATCTATTTTAAAATGAAGTTTGAATGGAAGAGCCTTGTGATCATGGAAGAAAAAGAAAGCGATATTACGTAAAATAAGAAAAAACTATGTTTAAGGAAGATAATGAGAATTGTTTTATCGATATAATTGATAAATTGAAGCTTTAATTGTAGATTAATGAATATATTAATGGAATTATAGAAATCAAAGTATAATTGGAAAGATCTATAAAGGGATTTATATTTGTGTAATGAAAGAAAAATAATGATTAGTTTCTTACTAAATAGATCACTATAGTATATGGGTGATGTTGAGGTTAATATAAATCCAATACAATAATATTTCGAGAATCAACTACGCAATCAATATTTTAAAAGTAATAAAGTGGAATTAAATTTAAATTTGATGAATATGATTAGACATTTAGTAACATTAATATCTATTTGGAAGAAAAAAAGTAAAGAATATTGAATATATTGAATAATAATTTGTTGTCTTGAAAAATAAATATGATTCATGTGTGAATATATATTGTCTAATAAAAAATTTAAAATTATTAAACATTATGGATAAATATTTTTTTAAAATCCAAAACTACTCAAAAAGTGTTAATCTGATTTCAAATAAACAAAGCCTATAGAAAAACGTTTAAGAGAGGAGTTTTCTTTGATGCTAGAAACTAACATTCTAGAACATAATTTGTTCAAAATAATGGTCTTCAAAATATTGAAGATAATTACCAGTCATTGAAATACTTATGTAAACCAAATATGTTTTCAATGGATAGAGATATATCGGAAAATGTTAATGGGAATAATTTATCACTCGTGAAGTGTGAGGTTTGTGGATTTCAAAACCACATTATGTTATAATATCTAAAGGTTGAAATTTATTTCATGGGTGAAGAAACATAAAATATAAAAATAACACAAAATGTATTTCCCATATCCCATCAAATAATGTTTTTTATATTTTATTTAATTATAACAACTTCAAACATAAATACATGAATCATAGATAAGTAGTAGTTAATGGTGAATACCATAGAATTTACAAGAAATTGAATTCATGGGATACTATCATTATTTCACAATGGATTAAATACTACCCATTGGAATAATAATGCGAATATAATATCATTACACATTTCAAAGAACAAGAGGAAGTGAACTCTAAAACTCTAACTACTTTTTGTCTCTAATGGAAGGGAAACATGATGAAATAAATGATAATATTACATATGTTTCAATAAAATCCATAAATAACGATTTTACATTGATCCATGATAGTGGGTGATATTCCCACATGACCATAAATTCAAATGTACTAAAATCATAAAGAAAATATTCGATGGAATGGTGTATTTTGGTAATGATGATGCATTGAATATAGAATGAAATTAAAAAATACATTTTTCATTATACTAATTCAAGATAATAATATTTATACATGTGAATAAATTAAATAAAAATCTATTGATTGTGATACAATGGTGTGTGAGTATACACAATATTATATTAAATTGAAAATGGTGCATAAGAAAAAGAAAATATAAAGTCTCTATAAAAAAATCTAGAAAACAAATAATAATTTTTATCAAGTTGAAAAAAATGAAAACAAAATTTTGCTTGTAGTGGGTGAAGATAAAAACATATAGCTTTAAAATATTCGAAATTTATGCTCATATTTAAGGTTGAATTTTTCCGTGATAAATAGATAAGTAGATTTAAATAACTCGAAGATTGATAAAGAATTTATGTGTGATGTATGCATGTGAGGGACAATATTAAGTAACCCCTATTAAAAGATGAACAAGAGAGTGTCGAAAATATTCAATATTTTTTAAAATGTTGTTTTCTATCCAATGAATATACCGATAACATATGGAAAAAGATATTTCATACTGTTTTTGGATTACTATTTAAGTATTTCTCACGTGATGTTTATGTGGAGTAAGAAATAAGTAATGGAAAACAAGAATAGGTACATGTGAATAATATAAAATGAAACTAGTCGATCCATAAAGAATCATCAACATGAAAGTGGGAATGAATATACATCAATGATTTTTTATAATTTTCTTCATAATTATGGAATCATGATCGAAGTACCCTCTATTAGGATTCCTAAAAAATATTGGGTTTTGGAGGGTTGAAACTTGATTAATAAAATTAACATGGATAATACATTACTTATTGAGATTAGTGTGAGTTTCCAATATTGGATATAGAAGAGTTAGGTTTCAATGTAAATGAAAAATATGGATTTACTAAGACATATGGAGTATTGAACAAATTATGATATATTTAAAAAAAAGTAAACCATCCTAGAAAGACTTTCACAACATTGGATGCAACTGTTATATTTGAAACATGATGGTAACTTTGAGAAATATGATGACCTTGTATAAGAATTTTCCTAGGATATTTTATGAAAATAAAGGACTATATATCATAGAATAATATATTCTTAAAAATTGAAAAAAATATGTTATCAAAGAACAAGAGAGGAAGAAATCTGGAAGCTCATTTATAGAGGACTTATATAAACAATAGATGTGGTAGAAACATACACATAAACTATTCAAAAAATTCTAAAAGATGAAGAATATAATATAAATATGATGAGGAATCTAAATTTTAACCCAATAATACCTTATCCAATAAAATAAATGTTATGATATAGGTTCATCTATCAAATATTATTGGACATTGAACTACAAAAAAATTATACAAAAAATGTGTTTTGTAGAGAATATTATTATGCATTCAATTGGGGATCCTATATTGTTTGAAGAATATGTAAAGATTGAAGCATGCATGAGAGGATGAAATGAATAATTATATTATATTAATGAATATAAGATGTGGTAATTTGTATAAATACCCAAACAATAATTGTTTTTGAACTATGTGGGTAATATTAAATATATTTAATGAACATGATGTTTTGTTATCTAATAGAGATCAAATATCATAGAAAGGACAAGTAAAATTTTAAGGAGTTTATGTATATGAGATCTTTACACCAATGTCATATCATGAATAAATCTTGATTTCCTTTCTAGTATCTATACAGAGTGGATACAAAATATTGTGGGTGAATGTCAAAAAATCAATCTTTAATGGATTTGTTAAAAAAGAAGTAAATATAGTGTATGTCAATATTTTGTTGATTATAAATGGTTATTATAAAGTGTGTTGATTAAATAAGGAATTATATATGTTAATATAAATCCTATGAAATGATATGATCAACATGGATAACATTTAAAGATACTTGTTTTTTAAAAGAGTAGTTATTGATCAAAAAAATATGTAAATATTTATGAGGAATATAACATTATGGTTTTGATATATCAAGATGAAATAATCCTTGGAATGTACAAAAAAGAACAAGTTGAGGAATTTCTTAAATTAATGATAATAAATTATTGGTGGGATTAAATATTCATTGGGACTTTAGGTGATTCAGAAAATAGAGATACCAATTTATTTCATAGTTCAAGTATGTTAATAATCTACTTAGGAGAGTTGACATGGAATATTGAAACCCTATGTCAACCCCTATAGAAGTTGTATATAATCATTGAAATTATTAAGGTGTAAAATAATTTGATATCACTTAATATAGAAAACTCATTGGAATTATGTTGTACTTAATAGTAGCTCAGCCTAATATTACTTTTTATAGGATTTTAACATCTTGGTTTCTATGAAATCATAATCTATAATAAATTAAATAAGTGGAAATAATTATAAGATATATATAATGAATTTCCAACAATGGGTTAATCTTCAAAGTTAAAATTATATATGAAATATTTTATTTTTCTAATAATGGATGGACTGTAGATTTGGTGGATAAGAAAACGAGAAATAGAGGTTCCAATTTTTATAAAATACTTTATGGGCAGGTTGATCATGAAATGGGAAAGCAGTTCACTAAGTATATCTAATGAAAAATATGTTTCTTTTACAAAGGCATGAAGATGGAATAAGTGGATGAGATAGTGGATGAATTATCTAGGCAAGGAACAAAAGCAACCTAGAATCATTTTGTATAAAACAAATGTTTTATTGAATTTACTAAAAATCCATTATAGTACTCAGGGAATAAGAAAATTGAAAACTGGTAAAAATTTATTAATAAAAAAATTGAGCATTGAGTTTTTGTGATAGAAATTTTATGGTATGATCAATAGGTAGATGATATTTTGACCAAAACCCTGGTTACTCTATTGACCATATCTGTATTGGAATTGGAAATTCCGGGGGAAATTAAAATTTCCAATTATTGGATGGGATGGATTTTGATCTAGGATCTGGAATATAATTCTAGGATTTTGATCCTCCCTAAGTATTCCTTTTCAATGAGAAACTAGTCCCAAAAGGTATCTGAGATCATCTAGAGAACATTGGAAGAATTCGGGTGTCCTATGGTTGTTTTTTGTTTCCCCCATCACCTCGATGTCCTATAAAGTGGCCTCATTCCATTTCCATGATCATTGGGTAGCATGTGGTTATACAACTGCCCATAAGTGAACCACTACCTACTCGGTTACATCAAACAGGTTGGTCTATGGGGGGGTCTAGATACTTTTATAAGTGGTATTATGATAATTTTAGAATCTAACACCTCATGTTTTTAATTAGGAATGAGGTTTGAGGGGGGAAATTAGGTTTAGCTACCCCTCCCTTCCCCTATATGGATATACATTCAAGGGTAATGATGTCAGAGGTTTCTAAATTAAAAATCCTGGCTTGTTTTTACATTTTTTTTATCATTTTTACTCTGATTCTTATCCCTTGTCTTTCATACAACATTAAATAGGTATAAAAATATGATTCCATCAAATCATGGTGTAATCATCCAAAAGAAAGTGGTCTTTCCCATAGACTACAAAGAGGAAGTCCCAAGATGATGTATTCATATAGGCTTCTTCCATTTCCTAAATGGTACGTTAGGTTCCATAATTTATTAAGGTATATAAATTAAATTAAATTAATTTTTATTAGTTTTGATTTCATGTGTAAGGGGTTTGGACCAGGTTGGTGTCAGAGTTTCATTTCAGACCCCACCCAGGTAGTTGTCATTGGCTCCATTGTGGGATGATGAAGTGGTGAGGTTTTTGGTTTTTATGTAAATTTATTTTAAATTGTTTTATTAATTTTAACAAAATAATTTAATAAATTTTTCATTTTGGGAGTTATTGGAATGTGTTAGGGATTAGGAACTAATTGTGTCTGGGAATGGATATCATTTTTTTGTTCAATCTTGGACAGGCCTTGGCAGAGCTACTAGCTCTAGAAAATAAATTGGAAATTTCATAAATGAGGTAGGTGGTTTTTGTACTATCCATATGGAATTTATGTATCTATTTAGGGAACATGGCACATATAGTTACACTACCGGGGTTGTTAGCCAGATTAATTTTATTTTTTAATATTTTAATAAATTTTTTAAATGAGTTAATATTCCTTTGATAGAATTGTATGCATGGGCTATTTTGGTCCTTATTCAATGGTCTTGTGCCTTATCCCTCGATGTCTATGTATTTTATTATTGATAAACCATGAATGATGAGACCCTTGAGAGGGGTGGAACCAAATAATATGCATTCAAAAATGACATGATACTCTAGTATATGTGATTTATAGCTTCTTTGTTGAGGTGAGAGTTGAATTGCAATTAGTTGTACATAGTGAATCGTGGCCTTTCCACTAGTTGGGGGAGAAAACTAACACGAGAAACACCGATATTTGACAACGGATTTGTGTCACCTAAATAGGTAGTTTGATATTAGACATTCCATTTTTTTCAATGATGTTTCCTCATTACTGTGATTTTGTGAGGGATTTTTAACCCTTGGGAACATTCATGGTTCAAAATGTTCTAAATTTGGAATGAGGAACCAAGTGGTTATTATGTTTTCTGTAACTCTCCAATATTTCATCATATGTTATTTTTTCAAAGTAATTAAATAACTTGCACTACACGCAACATCGAGTTCAAGCGCACCCTAATTTACCAAACTAGCCGTTCAAAAGCGGTTATGAATAGTATTAACTGAATTTAGAGCTTTATATAATCCTGGTAATTTTATAATCCATATTATGAGTTTCTTAGACATTATTTAAGAACAAATTCATTTTTATTAGATAAAAGAAGTATCTTTCAAAAATTGCACTTTTACCGCCTTTTAATGGTGAACAATTTTCAAATCCAATATTTGATACTTTTATATATTCAATTTGACAAAATAAAATTCTTCTTTAAAATCAGGACATAATAATTTATTTTCAATAAATTTTTTATGTTATTTTGATAACTTTCATATTTGGGTGAATAGTGAAAAATACTATATTTTAACTAAAAACAAATTTTATAATAAAAATAATTTATAGTGTTAAATTATACATTTTAATGGTTTGGAAGTATAAATAGATTATATTTTTACCACTTAATCTAATTCTGACCATTGTAAGTAATTTCACTTCAAATTGGACGTAAACAAGTGCCAATCTTTTGATAGTTATTATTTCGTAAAAATACGCCTTTTGGTTTTGACAACAGGAATTAATTTAAAATTAATAAATTAAAATTCTATGTTTTTAATTTGGTTAAATATACTTCATTTTTGAATTTTAATATCAATATTATCTTAGGGTGAATTTTTAGTATTTTTCTGAAAACATTCACTTTTTTATGAATAGAGAAAAACACTGAGTTATTGTTTCAAATCGACTTTTTTTAAATAATTACTTATTTTATTTAAATTTATTTTAGGTAAAAATAGATACATAATACCTATATAAGTTCAATTTAATTCATTGGAGTCATTTTATATTAATTTTAAATATATAAAAATTTATTTATCTTTTTACCGTCTTTTACCCACCTCCTAGGAGCATTTGCAAATTTACATAAAAGTTAATTTTACCAATTTTGTGAATTGAATTTCAAAAATCTCAGAGACACGGTTGATATCAGTACGTAAAATGTGGATCAATATGACAAAAATAATTTTTGTTGAATAGTAACGTTTCACTTTTATTTACCACGGTTAAAAGTAAATAGGGTAATTAAGGGTAAAAATGATATTATTATTACCCTAACACATGTCATAATTCTATTGGATAAGTGTAATTAGACCAAAAGAACCTTATCAATAAAATATGAACCTATTTGGTTCAGTTGGATTTGATCAGAACATTTATTATTATTTAATTCAAAGAAGAGTTAAAAGTGTTAAATTCATAGTTTAATAAATAAACCATTTTTAATATAATGATACAAATAAGATAAATTGGACTATAAATATTAATTAGAAATATAAAATGATTTTATACATAAAGTTATTTTATTTATAATTTTTAGACATTAAGTAATTAAATTTATTTATGACCCAATGATGATGCAGTAATTACCATATTAATGAACGATTAAAATAATTGATATTATAAATATCTATATAAATGTAATTTGAGGCATTTTATAAATTCCAATAATTTTATTGGTTACTATGACAAGTTAGGGGTGGTTAGATTAATTTATTTTTCAAATTAAAAATGAAGTTATGAATTTATGAAAAACAAAATACCAAATAATGTCAAAATTGACATAAAAGTGTTTTTAGAACAACTATTATATTATTAATTTATATTCGATTCCTAAAAATCAAGGACTCAGCCAAAGAACTAATATAATGATAGTTGTATCATTAATGAACCAGTTGGGATTCTCTTGGATGTATATAGTAAGTTTATTTACTATATAATATAGAAATACAAAGATACATGGTAAATGTCAAACTATTTAACTAAGAGTTAAATCTAAAAGATAAATTTAATATAGTGACCCAAACCTGTGTAAAACCTATTTGTCGAGTGGTTTTCTACCCATCCCTCCCATAGACTTTAAATAATTTATTTTGGAGCCACTAGAAACCGATAATTACTTTATTATAAAATAATATTTCTTGCTTTTTTGAAGGTGCCCCACACCACTCTTATAAAAGGGCACTCCCCCTACTCTATAATTCACACCTTCAAAGCCATTTGGCTCGGCCAAGCCATGACCAAATACCCTCTCAACTGTCCTAACTTAGTTCTAGATGCATTCCATTACTTAGAAAGACATCCTAAGGAGCCCTTTTGATCAAATCAAAAGGACGAACCCGTAGAAGAGGTAAATATTTCACCACCTCATTCAAGTTCTATTCTTCTTCCACTTCATCTTTATTTGTTGTTTCCATTATAAAATAATAAATCTAGTATCTTCTATATACTATGATGTTATTATAAATATGGTACAACCATGTTCATTTTTCTATCCATCTTTTGAATGACATGTCACCATACGTGCGTACGTACGGCTTACCATCTTCACGTCGTGGTGTAATTGTTACTCAATACATAATTATTTGGATTGGTATAATAATGATGTGTAATTGAGGTAAATAATACATATAACATGGTAATTATTCTATATATATATATATCTGATATACCATTCAATTATATATTATTTTAATATCAAAAGATTGATATCGTCGCTCGTGCTTACGTATGGATTACCGTCTCCATGAACGCAATGAGATTAATTCCCCATGGTATCCATTCAAGACTAATTTTTATTAGATGATTAAAAGTAATATTTAAAGACTTAATATCATTTTTAATATTAATAAGATACATCCTATCCATAAAAAACATTACTTACATAAAAAAGCATATAAAAGAAAATGAATCAGTTTACATCCGAAATGACGATAACATTATGATATTATTAACAAAGCAATATTAAAAGATCATATATGATATCATATTAATGTATATAATTCTTTTATAATTTAAAAAAAATTATTTAACCATTATATAGGATTTTAACCTACCCTCGACCAAGTAAAAGTACAAGGTAAGGGTTTATTTCGCAATCTCATTATTATCTGAGGTTGTTTTTACTTAAGTAGATACTGGGACATCTTTATCATCCACATCCATGTTTCTTGAAAATGAAAATGAATTTTTTTTTACAATTTACTAGACTATGGTTTAAATTCATTTATACCCTTATATAAATTTTTATAAAATGGTTTGAAAGTAATCTTTCTGTCGTTTTCCAAACAAGGTACTATATGTCCTTTTTGGAAAAATTAATGTAAGAATGTTTTTCTAACTTATACGGCGGGTGTGACTATTTTCCACCGTTATAACATCGTTGAAGCTTCCCTTTCAAGATTATAATAATATTTTCAAAATAAATGTTTTCTTTTATAATTATATGAATTTTAAATGATTTCAAAACAGAAATAGATATTTCTCTAAAAAAGATTTTGATTTTATCTATGTCAACATCATTTGATGGATTTTAATCTTATTTGAAGTTGATTTATTATGATACAAAACATCCATATTGTATTTAAGGTTTTGTGATATGTTTGACTATGGATGTGGTATTTTTATACCATTCATGGTGTATGGATAAAGTACTGAAATTTTTTATGCTAGTTTTAATACGATTGTTTATGTTATGTTTAAACATTTTCATATGAGGAATGCATTAGACTTAGTATGTGACTGGTGGAGCCCACTATAGATCCTTGATGAATCGGTAGGTCTCATGAGAAAACTTGTGTCTTGGAATAAGTCCTTGAAAAAATCTTATTTTTAGTCTAAGCACAAGGCCTTGACTATGTGGTTATGAAAGTCTGGCATTCTGCATTCCATCATTATGAAAGTGTGTATTGATATTGCATGTGATTATTCGACTAGTTGAATATCCATGTGAATAAGTAAATGGAATTATTTTATTTTATATTTGCCATATTATGCTGAAGTTCAACTTTAAAAGGCTTTTATTTTAGTATTATACATTTCCTTAAATGTTTATAATTATTTATGAAACATTCCGCTATATTGTTATCCTTACTGAGCATCTGAGCTCACCCCTTTCTTATGTTTTATTTTCCCAGGATGCCGAGAAGTGTTTTATGTTTGAGATGCAGGGTTAAGATATGGGAATAATGAGATTCTCAAAGTAATTTTTGTGTGTTGTATGTTAGAAAGTGTAATGTAACATTCATGTATGTAATCTATTTTCCAAGACTGTTAAACTGATCAGTATTTCGGGACATGATTCCTTGTAATAATGCCAATGTATTAAAATAATGCACTGATACTAGGTAACTGGAGTCGGGGCGTTACAGTTGGTATCATATTATGTTTATCAATAACGTTGGAACTATATTTAGATAAACTTTAATTAGAGCACACTACCCTAAGATAATATTTGAGTATTAGTATAGAAGAACTTCCTAGAATTTTGGTAATGTAAATATTTTGTGAGTTTTCCAAACAACAACATCCATGTTTGTTTACGAGCAGGTAGAGGTGGTTCTAGCACAAATGTACCTAAGGGTAAAACCTGAAAACACTGCTTTGAGCTAGACTCAAACAAGAACTGGTGCACGACAACGGTCCTTGCTGCACTCTTGGTTATGACACTCTGGGAGTATATGCTTAAGATAATTCTAATTTTCCTTACAAATCATTATGAAGGATTTACGAGTATATACCTCTTTAAAGAAAATATTTTTATGATTATGGATTATATCCCTAAATAGTTCAATTTACGTTAGGTATTTTACAAGTATGGAATTCTTCATTGCAATTCATTTTTTTAAATGGTTGGGGCTGAAACCTCATTTATTATTAAAGCAAAGCAAAGACCTCTTTAACTGGGTAGAGGGAGACCCATTACATAGCCCAAACGCCCAGTGGGCATTTAGTCCATTACATGACCTGTAGGCCCAGTTTTTTAGCCCAAAGCCCATTCTGTGAATAGTACTGCTACAGTACCCGCACTGTTATAGTGTTGCATAGTATACGCCACTACTACAGTACTCTGTCACCACTATAGTGACCTGCCACTGCTAGAGTGCCGCCGCTGCTACAGTACACTACAGTATTGCTACAGTACCCTGTGCCCAATGGGTTATGAACCCCCATTTTTCATGTGGATTTAAGGGGTGCTAACCACTAATCCAAACCCCAACTACTTCTTCATTGCAATTCAAAAACTGACCTACTGTATTCCATTGAATAGATATGGAACCCATTATAAAGAATGTGAACTCCATAAATACGTATGATACAAAGAGTAAGGAGGATCATACCTTTCACAGTAATAAGACAATATTTAGAAGGGAAATAGTCTCCCATGTATTCTCAACATTTGAGGAAATAGTATCACGTGTTAATAAGATAAGTACAGAATTCTCTGAGTCCTATGGATTTGAAGGGAAGTAAGAGAATAAAATTATGGAAGAGAGAAATATGGAGAAAGTGAAGAGGGAAAAGAAGGATTTTTCCATATGTGATAACTCTGGAAAGAATCACCTTTGTAAATCCTTGAAGGGAATGGGAGTTTGTTATAAGTGTGGAGAAAAAGGACACCAAGTACGTGATTTCAAGGGTAAGAAAAAAGATTAAAATGTACAATGGTAAATCTGGAAGGAGTTGGTACAATAATTAAATCAATGTCCAAATCATCAGAGTATACCCCAAATGCTGCCATTGGATAATAATAACGTTATGATACTACCAAGGATGAAGAAGAATGAGTAGATTTCTTACGTTGTTATTAAAGTATTGTGTCATTTGAGTATTGTATTAATGATGTACATGTTATAAGAAGTATAGATTATATAAGGATTGTATTGTAGTACTATTTAATTAAGGACTTAATATTGTGTTGAACCAAGAGAAGTGACTCAATAGCAGCTTAAATTTTGGGAAAATATATGGTTAAGAAAAAGATAAACCATAATACGGTTCTGATACAAAGGTAGTGATTTTGGAATAATACATGATTCATTTGGATAAATTGTATTGGATATTCTTGACTACCTTGAAACTGATTAATGATATGTATATTCCATCATTGTTAGAGTTTACAAAATTTTTTGATGGAAGGAGTATATCTAGTATTCTATAAGGAATAAGGGAGAATGAATGTAATCAATAAGGTTTTATGGTACTTCAGGATGTTATAGTGTTTTAAAAGAACACATGATAAGGTGTTCACAGGTTATTATGTGGCAAAAATGATCTTCATTGTGTTTAACTTATATATAAATTTTGGATTATGTGTTTGGACAGAAGTATTTTGGATAAGTCTAGTTTGAGGTTATTTTTGGATTGCCATAAAATGGACAACCCGGAGGTCGGGTGGCAACCCGTTGGGTCCTGAAATGCCACGAGACATGAACCTGCAACCGAAGGGAGACAAGGGTGTATCACCTACCACTGTCCCACATGATGTCCTAGATTGAATAATATTGTTTTTTAAAGGTCTAGTAGATGAATTAATAATTCATTTTTTTGGAACCCTATACGAATAGGATAAATTGAATATTTTTAAGTTCTATTATCTTTTATAGTGACAGATGAGTTTGTGGTAGAAATTGGATAAAGGATGGAACTCTAGTTGTAAAGTATATATTTTTTCTTAACTTATTATATGAAGAAATTAATTCTCAAACTTTAGTGAAGGGATATTAAAACCAAAAATGTGTTATCCTAATACCTTATGTTTTGTTGAACCGATGGTAATTTAAATCATCATAGATTGATGGATTTGAGGCCCTCAATTTTAAACTTGTTTATGATTGATGACCTCAATCACTCTTTATAAATATTTATGTTTTTCCTACAATTATGTGTCTCTAATTTCCACCTATGTTCTCCTAATCGAGATCACAATTTGGTGGTGACCCTTTTATTTCCCTTTTCCTCTTATTAAGACTAAATTTTATTAACCCAATTTCTGATGTGGGTTTTCCCACAAAGGTATTTTCTATTTTCAACCTTTTATTTTTGAAGAACAATTTCAAATTGCGATGAAGCAATTTATTGAAGGAGGGAAGAACATAACACCCAAATATTTCATAGTACGTAATTTCTTTAATGTAATTCAATAACTTGCATTACACCCTACACCAAATTCAAGCGCACCCTAACTTACCAAACTACCTGTTCAAAAGAAGTTATGAATAGTATAAAATAAATTTTAAACTTCATATAGTCCTTATAATTTTATAATCCATATTATGAGTTTCTTAGACATAATTTAAGAACAAATTCATTTTTTCAGATTAAAGAAGTATTTTTCAAAAAAATGCACTTTTACGGCCTTTTAATGGTGACCCTTTTTAAATCCAATATTTGAAACTTTTATATATTCAATTTTACCAAATAAACTTCTTCTTTAGAATAGGTACATAAGAATTTAGTTTTCATAAATTTTTTGTGTTTTTCTGATAACTTTCGTATTTTGGTGAATAGATAAAAATACTATATTTTAACTGAAAACAACTTTTTTAATCAAAATAATTTATTGTGTTAAATTATAAATTTTAATGGTTTGGAATTATAAATATATTATATTTTTACCACTTAATCCAATGCTGGTCATTGTATGTAATTTCACTTTGAAATTGTACATAAAAAAGTATCAATCTTTTGATAGTTATTATTTCTTAAAAATACACCCTTTGGTTTTGACAATGGGAATTAATTTTAAATTTGGTAAAATAGACTTCATTTTTGAATTTGGAATATTAAAACTAGTTAGGGTGAATTTTTAGTATTTTTCAAAAAACATTCAGTTTTTGATGAATAGTGAAAAAATAAGTTATTATTTGAAACCGACCTTTTTTAATAATTATTTATTTTATTTAAATTTATTTTAGGTCAAAATAGATACATAATACTTATATATGTTCAATTTAATTCATTGGAGTCTGTTTATAATAATTTTAGATATATAAAAAATTTATTGAACTTTTTACCGACTTTTACCCACCTCCTAGGAGCATTTGGAAATTTACATAAAATTTAATTTTACCGCTTCTGTTAATCAAATTTAAAAAATCCGAGAGACACTATTGATATCAGTAAGTAAAATGTGGTTCAATAAGAAAAAAAATATTTTTTGGTGAATAGTAACTTTTTACTTTTATTTACCACGGTTAAAAGTAAATTGGGTAATTATGGGTAAAACTAATATTATTATTACCCTAACACATGTCATAATTATATTGGATATATGTAATTCGACCAAAAAAAACCTTAGGAATAAAATATGAACCTCTTTGGTCCACATGGATTAAATTAAGACATCTATTATTATATAATTCAAAGTAGAGTTAAAGGTGTTAAATTCAAAGTTTAATAAATAAACCAATTTTAATATAGGGTTATACATAAGATAAATTGGACTATAAATATTCCTTAGAAAGATAAATATATTTACAATATAATCATATTTTATTTATAATTTTTATATATTAAATAATTTAATTTATTTATGACACAATGATGATGCAGTAATTAACATATTAAGGAAATATTAAAATAATTGATATTATAAATATTCAAATAAATGTAATTTGGGACTTTTTGTAAATTAAACTAATTTTATAGGTTAATATGACATGTTAGGGTTGGTTAAAGGAATTTTTTTTGAAGTAATAATGTTGTTATGAATTCAGAAAAAACAAAATACCAAATAGTGTCAAATTGACATAAAAGAGTTTTGAAAACAAATATTATATTATTAATTGATATTATATTCCTAAAAATATATGGTCCGTCCAAACGACTTATATAATGATATTTTTATCATTAATGAACCACTTGGGGTTTTCTTAGAAGTATATAGTATGTTTATTAACCATACAATATAAAAATACAAAGAGACATTGTAAATGTCAAACTATTTAACTAAGAGTTAAATCTAAAAAATAAAGTTAATATATTGACCCAAACCTGTCTAAAACCAATTGGTTGAGTGGTTTTCTACCCACCCCCACCATAGCCTTTAAATATTTAATTTTGGATCCATTATAAAATGAAAATTATATTATTATAAAATAATATTTCTCGCTTTTCCTATGGTGCCCCTCACCCCTCTTATAAAAGGGCCCACCCCCTTCTCTCTAATTCACACCATCAAAGCCATTTGGCTCAGAAAACCCTGATCAAGTACCCTCTAAACTTTATTCACTTCATCCTAGAGGCCTTAATTTAGTCATAAAGGCAACCTAAGGAGCCCTTTTGATCAAATCAAAAGTAAGAACCCAAAGAAGAGGAAAATATTTCATCACCTCTATCAAGTTCCTTTCTTCTTCCACTTCCTATTTATTTGTTGTTTCCATTCTAAAATCATAACACCAGTATCTTCTATATACTATGATTTTATTATAAGAATGGTACAACCATATTCATTATTCTATCCATCCTTTTAATGACATGTCACAATACGTGTGTACGTATGGCTTCCGTCTCCACGTCGTGGTGTAATTGTTATTCAATACATTATTATTTCGATGGGTATAATAATGATGTGTAATTGATGTAAATTATAAATATATCATTATAATTATTCTGTAAATATGATATAACATCCAATTATATATTATTTTAATATCAAAAGAATGATATTGTCGCTTGTGCGTTGGTACGGATTACCGTCTCCACGAACGCGATGAGATTCATTCCCAATCGTATCCATTCAAGAATAATTTTCATTAGATGATTAAAAATAATATTTCATGAATTAATATCGTTATGAATATTAATAAGACACATCCTATCCATAATAAACGTTACTTATGTAACAATGTATATAAATAAAAATGAATCAGTTAACACCCAAAACGACGATAATACTAAGATATTATTAGCAAAGAAATGTTAAAAGATCATATATGATATCATATTAAGGTATATGATTCTTATATAATTTAATAAAAATTATTTCAACATTATACAGGAGTTTAACCTACCCTTTACCTAGTAAAAGTACAAGGTAAGGGTGTATTTCACAATCTCATTATTATCTGAGGTTGTTTTTACCTAAGTATCTACTGGGATATCTTTATCATTGACATCCACGTTTCTTAAAAATGAAGTTCAAATTTTTCTTAATATTTAATAGACTATGGTTTAAAGTAATTTATACCTTTATTTGACTTTTTATAAAATAGTATGAAAGGAATCTTTCCGTCGTTTTCCAAATAAGGTACTTTGTGACCTTTTCGAAAAAATTAAGGGAAGAATGTTTTTTAACATATACGGTGTGTGCGACTATTTTCCGTTGTTATAACATTGTCGAAGCTTCCCTTACAAGATTATAAGAATAGTTTCAAAATAAATGTTTGGTTTATAATTATATGTCTTTTAAATGATTTCAAATTAGAATGATATATTTCTCTAAAAAATGGCTCTGATTTCATCTATGTCAACATCCTTTGATGAATTTTAAGCTTATTTGAAGTTGAATCATTATTATAAAAAACTTCCATATTGTATTGAAGGGTTTGTGATATTTTTGACTATTGATGTGTTATTTTTATTCCATTCATGGTTTATGGATAAATTATTGACGTTTCATATGCTAGTTTTAAAATGAATGTTTATGATATGTTTAAACCTTTTCATATTAGGAATTCATTGGACTTAGAATGTGATGGGTGGAGCCCACTATAGCTTCTCGATGCATCGGTAGGTATCATGAGACAAACTAGTGTCTTGGAAGAAGGTCTTGACAAAATCTTACTTGTATTCTTGGCACAAGGCCTTGACTATGTGGTTATGAAAGTCTGGCATTATGTATTCCATCATTATGAAAGTGGATATTGATATTGCATGTGATTATTCGACTAGTAGAATATCCATGTAAATAATTAAATGGAATTATTTGATTTTATCATTGCCATATTATGCTGAATTTCAAGTTTAAAAGGCTTTTGTTTTAATCTTATACATTGCCTTAAATGTTTATGCTTATTTATTAATCTTTTTGCTATATTGTTATCCTTATTGAACATCTGAGCTCACCCCTTTCTTGTTTTTTATTTTCCCAGGATCCCAAGAAGTGTTTTATGTTTGAGATGCAGGGTTAAGCTAATGGAATAATGCAATTATCAAAGGATTTTTTTGCGTTTTATGTTAGAAAGTGTAATTTAACATTTATGTATGTAATCTATTTTCTAGGACTGCTAAACAGATTGGTCTTTTGGGACTTGATTCTTTGTAATCATGCCAATGTATTAAAATAATGCACTGAATCTGGGTAACTGGGGTCGGGGCGTTACATTTTTAGTGACTTGAAAAACACAAATGGGTTCCCCAACAATGTATTGACCCTAATGAATGGGTTTCCCATTGTATGGATACAAATTAAGGGTTTAAGTCTTCATCCAACATTAGTTATTTTTTCAATTATGTTAAGAATTGTTATACTCCCTTGGGTAGATTTAATTTTTTTTGTTTTGAAAAATGTCACATGGGAAGTGTTTATTATGTGTCACTATCTTACTAAGAAAACTCTCATATGGGAAACACATGATACTTGTGGGTTATACCATATGATGAGAAAAATTCCATATGTGTGGTATGTGATACTATCATTGGGGATTCCATGGATGTAAAAATGAGGTTTTATTTTCTACACTAGGATTGATTTTCTAGGATAATTATCAAACTTTTTAATACCTAATGGATTTTACAAGGTTGAAAATACTCCGTTAGGTGATTTATATTCTACTGGATATGTATACCAAGGAGACTCATGTGAATTATATAGAGGTTATATCACCGTAACATGATATGAGACACCCTTGAATTGAAAAAAAGTATGGTTAATCAATGTCACATGCCTGAGGATTGAAAACAGGCCGGGACATAGTGCCCCTATAAGGTTATGGTGGTTGGTATGGTCCACAAGACATTCTCAAATACATTCCGAAAATATCCAAAGGCAACAATTATTTTTTATTTATATTTTAGCATTTTGTTTATCTAACCATGTCATATTAAAATGTCACTACATTGTTAGTATAGTATTAGACCACATTTATGGTTCTAACAGGGTTATGTACTCAGATAAAAAGTGGGAATCTATGGAACTTTGGAACCTTTTCAATCCTATATTTGTTGTATCTTCATGTTGGATCAAGACACAGTAATTGCATGATCAAGCGAGATACCTCAAATGGGAGTGTATATCTCGGGATGGGTTATGGTTCAGAGTTTTACTGGAGACTTATTTTTTTCTTCTATTTGTATATATGAGTATCCTAGTGGGAGGTATGAATTTTTATAGAACAATATTCTTCTGCATCATTTGACATTAATGATTCCCAATTAATTATTTATTCATACTCTAATATATATGATGTTTTGTTATTTATTTATTATTTTTCACTCTGATACAAGGGGTATAGCCTCCCCATGGTACCTCCTTAGACTCTCACCTATCTTCGAAAGCCTCTTTCATTTGGGGAGTCATTAATGTTGTCATTTGGGGAACCACTTTGGTTATTGTTCATAGACCGAGTTTATTTAGGATGTTACCAAGTGGTCTCTAAGCATTTTTTATATTTTCCTTACTAATTTGAGAAATGGTAAACATGAGATAGTAATGTGTTTTGTATTTTGATTGAACCGAGATGTATTCATCACAAAATCCATTTTTGTGGCAATCCTAGTTACCATGGATATGGGATTGGTGTCTTTGGTTTTTCCGATAATGGTTGTAAGTGATTATCACCTATCATGACACATGAGATATTTGGGATTTATGTATGATGATTTACTGGATTATTGGATATTAAAATGTATGAAAGAGACTAATTACTGGATTAACATATTTCCCTATGGGTGTGAGTGGCTTATTATGCATTAAATTAGGTGCATACAAATTAACTTGAAATGTGGGGCCCACAAGTTATATTTTTATCACTAAATTCATAGGATCTTTTTTATGTGTCAGAAACATCACATTCAATGTTCCCTCATATAATTTTTTTGGGGACATTCAACTTAGCCGGGTTAACTTGTATATGTATTTCATTTTGATGGCAGGTCATGAGGTCCCATTATAAGGAACTTTAGGATAATGTAGTTTTCCATGTGAAAAATGGGTGTAGTAAGATTAATTAGGTTGGAGTTATCACATGGTGCTGTTATAATGACACTAGATGATCAGTAATGTATAAGGTGCCTTAGTGGGAAAATCACATTATGGGTGTTGTTATTTGGGATAAATTGTTACATGTTCGAGTAATAACATATACTCAATTCCCCCATAAATCATGGAATGATATTATACTTAACTAACCCATGTGGTCATAGTTAGTTAGTACACAACATCCGTGATGATGTTAATGGTTATAATTGTGAGGATAAAAAGGTGTATGAATCTCCAAGAAAAATACCATGTATATATAACTATAATAATTTTTCCCTTATAAATAAATATTTTATCATTATATTTCTAGTTTTTATATTGTGACCTTGGTGATCGGTGTTTTGGCATGCTAGATGCCTTGGGATATTTGACATGGATGCATGATTGATGACATGGTTTATGTCTTATAAGAGACCTGACGTTTTGTGATAGGTGGGCGACATAGAGACCTTTAAACCTGAATTTTACCTTAGTGGGTCATTTTTTAGTCAAGTTCAATGGTGACCAGAAAAAGGGGTTAGTTGGATCTTATAAGTATCTCATATAAGGTATGCATGATCAGGGCCTTTTGATTGAGATTGATACATGGGGGTTCTTGGTGGTTGTGACATATGAAAGATGATACCTTCAGTTATTGATAATGTAATAATGAGTTCCAATTCTTTTTATGTGCTATTGAACATGGTGTAAAAGTGGGTGAATGCTCAAGGATTTGAAATTGATCTATATAGTGGTTAAACATGATATTATGTTTGACACATATGAGGGAATGATTTTTGTGATAAGTGTCATGGTAATTTTTTATATAAGTAATTAACAAGTCTTGGGGAAATTTCATAATGATTAGCTGTTATAAAAAATGGATGATATTCAATGTGGTTTCTGAAACTGGGTGGTATGATATCATATGCACATTATATTTCATGGAGTTTAACGGTGACACACACTATTTAAGCATGCAACCTGTTGAATTCAAATTAGCGATAGACTAGTGTGAGGGAAGGGCTGATGGAAATAGTTGAAATTCTTATGATCATGGTGTATCCGGTTTTTGATGGAATCAATAATTCCATAGTAGGGGAGACACTGGAAATGGATTGTGTATATTGACATGGTTAATCTAGTAGTTGGTTGAAGGAAAGTGTTTCTTGAGATAAGGTGATCATCTCTCAGGATTAGAACCATTCATGTTTGATGATACGCTTGAGGAGTGGTTTATGTGAGACCATATTTTATGAAGTTCACCAATGGAAAATTCATGGAATTGAACACTCTTATAAGATAAAATTAATGTTTTGTAATAAATCCATGTAAATTTTTAATGGATATGAAATGATTTTCTATACCATCACTCAAGAATGAGACGATTTGAACCTATCCTATCATCCAATGTGGGGATATATGGAGAGTGGCCCTTTATTGTAGTGGATTTGATGAAATGAAGTGATTATACGTAAACTCTTGATGTAGGGAGAATTCGATTGATCATTGGTGATATGACCCCATGAGGGTAGGGTCATGGTTTTTGTAGAATAGTTAGTAGAAAATTTTTATTGTAATGGGAGGCAAATGACAATGTGAGTGCTTCACATAAATTAAAATATGGTATCATGTGAAGTAAAACTCTGGGAATCAATATTTTTTTGGGTTATGATGACCCATATGTGTTAGAATGAGGATATTTGGATGATCACGAAGAGAACAAAGTGGGTTCAATCAATTGATAATATAATCAATTATATTATATGATGTGTCAGGTATGAATTCTGGTGGGGGTACATGGATGATCACAGGGTGCCTCTATATATGAGGTTATAGTGATCTAGTAATTACTAATGAATCATTAGAAAGATTCACACATCTTAACAATTGGTCAGCCAAAGGAGGTCCAACTAGATATTTTAGATACAATTAGGTACATTAGGTTGGGAACTATTCTAGGTGTGTAATTTGAATACAATGGGTTATCTTGGGAATTGGCTAGGGAATTTTGAGGAAAATATAACATGCACATGTTATGACATGATGTAGGAGCACATGTCTATTTAGCAAGGAAATTGAGATGTGTAAGACGGTACCAGTGCTTGACCAATGGTTTTGTATATAATTTGGTGCATATATTGTGAACCACATTAATATTTAATTAATAACATCTTGATCACATTTCCATATAAATTTATGATGTAGGGAGGGCACTATGGTCTGGAATTTTCCCTTATGTGATATGTCATATGTTGGTGACCACCATAACTCATATGACTGACAACATGGGGACACCTTAGGTGTCTTGATATAGATAGTTGTGGTTAAGAACTATCTTATTTTTTCTATAATTTTTTTGTGTGGTGTCTCATGTTTCTATGGTTGAGTGTCTTACATCCAAATTTATTGTTTCTTAATGCTTCATGCACACAAGGATGGTAGGTGATTTCTTGGGTGATAATTGGTGATCGAAATAGGTTATGACATTCAGTCAGATAAAAATTGGGAATTATTGGGGATGATAAATATTATAGTATATAGTTTTTAAAACCCTTTTCTCGTACATGAATTTTAAATAAAGGGGAATTTTGAAAATTTTAAAAACTAGAAGGGATGAATGTTGAGTTGGGATTATGAATTGAAATTTTAGAGTTTGAGCCTCCCCAAGGATTCCTTTTGGATGAGGATGGGGTTTGAAAGATAGTTAGAAGTAGTGGGAGAAAACTAAAAGAATTTATGTGGATTAGGGTTACATTCCTTAGCCATTTTATACCCACTAGATGGAAAATGACATTGGACTATCTTTAGAGTTACGCTTTGGGGATTCATAAAATGGAGGGGAGGGTTGGTTATTACACTGGTATGTCCCTTTGGTTATTTAATAGGAAAGAGGGGTAATAAAGAGTTCATTCAATTGAGCCACCATTACCTTTACCTGTCATGAGCAGTCCCTCAGGGCCCGTGTCGTAACTACCCCAAGCCCGCCTTGCATAGGCCAGGGGCTGGTGACTAGAACCAAAGGCGTAAAACTCTAAGCTGGGAAGGCATTGACATTATAAAAGTAAAAAAACACAATAGAGTACGCAAAAAAAAGTAAACACTAAATAAAACTGAATACAAAAGAAAGTGCTGAAAGGAAAGGGGCCAGAAATACAAGCCCAATAGTAAAGTACAAGGAAAGGAAAAATAGGTACAACTAAAAAGGCAAATAGCTGGAAGATTCCTAACAACTCCTGGATCGTCAACCACAGATCCTACCAAAAGGGTAGGTATAGATAGCCTCCTCAGTTCTCCACGTCCGTCCATCACCTCCGGGTACCGACCCATCGTGAGGTCCACCTCCAAGGACCATCCAGACATCATACACTCCACCTCGGTCAGCCCTGTCTGTCGTCTGCATCCAATACAATGAGGTGCGGGCATTTCCCATCCAAGGGTCAGTATAACGATACTTAGTAAGGACCCCGAGACCCTCATGGTCTCACAAAATCCACAAATGATAAACCACAGAATAAAGACACAATCACGAAGTATCAACAAACCCTACTTAGGTATATGCCCATAAATATACCTAAGTTATCAATCACACTCCAACTCCAACTGTCCAGCCCAAGCACAAAAAAAATCCACAAAGGATGTAAAGTAAATCACCACGATGATAATGGTTGAAAGACATGACTCAGCTCACACAGGTATGCTGCAATTTCAGAGAGATATAGATGATCAGATGTAGCCACCGGATCATCTTAGCAGTCGAACCCACATAGGATACAGGCCAGCTAAGCTATCGAACCCACATCGGATAGAGGCCAACTATCTCGTCTATGTTGTCAGACCCACATAGGATAGAGTCCAGCTATCACGTCTAAGCTATCTGACCCACATAGGATAAAATACAGTTATCTTATATAAGATATCAGACCCACATAGGATATAGTCCAGCTATTGTAGAGTAATAGGGACGATCAGATGTAGTCACTGAATCGACTTAGCTTCCAGACCCACACAGAATACAGGACCAGCTCCATTTTTAGAACTCTTGAACCCACATAGGATTTCAGTATAGTAGTCGTCGTCACCGAACCCACAGAGGATTCTAGTATAGTAGTCTTCGTATTCGCATCTAGCTCTAGGGTTCCCGCACATAGCACGCTCGATTCTGGAAGGGTCCGCTCCTCAAGCAAAAAGGGTCGATATATCAACTATCATGAAGTCCAGAGTTGATGTATCCCGAAGTTCAATCTAATCAAATGAAATCCAACATGACAGACGGTGCGTCAATCGGACACCCGGTCTGAGAGTTATTGGCTTTTCCGTTCTAGGGGCCCTGTTGGATTTACGCTCAGTCCAAACCCGGCTGTTTTCCAAATTTCACCAAAACTCACTTAGAGTATCGAAAAAGGACCGGCTCATCACGAGGGTCCCAGTTCCGTAGACATCGTGCCGATCGGATGCACGGTCTAGGAGATATTCGCATTTAAGCAATGATGGGTCTAGGCCGTCAAGCCCAGTGGGCTGGCGGGTCGGCCTGACCCGGTTCGACGGGTCCGACCCGGCTAGGTCGATCTGGCCCGATGGAGCGCAGCCCACCCATGGACACAGCCCGGCGAGATTGAACCATTTGGGGGGGTCGGCCCGGCCCGGTGGTGCGCGGCCTCGCCCCTCCTTGCTGCCCGGCTGGCCGAAGCCGGCCAGTTTTGTCCAGTGCGAGCAGACCACGGTTGCGGGCCACTGTTCATTCGCACACGGCGCTAATTGGCGCCGCAGTTTCCTTATCCTAGCCAACAGGCAGCCGGTCGGTTCACCCACCGAGCGACCCACGTTGTGGGCTGCAGTCTTCTCCGCAGCGCGGCGCCAAGAGGGCGACGTGGTCCTTCAGCCCGGCTGGCTACGGCTGGCCGGTTCGGTTCGTCCAAGCAACCCGCGGATGCGGGCCGCGATTTCTTCCAAACGGTCGGCACGACAACACCGGTCCACAACCACCGCGGCCCGGCCTGGTCGCGGCCTTCTTTTTCCAATGCCTTCGAACACTGTAGCCTCTTCTGACTGCCACATCCTACATGGTCGTGGACTCCTTCCACCGGTGCGGTGTGGTTCCACCGCACCCTTCCGACTGCACCTCCATTGCCTATAAAACCAATAGGTATGGGGGAGGTTCGGGCCGTGTTTGTGCGGCCAGAACCCTCCTCATTACGATGTTAACAGTTGGGAATTTTCATTCCGCAATTAGAACGACGATGTTCGGAAATATAAATAACTCAAAACCACCCCTACCTTTATTTCAAGTTTGTTCGTTGAGGATGACATCAATTCATTGACGTCGGGGTGAATCGAAGGAGGAACCATCATTTTTGGCGACGTTCTTTGTGGGTGGAATCTTCTCACTTGACGCAGAGGAAGAGGAAGGATGAAGGTGTTCCTTGTGGGCGTCACCTCACGTTTCTGCCCCAGTTGAAGAAATAGAGGGAATGTTCTTCATGTTCCTCATGGAGAGGAAGTTGTTCTTCACAGGAAGAATGTTTTCTACCAATTCTCGAAAGCTTCCCCAAGGTATAATATCCAACCAACATGAAATAATAGGCCCCCTATTATTTTAATGTTGGCCTGAAATTCAAATTAAATCAAACACTCAACTAATTAATGAGGACTTTAATTAATTTTGTAAGAATATTTAAGGGAAGGGAGGTGGAGAGGCTCCACCATAATGTGAGAGTTCAAAAGTTAATAGCGGGTTCAAGGAGTTAAAGGGCGGTTTCAAGGGGAGTTGAGAGGTTTGTGTTTGTGTGGGCCCCACAACACATTATCCTCTCATGGGAGGTTCTGTGGAATGTGCGCCCCAACTCCAACTCCTCTTTGGAGAAAATAACAACCCCTTAACAAAAGTTATGTAACAGATTATTTTTATTTAGTTTATTAAGAATTCCCAAAAATTAACATTAAACCTGTACAAAAAAGCAACAATGGTAAAGGTCCCCTTAAGTGAATACCGGTGCTGCGAGTTCATCATTGCCCTCAGATTTCAATTATGAGAACTGGTTCAAAAGATATAAAATCCCAAAGGTACGTTTACTGAACGTACCCGAAAAAAAGTTCGTAAAATTATTAACAGCCACCCTAGACCCACCGCGGTCGAGGTTAAGATCTGCCTAGGTGAAACATGGCACAGAAAACCCAATGGTACCCACATATTTCCAATCCGAGTTACCTTTTAAAAGTTATTAATTTTACAATAAAATAATTGTCACTTAATAATTTTATTTGCGGCCAAACACTGACTTTCTCTGGTGGACCTCGCCAACCCAAGTTAGTATCTTCTTAAAGAAATATTACCCTCATGAGTTCAGCAGTGGTCTCAAATTTTTAATCCGAGATATCATTTTTGAGTTATATGCATTTGAAAAATAAAATAAATTTATTTAATTATTTTATTAACGGTTATGCCATTTTCGAGTTTTCTCACAAGAGGCCCGTGCCAACTAAAATTAAGTCACGCCTAGGGTAAACCTGCCATCCTGAGTGCAATGGTGGCCTCATATTTCTATCTTGAGTAACCATTTAAGAGCTATTCCACATCATAGGAAAACTGCATACATGTTTTAATTTATGCTTAACAAAACTTCTACGGATCATTTAGGGCACTCCGAGCGTCGGAATCTCGCGTCGTCATAAACTGCGGACTCGTAAAATTACAAAGAATATATGAAAAAAAATTCCTTGAAATTTCTGGGTCTTTACATTACCCTCGCATCAGGGCTTTATGTCCCTGCAAGCTACAACACACACTAGGGAAACAAATGGGGGTACTGAGCATGCATCTGAGCCTCCCGCTCCATATGCTCTCCTGGTGGTTCTCGTGATGGCAGTGAACGCGCACCAAAGGAATCAACCATCCACGTAGGAACTGCTCCTGTCGATCCTCAATCTCCAATGGAACTTCTGTGAAAGTCGCCTTGTCATCGATATCTAGCTCCCCGTGGTCGATGATGTGGGATGATTCATGCACGTATTTTCTCAACTGAGATATGTTGAAGGCATCGTGCACCCAGTGCAACTGAGGTGGAAGGCACAAACGGTAAACCACCTCACCTACCCTGCTAAGGACCTGGAATGAACTGATAAATCTAATAGACAACTTTCCGCCTCGGCCAAATCTCCATAGACTTGTTGATGTGAGACCCGTAGAAAGACATGGTCTCCATCCTTGAACTCCAAAGATCTCCGTCTCCTAGATTTACATGGAATACCCATCACGAAGTCTATGAATATCTGATCCTACTTCCACTCTAGGACCTCCAAAGGCTGAATCAATCCTAATGGTACCTGCTATTCCGCCTTCACATGCTGACAAGTGAGGCACTGTGAGGGAAACTATACCACTTCTATCTTCATTCCCGGCCACAAGTTCTGTCTTCGGAGGTCTTGTTACATCTTATCCACTCCATGATGTACTGCTAAAGGAGATGTGTAGAACCCCCACAACACTTCCTCATGAAGTGCAACTAGAACCATGGTACGTTCTCTAAAGGGAATGACGTGCTCCCCACCTTTATAAAATCCATCAGGTGCTTGCCCTGTGGATATCTGAGCACATCGCATCTCACAGTCAGCGTCCCCACGTTGTGCCTCCCTGACTCGCTGAAGAAGGGGAGGAGTGACAGTGAGAGACTACAGAAAGGCTACTCCATCTCTATCCACAGAGGATATCTTCAACACGACCAGCTGCTCAGTCGCCTCTCCTGGCAGTTGAATTCCTGATCTCCTATTGTGAGCATCTGCTACAACGTTCTCCTTCACAGGAGTATAGACCATATCGAAGTCATAGTCCTAGAGGAACTTAAGACATCTTCGCTATCTCAGCTACAGAGAACCATACACGATCACTGATCGCTCATGTATCCAGACACACCCGAGTCCGGTCCCTGGTGCGTCGTAGTAAACCACGTACCCAATGCCCTCCTCTGGTAGCCTCAAGATGAGAGAACTAGTCAACCTCTTCCTCATATCCTGAAATCTCTATTGGAATCTCTCTGACCACACGAAGGGTTGCCCCATCTTCATCAACACTGAAAATGGTGCTGCATCTCTGGAGAAGTCTAGCACTAAGGTAAGTCTGACCGACTGATGAGTGATCGACTGCACCCACTTATGCATGATTCCATCCTATGCTGCCTAGGGTTTCCTTCTCACCGTCCAAGGAAAACCCATCCCAACGTCGTAGGTAAACCACAACCTGTTTGTGTAATATAGTCAATTTGCGTATGAACTGTGGTTTCCTAGTCCATACCCAAACTAACATCGTAAGGCCTCGATGCTGCCACCAAGAGGTTCCAACCGAAACTTTCACCTCAAGGGTCAGATCACACCGTCAGTGTAAGTCTGATTATCATGTCTCGTCCAAAATGTATATCCATATGTGAGGGTCAAGTAAACAGTTTAACTGGAAACTCTTGGTCCGTGGAATGAAGGAATGATTGGTACTTATGTCTATTGATAAGGTAGCTAGTAGTAGACACAGACCGTACCTCGATCCTTTCTCAAGGCCCTTGGGTCACACTCCTTAACCGCATGCAGCTACTCTCTTCCCTTCCCTCTTGCTCCCTGAGCCTGGTGGGGACTACAAAGGTGGGTTGTTGTAACATGTCGAAATGTACATCACCACATGTTGCCCTCCTAGCTCTGATTCCACGTCTGCTACTCTAGATATTCATCTATCCTTTACCCTTCCTCTTCTTGAAACATTTTACACGCTCAAGTCTCTGAGACTGATGTCAGTTCCCTGCTTTCCCTCTGATATCATTCACTAGCTGTATCCGTTCATCCAAAGAACATTCAACCACAAAGGTTCTCTCTTGTACCCTAGCATAAGTAGGAATGAACAGAGGAAAAGTGCTGGCTCAGATATCCTTTTAACACACCTCATTCGGTAGTCCGAGCCCCAAAGCACTAATCATATCGTATTCATCGAGTACCCGGGATGATCAGAATGCCTTGATGAATACTCAGCTACTAACATGTCATCCTGACAAAGCTGTATAAGTTCTAGAGAACTCTTAGCCACCTCCTCATGCCAGTCCTCAGCCGTCTGTGAATCGGGATCGCCTCGGAACCTGAGGGTTATCTGATGCTGAAACACGTGTAAGGTACTAAGCCTACATGTGTCATCTACCACTGCCGATGGTTGTAACAGCTGACCAACATGCAATGATATAGCTGACACACTACCTGAGGTACAATCTCATGCAACAGTCCACGTACCGAAGTCTCATCACTATACAGACCATTCTCATGGCCACTCACTGAAAATTATTTGTAACTAAGATCACCATCTGCTCTACTAGTGTCCCAATTAGGCAGAAAACTCTAGGAATCGCCTCCATCCAATCCTCTACTACCTGGGAATCTATCTCGCATCATAACCTTGGAGGCCTCTGCTAGTGGAACTCGTGCAACACGCTCTATCAGCATGCACCCTCTGCTAGTACGACTGGTGGCATCTGATTTCCAACGGGTGGTGGTACTGTTGGTACACCATCTGAAGGTGCCAACATAGAAAAAGGGCCCTACACTGGAGCCTCATCGCTCAGTGGGTTGTTATCATGTACTCTATCGGGAACCCTAGGTGGTTGTCTTCGCAGCGGCATGCTGATAACGAACAGGTGCACCACGGTCAATAATTTATACCTGGTGAGCTGACTCAAAGAGTTCACAAAGGATACTCTTAAAAACACACTCACAATCAGTGCTTTCATGCACTGAGTCAGAAATCAGAAGTCAAGGTCCTGGTGTATGGATACGTTGGCCGCCACACCAACACTGAACTCCCTGGACTGAGAACCACACTCAATACTCTTAACACTATTGCTTCACAATAAGACAGATTAGAGTACTATGTTCTACGGTAGAACCTACTCCTCTGATACCAATTTTTCACAACCCGTCCCCCGGGGCCTATGTCGTAACTACCCCAAGCCCGGATTCCATAGGCTAGGGGCTGATGACTAACACCAAAGGCGTAAAACTCTAAGCTAGAAAGGCATTGCCTTTATAAAAGTAAACAAACACAACAGAGTACGCAACAGGAAGTAAACACTAAGTAAAACTGAATACAAAAGAAAGTGCTGAAAGGAAAGTGGCCAAAAATACAAGCCCAATAGTAAAGTACAAGGAAAGGACAAACACGTGTAAATAAAAATACAAACACATGGAAGATGCCTCACAGCTCTAGGATTTTCCACCACAGATCCTACAAGAAGGCTAGGTACATATAGCATTCTCTGTGCTCCACATCTGTCAGTCTCCTCTGGGTACCGACTCGTTGTGAGGTCCACCTACGGGTACCATCCAGTCCTCGTACACTCCACCTTGGTCAGCGTTGTCCGTCATTTGCACCCAACACAACAAGGTTCAGGCATAGCCCATGTAGGGCGGAGTATAATGATACTCTGTAGGGATCTCGAGACCCTCAAGGTCTCACAAAATACACAAAGGATAAACCACATAGGAAAGATACAAACATGAAGTATCAACCAACCCTACTTAGGTAAATGCCCATACATATACCTAAGTTATCAATCACAGTCCGGCTCCAACTCTTGAGCCCATGCACAAACCCAATCCACAAAAAAAGTAAATTAAATCACCACGATGATAGTGGTTGAAAGACATGACTCAACTCGCACAAGTATGCCAAAATTTTAGGGAGATATAGATGATCAGATGTAGCCACTGGATCATCTATGTTGTTGGACCCACAAAGGATATAATCCAGCTATCTCATCTATGTTTTCGGACCCACACATGATACAGTCTAGCTAGCTCTTCTAGGTTTTCGGACCCACACAGGATATAGTACAACTATTCCAGAGTAATAGAGATTATCAGATGTATTCATTAATTCATCTAAGCTATCGGACCCACACTGGATACAGGACTAGCCACTCTATCAGAAATGTCGAACCCACACAGGATTCTGGTACAGTAGTCGTCATCGTCGAAGCCACGGAGGATTCTAGTACAATAGTCGTTGTACTCACAACCAGCTCTAGGGTTCCAGCACACAACATGCTCTATTCCAGGAGGGTTTGCTCCTCTAGGAAAGGGGTTCGATACATCAACTATCACGAATTCTAGATTTGATGTATCCTGATGTTCTGTCTCATCAAAAGGAACCCAATGAAACAGACAACGCGTCAATCAGATGTGTGGTCTAAGAGTTTTTACTATTCCGTTCCAGGGGCCCGGTTGGATTTACACTCGGTCCAAACCCGGCCATTTTCCAAAGTTGTCCAAAACTCAAATAGAGTAACTCAAAAGGACCGTCTCTTCGCGAGGGTCTTAGTGCTGCAGACAGCACGTCGATCGGACATGCGGTCTAGGAGATATTTGTGTTTAAGCGAAGACGGGTTCGGGCTATCAATCCCAGTGGGCTGGAGGGTCGGTCCGACCCGGTTCGGTGCTTTCGACCCGGCTGGTTCGGCCTGACTTAGAGGAGAGCGGCAAACCCGTGGACCCATATCGGCAGGTCCGACCCTGTTGGGGAGGGGGGGTCTGTAACACCCGAGACATTTATGTTATATAAATCATCAAAGGAATCTTTTTCTACACAACACTTTCTTGGCTTGCTTTACATGAAATTGTGACCTTCCTCGTTAGCTTGCGTCGTACGCAATACCGAGTTTCACTAAACAACGATATGCTATTAAAATAAAACTAGCCGTTATGAATAGTAAAAACCACTTTTTAAAATTTTATAAATTTTATTTTTCAAAATGGACTTCATTTTTGGATTCGGAATATCGAAATCAGCCTAGGGTGAAATTTTGGTATTTTTCTGAAAACTTTCAATTTTTGATGAATAGTGAAACCACTAAGTGGTAGGTTAAAAACTGAATTTTGCATAAAACTTAATTTTACCGCTTCTGTGAATGGAATTTCGAAAATCTGAGAGACACGGTTAATATCAAGGACTAAAATGTGGTTCAATGAGATGAAAATAATTTTTTGGTGAATAGTAACTTTTTACTTTTTTTTACCACGGTTAAAAGTAAATAGGGTAATTAAGGGTAAAAATGATATTATTATTACCCTAACACATGTCCTAATTCTATTGGACAAGTGTAATTCGACCAAAATCAAACCTAGGAATAAAATATGACCATTTAGGTCCACTTGGATTAGATTAGGACATTTATTATTAATTTATTTAAAGAAGGGTTAAAATAGTTAAAATCAAAGTTTAATAAGTAAATCATTTTTAATACGGGGTTATACATAAGATAAATTCGACTATAAATATTCATTAGAAATATAAAAAGATTTCCTACATGATGGGATTTTATTTATAATTTTTAGATATTAAATAATTTAATTTATTTATGATACAATGATGATGCAGTAAATATCTTATTAATGAAATATTGACATAATTGATGTTATAAACACCAAAATAAATATAATTTGAGACTTTTTATGAATTCCACTAATTTTCTAGGTTACTATGATATATTAGTGTTGATTTAATCAACTTGGTTCGAACATATAATTCTGTTATGACTTTCACAAAAATCATATATCAAATAGTGTCAAAATTGACACAAAATAGTTTTTAAATAAAATATTATATTATTAATTGTTATTTTATTCTTAAAAATACAAGGTTCGGCCAAATGACTTAGATAAGGATATATATATTAATAATAAACAATTTGGGGTTCGTTTGACATGTTATAGTAAGTGTATTAACCATATAGTGTAAGAAAACAAAAAGACACGGTAAAAGTTAAATTATTTAACTTAGAGTTAAATCTAATTGATAAGGTATAAATAATAACCTAAACTTGTCTAAATCCTATTGGTTAATAGGATTTGACCCATCCCCACTTTAGCTTCGAAATAAGACCCTTTGTAACCATTATAAACCGATTTTGACTTTAATATAAAATAATATTTTGAGATATTCCTAAGGTGCCCCTCTCCTCCCTTATAAAAGGGCACCTCCTCCCCCTCCTCCTCACACCAATTTGAGCACTCAAGCTCGGCCAAACCCTGCCATTATCTCCTCTCCACTTCCCTAGAATAATCCTAGTTGTCCTGGTCTTCTTCAAAGACCAATCTTAGTTCCCTAAGTGGAGGATTCAAAGAAGCGTTCCAAAGAAGAGGTAATATCCATTACCGATCTTTTCAATTTATTTCTTCTTCAACTTCTTCTTCTTTAGTTGTTTCATGATAAAGTAATAACATCAGTATTACTTACATACTGATATGTTATTATAAATATGAAACAACCCTAATTCACCTTCTATCCATCCTACGGAAAAATGAAATCTCCGCGCGTGCGTACGTACGGAATACCGTCTCCACGCCGTGGTGTAATCTATTTTCCACCATCACCTTACAAGGATGGGTATAATGGTGTAATGAGTAACTATTTATGATTATTATAAAGTAATATTGATACTGAAATAATATACATATACTCCAATACAATTCCATGATCATAGGAACGATATCATCACTCGTGCGTACGTACGGAATACCGTCTCCACGATGTGATGCGACTCGTTCTACATGATCATCATTACATAGTAATTATATAAATGAATTGAATCAATAAATATGATATATGTTACACTAATAACATTCTGGATATAAGGTATCTATAACCTTAAAATAAGAATAAGAATTTATTCGGCAAAACACGCATAAGAACAAAAGGCAATAAAGACCCGAGTAACAAGTAACAATGAAATATTACTAACAAGAAGAAAATAATATGACCATATATGATATCATATCAATATGTATGATTCTGGAATAAGTAACTAACATTATTTAAACCATTATACAGGAGCTCCGGACACATACAAAGCAAATCAGACCTAAGGTAAGGGAAATATCACAATCTCATTTTTATCCGAGATTGTTTCTTCGTAAGTATTTACTGGGGTGTATTTTATCATCCACATCCATGTTTCATCAATATGTAATATTATTTCCATCCACCTAAAATTGTTTAAATCCATTTTTACCCTTCGTTGAGTTTTTATTAATATGTATGAAAGGAATCTTTTGTCATTTTTCATACGAGGTACTTTTTGACTTTTTCGACAAAAGTACGAGAAGAATGTTTTTTTAAACTTATACGGCATGAATGGATTTTTGAAACATTTTTTTCCAAGAAGCTTCCTTTATAAGTTTTCAAGTTTATTTTTAATCAACTTCGTTTAGTTTATAATTGTATGACATGTCAAGAAAAGAAATGTGTTTTTGAAGTAGAAAGGATATTTTCCTCAAGAATGAAGTTCAAATGTTTTATCAAAATTATTTTCCATCTAAGATAATATAGGGTTCTGTTTTTATCCCTATTATTACATTGAATTGATTATGTTGTGAGGGAATTATTTTTGTGAAGTAATTTACCTTATATGATTTTTTTTATGATGTCATGATGTTTCAAGAATCCCATTTTTGTTACATATGTTATGCGATGATGTATGATTTATGATTATGTGGCACACATAATAAAGGATTCATTATAAGATGGGTGGGATCTATATCTCCCTCCAATGCATTGGGTAAAGATTTTATATCTCATGAGATAGACATGGCTGGAACGGTAGGTTATACCAATTCAGTGAAACAGGACTGGAACGAGGGTGACTTGGTTCAGAAAGGGACTTTGTCCACTAAGATAGTCTTGGAAAATGAGTCATGACTAACAAGAAATGATTTTCTATGATTATGTGTGCATGCCACAAAGTTTCAAGTTTCATGTTGTGATTATGGGGATCTCATTTTCACTTCTATGATTTATTCCATGTTAAGATATTATGATCTCTTTTGCAGGTTATGATTTTCAAAAAGATATGATATGATTTTTATTTCCTTTATTTTCCCTTGCTGAGCATTTGAGATCACCCTTTTATGTTTTCTTTTCCCCAGGTCAGGAAGATGGATATTAAGTAGAATGTCCTAAAACGAACCCTAGATATGATGAAATAAATGGGAGACACTGTAGAAGATTTATGAACCAGTTGTTTATGTTTCCCAGTTTCTAAAGACATTATACCTATACGGTCCTTTGTGGTTTTATCATATGTTGAAATAAGTGTGCTTCAATTTTGAAGTATTAACAATGTTTGTAAAGTATGGGTCGTTATAGTTGGTATCAGAGGAAAGGTATAGTCAACCTTTGGAAACTAGGATATGAAATCCTTAGTAAGAACCCTAAGGATAAGTCTAAGCATAGAGCACAATATTAGTGTTTTAGAAATATCCATGAATAACCCAGGATAAGACCTTAAGTGTGAAATTTTATTCTTGAATTATGTGGTTTTCCTATTATAATTAGTGTTGCTCACACTATTCTTTTTGGTTTTAGTCAATGGATGGAACCCGAAGGAACCGTGTTAATGCGGAATGCGATGGGAAATGCAATGATTGTCCCCCTGAGCAACCAAACGATATGGGAGCTGGAATGAAAAATCTTGTAGCCATGCTCACACAACTTTCTCAAGCTATGAATCATGCAGGAATTCCAAACGAGAAAAGGAAGGAGCAACATTCTGTTGAATCCTTCATGAGGCAGCGTCCACCTTCTTTCAGTGGGTCTACTGATCCATTAGTTGCTGAACAATGGATTAGTACTACTGAAAAGATATTTTCAGTTCTTCAATGTTCTGAACATGATAAAGTCATCAAAGCAGTGTATCGTTTGGAAGGAGATGCTGATCAATGGTGGAATCTTATTAAGAATACGTGGAAAAGGGATGAAATTGAGTCCATGGAATGGGACGAGTTCAAGAACTTATTTTTTAATAAGTACTTCCCTCGTATTCTCCGAACAAAGATGGAGAAAGAGTTTCTTGAACTGAAGCAAAGAGATGATGAATCTGTTGGTACCTATGAAGCAAATTTTACAAGACTTGCAAGGTACGCTTCTGGTATTATTATCCAACCTGAGAGTAAGATCGATCGATTCTTTAGTGGCTTAAAACCAAGTCTTCAAAGGGCGTTAGCCATAAGGGACTTCAATAGCTATGAGGAAATCATTCGATGTGCTCTCAAAGTCGAGATGGAGATTGGAGTAACCCATCAGTCATATGGGTTTGATAAGAAGAGGAAAATGGAATTTAAAGGAAAATCTAAAGAGCACACTGAAAAGAAGATGAGCTTTCCCTTATGCTCAAAGTCTGGAAAGAAACATGGAGGGAGTTGTCTTAAAGGGACAAGTAAATGTTTCAAATGTGGAAAGGAAGGTCATCGGGCATTTGAATGCCGCGATGATGGGAAGAAGATGTCTAATGATGCAAACAAAGGAAGGGATGCACAGAATGAACCTACTACACTTCAATGTTTCAAGTGCAAGGAGATGGGGCATTATGCCAATCAATGCCCAAATCCAAGGGTTGATGATGATGGTCGACGTCAACAAACTCTTAAGGCTAAAGACAAAGGAAAGTCACATGCAATTTCTATCAGCGATGTGGAGTACGATAACGATGTGGTGAAAGGTACACTTACCATCCACTCTAAAGTAGCAAATGTTTTATTTGATTCTGGATCCACCCACTCTTTTATTTCTGAAGAATTTTCTAAGGGTATCACGGTATTACCTCAACAATTAGATGTTGAGTTATCTGTGACAACACCTAATGGCACATCCATCGCATCAAAAGTTTATAATTCTTCTCCGATCGAAGTTTGTGGGAAAGTGCTTCCTGCAAATCTTGTGACCCTTCCTATAGTGGAATTTGATGTGATTCTTGGCATGGATTGGCTTTCTTTATACGGAGCTCATATCAATTGCCAAATAAGGGAAGTCACATTTCATATTCCAGCTCAATCTATGATCATCTATCAATGCAAGGATGAACATAACCTTCCAGTGGAAATTTCTTCCATTTTATGGGTATTGATTCCACTAAATGAAGGTTATTTATCTCAAATGGTTGGTGAGAAACTCGCGATTAAGAATACTTCCATAATACGAGAGTTTGATGATGTCTTTCCGGAGGAATTACCAGGTCTTCCACCAAATCGTGAAGTTGAGTTTTCAATAGAACTCGTACCGGGTGCTTTGCCTATTTCAAAGACACCTTATAGAATGGCCCCAATTGAGTTGCAGGAATTGAAGAAGCAACTCCAGGAGAATCTTGATAAGGGATTCATATGCCCTAGTGCGTCACCTTGCGGAGCATCTGTTCTATTTGTTAAGAAGAAAGATGGATCAATGAGACTCTGCATTGATTATCGAGAACTTAACAAGATCACTATCAAGAACAAATATCCTCTCCCACGCATTGATGACTTATTTGACCAACTACGTGGAGCTCAATACTTTTCCAAGATTGATCTTCATTCAGGGTATCATCAATTAAGGGTCAAAAGGGAGGATATACCAAAGACGGCTTTCCGTACAAGGTATGGACACTATGAATTTATAGTGATGCCATTTGGTCCTACTAATGCCCCTGCTATCTTCATGGATCTAATGAATAGAGTCTTTAGAGACTATCTTGATAAATTTGTGGTAGTCTTTATAGATGATATTCTTGTCTATTCAAAGAGAAAGGAAGAGCATGAAGATCACTTGAGAATTATATTGAAGACCCTAAGAAAGGAGAAGCTTTATGACAAATTTACCAAGTGTGAATTTTGGCTTCAAAAAGTTGCATTTTTGGGTCACATAATCTCAAAAGAGGTGATATCTGTTGATCCAGCAAAAACAGAGGTTATCGAAAGATGGTCGAGACCAACAACAGTAACTGAGATCCGAAGTTTTCTTGGTTTGGCTGGATATTATCGATGTTTTGTAAAAGATTTTTCACGATTATCTAACCCACTAACCAAGTTGACTCGGAAAGGAGTTAAGTTTGTTTGGACAGAGGAATGTGAAAAGAATTTCAAGGAGTTGAAAAGATGGTTATCCAGTGCACCTGTGCTCACACTGCCTTGTAGTGGAGAAAGGTTTGTGATCTATAGTGATGCATCCAAGAAGGGATCAGGGTGTGTTCTTATGCAAAATTATATGGTGATAGCTTATGCCTCACGACAGTTGAAAATCCATGAGCAAAATTACCCAACACATGATTTGGAGTTGGCTGCGGTAATCTTTGCATTAAAGATTTGGAGGCATTACCTTTATGGTGGAAGGTGTGATATTTATACTGATCATAAAAGTTTAAAGTATATTTTCACACAAAAGGAGCTGAATATGAGTCAAAGAAGATGGTTGGAGCTGATTAAGGATTATGACTGCTCAATCCATTACCACCCTGGGAAAGCAAACAAGGTGGAAGATGCATTAAGTCGACAAGACCATGCTAGTTTATCCATGATGAGGATCACAAAAGATCCAATATTTATGGATTTACAAAGGATGGATCTTGGAATTATAATGGAAGGGGAAAAATCTTATCTTTCTCAAATGAATGTTCAACCATATATACATGTGAAGATTAAAGAGGCACATAAAGAAGATGTCGAGTTACAAAAGAAGGTGAGAAATGTTCCTGAATTCAACCTTGATTGTGATGGGATAATAAAGTTCAGGAATCGGGTTTGTGTACCTCCCATCCATGAATTAAAGAAGGAGCTGCTGGATGAGGCTCATAGTTCTTCATTCTCTATTCATCCTGGAAGCACAGAGATGTATAGGGACCTGAAAGAGTACTTCTGGTGGGATGGCATGAAAAGAGATGTTGCTAAATATGTCTCTCGATGCTTGGTTTGACAACAAGTTAAAGCTGAGAGACAGAAGTCTAAGGGGATGTTACAACCATTACCCATAACCGAATGGAAATGGGAAAACATCACTATGGACTTTGTCACAGGACTTCCTAAAACATCCAAAGGCAATATTGCTATCTGGGTCATAGTTGATCGTCTTACAAAGTCTGCACACTTCATTTCTATTAGAGAGGATTTCTCTCTAGATCAGCTTGCCAGGATATATGTAAAGGAAGTGGTAAGATTGCATGGAGTACCACTTTCTATTATATCTGATCGGGATCCGAGATTTACCTTAATGTTCTGGCGAAGTCTTCAGCATACTCTGGATACAGAGTTGAGTTTCAGCACTGCTTATCATCCTCAGACAGACGGTCAGTCTGAGAGAACAATTCAAACCCTAGAAGATATGTTGAGAGCTTCCTCTATGGATTTCAAAGGAGGATGGGATCAACACCTACCTTTGGTGGAATTTTCTTATAATAATAGCTTTCACTCTAGTATTCAGATGGCTCCTTAAGAAGCTCTCTATGGAAAGAAATGCAGGACTCCAACTTGCTGGGATGAAGTTGGGGAAAGAAAGCTATTAGGACCGGATCTCATTGATGAAATGGCAGAAAAGGTCAGATCTATTCAACAACACATAAGAGCAGCTCAGAGTCGACAGAAAAGTTATGCCGACAACCAAAGAAAAGACCTAGAGTTTGAAGTGGGTGATAAAGTGTTCTTACGAATATCTCCCTGGAAGAGGGTTATGAGATTTGGAAAGAAGGGGAAGTTGAGACCTAGATATATCGGTCCTTTCGAAATACTGGATCGTGTTGGAAAGGTAGCTTATCGATTGGCGCTTCCACCGAATCTCTCTCAAGTTCACGATGTGTTCCATGTATCTCTCCTGAGAAAGTACATACCTGATCCTTCACATGTACTCAGCTCAGAAGTTGTACCGTTGGAGCAAGATCCTTCTTATGAAGAACAACCGATAGAGATTCTGGATCGTAGCGAAAAATTCCTACGAAACAAGACCACTCAATTGGTGAATGTTTTATAGAGGAACCACCAACTTGAAGAAGCTACATGGGAGCTTGAGGATATGATGAAGGAGAAGTATCCTCATCTGTTTGTTACAAAGTGACGAATTTCGAGGGTGAAATTCTTTTTAAGGGGGGTAGAATGTAACACTCGAGACTTTTATGTTATATAAATCATCAAAGGAATCTTTTTCTACACAACACTTGTTTGGCTTACTTTACACGAAATCGTGACCTTCCTTGTTAGCTTGCATCGTACGCAATACCGAGTTTCACTAAACAACGATATACTATTAAAATAAAACTAGCCGTTATGAATAGTAAAAACCACTTTTTAAAATTTTATAAATTTTATTTTTCAAAATGGACTTCATTTTTGGATTCAGAATATCGAAATTAGCCTAGGGTGAAATTTTGGTATTTTTCTGAAAACTTTCAATTTTTGATGAATAGTGAAACCACTAAGTGGTAGGTTAAAAACTGAATTTTGTATAAAACATAATTTTACCGCTTCTGTGAATGGAATTTCAAAAATCCAAGAGACACGGTTAATATCAAGGACCAAAATGTGATTCAATGAGATGAAAATAATTTTTTGGTGAATAGTAACTTTTTACTTTTTTTTACCACGGTTAAAAGTAAATAGGGTAATTAAGGGTAAAAATGATATTTTTATTACCCTAACACATGTCCTAATTCTATTGGACAAGTTTAATTCGACCAAAAACAAACTTAGGAATAAAATATGACCATTTAGGTCCACTTGGATTAGATTAGGACATTTATTATTAATTTATTTAAAGAAGGGTTAAAATAGTTAAAATCAAAGTTTAATAAGTAAATCATTTTTAATATGGGGTTATACATAAGATAAATTCTACTATAAATATTAATTAGAAAGATAAAAAGATTTCCTAAATTATGGTATTTTATTTATAATTTTTAGACATTAAATAAATTAATTTATTTATGACATAATGATGATGCAGGAATTATCTTATTAATGAAATATTGACATAATTGATGTTAAAAACACCAAAATAAATGTAATATGAGACTTTTTATAAATTCCACTAATTTTCTAGGTTACTATGATATATTTGTGTTGATTTAATCAACTTGGTTCGAACATATAATTCTGTTATGACTTTCACAAAAATCATATGTCAAATAGTGTCAAAATTGACACAAAATAGTTTTTAAAAAAAATATTATATTATTAATTGTTATTTTATTCCTAAAAATCTAAGGTTCGGCCAAATGACTTATATAAGGATATATATATTAATAATAAACAATTTGGGGTTCGTTTGGAATGTTATAGTATGTGTATTAACCATATAGTGTAAGAAAACAAAAAGACGCGGTAAAAGTTAAATTATTTAACTTAGAGATAAATCTAATTGATAAGGTTAAAATAATAACCTAAACTTGTCTAAATCCTATTGGTTGATAGGATTTCGACCCATCCCCACATTAGCTTCTAAATAAGACCCATTGGAACCATTATAAACCGATTTTGACTTTAATATAAAATAATATTTTGAGATATTCCTAAGGTGCCCCTCTCCTCCCTTATAAAAGGGCACCTCCTCCCCCTCCTCCTCACACCAATTTGAGCACTCAAGCTCGGCCAAACCCTGACATTATCTCCTCTCCACTTCCCTAGAATAATCCAAGAGGTACTGGTCTTCTTCAAAGACCAATCTTAGTTCCCTAAGTGGAGGATTCAAAGAAGCGTTCCAAAGAAGAGGTAATATCCATTACCGATCTTTTCAATTTCTTTCTTCTTCAAATTCTTCTTCTTTAGTTGTTTCATGATAAAGTAATAACATCAGTATTACTTACATACTGATATGTTATTATAAATATGAAACAACCCTAATTCACCTTCTATCCATCCTACGGAAAAATGAAATCACTGCGCGTGCGTACGTACGTAATACCGTCTCCACGCCGTGGTGTAATCTATTTTCCACCATCACCTTACAAGGATGGGTATAACGGTGTAATGAGTAACTATTTATGATTATTATAAAGTAATATTGATACTGAAATAATATACATATACTCCAATACAATTCCATGATCATAGGAACGATATCATCACTCGTGCGTACGTACGGAATACCGTCTCCACGATGTGATGCGACTCGTTCTACACGATCATCATTACATAGTAATTATATAAATGAATTGAATGAATAAATATGATATATGTTAAACTAATACCATTCTGGATATAAGGTATCTATAACCTTAAAAGAAGAATAATAATTTATTCGGAAAAACACGCATAAGAACAAAAGGCAATAAAGACCCGAGTAACAAGTAACAATGAAATATTACTAACAAGAAGATAAGAATATGACCATATATGATATCATATCAATATGTATGATTCTGGAATAAGACAATAACATTATTTAAACCATTATACAGGAGCTTTGGCCATATACAAAGCAAATCAGACCTAAGGTAAGGGAAATATCACAATCTCATTTTTATCCGAGATTGTTTATTCGTAAGTATTTACTGGGGTGTATTTTATCATCCACATCCATGTTTCATCAATATGTAATATTATTTCCATCCACCTACAATTTTTTAAATCCATTTTTACCCTTCGGTGAGTTTTTAGTAATATGTATGAAAGGAATATTTTGTCATTTTTCGTACGAGGTACTTTTTGACTTTTTCGACAAAAGTACGAGAAGAATGTTTTTTTAACTTATACGGAATGAATGGATTTTTAAAAAAAAATTTTACAAGAAGATTCCATTATAAGTATTCATGTTTATTTTTAATCAACATCATTTAGTTTATAATTGTATGACATGTCAAGAAAAGAAAAGTGTTTTTGAAGTAGAAAGGATATTTTCCTCAAGAATGGAGTTCAAATGTTTTATCAAAATTATTTTCCATCTAAGATAATATAGGGTTCTGTTTTTATCCCTGTTATTACATTGAATTGATTACGTTGTGAGGGAATTATTTTTATGAAGTCATTTACCTTATATGATTTGTTTTATGATGTCATGATGTTTCAAGATTCCCATTTTTGTTACATGTGTTATGCGATGATGTATGATTTATGATTATGTGGCACACATAAGAAAGGATTAATTATAAGATGGGTGGGACCTATATCTCCCTCCAATGCATTGGGTAAAGATTTTATATCTCATGAGATAGACATGGCTGGAACGGTAGGTTATACCGGTTCAGTGAAACAGGACTGGAACGAGGGTGACTCGGTTCAGAAAGGGACTTTGTCCACTAAGATAGTCTTGGAAAATGAGTCATGACTAACAAGAAATGATTTTCCATGATTATGTGTGCATGCCACAAAGTTTCAAGTTTCATGTTATGATTATGGGGATCTCATTTTCACTTCTAGGATTTATTCCATGTTAAGATATTATGATCTCTTTTGCAGGTTATGATTTTCAAAAAGATATGATATGATTTTTATTTCCTTTATTTGCCCTTGCTGAGCATTTGAGATCCCCCTTTTATGTTTTCTTTTCCCCAGGTCAGGAAGATGGATATTAAGTAGAATGTCCTAAAACGGACCCTAGATATGATGAAATAAATGGGAGACACTGTAGAAGATTTATGAACCAGTTGTTTATGTTTCCCAGTTTCTAAAGACACTATACCTATACTGTCCTTTGTGGTTTTGTCATATGTTGAAATAAGTGTGCTTCAATTTTGAAGTATTAACAATGTATGTAAAGTGTGGGTCGTTATAGGGTCGGACTGACCCGATGGGGCGCGACCCACCCACGGACCTGGCCCGCGTTGCGGGCCAGTTCTGCTCACCCGGTGGTGTCGGGTGGCGCCTTACTTCCTTGCTACTTAGCCAGCCGAAGTCGGCTGGTTTTGTCCGGTGCGAGTGGCCTGCGGTTGCGGGCCACATTTCCTCTGCACGCGGCGCCAAGCGGCACCGAGATTTCCTCATCCCGGCTAGCAGGCGGCCGGACGGTTCACCCACAGAGCGGCCCGCGTTGCGGGCCTCGGTCTTCTCCGCAGCGAGGTGCCAAGATGGCGATGCAATCCTCCAGCCCAGCTGGCTATGGCCGGCCGATTCTGTTCGTCCAATTGGGTCATGGTTTCCTCCACGCGACAGGCGTGACAACGCCGGTCCACCACCACTGCGGCCCGTCCTGGTCACGACCTTCTATCACCACCGCCGCCTCTTCTGACCGCCTCGACCTACATGGTCGTGGCCTCTTTCCTTCGGCATGGTGCGACGACACAGCCCCCTTCCGACTTCGCATCCTTCGTTAATAAAACCAACTAGTATGGGGGAGGTTCATACCATGTTTGTGCGGCCCGAACCCTCCTCGTTACGACGTGAACATTTGGTAATTTACATTCCGCAATTAGAACGACGATGTTCGGAAATATAAACAACTCAAAACAACCCCTACCTTGATTTCAATTTTGTTCGTTGACGACGACGTCGATTTATTGGCGTCGGGGTGCGTCCGAGGAGGATGTGTCATTATTGGCGACATTCTTCACGGGTGGCGTCTTCTTGCTTGATGTGGAAGAAGAGGAAGGATGAAGGCATTTCTTGTGGGAGTCGCCTCACGTTCTTTCCCCAGTTGAAGAAATAGAGGTAATTTTCTTCACATTCTTCATGGAGAGGAAGTTGTTCTTTAGAAGAATAATGTTTTCTTCCAATTCTCCAAAGCTTCCCCAAGGTTTAATCTCCAACGCAAGTAAAAAAATAGGCCCCCTATTATTTAAATGTTCACATGCAACTCAAATTAAATCAAACACTAAACTAATTAATGAGGACTTTAATTAATTGTGTTGGCATAATTAAGGGAAGGGAGGTGGAGAGGCTCCACCATAATGCGGGAGTTCAAAATTTAATAGGGGGTTCAAGTAGTAAAAGGGGGGTTTCAAGGGGAGTTGAGATGTTTGTGTTTGTGTGGGCCCCACCACAAATTATCCTCTCATTGGAGGTTATGTGGAATGTGGGCCCCACCTCCAACTCCTATTTAGAGAAAATACCCATCTCTTAACAAAAATTATGTAACACATAATTTTTATTTAGTTTATTAAGAATACCCAAAAATTAACTTTCAACCTATATAAAATGAAATTATGGTAAAGGTCCCCTTAAGTGAATACCAACACTATGAGTTCATCGGTACCCTCATATTTCAATTCTGAGCAATGGTTCAAAATATATAAAATCCTAAACATACATTTATTGAACGTACAGAAAAAAAAGTTTGGAAAATTATTAATATCCACCCTAGACCCACTGTTGTCAAGGTTAGGCTCTACCTAGGTGAAACATGGCCCAACGAACCCAACGGTACCCTTGGATTTCCAATCCGAGTTACCATTTAAAATTATGAATTTTACAATAAAATAATTGTCACTTAATTATTTTATTTCCATATAATAACTAACTTTCTCTGGTAGACCTCACCGACCCAAGTTAATATCTGCTTAAAGAAATATTACCCTCATGAGTTTAGTGGTGGTCTCAGATTTTTAATCTGTGTTACCGTTTGTGAGTGATAAGCATTTGAAAAATAAAATAACTTTATTTAATTATTTTATTTACGGTTATGCCATTTTTGGGTTTTCTCCCAGGAGGCCCGTGCCGACAAGAATTAAGTCACGCCTAGGGTAAAACCGCCATCCTGAGCACAATGGTGTGCTCATATTTCTGTTATGAGTAACCGTTTAAGATTTATTCCACTTTTTCAGGAAAACTGCATACGCGCGTTAATTTAAGATTAACAAAACTTCGACGGATCATTCCGGGCACTCTGGGCCTCGGAATCTCGTGCTGTCAGAAACTGGGAGCTCGTAAAATTCCAAAGAATTTATGAAAAAAAATTTCCTTGAGATTTCTGGGTCATTACATTACCCTCCATGGATACACCTTCAAGGGGTGATTTTGGAAATTTCTGAATAATGACCCAAGGTATGATTTTTCATTCTTGTCTCATTATTCATTATATTTATTTTCCAAGTATTTTTCTAATTTAGACTGGGGATCTATATTAGGTTCTGCCCTAACATCATAGAATTGGATGAATACAAGGGGGATTTCACACAGCTTGGGAAGATCACATCCTAACATGAAATTTTTCTTTTCTTGTTTATCATTTCATCAATGGAATATCATGTATCATAATTTATTAATTTTTCGCAACTAAATTTAATTTAATTGTAATTGGTTTTGGTGACATGTTTTAAGGGTTTTTCCTATGTTGGTTTGAGGGCCCTATTATAGACCTCACATAGGTTGTTTCATTTTTTTCTTGTTTGTTGTAGTGATGTAGTGACTTTTTGGTTGGTTATACCAACTTGGTTTTTTATTAGTTATAAATTTAAAATTTCATAAATTGTTTAAAAAATTCAACATTGTCTTAGGATAGGGTATTGAGTGCTGATATAGACTTGGAATGGTCATCATCCAGGTTGGTCATGATTGGATGATCGTTAAAAGAGAAATTATTCCTTGTAAGTAAATGAAAAAAATAATATAATGAGGTAGGTGGTTTCTGTGATAGACCTATATCACTTATGAATATTTTTATGATGTATGGATTGTGTGACTAATTCACTAATGGTTTTTTACCGATTAATGAAAATTATTTAACATTTGATTAAATATTTTAAATGAAATGATATTACCTTGATAGAATGAAGTGAACTTGTAATGTTCCATGTTTTGAATGTGGAAAAAAATTCCTTGGGAATTTGAATTTTTCATTTACTAGATGGCCCATTTTTAAAATAAAGATTCATAATGTATTCTCCTTGAGTATGAACACTGCTATGTGTTTTTTTTAGAAATTTTACTACTATCAAATGAAAAATAAGTTGGGATTAAAAATGAATAATTTTATTATTATTATTATTAATAATATCATTATTATTATGATTATGTTTATTATTATGATTATTTTTTTGTCTTATGATTTATGAATCCAAAGCGGGTTTCCCATCTCCCATCAGACTACACCCCTCCTGGACCTCTTGGCCGATCGTGCCTAACCCCTTCCCCCATCTCGTCCAATGATCGTTGTTCTCCCATATTTTCCTTCGTGTTTCTCGTTGGAACATCAAGGATAGGTCTTAAGCACCCCTATATTACTAGTTTCTGACTGATTTTTGGTATCCCCAATGCCCGGTAAGGTGTGGGTGAAACCCTAGGCCATGGGTTAATCCAGTTTTTTGGATTCTTTTGATTTTGGGGCATGTATAAGGCTTCTCGGGACCTCTTCCCACTTATTCCAACATCCACCATTGAAGGTGATTCAGATTGGTTAGTTCGGGTACTTTTTCATTGAATTAAGGTGAGGTGTTCACCTAATGCATTTTATTTTCCTATTTAATGTGTCATATTTAAGTATTTTGAGTCCCAATTAAATTTTTTAACTGTATTGAACCTTTCCATAGTGTTTTTTGTTCTTAATATGTTTTGTAGAGTGTTTGGTCAACTTTGTTTCCATACACACAATAACATAGGTATGTATATATATATATATACCTTATAAATATTCCATCATGGCATAAGGAATGTTTATTTTGGGTTAAATGATATATATATGTGTATATGAATGTATGTGTGTGCGATTGTGTGGCTGTTTGGATTGGTCACCGTCAAATTTGTCAAGTGCCATATGTTGAATCAGTCTAATGCTTGAGGTATAATCACTTTCATTTCCCATTTAATTTGAATATTTCATTAATTACTTACCTTATACACTCCCTTTGGATATTGATTATTACTGCTTGGTTTTAGAATAAATTTTAAAATATGAAAAGTGATTTGTTTGATTAATAAATTCATGGTTTTAGAATAAAACCCCTCAAATAGAGGTTTAATATCTTTTAAACCAAAAGTTAGTTATATTTAATTAAATTATTATTAGTTATGGGGTGAGTTTTCTATATACATTCTTGTATAAGCTTGTTTTGTGGAAAGTTAGTAATTACCCCGTTTAATTAATGTGAATGTATTTTTCATGGTCATTTTGTTTAAGTAGAATGTTTAGGACTTTATACTATTTTATAAACTGGATAACATGCATTATAAATGGGTATTTTTAGTGTATGTCATCTACCCTCTTCCCCTTTATTTCATTGCTTATTTATTGTCATGCCATTGTACCTCTCACCGAAACCTTTCAGTGATGCCTTATTATCATGTATTAAATTGTTTGGTTTGTATTTTTGTGTCCGATTTGAACATTGCTTATGGGGAATCCTAACCGAGGGGGTTTTCCTTGCCTCATGTCCATCCTTTTCGAAGTTCCCAACCTAAATGGCCTAATTGTCTAATGGATTGAGTTGTGTTTCCCCTTGGGCGAGTCTGTGGAAAAATGGAATAATATCCTAAATTGATAACATGATTTAAAATGGGAATTGAACCATGGTATGGGCCCTTTGAAGATGAATATTCCTTGTTCCTATTTTTATCCTTCTTTATATTCTTGTGTATGTATATTGTTAGTTCTGAGTGGTTTTTCCTAGTTGTATAAAATAAAAGTTCATGCTTGATAACTTGAGTAGTTTAGATCTCATTGATGAAATTTAGTGAAAGGAATGATAACACCATGTGGTTCTAGTTTCATTTCATTATTAGAGCTTATGAATTGTATCTAATTATCTTGATTGAACAATGCTTATATTTTTTTCTTATTACTTAGTGATTTGTTTTATAGAATTTTCTTACATTTGTGTGATTTTTTAATGCCATGTTGACATATTGAATTATTTTACTTGATAGATTGAATAGCTTGTGGCTCATGGATCTTGTTTGGTAGCATTATTTATATATATTCTTTCCATGTGACATATGTATTGATATTTTCCGTGAAATGTTCAATGTAAACATGGTTCATTTTATGGGCTCCGGGGTGAGAACATGGGTTCTTCATTAAGAATTCATTGATGGACTCCCATTCTAGCATGGTTATATGACGATGCGATGGGGATAATTCTTTGGCTTGATAGGAAAGGGATTCTGGGATAGTTATTTATACTCCTGAGTAGTACTCATTCCCTAGGGGATCAATCATGTATGGACCCATTGGTAAGATGGATACACCATGCCTTGGGTGATACTCAGTCCTCTAGTGAGATACTTAAGACTGAATCAGAGTTAGCAAGCCTCATTGTGATAAAAGGGACTTAATATAGATCCCCTTCTATAAACATATTGGTATTGGATTATTGGATGATCCCATTGTGATACTTGGGATTTTTTAGATCCCCTTGGATAGGCACACGACTACACACTTGGATTTTATAAATTTCTTGGATTGCTTTGTCAGTTTTTTTTTGAATTATATGACATGAAAACATTCTTATTACTATGTATTGTGCATATACTTGTGTTGTCTCCCTTAATTTACTAGAACATTTATGTGATGAATGTAAATTTAGACCCCAATACAATGAAATCATTGTGGGTTTTCCTTACATGGTTTTCCAATGACCCTTGTATATATATTTTTCTTTACACAATTATACTTTTTAGACCCCTGACTTAGTCCGCAATTTGTTCTATGGGACATGTGTCAGTTTAAGAACCCATACCAAGTTTATATTATTAATTTTTTATAACTCTATAATTATTATGTACAACACTCATTATTAATTTATAATTCACATTCTAGATTGGGAAAGACACAAATGGTGCCGACCAAAAAAGATTTTTGTCTCACACGCTGCTTGGGCCGCTATTGTACTAGGGTACCTGAGCAGTATTAAATGATTTTAGGTATTTGGATTCAATTTTTTATGCTCTTATATACTTTTTACATGGATTATAAGGAGAAAATGATTGGGATTGTGTTCGGGATACTTGATGAGAATTCCTTTTGGCCTTCTAGTTTTATTCTTTTCTGAAGTCGTGTTTTGTTTGAAATTGTAAATCTTTTTCTATGTTTTCTGTTTTCTGTTATGTATCATCACTATGAATTCAAATAATGTTTTTATAAATTGTAATTGTACTTATTTATTATATTTTTTATCTTTTCCTTATGCTTCTTTGTCAATTATTTATTATTGTTTCTGATGTTGACAATTATTTATTCTATTATAACATTAGGAAACTCTGATACGAGTGTATAGTCTCCCACTAAACAACATATACACCCTCATTGTTATTCAGTTGCCTCTGATGTATAGGGAGGTGCGCTTGTGTCCATGTGATCTATCCGTCCAACTACCGTACTTGTGGAACGTCAGGTCGAGACGTTACAATGTCGTATTAGATGGTAAATTTTTTCCTTTGTCTTACCATTTTGGTATGTTATATAAGAGACTAGGAATGTGTTGTTACATGGTATATATTAATACATGGGACTGATAACCCCGCTTATGGGGAAATGAAAAAGTGTATAGGGATAGGAATGTTTTTTATACTTTTTTCGATTACAGTTGGTTATTATTTCACCTCTATTGAATGATGTACTTTACACTAATTAATAATTTAGGATGTTTATGGTATTTTACCCCCATCTTGGTATATCAATGACATAACATTATATGCATCATTATATTCACATATGTATTAACATTTCATGCATGTTCCATCCCATGTATTTGAATTCCGTTTTTTTTCTACTAATTTAATTATGTGGCATGAGTGTTACATCATACTAATTTTCTATCTATATTGTCTTGATTATGTAATATTATTCCATGTAATTTCATGCTTCTATGTTTACTTCTTATAGTGTCATGTTGTACATTGTTGAATTGTAAATGGTTGCATGAGAAAAATATGTTGGTTTTGATTAATGATATCTAATTGTCAATTTATGGAGTGTATGTTCACTTCATGAATTGTGAAATGGTATCGAATATTAAATATAAAGTCTTGATGTATTTTTAAATTGTTTTAAATGGGTTTTTTTATTTTTTAACTAATGTTAATTGGTTAACTAAAATTCTCAACTGGGCACAAGTTGGTCACTTGGGGCTTCTTCTTATGAGATTACCCACTACATGTGTTTATAATTAAAATGGATAATCATCTATTATTGGTTTTATTTATGAAGAACCCATGCTGGCTTAATAGGACCTGTGTAGGTCACATTATCGGTTAAAATGTATTTATTTTAAAAAATTGCATAATTTATTATGGGATGTCAATGAATGATTAAAGTTAAAAAAGAATGTTTATTGAGACCTACTTACGTTTTCTTTGAGAGGCATTCTAAATCATGTTACCATGTTTTTCTGTGTAAAAAATTGGTACTTTATTCTTTGTTTTAAATATTTACATGTTTAATGATTGAAAGAGAATAAATTTAAAAGGTTTGAAAATTGAACCCTATGTGGTGTCCAGTGTTTAAACCCTCATGTAAGGATTGGTTATGTTTCTCTTTGAGTTGACTTGGAAAGGAGTTGTATGCACCTAAATTTGGCCGTATCCTTTTTAGAAATGAATTAAATGATAGGACTAGGGCCTAGTATAACTTGTTCAATATAACCTCCTTTTGTATAAATGCTTCTATTTTTGTAAGGGGTTGTCCTGTAGTAGGTATCGCCCTCAATGTTTCAGTAACATGATAAATGTGAAGAGATTTCCTGATGTTTAGTGTCGTTTGTGTGTTGTTGTCCCTCATAGGACTAGTAACTTCCAAATGAAACCCATGTTCGGATGGGTGGTTGTTGTATCATTGATCCTCATTACCAGTGTGAACATTTATCAATGCTCTGTTTCAGAAGATTAGACATTCCTTGAGCATGGTCAACAGTGTAGTAGGTATCATGACCTTATTTCTTCTCTCTGTATAGATTGGGAGTACATATCTATGATTTATAATCATATAAATTAGAATGAAATTAAGTCAATTTTCTATGAAAGGCATCAGATACTTCAATGCATATGGCTGATGAGCCCATGGGTTGTATCCACTAGAAACTTATTTCTTTTATTCATTGGGAAACGACAAGAAAAAAGGGGATCACAACATCCAGGATGCCTAAAAATGTGAATACCAAAAGCATCCCCAAGAACAATACCCAATCGTCTTAAGGGGAGGGACCCAATGTTGGAAAACACTCTTAAAAGAGCATCCTCAGTTGCCAATGAAGCCAATAAATCTTCCACATGATTCCCCTCCTTCTAATCATGGGTTAGTTTGATTACAGAGAAAAGGAGGTCCTTGATTTTTTGAATCAGATATGTGATAGGATAGGGTGTAGAAGAGGCCCCAACATGACTATTCCAGATAATTTCGAATCCAACACCACTAAATAAAATTAATATTATGAGTATTGAAAATATCCAAGCCCCTAAGAAAGGCCATGGGCTCTACCATTAAGGAGTCCATGATCCTATAGTATATGTTGATATACATGATACACATCGAGTTTCTAAATTTTGAACAAACTGGCAGTTTTCAGTTAAACATTTATCATTGTGTTGTTCAGTACGTTCTTAGGTCATCATCATAATAGAGTGACTTGCGAGTTGGAAAAATAATTTTTTTTGAAATGCATGAGATGAATTCATTGAGATTCAGGTGTTTTTCATGCCTATATATTTGATTTTATACCAAATTCTATTCCATAAGTCAATGTGGATCATAGGAGCATCAAATTTGAATCGAAATTCAATTAAATCTTTCTCACTTTTGGGTGATTTCACTATCTCTCTCTTATTTTCAGGGCTATGATACTCCTATGTGGGGAGTGTCGTGTCGAATATTATAAATGTTCTATTCCATGTTGAAGGAGAATAACCAAGGTGGACCATTAGAAAATGGTTTTTCTTGTTTGTATTCTCTTGAGCCTTGAATGTTTGAAATTATATCAGTTTATTCTCATTGGCAATACTCTGTTGTGGTTGGAAATGAGGGAAACATTGAGAAATAGAGTTGGTCTTAGTGGACCTCAGTGGGTAAAGCCCGACCAATCACGTAATTCCCCATGTGGAAAAAGTCATTGTGATTGGTTGTTATGGAGTGTAACTAGGTTGAGTCAACTAGTAGTTGTCCGATTGTTATTTCTTCTCGTATTTAGGTAGGATTGACTAGAAACTGTGAAAAACCCCCTAGGGTAATCTTTTTTAGCAAAGAGCATGCCCTCTATCATTAAGTCATCCTTGATACACAAATAAACCATCATTCTTACAATGCGCTGATGTTTTAAAAGATGTTTCCCTCATTTGGTGAAACGTTTTTGTATTTCATGCTATATGAATGGTTTATAAATAGGGCTGGTTAAATAAAAGTAGTACCTTAGTTATTGTGTAGGAATGCCTTGGATGGACTCTTGGACTCCAAAAATCCCTTTTGACGTGACCGCCAGGTGGATTCCAGTCTAGGATCTGTCAATGATCTTTTGTGGATGTTTTGGCCTGGGGAAAATGTCTCACTTGTAATATAGAGCACGTAATACCTTCGAGTAATTACATGGAATCCATCTTGATGAATGAATGGTCATTCCATAATTTTAGTCGGTCTTGGAGGTTGTGTTTAAGATGGGTTGATGATTCCATTGGTCTTCATCTATATTATACCCCTTCTCATGTTGAAACATAATGGTTTAAAATACCATTTTTTTTGTTTGACCGAGAAACATCAACAGACTTCAGGTATGGACAATGGTGAACATGTACATTGTAAATGGAATATTTCCTAGAGAAATTCATTATGGTTCAGTTTGAAATATGTCGATAATTTAAGTCGGTGTTTTGAGAATAGTAAGTCGGTGGGAGTGCATTGTATCATAATCACTCTTCCAACATTTAGGGTGTGTGAATGATAATTTTTGGGCATGTTTCCAAGTGGAGGTGGGTGTGGTGTGTGTTAGACTAGGCCTTTCATAAAAATATACCTTAAACTGTCTAAATGAGGTCGATGGGAAATCGACCAATTGACAATTTCAAAATCTCACCAGAAGCATTGTTAAATATATTAGAGGAATGTTTTTTATGGAAAATATTATGGTGGACGTATTATGGCATAGAATTGGACCTTTGTGATGTTAATGACCTATGGTGGGGAGAACCTTTGACCTGATATTTAAATATATTATGATGTGAATATGTCGCTATCTTAGAGAGCCCGGGTAAACTCTTTTTCGGTGTTTTGGTTGGAGAATTGAGCGTTGAATCTAGTTTTAATGGATTACATAACATTTTCTCATGAAATTCTTGAAGGTGTGTTGGGCGTTGAGAAATACAACATGACCATTTCAATGAAGCTTCAAGAACCTTCTACGCCAGGTTATTTTTTACATTGTTCATGAAATCTTATTAGGGATTATAAGTTATAAGTGGGGGAGGTTGTAACATTTTATTATTTGAACGTGATAAAAAAATCATTGTCAATTTGAATTTTTCATTTACTCGATGGGATGTTTTTTAAACTGAGAAACAGAACATATTTTCATAATTTCAGAACACTATGATGTGTTTTTTTAATGAAATTAAATTAATTAAAATTGAAATTAAAGGAAAATAAATGGGGAGTAAAAATAAATAAATGTTTTAAGAATAATTATAATAACAATATTTTTATTTTTATTTTAATTAATATTAATATTAATATTAATATTAAAATTATTATTATTATTATTTGTTCTATGTTATGTTTTAAGACCCTAAAGGGGGTATCCCTTCTCACATCGCATGAAACCCCCTCCCTAAAAGACCTCTCTGCTAAGCAGACACAATCCCCTCCTCTGACTCTTCCTCTGATCACTGTTCTCTTGGATTTTCCTTCATTTTCCACTTCGAAATATCATGCTAGGGTCTCTGACGCCCCTCTCTTCCTTTTTCCAGCATATTTTTGGTCTCCCCATCACCCGGTGAGTTGCAGATGAAATCATGGTTCATGGTTTAATAAAGTGTTTTTTTCTTTTCATTATATTGAATGTGGAATGCTTCTTAGGACATCCACTAATGTATTCTAACATCTTCCAATAAAGGCGAAGGGGATTGGTCAATTTAAGCTCACCATTATCACTTTGTGGTGATGTTTTAACCTGATGCCTTATCATTACCTATTTAATTTATGGTCTTTAAGTGTTCTTGGGTCCTTGGTAACTTTTTTAAATTGCATTGACCCATGACACAAGGTTTTGAGTTCTTAATAATTTTATTAGTGTGTTTGGTCATTTTTTATGGCATGCACACACATACATAAGTATGTGCCTGTGTATATATATATATCTTGTTTATAAATATTCTTCCATAGTGAGGGGAATATGTATTTTTATTAAAGGATATATATATGTATAAGAATATATGTGCATATGAGTGTTGGTAAATTTTGTGTTGTTGTAACTAAATGTGAAAAGTTCCATATGTCGGCTTGGTCTAATGCTTGAGGTAGGATCCTTGTCCTTGACCTTTAATTCATGAATGCATTACTTACATGCTTCCCACACTTCCTTAGTACATTGATTATTTGTAGTTGGTTTTATAATAAATATTTAAATATGATAGGTGATTTTATGGATAAATAAATCCATGGTTTTATAATAAACCCCTCCAAAAGAGGTATGTTTTCATTAAACCAAAAAGCAGTGATAGTTATTTTTATCCTTCCTAGTTATGGTATAAGTTTTTCATATGCCTACATGTTGATGCTGGTTTTGTTTAATTTTATTAATTAAACCTTTTGAGTAATATGAATGTATTTTTCAGGGACATTTTTTGTAAATGAAATCATTAGGACATTTCCCTATTTTATAGACAAAATAAAATTCCTTGTAAATGTGGATTATTATTTTAGGATGTTTACCCTCTTCCTATTTATTTATTTTCTTGTTTCATGTCTTTTCATTGTGCTACTCGCTGAAACCTTCTGAAGATGCCATGTTTTCACATATTAAATTGTTGGGTAATCATTGTCATGTACTATGTGACATTCACTTATAGAGAGACCTAACTGAGATGGTTCTCCTTGCCTCTTGGTTACCCCTTTAGGTTTTCCCAACTAAATAGCCTAATTTTATAATTCCTTAAGTTGTGTTTCACCTTGGGTGGGTGTGTGGAACCATGGATTAATATCCTAAATTGATTATGCCATTTAGAGAAGGAATATAACCATGGTTTAGTCCCTTTGAAAATGCATATTCCTAGTTCCTATTATATATCCTTGGGCATATCCTTGTGTATGTATATTGTTTTTTCCAATGTAGTTTGGATTGGTGGTATAAAATAAATTCCCAAGCTTAATAGCTTGATAGATTGAGATGTAATTGAAGAAATATGGTAAGAGGTATGTTAATTAATTTTGGATCCAATTTAATTTAATTATTAGCGATTATTCCCTATAGAAAAGTCCCTTTCTTGAACCTCTATAATGTTTATTTCATATTTCCTAGTGATATGGTTTTAATCCTCGAGTTACTTTTGTGATAATTTCCTTTTTCCATGTTGATGGATTGGATTTTTTTACATAATAGATTGAATTTCTTTTGGAACATGGTGTTTGATTGATTGCATGATTTATAAATATTCTCTCTATGTGATATATTTATTTTTGTTTTCCTTATAATGTTCCTTAGTGACATTGTTTACTTGATGTGGGCCAAGTAATAACAAGGGTTCCATATTAAGTACTCATGGATGGACTACCGTACTCGGGTGGTTATACCATGACGCATCAAAGGAGATTATTTGGATTTCCATGTAAGGGATTCCCGAATGGTTATTTATATTCCTATGTGATATCAGTTACATGCGGTTTCAACCGTGGATGGTCCCATGGGAATGATGGCCACACCATGCCTTGGGTGATACTCGATCCTATAGTGAGATACCTAGGAAAGACTCAGAGTTACCATGCCTTGTAGTGATACAAGGAACTCTATATGGATCACCTTGGATGGAATCAGGGGTATTGGATTATCGTATATTCCTATTTCGATACACGGGATTATTTTTATATCTCCTTGGATGGGCATGAGACTCCACATTTAGATTTGAAGAATTTTTTGAATTGCTTTATTTTTTTGATTGATGAATCATATGGGATGAATCATTCAGTATTAATATATATTTTTCTTTTAATTTTAATGGTTCCATTACTTTACTATCACACATATGTTATAACAACGGATCTAGACCCCAAGGCAACACACAACCATGGGGGAATGCCTTCCTTGGGTTTCCTTGTTACAAATGGCCCTTGTATATATATATTCTTCATTTCACAAGTGTACTTTTCGGAATTCCAACTAAGGCTAGAGTAGGTGGTATGGGATGGGGGTCCTTTTAGGAACCCATAGTAACTTTCCATTATTAATTTATCATCACTCTAAAATTATTATATAGGGAACATTATTGAAATTCATAATGCACTATCTAGATTGGGAAAGACACCAGTGGTGCTGACCAATTCAAGTTTAGGCCTCACCCTATTCAGGATGCATTGGACTAGGGTACCCATGTATTCCTACATGAATGTAGGTATTTAGATTCATTACTTGTGTTGGGATTCTTTTTGTTGTATATGGGATCTTGGGAGCACAAGATTGGTCTCATGCTCAGGATCCTCAAAGAAATTGCTTTTTAGATTTTTAGTTTTTTTCTTTTCTTGAGTCGTGTTTTGTTCATAATTGTAATGAATATGGTATATTTACTATTTGCAGTTATTTATTATCATTTTGAAATGAAATAAAGTTTTTTATCAACTGGGAATGGCCACATTTATTTAGTTGTTATTATTTTTCTTCTCTACCTTTTCAAGTATTTATTACTATTTTAATTGGTGACTGTTATTTATTTTGTTATACTACTTTTCCACTTTGATAAGAGTGTATAGTCTCCACACATAACCACATTTACACACTAAATACTAGTATATAGCCTCTATAATATAGGGTGGCATGCTTGAGGCCACATGACCCACCTGTCAGTCTACCGTATTAGTGATAATGCAAGTCGAAGTGTTACATCACTAACTATGTTGGTCCTTGTATATTTTCCTTTAGACACATCCATTGATGGTTGATGCCTCTTTTGTTTATCAACCATGAATTTAGTGACCCTTACGATTGGTGGAAATAAATAAAAATAATTAGACATAGATAAAAGTCCCTGTTAGATGTTCCAAAACCCTTTCTTATGGATGTGAGTGTTTTATTTTCCTTCTATTGCTTATGTGGGTCATGTAATTACCATGGAATGGGAGAGATTGACCATGATAAAATAGGTAGATTCATATGGGATTTACTCAATCTTTTTAAGGGGATTCATATAAGATATACCATGGATATTTTATGAGATTATGTAGAGACTTTGAATTGGAGAGGGATGTGTTTCCCACAGGAATGGGAAAGGGCCTGGGTGTTTTAAATTTATTTGGAATACCCAAGTTGCTGCCGCAACTTTTGGTGACTTTGGGGAACCTAGTTTAGTCCATGTGATGCAATAATCTTTGGAGAGGGTGTGCCTTAGAATGGATAGATATGATGGCTCTAGGTATTTGACCACAAATATGTATTTATTTATTTATGTTTAGACAAGGTATACACCCTTAGGATGGTAAAATTATTTTAGTATGGAAACATCCATTTAGGCTATATTTATTTTGTGTTATTATATAGATAAGAAAATCCCAATATATGTGTTTTTTGGTACTTTTGGTTTATTCCCCTGGTTGCAAAAACTCTTGTATGAGAGGTACATGATGTTATCTATGGTAATTCCATGGATATGGAGCTAGGGATGATCTAATATTCTAGTATGGAGATTTATATAATCATTCACCAGGTCTGTGATTCATATGAGTAATTATTGAGATAATGAAACTCTCATTTGGTAGGTTCATGTTACTTGATATGTATATCAAGGAGACATGGGTTTGTTATATGGAGGTATTTTCATAATGGAATTCTCAGAGACATTCTCACACTAGCCAAATATGGATTGGTAAATTGTTTCCTTGACCTAGGGATTGATACCAGGGTAAGACTTATCCCCCCATGAGGTTATAGTGGTTAGCATGATACACATGATGTTCTCAAACACATTTTGTCATTTTGATGAATACGATATTGATTATTTTTTCTCAAATTATTATTTTTGTGTGAGAATATCATATCCATGTATCAATTCATTGATGGTATAGTGTGTGAAAATGTTTTTGGTTCCCTAATAAGTTTTATACTCACACCCTACTTAGGTGTCTTTGGGACTGGGATAACCAAGTAGCCTTAAAATTGTTGTAGTTTTAGGTTTGTAAGAGACTCAATTTTTCATGATGAAGTGATATATATCAATTTGGAATATAGAGCATAGGATTATGTATGGATCATAGTTTTAGTGGTTCCTTGATTTGTTTTATCTATGTATATGTGATCTTTCCAGTGGGTGGTTAGTCTTATTATATAACTATATGCTTCTGAATCATTTATTATTGATTATTCCAATTTATTTATTTATTTATTTATTTTTACAGTGATATGTATTATGGGTTGTTATTTCATTATGATTTCACACTTAGATATAGAGTGTATAGCCTTTCCATTGTAACTACATAGACCTTCCCTTATAGTTAGTAGCTGATAGCATTTAGGAAGGCGCACCTATGGTATTGTGGTTAACTATTATAGTTATTATTCATAGAGTGAGTAAAGATAGGATATTAGAAAGTGGTATCATATAATTTTTATTTTTTTCTTACACTTTTGGTATGTGGTTAAAAAAAGACATATGGATGTTTTAGTGCTTATTATGGAACATAGACAGGTGCATAGAGAAATCCTATTCTAGTGGAATTCATTGTCACTATCGATTTGTAAATGAAGTTATTGGTTTGTGATATTAGGTTTATTTGTGATTTTCAACAAGAATTACAAAAATGAAGATTGAGATTTATGGTTGATGAGTTATTGGATTCATGGTTGTTGGTCTATTGGAAAGAGACTAGTATTTGGGTTTGGCTCTCATCATAATGAAGTTAGAGGCATCTCATTCATCATATAAGGTATGAAGGTATTAACAAGACATTTTGGGTCCTTCTAGTTTTATTTTTATCGATAAAAAATTCTCTTCATGAGTTTAAAGTGTTATCAATTACTTATACAAAATATGCACATATAAGTACATTGTGGTATTCTAATTAGCTGTGTTGGGTTATATATGTGTTTACTACTGATGGAATGTTATGTAGTTCCATGGTGATTTCTCTCATGATAATGGACTTTTCCACAATCATGGTGGGTTTAGTCACCCATAGTGGGACATCGTTAGAAATTGGTTCTCTTTTGATCACACTAGTTGGTCAGCAAGGCACAATGTTTAACATTTGGAAAACCCCTTGTGCGTGTTATTATTTAGTTTCAATTATATAATATGGTATTAATGATTTATATTGTGTTCACATGAATATATTGGAATGAAATTATACTTATTTGAACTATCTAGATATTTTTTCTTGATATGGATTGTCAATGAAAATGACATTGCTTATAGAAGTTATTAGTTGTGAAAGTGATATTCTCTTTGTGAAATCATATATGTGTACTTATAAAGGAATTGGTTACATTATGGGCATATGGTTCTTCATATTATTTCATTTTGAACACTGAGACCATAGATATTGTTGGATTATCATGCTAGATGTTGTTGGATATTTGAAATGGTTATACAGTTGATGTCGTGGTTTATGTTCTATGAGGTGCATGATTGATGGGATAATAGAGAGACCTAGAGACATTTAGAATTTAAATAGACCTTAATAAGTAAGATTTTAGTTTTTTTTTATGGAATCACATGAGAGGGGTTGGTATAGTCTTAGCAGTTTCTTAGAGAAGAGAATCATTGATTGGTGCTTTTAGTTGGGACCGATGCAAGATTTGTGCTTCGAGGTTATGACCAAGACAATATAATTCCTTTAGTTATTAGAATTGCAACCCTATGATCCAGTTAATTGGATACACTTCCATGTATCATGTGACTATGGGTGAATTCTCATGTATTTTAAATGGTTTTAGATGATGGATAAATGTGTCGTTAATATCAGCACATATGGGTTCCAAATTTTAATGTGGTGTTTTAAGGGAAACTTTTTTTGATGGAATTGACATACTGGGGCACATGGTTATCCAAATTAGATGTTGTGAAACTCATAGGTCCGTGATATATTTTGGGAGGCTGGATGGTATGTTAGAATACACCAATTATGTTTTTTAGAGATAAAAGGTAATGCACACTATTTTCATGTGACACCTATTGAATTGGAATAGGTGACAGATAGGCATGGAATAAGGGATGATGGAAATTGTTGATATTATTAAGATCATAGTGGCATGGTATTTTGATGTAAAAAAAATATCTCCATGAGTTAGATATAACTTCTAAAATGGATCTTGTGTGGTGAAATTGGTGATCTATTAGTTATATAATGGTGTGTGATTCTTAGGATGAGGTGAGCATGGATCGAGTGGATTGACATGTGTGTTCAACAATGGAACTGATTGAGGTTATTCTTGTAGAGTGATTTAAGTGATACCCTATAGCGGGGGAGTTCACCAATGGTAAAATTGGGGTGGGGGTGTTGATCCCCATTTTGAGTTGAAATTCGGTAAATTTCAGGGAATCCATTCTCAGAAAGTGATTATGTGTGGGAATTTTTTTTTCAGTTGGTTACAATCTTGGTTTCCCAATATTATCATCACGTGTGAGGATGGATAGAGAGTTATATTTGATGTTTTCTATTTCAATCAATTAATGCAATGAAAATTCTATGACGGGGATATTTGTTTTTGTTTTTGGTGATACAATCGCATTCAAGTAGGTTAATGGTTGTATGAGACATGGTTACAGATGGTTATGATGGAAATTAGAGGCCAATAAATATAGTATTTCCTAATATAAATCCAAATATACTGTCAGGTGATGTATAAGCATGGGTTTCATGCTTTAGTTGGGTTATTCTAATCCAGAAATGTTACGTAAATGATGATTTTGGTACTATTGTATATCAAGATTTAGGTTCAGTCAACTGCTAATCTAGTTTAGGAGATCACACCTTGCGATGGATATGGGCACCAGTGTATGACTAAGGATTATCATAGGACCCCCTAAGTATGAGGGCATCATGATCATGAAATTGGTGAAATGCCGATTGCTAGAGTAAGTATTATTCATGGTTGGATAGTAAGATTATGTCATGTCGACCATTTTACGAAAAATGGGAGGTAATAAGTTGGGAACCATACAAGGTGCATTTTTTTAATATAATGGATTATCTTGGGGGAATGGATGGTTCATTTTGATGAAAAGATAACATTATCAAATTATGTATATATGGTGGAGTCTAGGACAATTTTTCTTGGGAAATGAATAGTGAAATACGTAACCATTTTTTATTGATAGTTTTTTATTTTTTAAGGTTAAGGTATATGGAATTCCACAAAAAGTTTCATAAGAACATCAAGATTACATTTTTATTGGAAAATTTGATGGTGGGAGGAAATAATGGTATGGAATTATATCGTATGGTATAAGTATTTTGGTGGGAAGAACCATAGTATAGATTGATAACTAGGATAGAACACCTGATATGTATCGAGATATACTGGCATGAGCAAGCTCGGTCTCAATTTTTCAGTATTGTTTTAGGGTAGTGATTCATTTTTTATATGGTTGAGGGGATTATTTCTGAAATATTTCTTTGAAAATTATTTGTTCATTTTAGAATAGAACATAATCACTTGGGTGAAAATTGGTGATCATGATAGGATGAAAACTTTGGTTTTATAACCACAAAGACTTATTGGGGAAAAGAAGTGTTATAGTGGGTAATTTGTAAGGATATTTTCCATATAGGGATTTAAAGTTCAAGAGGAATTTGATCCTTCCAATTATTGAATGATTAATATTATGATCATGGAGTCAGAATAGAGTTATCTGAGTTCAAGCATGGATAAAAAGGACTTTTGGACGGGGGAACAAGGCTTTAAAGGTATCCAAGAGTAGTGTGAGAACATAAGAATAAGTTCGGTTGTTTGTGGATGTATTCTTTTGCAACATTCAAGACATTGGATTTCTGGTGACTTGGGTATTAGCCATGTGCTACTTCCAGGAACACTAGACAACCTCTAGAATTAGACTGGCTAGTTTTTAGTGATATGAGGGATTTTTAAAATTTTATGGTTGGAGTGTAATTTCACCAATCATCCCCATAGGTTTGTAAGGAGGAACGGGGTTACTATGGTGTATATTTGGTTAAAAAACATCTCCCTTTTTTCTTACTTGGATACCTATTCAATGGTGATGATTTTTGGTAGTTTCTACATGATTATCTGAGGCATGTTTGTATATATCTTGTCCCATTCTTCCTAATTTTATTATCCCTTATCTTTATTCTGATTTCGGTAAGGTATATAAAGCATATTCCCATGATGCATGGTGTAATTGGCCTAAAGAAAGGGGCATTTCATGTATCCAAGAAGTAGGACACCTTCATATTATGTCCTCATACCATCGTCTTTCATTTAGTCAATTATAAATCATGTCTATAAATTTATTAAGGTTTCTCAATTAAATTAAATTAAATTGGAATTGGTTTTGGAGATGTGTGTTAGGTTTTGGATTTGGTAGGTTTCAGAGGTCCACTACTAACCTCACACATTGACATTAGTTCCAGTTTGGTGCAATGATTTAGGGACATTTTTGTAGTTATTGAAATTTAGTTAAAATTATATTATTTATTATATTGGTGTAATTTAATTAATATTAAATGTTTTATTTGTTTTCATGTGCTAGATTCTTGGGAGAGAATGCATGATTTGATTAGAAATATTCAAGCATTTTTGATCATGTCCAGGCCTTGGAAAATATGTCATCTATTATAAATATATTGGAAAATATAATAATTATTTGGGTGGTATCTGTAATATTCCTATAGTTTATATTCATATATTTATTATGGATCTAACATGTGGCCACACCACCAGGGGTGATGTAATGACTAATTTAAATTGATTTACATTCGATTAAAATTTTTAAATGAATTTATATTCCCTTGATAGAATGAAGTTCCTAAGACATGTTTGGCCTTTTGTACTTGCCTTATGACTCAGCCATTATTGGTCAACGCCTCAAATATTTATTACCATGGAACATTGAGACCCATGAGGGGTGAAACCAATCAAATAAATTATACATAGAATGGAGGCCCCTGTAGAAGTGACATAGACCTAACATATTGATGTGACTATTGAATTATATTTATTTGTCTGTTGTGGGTAATTTATTGACCATGGGTTGTAGGAGAGACTGACCACGAGCGACCAAAAAAGTTCAACATTTTCATTATGACATCTCGATGGGGGTTTTAATTTAAGGTGTACCTCTGTTTTCCAATGATTTCATGTCATGGCTATAAATATTTTAGGGATGTTTCACCCATGGGAATGGGAATGGGCCAAGGTGTTATAAATTTGGTGGTAGGAACCAACTTGATATTAATTTTTATGTTCCTTAGAGGACCCCAATAGGTGACCCATCGATATATTGACCAATTTGAGAGGGTTTGAATTTTTATGGATAGAGATAATGATTTTCGGATATTTTCTAACCTTCATTATTTTTTCATTTTTGGTGGGAGATAGTATGTGTCCATAGGGAGGATTTATTTCTTTTGGTAGCGAAACTTCTCATAGAGGTTATGTTTACTATATGTTACTGTATTATTGATAAAAATACCATAGGCGTTGCCCATGATATTTTTGGGCTATTCCCTTAGATAGGAAAAATCTATTAAAGGAGACTTATGATACTATTAGTGGTCCTACCCTAAATATTAATCTAGGGTTGATCTGGTATACTAGAATTGATATTTTTAAAATCATTTTATAGGTCTATGATATTGATGATCTATGCCCATGAGGATAAAAATATTATAGAGGACGTCTGTGTTACTTCATATTTATATCGTGGAGACATGGGTTAGTCATATAGTGGTACATTAATCATGATATGCTCAAATACTCCCTAATACTAGCTGAAGTAGGAATTCTTGAGCAAGATCATGGACTAAAGGGTCAACACACATGATAGAATGATTTCCCCTATATGTTTATAGTGGATATCATGGTCCACAAGATGTTCTCACTAACATATCGGTATCGAGCCAAATATGATATTGTTGTTCATTTATTTTTTCTATATATTTTTTTTCTTTGAGAATATCATGGGGAAATATCACTACATTGACAGTATAGTATGAAACTATCTTGTGGGTTCCCTACTATGTTTTGTACTCAAACCTTTCTCAGTGTCCATGGAACATGGGTATTTGAGCAGTCATACACCTGATGTAGGTTCAAGTGGGGCCAAGACTAAGTTTCTATATGAGCAAGAATGGCAGTTCAGATGGTAATATAGATTTCATGGAATGAAAGAGATCAGATTTTCAATGGATCCTTGTATTTATTTCATTATTCTATTACTAATTTCTATCATTCTACTGGGTTGTAGACTTTTTTTATGATTTCATCTTAATGCCTCATCTATTATTGATGAATCTATTATATTTATTTATTTATTTCTAAATATAAAATTTATGATGTTTGGTTATTTATTTATATTTTTTATTTATAATATATGGTGTATATGCTTTTTTTACTTCCTTAAACCCTTGAATATAAATGAAATCCTATGGAATTAAGGGAGGCATGATTGAGTTCTTGTAATGAATCAATATAATTATTATTCATATTGTCATCCCAGATGGGATGTTACAAAGTTATATGAAACTATTTTCATTATATTTCACTTAATATTTTGGAAAATAGTAGACAAGAGTCATAGAATTGTTTCCAGGATTTTGATGGAATCAAAAATGGTGCATCACAACCATATTTTCTAGTGTAATTCCTAGTTACTCTAGGTATGGTTTTGATGTTCTTGGTTTATGTTTTTATGGGTCTTTTTACCAAGCATGAAGAACTTGAGATTCTCTATTTATAGTTGATGAGTTATTGGAATCTTATCCCTTGAACCATTGGAAGGAGTCTAGTAATTTTATTTGGATCTTGGTCTATGAGGGAAAGAGGTGTATAATGTATCATACCAAATGCATAGTGATCCCTATGAAAGGTAATAACATTCCCATTTGATTTTTTATCACTAAATACTGATTCTTGGTGGTTTAAAGTCTCATAAACTACACATATGAGATTTTATTTTACATGTGAACAGTGAAATTTTACTCACCTGGTCCAGCTTGTATATGTGTTTCCTTTTGATGGATGTTCATGTGAATCTATATTGAAGTACTTGATGGATATGGATTAGACCATGTGAATAGGGGTTATAGAGACACACAATAGGTAAGAGTTGCCACTTTGTTCCATTTTGATGACCCATGTAGGACAATACGGTAAAAGGTGACTTATTGGGAACCCCCACCCCAATGGGTGTTACAAAGTTTGGTTCAATTATTTAACTTTACAATAACATTCTATATGAAATTTCCCTATATATCTTGGAATGGAATTGTACTAAACCAAATGATAGGCTATATTTTCTTGGTAAGGATCATTTAGGATGATGTCATTAGTTACAGAATTGATGAAATGTGGGTGTGTGATTCTATTTGGGAAATACCTTGTGTGGACACTAAAAATAATTTATTCTCTAATTAAAGTATTGTTTAGAAGGAAATTCCAGTTTATATTTCAAAACACAGGAGATGGGTCATTTGGCATGCTGTATTTCATGGGATATTTCAGAATGATGTGTGATTGATGTCATGGTTTAGGTCTTGTGATAGTCCTTACTTGTCGGTAAATGTAGGAGAAATATAGATCACCAGACATGACTTACACTATAGTGTGTATGTGTTGAATGAGGTTCGATGGTAGTCCACAAGTTGGGTTGGCCATGTCATAGTTGTGTCTTAGAGAAGGGAATCACATGTTGGACTATTTAATTGATATCAATGCAAGGAAGGATCTCGAGGGTATTGGAATAGGTAGGACGATTCCTTTTATTATTTAGAATGGATCCAAATGTTCTAATTCATTAGATTACCATTTAATAATGGTGTTTGTATTGGTTGTTTCTCTTGGTTTTGAAATGAAATATAGTGGAGTAAAAATGGGTGGCTACGTTAAGTACATGTGGGTGTCCAATTTTGAAGAAGAGGTCATTGGGAAAACTTTTTATATTGAATTGAAATTATATAGACCATGATCAACCTGATTAGGTGGTGTGAATTTTATATGACTAGAAGACTGTTTTGGAGATTGGGTGGTATGAAAATGTATGCCAATTTTGTTTTAGGGATATCAAGGGTGATTCATGTTTTTTATGTGTGGAACCTATTTTTTTGGAATCAATGATGGATAGGTGTGACCCAAGGCCTATTTCAAATGAATGAAATTCATGACGTCATGGTGGAATAGGTTTTTATGGATTCAAAAATATACCTTATTGGTATATAAGAAACTATACATGGATTTGTTATGGTTAAATAGTCAATATTGTAGTTTGTTAAAGAAATTTAATCCTAGGATGAGGTGACTATGGGTTGAGAGGAGACACATGTGTTAAAAAATGGAAGTTATTGTGGTTTTACTTGAGGAGAATGTTAAATAAAAAATGTAGTGGGGAGTACATCAATGGCCAATTTATGTTGGTGACACTCATTATGAGTTGAAATTTGGAAAATACCATGGATTCTATTCCAAGAAATTTGTAATGGGTGTGAAATAATGTTTCATTTTAGGGATTTGGTACGATCTGGTTTGACCCAATCTTTTTATCATGTCTGTGGATGGATGGGGACTGGGAGATGGTGGTCAATGTTTGGATCAATCAAGTAAATTCATGACATGAAAACTCCTATAGTTGGGATAATCCTATCACCCCAAGTGAGACAACCCATAAGTTTGGGTTATAGATAGTTATGATTCATACTATAGGAAAACAACCAATGGGACATCCGGAAATAAATTTTCAATGGTATCAAGTGAAGTATTTTTTTGGTAATTGAGATCTAGTTTAGTTGTGGAAATATAGATGTGTTTTATTAAGGTTGTCTCAGTGCTTGTATCTAGAAAAATATGGGTTTGATCAAATAATTATCTAATTGATGATATCACAGTAAGTTTTTGGTAAAAAAATAGTGTGGTTACTTGGATGGTCATGGGATCCCTATAGGTATGTGGGCATCATGATATGGTAATTGGTGATATGTCTCCAACTGACCTCTGATGTCTTCAACATATGTTTTCTCATTGATTTCAATACAACCACATTATATAAATTTTATGGTAGTAGGGCAAGAACCACATCATGTACATTGTTTGGATATGATGGGATGCCTTGGGACTTGATTGGGGAATTTACATAATAAGAGAGCATGATCGTGTCATGCCTAAATGGTGAAGGTCATGTCCATTTTTATTGTAAAATGTGGAGTGGAAGTTGGTACTAGCATTGTACCAATGGGTTTTTATGTGTTTAGGTTAAAAAATTTATAATTACTTCAAAAGTGATATTGGAATGCCTGGATCATGTTTTTGAAGGCAATTCTGATGTTGGGAAGACACATTTGTTTTAAATTATCCATTTTGGGAAATTTACCATTTTGGGTTTCACCATAATTGATATAACTGAATAGGTGAGGAAACATTGTGCATCTTAAGATATAAGGGAATGGGTGATTTTTTTCTCAGTGTTTTAGTAATTTATTAGAGTGGATTTACTTATTTTATTGGTTGATTTACTTATTTATAATGTTGTAAATTGGAAATTAGTTGGGTGTTAAATGATGCAATGAATCCTATTGGGTGAGAGTTGGTAGTAGAGATATGTCGGGACATTCAGTTGGTTAACCACTATGACATCTTGTGAATGAGATTTTTTTTGGTATGGAGTTTTTAATTCCATTATCGATAGGGTAATTTGAAATTTAGGGGGAATTTAAAAATTAATACTATTAGATGGGCCATATTATTGATATATAATTTTGAAATGATTGATTGGATTTTGAGCCTTTCTTAAGAGGCCTTTTTAATGAGGTGTATGGATCATAATTCAGTCAGAAGAAGTTGGTGGAAATTTGCAGAAGTTATGTAGACCAAGGGTATTGTCTGCAGTCATCTACTAGCTAGTGGGGCTCTTGGGGATTTTTAAAATGAGTTTTGGAATGGTAATTTCAGAAATTATATCCTCGGGGTTTTAAAGGGGAAAGAGGGTACGATGGTCCATTCAACCGATCTGCCCCACATTTTCTCTCAATGTATCCCACTTCAATAAGGGTTATTTTTTAAGTTATAGAATGGATATAGGAGGTATTTTGGGTTGTTATTTTCTCATTTTTCCTCATCACCATTTTCCTTTCCTTTATTTTAAGTTCATCTATGGAAATAAATTCAATCCCAATAAATAATGGTTGAATTGGATGAATGCAACATGGATTTCATGTTTCCAAGGAATAGGATATCTTGAGATATTTTTTTCTTATAGTTGTCTATTATTTCATCAATGGTAATTTTTTTGAATTTGTTATGTTATTTCAGTATAATTTAATTTAATTATTATTGGTTTTGAAAATGGTTATTTCGTGTTTGCATTTTGTTTGTTTCAGAATATCATTGTGGATATCCATCATGTTTCACTTAAATTTTTATTTGGTACACTATTGTATTGAGGTTCCTTGTAGTTATGCTAATATGGTTTAATTTTTTAAATTAAATTTATCCATGTCGTTTAATAAATTTATTATTTTTTTCATTCTTAGAATGAGTTATGGGCTCTTATGCTGATGCGAGCCTGGAATAGACATCATTGGTAATGGGTGATCATGTATTGGCCTTGGCAGAGTTTCTAACCCATATAAATAAATAAAAAAATATCTAAAAAAGTTAGGTGGTTTTTGTTATATTACTATAGAGTTTATGGATGGATTTATTATACATGGGATGTGAGGCCACACCCCTGATGGAATTGCCCTGATTGAAAAATTATTTTAATGTTTTATTAAATTTGTATAATTAATAATATGACCTGGATATAATGAAAAATTTAGACCATGTTGTGGAGTTTGATTTAGCCTTGTACATTTATTGTTGATGGATGAGGTCTCTAATATTGATTTTAATTGAACATTGAGACACTAGGGAGGGGTAGAGAAAAATAAATTGAATTGGACTTACATAGGGGGCCCTAGTATTTATTTTATAGACTATCCTTTTGGAGATGAGTATTTAATTCTATTTTAAATTGACCAAGTGGGTTGTGAAATTACAATGGGTTGGAGGAGAAAATGAAATCAATTTAATAGGAATTTTGAGATATCTTTATGACGTATATGTAGGTGTTTTCGATGAAGATTAACCTAGTTGGACCTTGAGTCCATGCAGTGCTTGTGACTTGGTAAGGGATTTGTTAAAACTAGGAACTAGAATGAGCCATTTTTCTAAATTTCATAGGATGACTAAAGTATTTTTCCTAATTTTTGGAGGCTTGGTGTAACACCCCAAGCTTCTACGGTAAGCTTCTCTTTGAATAATGCGATAACATGTGTTGTACGCAACATCGAGTTCTAACACACCACAACCAATCAAACTAGCCGTTATGAATAGTAATACCTACTTTTTGAAATTATATATATTTTATATTTCAAAATGGATTTCATTTTTGGTTTCGGAATATCGAAATTATCCTAAGATGAATTTTTGGTATTTTTCTGAGAACTTCCAATTTTTATGAATAGTGAAACATACTTAAAAACAACTTTTTTAATAAAAATAATTTATAGTGATAAATTATATTATTGAGTGGTATCAATGTATAATTAGAATATATTTTTACCATTTTATCCAATGGTGTTCATTAGAATTAATTTCACTTTTAAATTGGACATAAACAATTTTCAATCTTTTGATATATATTGTTTCTTAAAAACACACTATTTGTTATGATAGCGGGAATTAATTATAAAATTAATTAATGCAACATATATGTTTGGAATTTTGTAAAATAGAAATAATTTTTGAATTTGGAATATCAATTATAGCTTAGGGGGAAATTTTGGCATATTTCTGAAAAACTTCAATTTTTGATGAATAGTGAAACTACTAAGTGGTAGTTAAAAAACTGAATTTTTCATAAAACATAATTTTACCGCTTCTGTGATTGGAATTTCGAAAATCCGAGAGACACGATTAATATCAAGAACTAAAATGTGGTTCAATGAGATGAAAATAATTTTTGGTAAATAGTAACTTTTTAATTTTATTTACCACGGTTAAAAGTAAATAGGGTAAATAAGGGTAAAAATGATATTAATATTACTCTAACACATGTCCTAAATCTATTGGACAAGTGTATCTCGACCAAAAACAACCTTAGGAATAAAATATTATCATTTAGGTCCACTTGGATTAGATTAGGACATTCATTATTATTTAATTCAAAGAAGAGTTAAAAGAGTTAAAATCAAAGTTCATTTACTAAAACATTTATAATGTAGGGGTATACATAAGATAAATTCGATTGTAAATATTAATTAGAAATAAAATAAGATTTTTTACATAATGATATTTTATTTATAATTTTTAGACATTAAATAAATTAATTTATTTATGACACAATGATGATGCAGTAATTACCATAATAGTGAAAAATTAAAATAATTGATATTATAAATACCCAAATAAATATAATTTGAGACATTTTATGAATTAAACTAATTTTATTGGATAATATGACATATTAGGATTGATTTAATTGACTTTTTTCTAAGTAAACATTCTGTTATGAGTTTCACAAAAATCCACTATTGAATAGTGTCAAAATTGACATAAAAGAGTTTTTTAAAACAAATATTATATTATTAATTGATATTAAATTCTTAAAAATCTAAGGATCAGCCTAGTGTCTTATATCATGATAGTTGTATCATTAATGGACCACTTGGGGTTGGTTGTATGTATATAGTATGTTTATTAACTATATAAAATAAAAATACAAAGTGACATGGTAAATGTCAAACTAATTAACTAAGAGTTAAAATAAAAGATAAGGTTAATATAGTAACTCAAAACTATTTAAATTCTATTGGTTGAATGGTTTTAGACCTATCCCCACCATAACCTATGAATAATCAACTTTGGAGCCATTTGAAACCGAATATGAATTTATTATAAATTAATATTTCTAGCTTTTCCAAAGGTGGCCCTCACCCCTCTTATAAAAGGGCACTCCTCCTTATCATTTCTTCACACATTCAAAGCCTTTTGGTTCGGCCAAACCCTGACCAAATACTCTCTCAGCTTCTCTCACTACAACCTAGAGGCCTTAGTTTGATCAGAAAGCCAACCTAAGGATCCCTTTTAATCAAATCAAAAGGAAGAACCCGAAGAAGAGGTAATGATTTCACCACCCTTTTCCAAGTTCCATTCCTCTTCCACTTCTTCTTCCTTTGTTGTTACCATTCTAAAATAATAAATCCAGTATAATATATATATTATGATGTTATTATAAATATGGTACAACCATATTCAGTATTCTATCCATCATTTGAATAACATCTCACCATACGTGCGTACGTACGGCTTACCGTCTCCACGTCGTGGTGTAATTATTATTCAATAAATTATTATTTGGATGGGTATAATAATGATGTTTAATTAATGTAAATAATAAATTTAACATGATAATGATTCTGTATATATTATATATCATCCAATTATTTATTATTTTAATATCAAAAGAATGATATTGTCGCTCGTGCGTACGTACGGACTACCGTCTCCACGAACGCGATGGGATTCATTATCCATCGTATCCATTCAAGTATAATTCAAATTTTATGATTAAAAATAATATTTAAGGACTTGATATCATTCTATATATAAATAATATACATCCCATTAATAACAAATATGGCATACATAATAAAGAATATAAAGTAAAATGAACCCGTTAACACCCGAAATGACGATAATTCTAAGATATTATTAACAAATCAATGTTAAAAGATCATATATGATATCATATTAATGCATATTATTCTTGTATAATTAAATAAAAATTATTTCACCATTATATAGGAGGTTAAACTACCTTCGACCAAGGAAAAAGTACAAAGTAAGGGGTTTCTTATCTCACTTTTAATTCTGTGAGAATTCCATTGTTCACCACTTATTTATTACATTTGGTGTGTACTGCCCATGTTTGTATTCATTGTGTAATATAATTTAATTCATGTATATTTACATCATCATTGTATGATCCTTATTTCATGGGTGTATGTTTTTTATGTTACCGAATCAATAAGGGAATTTGAAATTTCAATTTCCACTCATTCGGCTTTATGCATACTTCATTGACTATTTTACTCCAAGATTATGTGTGGAATCACTATTCATTTGATTATGTCATAATTTCCACTCCCCTTTCTGTGGATATAATTTTTATACACATAATCACTCCATTGTTAAATTCTCAAGTCATCGGTATGAACTTGATAAAAGTAATTTTTACTCAATCTCGATTTGTTGAGATAAACATCCAATTCATTGGTGTTGTTTTTACTAGAATATGTGTGAATGTCCCTTGATTGTTTTACACTGAATATCCAATCATATTTAGTGTATTTATATTTGTCACACATAATTATGTCGTTTATTTATCCTTAACCTAATGATACGACCTTTATGAGAGATTTCATCTCAATTTACATTCCATTGAAACTTCTTTGTTGTTATACACCAAATCACTTTTATGTGGTGTATATAATGTACTTTAACATAGTATATCATGAATCCCTTTATTCTCATGATATTAAAAAGTTTTGATTACCTCAATTATTTGTATTTAAGTTTCTCTCTTTTTGTTAGAAACTCTAACTAAAATACCATTTTTAAATGTTTTAAAGACTTATTCTTCTAAATCTTGCTCATTAATGTCCATGTTTTAAAAATGGTTTTAAGGATTTATTTATATGGACATTAAAGTTTTAAAATTAAAACTCCTTTTAAAAGTTTCAAAGTGTTATGGGACACTTTGATTCAAAAATCTATTTTTAAATGGATTCTTGACAAATACTATGACTTTTAAATGTTTTCAAGAAAAGGGGGATATTTATCTCAAATAGTTTTGATTGTTATTTTCATCTATGTCAATATCATTCATTATTATCTATTGAGGTGCAATACAATCTTCCATATTGTATTGAATGAGTTATGTTTGACTGTGGATGTGATATTTTTATACCATTCATGGTTTGTGGTTAAAGTATTGACATTTCGTATGCTAGTTTAAATAAGAATGTTTATCTTTTGTTTAAACATGTTCATATGAGGAATGCATTGGACTTAATAAGTGACGGGAGGAGCCCGCTATAGCTCCTTGATGCATCGGTAGGTCTCAGGAGACAATCTAGTGTCTAGGCACAAGGCCTTGGAAAAATCTTATTTGTAGTCTTGGCACGAGGCCTTGGCTATGTGGTTATGATAGACTGGCATTATGCATTCCATCATTATGAAAGTGGTTATTGATATTTCATTTGATCATTCGACTAGTAGAATATCCATGTACATAAGTAAATGGAATTATTTTATTTTATCTTTTCCATTTTATGCTGAAGTTCAGGTTTAAAAAGGCTTTTGTTTTAGTTATAAACTGCCTTAAGTGTTTATGCCTATCTATGAAAGCTTCTGCTATAATGTTATCCTTACTGAGCATCTGAGCTCACCCCTTTCAATGTTTTTTTTCCAGGATGATGAAGAAAAAATTAATGAATGACCTTCTAGGATAGTATGAGGGGATGTGAAGACAAGATGTTTTTTTATTATGTAATGTAAAACTTTATGATTGTATCTAGTGTTTCCAAGGCTACTAAACTCATCGGTATTTCGAGACTTGATCTTTCTTGTGATCACGCCAATGTTATGTAATAATGCACTAACTCTGGGTAACTGGGGTTAAGGTGTTACAGTTGGTGTCAGAGGAAGTTTAGTAAAAACCTTGGAAGCTAGATTTAGATAAACTCTGATTAGAGCACGTAGACCTAAGATGTACTTTGAGGATTAGTATAGAAGAACTTCCTTGAATTTTGGTATTGTAGAGATTTTGTGAGTTTTCTGAACAATACATCCATGTCTGGATACGAGCAGGTAGATGCGGCTCTGGCACAGATGTACCTAAGGGTAAAACCCAAAAACACCACTTTGAGCTAGACTCGAACGGGAACTGGTGCACAACAATGGGCCTTGCTGCACTCTTGGTTACGACACTCCCGAGGGATATTCTTAGGATAATTTACATTTTCTTTACAAACCGATTTGAAGTATTATATATATAAGATGAGAGTAAATGACCTTGGTTAATCCTAATTTGTTTCAAATTGAGAATATAGTGACATGTTAATCTCTAAATGATTTTATGACTACTGTTACTCACACAATGATTTCTGGTTTTAGTCAATGGCTAGATTCCAAGGAAGTCATAGTGACTTTGAGAATGATGTACAAGGTGGGAACGGTGGTGGCAATGAGCAACAAAATGGAATGTTGATAGGCGTAAAAGATATCGTCTTTATGCCAAATCAATTTTCCAAAAATATGATGAACAATATATATATTAAACAATTTCCGGACACAAAAAAGAAGATAAAGGTGATGAATGATAAGAGCTACAGCAGTGGAGACCATGGAGAATAGAATCCTCAATTTCCATCATACGGGAAATGTGGAAGGAGACACCCAGGAAAGTGTCTCAATGGGACAAAGAAATGCTTTACATGCGGGAAGGAAGGACATAAAGTGATGAATTGCCGAAGAAAAATGAAGAGTAATATGGAATAAGATAAAAATGGTCCCAAGAGTCCATTTACTGTCATTTTACATAAATTTAGGGGACCTGGCCATTACCCGAGTGAATGCCCTATTCTATAGGATATTTTCTTGGTCAAAGAATAAGCTATGTGGAAATAAATGGTTGGAGAAATGTTTAAAAAGTATTAGTACTCCTTGTTGATGGGTTTACTTTGGAATAATTTTCTCTTGTATTTGTAACCCTGCAGTTTTCCATGTGAGAATGATATTTGAGGAAGAATTATCTCATCTCTTGTGGATATAGTTATAAATCATCATTTGGTTTTATATGATCGTTGGGTTTGAGAAAATTATAAGTTATCATAATTTGGGATGAAAATGCAAGGTATGTGATAAGATTTGTGGTTAAATTATGTTATGGTTATTTTGAGGAATTTATTTCATTTTGGTAATATTATAAAATATAGTTTTTGAAAAAGGACAACACGTAGACCGTGTGACAACCCGTCGCGTCGGACAAAGCTGTGGGAATCGAACCCACAACCAAAGTGCGATTAGGATTTATCACCTACCACTAGACTACGTGATGTCCCAGGATAGTGTGACTAATTATTTTTAGTTAAATGATTTTATCGATCAATAATAAGTTGATTTGGGTTCTTCTGTCTTTTTAAATGAATACCATTGGTATAGGAAAATGATTTGGTGATTAAGTGATAGATGTTATTTTGGAAGTTGTTCGCTTTATTGTGAACACTATATGACCAAGCAAAATAGAATAGTATGGGATTTCATTTGAAGAGTAATGGTGGATTTTTATCTATGTTTTTATTGTGGATTTATATTGATTTGGGTTATTTATGAAAATTATTAGGTTAATTACTTTTATGTATGTGACTTTAAGAGTAATTAATTTCATTTGGAGACACAATTTAACGTGGAAGACTACATTCTTATAAGTTTTGGGTTTCAATATTAGATTTGATTATATTAAACGATTTTAAGGACAATTGATTATTGAATGCTATTTATTTAACTTTGGGGTATTGATGGTTTAATTTTAGAAATTAAGATTAGTGTTTTTTTCTCTAATGGAATATCCATTTGGGGGGTAATCAGATATTATAATAACCATTTTGGTTTTGATTAATCTCTAAAGACAAGGTAAATATATAGTTTATCCTACATGGATCATGTATTTCTATAGAAGTTTATTCTAGCTCTTTCATTGTGACCAAGTCTTCTTGAATACTCATTCTTAAAAAAACGATTTAGTGGTAAAAAGTTATTAAATAATGAAACTCTACGTAAAAAAGTAAGTATATCGCTTTATGTTATTAGTCAATATTATAAATTAATTCCTCGTCCTTATGTAATGTAACATAAAACAAAAAATGTTGTCCGTTTACTTTGCCTACTGTGAGACTAAGCACCGTTTTTCCCAACACATGTTTGTGATTTTATTATTGTTAACTTTATACTGATCATGATTTCTATCCCTCTCCATCATAACATGACACTTAGTTTATCATCCATATCCATGTTTTCCTACAAGGAATCAGAGTATGGGTTATCTTGGTTGACCTTTATACCTCTCTTTCTTTCTTTTAAAGTGATAGTTTTATTTACTCTTTTTCCGATGTGGGACTTTCTATTATATTCCCAAGCACAATTTTAAAAATTGCGAGGACGCAATTTATTGAAGGAGGGGAGAATGTAACACCCCAAGCTTCTACGGTACGCTTCTCTTTGAATAATGCGATAGCATGTGTTGTACGCAACATCGAGTTCTAACACACCACAACCAATCAAACTAGCCGTTATGAATAGTAATACCTACTTTTTGAAATTATATATATTTTATATTTCAAAATGGACTTCATTTTTGGTTTCATAATATCTAAATTATCCTAAGATGAATTTTTGGTATTTTTCTGAGAACTTCCAATTTTTATGAATAGTGAAAAATACTTAAAAACAATTATTTTAATAAAAATAGTTTATAGTGATAAATTATATTATTGAGTGGTTTAAATGTATAATTAGAATATATTTTTACCATTTTATCCAATGGAGTTCATTAGAATTAATTTCACTTTGAAATTGGACATAAACAATTGTCAATCTTTTGATATATATTGTTTCTTAAAAACACGCTATTTGTTGTGACAGCGGGAATTAATTATAAAATTAATTAATGAAACATATATGTTTGGAATTTCGTAAAATATAAATCATTTTTGAAGTTGGAATATCAATTATATCTTAGGGGGAAATTTTGGCATATTTCTGAAAAACTTCAATTTTTGATGAATAGTGAAACTACTAAGTGGTAGTTAAAAAACTGAATTTTTCATAAAACATAATTTTACCACTTCTGTGATTGGAATTTCTAAAATCTGAGAGACACAGTTAATATCAAGAAGTAAAATGTGGTTCAATGAGATGAAAATAATTTTTGGTGAATAGTAACTTTTTTACTTTTATTTACCACGGTTAAAAGTAAATAGGGCAATTAAGGGTAAAAATGATATTAATATTACCCTAAAACATGTCGTAATTCTATTGGAAAAGTATATCTCGACCAAAAACAACCTTAGGAATAAAATATTATTAATTAGGTCCACTTGGTTTAGATTAGAACATTTATTATTATTTAATTCAAAGAAGAGTTAAAAGAGTTAAAATCAAAGTTTATTTACTAAAACATTCTTAATATAAGGTTATACATAAGATAAATTCGATTTTAAATATTCATTAGAAATATCATAAGATTTCCTACATAATGATATTTTATTTATAATTTTTAGACATTAAATAATTTAATTTATTTATGACACAATGATGATGCCGTAATTACCATAATAGTGAACAATTAGAATAATTGATATTATAAATACCCAAATAAATATAATTTGAGACCTTTTTGAATTAAACTAATTTTATAGGATATTATGACATGTTAGGATTGATTTAATAGACTTTTCTTGAATTAATCATTCTGTTATGAGTTTCACAAAAATCAACTATTGAATAGTGTCAAAATTGACATAAAAGAGTTTTTTAAAACAAATATTATATTATTAATTGATATTAAATTATGAAAAATCTAAGGATCGTCCAAGATACTTATATCATGATAGTTGTATCATTTATGGACCACCTGGGGGTTTCTTGGATGTATATAGTAAGTTTATTAACTATATAATATAAAAATACAAAGTGACATGGTAAATGTCAAACTAATTAACTAAGAGTTAAAAATAAAAGATAAAGTTAATATGGTAACCCAAACCTGTCTAAATTCTATTGGTTGAATGGTTTTCGACCTATACCCGCCTTAACCTTTGAATAATCATCTTTGGAGCCATTAGAAACCAAATATGAATTTATTATAAATTAATATTTCTAGCTTTTCCAAAGGTGCCCCTCACCCCTCTTATAAAAGGGAAATCCTCCTTCTCATTTCTTCACACCATCAAAGCCTTTTGGTTTGGCCATACCCTGCCAAAATACTCTCCCAACTTCCCTCACTACAACCTAGAGGCCTTAGTTTGATCATAAAGCCAACCTAAGGATGCCTTTTGATCAAATCAAAAGGAAGAACCCGAAGAAGAGGTAATGATTTCACCACCCTTTTCCAAGTTCCTTTCTTCTTCCACTTCTTCTTCCTTTTTTGTTACCATTCTAAAATAATAACTCCAATATCATATATATAATGTGATGTTATTATAAATGTGGTACAACCATATTCAGTATTCTATCCATCCTTTGAATAACATCTCACCATACGTGCGTACGTACGACTTACCGTCTCCACGACGTGGTGTAATTCTTATTCAATAAATTATTATTTGGATGGGTATAATAATAATGTTTAATTCATGTAAATAATAAATTTAACATGATAATGATTCTGTATATATGATATACCATCCAATTATATATTATTTTAATATCAAAAGAATGATATTGTCGCTCGTGCGTACGTATGGACTACCGTCTCCACGAACGCGATGAGATTCATTCTCCATCGTATCCATTAAAGTATAATTCACATTTTATGATTAAAAATAATATTTAAGTACTAGATATCATTCTGGATATAAATAATATACATCGCATTAATAAAAAATATGGCTCACATAATAATGAATATAAAGTAAAATGAACCCGTTAACACCCGCAATGACGATAATTCTAAGATATTATTAACAAATCAATGTTAAAAGATAATATATGATATCATATTAATGCATATGATTCTTGTATAATTAAATAAAAATTGTTTCACCCTTATACAGGAGGTTAACCTACCTTCGACCAAGGAAAAAGTACAAAGTAAGAGGTTTCTTATCTCACTATTAATTCCGTGAGAATTCCATTGTTCACCACTTATTTATTACATGTGGTGTGTGTACTGCCCATGTTGGTATTCATTGTGTAATATACTTTAATTCATGTATATTTACATCATCATTGTATGATCCTTCTTTCATGGGTGTATGTTTTCTATGTTACCAAATCGATAAGTGAATTTGAAATTTCAATTTCCACTCATTCGGCTTTACGCATACTTCATTGATTATTTTACTCCAAGATTATGTGTGGAATCACTATTAATTTGATTATGTCATAATTTCCACTCCCCTTTCTGTGGATATAATTTTTATATACATAAACACTCCATTGATAAATTCTCAAGTCATCGGTATGAACTTGATAAAAGTAATTTTTACTCAATCTCAATTTGTTGAGATAAACATCCAATTCATTGGTTTTGTTTTTACTAGAATATTTGTGAATGTCCCTTGACTGTTTTACACTGAATATCCAATCATATTTAGTGTATTTATATTTTTCACACATAATTATGTCGTTTATTTATCCTTAACCTATGAATACAACCTTTATGAGAGATTTCATCTCAATTTACATTCCATAGAAACTTCTTTGTTGTTATACACCAAATCACTTTTATGTGGTGTATATAATGTACTTTTACATAGTATATCATGAATCCCTTTATTCTCATGATATTACACAGTTTTTATTACCTCAATTATTTGTATTCAAGTGTCTCTCTTTTGGTTATAAACTCTAACTAAAATACCATTTTTAAATGTTTTAAAGACTTATTTTTCCAAATCTTTCTCATTAATGTCCATGTTTTAAAAATGGTTTTAAGGATTTATTTATATGGACATTAATGTTTTAAAATTAAAAATCCTTTTAAAAGTTTCAAAGTGGTATGGGACACTTTGATTCAAAAAATCTATTTTTAAATGGCTTCTTGACAAATAGTGTGACTTTTAAATGTTTTCAAGAAAAGGGGGATATTTATCTCAAATAGTTTTGATGGTTATTTTCACCTATGTCAATATAATTCATTATTATCGATTGAGGTACAATACAATCTTCCATATTTTATTGAATGAGTTATGTTTGACTGTGGATGTGCTATTTTTATACCATTCATGGTTTGTGGTCAAAGTATTGACATTTCGTATGCTAGTTTAAATAAGAATATTTATGTTATGTTTAAACATGTTCATATGAGGAATGAATTTGACTTAATAAGTGACGGGTGGATCCCGCTATAGCACCTCGATGCATCGTTAGGTCTCATGAGACAAACTAGTGTCTTGGCACAAGGCCTTGAAAAAATCTTATTTGTAGTCTTGGCACGAGGCCTTGGCTATGTGGTTATGATAGTCTTCCATTATGCATTCCATCATTATGAAAGTGGTTATTGATATTGCATGTGATCATTCGACTAGTAGAATATCCATGTGAGTAAGTAAATGGCATTATTTTATTTTATCTTTGCCATTTTATGGTGAAGTTTAAGTTTAAAAAGGCTTTTGTTTTAGTTATAAACTATCTTAAGTGTTTATGCTTATCTATGAATGATTTTGCTATAATGTTATCCTTTCTGAGCATCTAAGCTCACCCCTTTCAATGTTTTTTCCAGGATTATGAAGAAATAATTTATGAATGACCCGCCGGGATAGTATGAGGGGATATGAAGACAAGATGTTTTTTTATGATGTAATGTAAAACTTTATGATTGAATCTAATGTTTCCAAGGCTACTAAACTAATTGGTCTTTCAAGACTTGATCTTTCTTGTGATCATGCCAATGTTATGTAATAATGCACTGACTTTGGGTAACTGGGGTCGGGTCGTTACACTTGGGAGGAAATTAGTGGGTACCTCATTGATGTGTTAAGCATAATAATATGTTGTGCCATTATACTGGTAGAGATAATGGGTTTGGGAGTTTGGTGAACCTTGGTTATTTTATTTGTTAATTTATTTATTTATTTCTGAACATAGTATTCAACCTTATGAAGGTATCATTTTTTGGTATTAAAATCATTTGTACGAGATATGTTTATTATGTTTTACTATCCAACTGAGAAGACACTTGTAGGGGAGGTTAATATTACTTATAAGATATTCCCTTGACTGAGAAAACTATTATATTAGTTGTTTGTGATACTATTAGTGGGGATTCCATGGATATGGATCTAGTGTTGATATAAAATACTAGGATGGATGTTTCAAGGAGTATTCCTCATGTTAGTGATTCTTACAAGTTAAACTAGGTCTGAAAAAAATCATGTTGGGGAGGTATGTGTTACATAATATGTATAATAGGGAGACTCGATTATGTTAAATGGTGGAATGGTCATCGTGATGTGCTCAAAGTAACCCCAATGCTTCCAAAAGTATGTATGTTTGATCATTTTTAATGTAACTAAGATCAACACTAGATATTGACTTGGTCCCCCTATGATGTTATGAATGTTGGAAAGGTCCACACGATGTGCTCTAAGACATTCTGGCATCTTGTTGAAGTAGGTATTGTAGTTAAGTTATTTTTTTAAGAAATTTAATTATCTTTGAGAAAGTAATATTCTCATATCAATTTATAGTATGTATAGTATGATACATCATTGGTGGTTACCAACTGAGTTTTGTACAAACACATTATTCATGCATCCATGGAACTTACATACCCAAGCTTCCCTACAAAATTTAATTTTCTCAGATGGGAAGATACATAACTATTTAATGATCAAGATAGACATATAATATGGTAATATAGATCTCAAGATGTGTTATGTCATGTATGATCAATGGATCCTATTATTTTATTTTTATTTTTTCACATTGTATATGTTATAAACCTAGTGGATGGTCAGTCTTATGATATGATTATATGTTATCATTTAATTTAACATTGATAATTATAGTTTATTTATTTATTTCTATGTAATCCAAAGTTTTTTATGTTTGGTTTTTAATTTCAGGTCATATTCACATTGAATTATATATATAATGGTTTAGTTGAATAGGTATGTGAGAAAAAAAGAGAAACTATGGTAAAAAATTTGGTTTTTATACCATTATTACATTTTATTCTACTAATTCGTGTATTTCTATATATTTCATTCAATAATCATGTCATTGATTTTCATGGATATTAAATACCCTCTTGGTTAAGATATCCATTTTATCTCCCTTTTCTATATCCTCTAAAATTTATTGAAATTTATAATTTAAGAATATAAATTAAAAATATTTAAAATAACATTATTGGATGTTTTCATGACCCTAACCCATTGAAATTCCTTTTGGACATTAGATATTGACGAACATTGAAAATGTAAAAACACACAGACCTGAAGAATTAATATAAAAAACATGTGAACTTATAATAAACCACTAATCAACACCATAAAAAATATAAATTTAACAACAATATTCAATTACATGGATATTTTATATAGGAAACTGTGGTATAAAAATAAAGAAAATTATAGGATCAACACCTATAGTAGAAACTCTGCAAACACCGATGATCAACATGAGATAGCACAACCAGTATTGATCACCAACTACCATCTAGAAACCTTTAAAAATAGGTGTGTGTGTGTAAGTATAATTTTAATCAATAATATCATCCCCCAAACCTCTCATAGAAATATAAAATAACTATACCCAATCCACATTGGGTCACCAACTGAACCAAATCTTCACTAAAGACTGGATAACTACCACCCATTCTCAATAAGGATCCCTTGCCAAATATCACATAAAATATGTTTTCCTAATACCAAAATAATATATCAAGAATGTACCCCACAACCAAATCCCCACTAAACTCATCTCCCTCAAACCTCTAATGTGACCCAGATAGAAGTTCTTAATATTTTACTTATTATTACCCTTTTAACTTGGTTGAAGGGAAACCTTACACATTCTATATTCCTACAGGCACTTAGTCTTATTACATGAGTTTAAGGTCCTAAAGACTCACAGAGGGACCCTTACATACCAGAATAAAATGATGCCCAAAATCTCCCACCTAGAATGAATAAATAGCAAGAGATTCACAATATAGAACAACATGGTGCCTATTACTGATAGAGAAAGCCATACCCTCTTACTCATCCAATATGACATCATTTCTTGATTTATTCTCCCACCCATTTCACATCCCAAAATAAACATAACCAAATTCAACATTATATCTACCACCATATAATCAAATGTACTACTATATAACAGATCCAAAAAATCCATAACAATATAAATCATTACCTCAACACCACATATCCATAACCACATAATTGATGGGTGATGTAAATATGAAGGAAATAAACATCTTTTTCTCATCCTTTATTGTATACCACCTCACACCTACAACATCAAAACCATATCATAAGAACTCTCATCCATAGAAAATTATATCTTATGAATCATATCCTTAAGTCATCATTACCTATAAAATATGTGAATGAATGGGATGGTAATGGGAATATTAATTTATTTGTGTCATCATCATCTTATATTCTACATAAAATACTTGATACTTTGAACTCATATATGAATCAGTAAGGATATATTACTTGAGTGATGGTGGGTATGAAAAAACAAGGAAAATAAAATGATATATAGTATTACTCTAAATAATAAAATAAAGGTTAACTCAAAAATGCATTTATTTTATTACCATATCATAATATAACAATATCAACCTGGCCAACTCACTCCCATAACAACTTTCATAGATAGTCTAAACAAAAACCAACTACACTACAACCAGAAAATAAGCACATAACAACATTACATCCAAATTTAGTAAATCATTAAAAATTATAGATTCACTATTATCAACCAAAATATATTATTTTAATTAAAAAATTTAACAAATTTTTTTTACTTAATTAATTTCATCAACTTATCATTTATATCAATCAATCCATTTTCACATTTTATTAACCAACCATAGTGTGTCATGTGGAGCAGATTTTCCATTTATAATTTTTTTTATTATATAGATATACCATATTATTATGAAACTAGACATAATACATATATCAACCCCCACACCAATATATCAACCACCACACTACCTCATGTCAATAGCCATAGCAACAACACCCTACCACATCATCACCCTATTCCCATTCCACATCAACCAGGGAAAATCACAACCAAAGCCACATCATTTTACCTCCCCAAATTTCAACCATAGTTACAGACCATAAAAATACCCTTATTAACAAAAAAATGATTATGCAAAATATCAATTAAGAAACAATAGAATCTATTAAATTAAAAAAATGAATCAATATTTCTTTTTCATTCTTCCCCATTTATTCAATACTTTATATATAGACACCATTATTAGAAGTTACCGAATTTTCATGTCTTCCATTGAATAAAATTATTTATAGGTTAACACATATATAATCGGGATAAGGAACATAAACATCAATAATCAAGAATATCAAGATAACAACTCTTTTATTAACAAAACAATAATGTTGGAGAAACAAAATGGAAATTCATAAAACATATGTGAGTCATATCTCCCATTTTAAATTCCATTAAAAGATTAATAATATTAAATAAAATAATATTTACAATATATATAGAGTAATAATAGTCATTATAATTCTATATTCACATATAAATAAAATAATAATTTTTTTAATCCCATATCTCAATGTTGCTTCAACAAATTCTATATAAGAATGATGACTGGAATTGAAAATCAAAAACCACCAAACTCATAATGATCCATAACATGATCAATTCATATTGATGTCCCATAAAATCATTGACTAAGATATTACCAAACCAAAATAACCCCATTGTAACAACCTCTAATATTAGATGAAATGATAAGAAACATATAAAATAGGGACACAAATACAACTCAATTAAAAAATATAAACCACAATAGGTTAAAGATAAAATAAATTTTAAGGAATTAATAACATATATCTTTGTTGATAATAAGAGTTCCTAGGGTTTTAGAGCTATTAGATTTATATAATATAATTTGATAATGATATAGATTTCATAATAAAATTTAGAAAAATAGCATCACAACATGATAATCTTTTCCACACTATCATTGTGTCCGAATCATGAATTCACAACACAATTCCTCAACAGTTTTGTATTTTAACCACTTAAAATTTAATATTAATAATAATGATCATGGATTAATGGGTTGCTACAAGTTTTTGTTACTTAACCACTTGAAAATTATAGTGGAGGCTTTAGCCTAATCTCTAATCTTGATACCCCCCAAAGAAGATCATGATGACACATGACCACTAAATAGAAATTGTAACACCCCGACCCCAGAAACCCAGAGTCGGTGCATTATTACATATCATTGGCATGATCCCAAAATATCAAGTCCCCAAATATTGTTTATTTTAGTAGCCTTGGAGGTAATAGATACATTCATAAGGATTACATTACATCATAAAATGGAAGATCACAACAACATTGTTTCCATAGACAACACTGAGATCCCATAGACTGTCCCTACAGGTTAGTCATAATATACTTCTTGACATCGTGGGAAAAATAAAACATAGAAGGGGGTTATCTCAGATGATCGGTAAGGATAACAATATAGCAGAAACTTTCAAATATAAGGAAAAGCATTTAAGCTGATATATAGAACTAAAAAAATCCTTTTAAACTGGAACTTCTGCATAATATGGAAAAGATAAAATCAAAATAATGCCATGTACTTATTCACATGGATATTATACTATTCTAATAAACACATGTAATATCAATAGCCACTTTCATAAAGATGGAATGAATAATGTTGGACTTTAATTTCTCTGTCAAGGCCTCATGCCAGGACCTAAGGGCTAACTGTAACCGGACCTAAACCCAGAGATCCTCTGTAACTGGACTCCATCCCAGAGAGCCTTTGTAACAAAACTCCATCTCGGAGAGCCTCTATAACAGGGCTCCAACCCGGAGAGCCTCTGTAACATGACGCCAACACGGAGGGTCTACTGTAACCAGACTCCAACCTGGAGGGATTACTTTTACTCGTCCCCAACCCAAAACATACTATTCCAATACATTCTTCACAAGAAAAGGTTGAAACATAACATAAACATTCTTATTAAAACTAGCATACGAATTATCAATACATTATCTATAAACCATGAATGGTATGAAATAACACATCCACAGTCAAACATATCACAAAACCTTCAATACAATATGTATGTTTTGTATCATAATAAATCAACTTCAAATAATCTTACCATCCATCAAAGGATGTTAACATAGATGAAATCAAAACAATTTTTTAGATAAATATCTCTTTCTATTTTGAAATCATTTAAGAGTCACATATTTATAAAAGAAACATTTATTTTGAAAATATTCTTATAATCTTGTAAGGGAAGCTTCAACGATGTTATAATGGCAGAAAATAGACTCACCCGCCGTATAAGTTTAAAAAAAATTTACCTTAATTTTGTCGAAAAGGTCATAAAGTACCTTATTTAGAAAATGACAGAAAGAGTCCTCTCAAAACATTTGATAAAAAGTCAAATAAAGTTATAAAGGACATTAACCCATGGTCAAGTAAATAGTAACAATGTTTTGGAATACATTTTTAAGAAACATAGATGTGGATGATATAGAGGTCCCAGAAGATAATTACATATAAACAACCTTGGAAAATGAAGAGATTGTAGAATTAACCCTTACATTGTAATTTTACTTGGTCGAGGGTAGGTTAAACTCCTCTATAATGGTTAAATAACTATTATTAAATTATACAAGAATCATATACATTAATATGATATCATATATTATCTTTTAACACTACTTTGTTAATAATATCTTAGTATTATCGTCGATTCGGGTGTTAAAGGATTCGTTTTACTTTATATTCATTGTTATGTGAGACATATTTTTTATGTATGGGATGTATCTTATTCATATCCAGAATGATAGAAAGTCTTTAAATATTATTTTTAATCTTCAAATGAAAATTAGTCTTGAATTGATACGATGGGGAATGAATCTCATCGTGTTCGTGGAGACGGTAATCCGTACGTATGCACAAGAGAAAATATCATTATTTTGATATTAAAATAATATATAATTGGAAGTTATATCATATATACAGATTCATTATATTGTTATATTTTTTATTTAAATTAATTACACATCATTATTATACCCATCAAAATAATAATGTATTGAATAACAATTACACCACGATGTGGAGATGGTAAGTCGTACGTACGCACGTATGGTGACATGTCATTTAAGGGATGGATAGAATAATGAATTTGGTCATACCATATTTATAATAGCATCACAGTATATAAAATATACTGAAGATATTATTTTAGAATGGAAACAATAAAGAAAGAGGATGTGGAAGAAGAATGGAACTTCAAAGAGGTGATGAACTATTTACCTCTTCTTCGGGTTCTTCCTTTTGATTTGATCAAAAGGGATTACTAGGTTAGATTTCTGACAAAAGGAAGTCCTCTAGGATAAAGGAAGGATAGTTGAAAGGGTATTTGGGCAGGGGTTGGCTGATCCAAATGGATTTGATGGTGTGAATTAGATAGAAGGGGGGGTGCCCTTTTATAAGAGGGGTGGGGGGAACTTTAGGAAAAACATAAAATATTATTTTATAATAAATTCATAATCGGTTTATAATGGCTCAAAAGTGACTTATATCAAGGATAATGTTGGTATGGGTCGAAATACTCTAAAAAAATAGGTTTCAGACATTTTTAGGTTACCATTTTAACCTTATATTTTAGATATAACTCTAATTTAAATAATTTAACATTTACCGTGTCTTCTTGTATTCTTACACTATATGGTTAATAAACGTACAATAAACTACCAATCGAACCCCAATTGGTTCCATAATGACATATTTATTATTATATAAGTCTTTTGGACTGTCCTTATATTTTTAGGACCATTATATCAATTAATAATATAATATTTTTTTAAAAACTATTTTATGTCAATTTTGACACTATTTGGTATTTGTTTTTTGTTAAAATTATAAAAGAATTATTACTTCGATAAAAATTCATATAACAGACCATAACATGTCATATTAACCTATAAAATTAGTGGAATTCATAAAATGTCTCAAATTACATTTATTTGTATATTTATTATATCAATTATTTTAATATTCCGTTAATTAGGTAATTACTGCATCATCATTGTTTCAAAATTAAATTAAATTTTTTATTGTCTAAAAAATATAAATAAAATACAATTATGTAGTAAATATTTTTAGGTTTCTAATGAATATTTGTAGTGGAATTTATCTTATATATAACCCTATAGTATAAGTGTTTTAGTTATTAATCTTTGATTTTAACATTTTTAACTCTTCTTTAAATACAATAATAATGATGTCCTAATCTAATCCATGTGGACATAAAGGATCATATTTTATTCCTGAGGTTTTTTTTGATCAAATTACACTTTTACAATAGAACTAGGACATTTTTTAGGGTAATAATAATATCATTTTTACCCCTAAATACCATATTTACTTATAACCGTGGTAATTAAAAATAAAAAAGCTATTATTCACCAAAAAAATTATTTTCATCTTATTGAACAAAATTTTACTTACTGATATCAATCGTGTCTCTCGGATTTTTGAAATTCAACTTACAGAAGCTGTAAAATTATGTTTTATGTAAATTTACAAATACTTCTAGGAGGTGGGTAAAAGACGGTGAAAAGTTCTATAAAATTTATATATATATATATAATTATTATAAATTGACTCCAATGAATTATATTGAATTTATATAGGTATTATGTATATAATTTGAACTAAAATAAAGTTAAATAAAATAAAATAAATAATTATTTAAATTAAAATTAGTGTTTTAAACTATAACACAGTGTTTTTTTACTATTAATAAAAAATGTAAGGTTTTCAGAAAAATACCAAAAATTCACCCTAGGCTAATTTCGATATTCAGAATCAAAAAATGAATTCCATTTTGAAAGATAAAATTTATAAAATTCAAAAAAGTGGGTATTACCATTCATAACGGGTAGTTTTCTTTTTTTGGTGTGTTAGAACTCAGATTTGCGGATGACACATGCTATTGTATTATTCAAAGAGAGGTGTACCATGGATGATTGGGGTGTTACATTCTCCCCTCCTTTAATAAATTGCGTCCTCACAATTTTAAATTGTTCTTTGAAATAGAAAATACCTTTGTGGAAAACCCACATCAGAAATAGGGTTAATAAAATTTAGTTTTAATAAGAGGGAAAGGGAAATGAGAAAGTCACCACAAAATTAGGGTTTTCAATAGGAGAACATTGGTGGAAATAATAGACACATAATTAGAGGAAAAACTTAAATATTTATAGGGAGTGATTGAGGTAATCAATCAAAAACAAGTGTAAAATTAAGGGCCTCGAAGACATCAATCTGTGATGATTTAAAATATCATCAGTTCAAAAAAATATAAGGTATTAGGATAATACATTTTTGGTTTTAATATCCCTTCCCTAAAGTTTAAGAGTTAATTTATTCATAAAATAAAAGATATATATATGTATATATGACAATTAGAGTTTCATCCTTCAACTAATTTCTACACAAACACATCTTTCATTCCAAAAGATAATAGAACACAAAAAATTATTATATTTATCCTAATTTTATAAGGTTCCAAATATTAACACATACCATTTAATTGAAGAAAAATATTTTGTAGAAAACCGGGACTTCATGTAGGCTAGTGGTAGGTAATAAAGGCTTGTAGTACTATGGTTGTGGGTTCGATTCCTGCAGCATTGTCCGACGCGACGAGTTATCGCCCGACCTGCAGGTTGTTCTTTTTCAAAAATAATCATAAGAAATGTTTTAACCTTAAACAATACTATCCAAAGTTCAACTTAATCCATTCCAACGATTATATTTATCCAAAATACCATGGTCTAGACTCTCTGTAAAAGGTATCTAAATTCCAAAATCAATTGTAACATCAGATTCCCCAAACAAATTAAACTTTCTATTATTCTCACATACTAAAATTATGATTACCTTAGTCAGAATAAAACCTTAATGAGAACAACAAGTACTGCAGTACAATCCTTATATATATCACATTATTCATATAACTAGAATATAATCCTGGATTCAAAAAAAATACCTTAAGTATTTCACTTCAACTGTAGTAACAACATAAGATTGTCCTTGATCCCTTGGCATTTTCTGTGGTATGTTTCTTTGGTATTTAGGGCATTCATTTTTATAATTCCCCAATTCTCTACAACTGTAGCATTCAACATTGATAGCATCTTTCTTCCCCTTACAATCACGAGCTTGGTGGCCTTTTTCACCACACTTGTAACAAACTACCATTCCTTTTAGGCAAGTACTGGGGTGTTTCTTCCCACAATTATCACATAATGGAAAATCCTTCCTTCCCGTTTTCCGTTTATCTGTATCCTGCTCCACCGTTATCTTCTTCTCTTGCATTAGAGAATTCCAAATCTGTCTTGATAGCATACAAGACTATATCTTCGTACGATGAGAAGGATTGTGATACTAATGCATGAAGGAGAAATGGTTTTAACCCATCAAAGAAACGGTCAATCTTACTTCTTGGGTTACATATATAATCTACAACATGCCATGCTATCCTTGTAAAGTTATCTTCATACATTGTGACATTCTTATCCTCCTATTTACTCAGACTCTGAAATTGTCTTTCCATATCCGCTCGATGGTCATGAGGAAAGTATTTTTCTAAGAAAATTTCTTTAAACTTACCCCATTCCATATTTTATACTCTCTTATCTTCCTTTGTGTTTTGAATCAATGACCACCATTGATCTGCATCTTCAGTGAGGCGGTAAACTGCCATGACAACGTTTTCCCTTTCACTACTCCCCAAGGTGTGGAATATTTTCGCTGTGGAATTTATCCATTACTCCCCTACTACTGGATTTGTACCCCCATTGAATCTCGGTGGTTGTTTCCTCATGAAGCAATCTAACATTGATCCTTCATGTTGTGGGTCAGGGTGCTCCATATGGGTAAGGTTATTATTCACAACCTGAGTGAGTTGTCCCGGTATGGTGATTAAATGATCAGCACCGGTTGCATCATGAGCTCCACTATAATTATCTTGAGTAGTAGGTAAATCCCTACATGGAGTGCGTGCATTGATACAATTTTCATTCCTTCCACTAGGCACCATTTCTAAACAATGACATAACCTAGATTAGTTTATGAATCCAAATACATAATTCCATACTTGTAAAACACTTAACACAAACTGAACAGTTTATGGATATAATCCCCAATCATTAAAAAAAATTTATTAAAAAGTATATACAAATAAACCCTTCATAATGGTTTGTACAGAAAATGAGAATTATACTAAGCATATCCCCCAGGAGGGTCGTAACCAAGAGTGCAGAAAGGCCAGTTGTCATGCACCAGTTCCTGTTCGAGTCTAGCTCAAAGCAGTGTTTTCGGATTTTACCCCTAGGTACATCTGTGTCAGAGCCTCATCTACCTGCTTATATCAAGACAAGGACTTATTTCTTGGAAAACTCATAAAATCTCTACAATACTAAAATTCTATGAAGTTATTCTATACTAATCCTCAAAGTATATCTTAGGGCTATGTGCTCTAATCAGAGTTTACCTAAAAATATTTTCCAAGGTTTGTACTAAACATCCTCTGATACCAACTGTAACACCCCGATCCTAGAATCCCAGAGTTGGTGAATTATTACATATCATTATCATTATCACAAAAGATCACGTCCCGAAAGATCGTTTAGTTTATTATCCTTGTAAGTAATGGATACATTCATAAGGATTACATTACGTCATAAAATGGAAAACTATAACAACATTGTTTCCATTGACAAAACTAAGATCCCATAGACTGTCCCTACAGGTCATTCATAATATACTTTTTCACATCCTGGAAAAAATAAAACATAGAAAGGGGAGAGCTCAGATGCTCAGTAAGGATAAAAATATATCGTAACCTTTCAAAAATAAGCATAAAAATTTAAGGCAATATATAGAACTAAAAAATAGCCTTTTAAACGTGAAAGTCAACATAATATTCCAATGATAAAATCAAAAAAAATCCATTTACTTACTCACATGGATATTCTACTAGTCGAATAATAACATGCAATTTCAATAGCCACTTTCATAAAGATGGAATTCATAATGTCAGACTTTAATTTCTGTGTCAAGGCCTCATTCTATGACCATGGGGCTATCTGTAACCGGACCTATACCCGGAGAGCCTCTATAACCAGAATCCAGCCTGGAGAACCTCTATAAGCGGACTCCATCCCGGAGAGCCTCTATTACTGGACTCCAACCCAGAGAGCCTCTATGACCGGAATCTGACCGGGACGGTCTACTGTAACCAGACCCCAACCCGGAGGGCTTACTTTTATTGGTCCCCAACCTGGAACATACTAGTCCAATATATTCATCAAAGGAAAATGTTGAAACATAACATAAAAATTGATATTAAAACAAGCATACAAATTGTCATTAAATTATCCATAAACTATGAATGGTTTGAAATAACACATCCATAGTCAAACATATCACAAAACCTTAAATATAATATGGAAGGTTTGTATCATAATAAATCAACTTCAAGTAATCTTTAAATCCATAAAAGGATGTTGCCATAGATGAAATCAAAACATTTTTTTAGAGAAATATCTCTTTTTTATTTTGAAATCATTTATGTTTCACATAATTATAAAGGAAACATTTATTTTGAAAATATTTGTATAAACTTATAAGTGAGGATTTAACGATGTTATAATGGTGGAAAATAGTCGCACCCACTGTATAAGTTAAAAAAACATTCTTACCTTAATTTTGTCGAAAAGGTCATAAAGTACCTTGTTTGGTAAATGACGGAAATATTCCTCTCAATTTTTTTTTATAAAAAGTCAAATAAGGGTATAAATGACTTTAAACCATAGTCTAGTGAATAGTAACATTGTTTTGGAATACATTTTTAAGAAACATAGATTTTTATGAAAAAGAGGTCCCAATAGATAATTACGTATAAACAACCTTGGATAATGAAGAGATTGTAGAATTAACCCTTACCTTATAATTTTCTTTCATAGAGGGTAGGTTAACCTCCTTTATAATGGTGAAATAATTTTTATTAAATTATATAAGAATCATATACATTAATATGATATCATATATGATCTTTTATCATTCCTATGTTAATAATATCTTAGTATTATCGTCATTTCGGGTGTTAACAGATTCATTTACCTTTATATTATTTGTTATGTGAGTCATATTTTTATGGATGGGATGTATCTTATTCATATCCAGAATGATATGAAGTATTTGAACATTATTTGTAATCATCCAATGAAAATTATTCTTTAATGAATACGATGGGGAATGAATCTCATCGCGTTCATGGAGACGGTAATCTGTATGTACGTACAAGAGACAATACCATTATTTTGATATTAAAATAATATATAATTGGATGATATATCATATATAGAGAATCATTATCATGTTATATTTATTATTTAAATGAATTACACATCATTATTATACCCATCCAAATAATATTGTATTGAATAACAATTACACCACGACGTGGAGACGGTAAACTGTACGTATGCACGTATGGTGACATGTCATTCAAGGTATGGATAGAATAATGAATTTGGTTGTACCATATTTATAATATAATCAAAATATATAGAATATATTGGAGTTATTATTTTATAATGAAAACAACAATGAAATAGGAAGTGGAAGAAGAAAGGAACTTGAAAGAAGTGATGAAATATTTACCTCTTCTTCAGGTTCTTCGTTTTGATTTGATCAAAAGGGCTCCGTAGATTGGCTTTCAGACTAAAGGTATTCCTCTAGGATGAATGTAGGATAGTTGAGATAGTATTTGGGAAGGTTTTTACTGAGCCAAATGGCTTTTAATGTTTTAATTAGAGAGAAGGGGGAGTGCCCTTTTATAAGAGGGGTGAGGGGAACCTTAGAAAAAACATAAAATATTATTTTATAATAAATTCATATTTGGTTTATAATGGCTCCAAAGTGACTAATTTCTAGGATAGGGTAGGTATGGGTCTAAATTATCTCAACCAATAGGTTTTAGACATGTTTAGGTTACCATTTTAACCTTATCATTTAGATTTAACTCTATGTTAAATAATTTAACTTTTACCGTGTCTTCTTTTATTGTTACACTATATGGTTAATAAACATCTAATAAACTGCCAATAGAACTCAAATTGGTTCAATATTGTCATATATATTATTATATAAGTGTTTTGGCCTAACCTTCGATTTTTAGGACCATTATATCAATTAATAATATAATGTTTGTTTTAAAAACTATTTTATGTCAATTTAGACACTATTTGGTATTTGTTTTTTGTTAAAATCCTAACAACATTATTACATCGAAAACAATTCATATAACCAACGCTAACATGTCTTATTAACCTATAAAGATAGTGTAATTCATAAAAACTCTCAAATTACATTTATTTGGATATTTATAATATAAATTATTTTAATATTCCATTAATTAGGTAATTATACATCATCATTGTGTCATAAATAAATTAAATAATTTAATGTCTAAAAAATATAAATAAAATAATATTATTTATTAAATATATTTATCTTTATAATTAATATTTATATTCTAATTTTCCTAATTTATAACCCTATATTAAAAAAAATTTAGTTTTTAGACTTTGATTTCAACTATTTTAACTATTCTTTAAATAAAATAATAATAAATGTCCTAATCTAATTCAAGTGGACCTAAAGAATCATAATTTATTCCTAAGGTTCTTTTGGTCTAATTACACATATCCAATAGAATTAGTACATGTTTTAGTGTAATAATAATATCATATTGACCCATAATTACTTGTTTTACTTTTAACCGTGGTAAATAAAAGTAAAAAAGCTACAGTTTACCAAAAATTATTTTCTTCTTATTGAACCAAATTTTACTTACTAATATCAACCGTGTCTCTCGTATTTTTTTTAATTCAACTTACATAAGTAGTAAAATTATGTTTTATGTAAATTTGAAAATTCTCCAAGGAAGTGGGTAAAAGAGGGTGAAAAGTTGTATTGAATTTTTATATATCTAAAATTTTATAAATTGACTCCAATGAATTAAATTTAACTTATATAGGTATTATGCATATATTTTTGCTTAAAATGAATTTAAATAAAATAAAATAAATAATTATTTAAATAGAAATTCCTTTTTTAAACTATAGCTCATTGTTTTTTACTATTCATCAAAAATTGAATGTTTTCAGAAAAATACCAAAAATTCACCCAAGGATAATTTTGATATTCTGAATTCAAAACTAAAGTACACTTTGAAAGAAAAAATTTATAAAAGTTATTATTATTCATGAAAGATAGTTTTCTTTTTGTAGTGTGTTAGAACATGGAGTTGCGTACAACACCCGCTATTGTATTATTCAAAGAGAAGCGTACCATGGAAGCTTGGGGTGTTACAGAAATAGTCCCAAAAATATTAAAAATGTATTATATATATTAATCCTACCTTTTATAATTACCATAATCATGGAATAATGGTACTCATGTGAAATAAATTCAAAAGAACTCTAAGACTCCCCATGACACAACTTAAATAATCACCGTGAAACCAAAAAAAACATAAACACCAAAGGTATATCAAAATAATAGATTATAATAATACAATAAATATTCTCATTCCACTACATTATTTATCCGGGATTGGGAAACTATATTATCAAACCCCTCTTTTCCATAAAATTAATTACAACATAACACCATTATTCTTGGAATTATGTGAACTTATGACTAAAATTTCATTTGGTAATCTAGTCTTTCTCACCCATTAACCTCAACTTCACTCCCCAAAAACTCCTATCACATTAAAAACTCAAAATAAATTCATTGTAATGTTGAAGAACTAAAATACTACTGAAGTATATTGTGTAATTTTATAAATTCTAGTGAAATGTGTTCTGTATTTAAAATATCTATATATCATTATATATTTGAATTTGGAATGGCATTGTGTAAATTTTTTTTAGTAATCTTTCTATACACTAACAAATTTATATTTTTTATATTTTTTTGAATGGAAACTAATAAAATGGAATAATATTCATGCACGTCATAGTAAAAAACTAAAAAACCTTTCATTTTCAATTTGTATACTTTAAAATATCTGTTGATGTTCATTTATATTAACAACACAAACATTGAAAAAACATATTTATTAAATATATTAAAATAAAATAATTTTTTTTTCTACACTACAAATATAACTATCCACAAATTAATTCAACAAATAAATCATTAGAGATAATGTTAAAAATTATCACAATAATTTTCTATGATTCCCAAATTTATTGAATTTTTTTAGAAACACATGAAAATTACATGTTAAATATTGTTTTTAATGGTAATTGGAACATAATGACATGAATGGAAAAATTATAAGTAGTTTGAAAATCCCAAAATTTTTATTCATACACTAAAATTGGAAAAAATAGTGTAAAATAAAAGTGATGTTTTTAATTTCACTTCAAATATGTATATTTTAAAATTCAAATTCTCTAGATATCATATATGTGTATTAGATACTAATTCATCAAAGAAAATTGATCAGCATGTGAAATATACAAAATTTTTGTGGGACATGAAGAGTTTAGTGGCCAACCTCCCAGATTGAAAAAAAATGTACGATATTTGATATTTTTTGGTGCTTTGAAAGATACCTCATCCATCTATATTTTTGTTCTTGGTGTTAAATTATTTTCATCTATATATCATCAATAGAAATTTTATTTATATTTATTATTTGAATAATAATGTATCTTCATTAGTATTTATGAAAAAATAATAATGAACTATTACATTGAAAACAAAGTGAATGTTGTAAGCATGTTAGATCTTGAAGACTATATCAATAACATAACTAAATAAAATATTAACATGGAAAAAGGAATAAAAATACCATAATCAAATAAAAATTAATCAGTCAAAAGATTTTTCTTATTTTAAAAAGTGTAATATTATATCACAACTAATTTCTTAATTAAAACCATAGTAAAATTGTGCGTCGCAATGTCAAAAAAACATTATTTTATATGGTTCAATTAATAATGAATCACGTTAACCAATATCTATCATTTTTGATATATGATCTGAAACAAATCTGTTTACACTATATTTATTCTATGTAAGGATATTCAAATTACACTTTAAAATAAATAGAATAAAAATGATCTTATTGATATTGATGAATAGTTGGGATTATGAAGTGTATATAAATTTGTTTGCATTACACAAAAAAATTAATAACATAAAAAAACTATCTTTTCCATCATAATAAAAATGTTATTATTTCCATATTACCTTATAGCACAATGTGTTTCTAGGTTGACATGATGTTTTTAAGTAATTATTTTTCAAGAAAAATGGTTGTGAAAAACTAGATCTTGGTGAAGGTATCGATCAATTATATGACTTAATTATTGATATGGATAAGTTAGTTCCACATGTAAGTATAAAAAATAATCAACATAGTATGTTAAAAAAAGAAGGTTTTTTAAGAATCATCATAGAATTAGAAAATATGGTCTTCTTTTAGAAATGATGATGAGTTTAGGGTCATAAATATTGAACCAATCATAGTTAAAATTATGAGATATGGATTTGATACATGAATAATGAGAACAGATCATTGTACAACAACAATGATGGTATTTTGGATGCATTATCTAGTTGTTCAAGACCTATTGGTGAAAAATGGGTCATTTAAATAAAAATTGACTTGGATAGTAAACCAACTTCCTATAAAGAAGGTTTTGTATTGAAATCTATCAAAACCCTTGTTATTAACATTGAATAATAATTTAATTCATTTTAATAATTAAATCCATAAATAAAATCCAATCCATTTTAGTATTATATAATTAAAAAATATATAAAATAAATATCAAAATATTATAAATATTAATTGGATCATAGTTGATAATTACTATACGATATTACCAAAGGGTTTAATCAATCCAGAAAAACGAAACAATGGTTTTCAAGTTACAACCTTATATTTATTAACATACGATGCTTATTCAAGGTTGGAATATTTTTTAAATGGTAAAATAGGTATATTTTCTTCCTTAATAACAATGATGATCTATGTGTATAAAAAATATTAGGGGAGTACAATTTTTTTTATTATTATATTCAAATTACTTGTTAATATTTTTAAATGGAATTCCTAGTTCATAATCAATAATGTATTGGTTTGGTAAAATATTCTTAATTTAAGACTAAAGAGAGGCATTTACCCTATTATATATACATATTTTTAATAATATATTTAGGATAAATTTCAAATTAATTCATGGAATATACATTAGATAAATATTGAACAATTTAACTATAAAATAATATAAGAAAGAATATATGTTAATATTATATATAATTTTCTTATGGTTTATTGCTCAACTTTTGATGATAAAATGGAATGTATAAAGGTTAAAACTTACGCTTAAAATATGGTACATAATATATATTTCATGTTATCAATATTATAAAATGTCACATAATATATTATTATGATTAGAATATACTAATATAATTTCATTAGATTCCACTGAATCCCCTCTATGAATAACTATAACTCTATTAAATGAACAAAGACATTTTATTGTATAGTGGGGAAAAAATATTCAGTTTAAATGGTTACAATGATGATATCATATACAAACATAGATACATAAAATTTCAATATATTATTGTTTTATTATTGAATAAATGAATTTTGGTTTTAAAATAAGTTTCAATAAAAATGGATGGTTAATTCTATAACATTAATTTTATATATCCCAATAATGTATTTGTTGAAGGATATTGTCTGGATAAAAAAATTATTTATAATAATTGAGGTTGTCCCAAAAAATGAAGATCCAATTGAATTTATGGAACTTAAAAAAGTTATAGAATCTTATTCTCCTCAAAAATCAAAACAAATCATTTAAGAATTATTTATCATTTATGAAATTGAATATTATGGGGATATGTAGTTATAATCGAATGATATAATATAATATATTCTATGTTAACCACTTATATAATAGAATCATGAGTTTCATATATAATCTCTCTCTATGAGATACTTTGAGGAATGAAATATGATCCTTTCATAAAAAATACATGGAATCTTGAATCTTGTGAAAGTGAGGGGTGTTATATATTTTCACATAAGGAATAATTATATAGTGATCATCTTGGAAAATATTTGTATCATATTCAACATTAAAATGAGTCTTTATTCTTTTATATTTAGGTGTTTATATTTTTATTTTATGCATTTCCTTGTGTTAATAATCATATTTTTATCTGAGGATGTCATATTTTTTACCTAACTTAAATCCATCATGAATATAAAGGTAGTGATGGGAGGTTAACGTATCATGTACTTGTATAAAATTATCTATAAAAAATTATAAATGGTTATAGAATGGACATGATGATTGGAATATGAACTAAATTAAGAACCACCACATAGATAGTCTAAATAATGTAATGGCTTTTTTCTCTTGTGGAATTTTATTCACTTTTCCTTTGATTTTATGGTTCAGGGTACACATGTCAGGAAAATTTAATAGTTGGGTTTTTATCTGATATCATTATACGAGAGAGAAGATTATATGGTCACTCAGATCATTAATAATCATGGGTGAGATATAACTCAAAACTTAGATGAGATATATCTACCCATGTGATCAGATAAGAAACATAACATTCAATTAAATATAATTGAGATTGCACATAGACATGACTAATACATTGGATGTTTATATGTAATCTATTTTAAAAATATACAAATATATGATATATGTATATAGAATAGACTTAATAAATTTCTCTTTTCTCATATTCAATGTCCTAAGGAAATATTCAATTATTATACATGAAAATGGGTGATTAGAAAAAATGATAGATTTTATTAGATAATTAATAAATATAAATTGGTTTCATATATAATAAAGGTAATATAAAGAATTAAAAGGATTTCATGATTGAGTTTTAATTTTTAAATTTTTTTTATCTAAATAATTTAGATATAAACATACTAGGTAGTCAATTCAATGACGTATAAACATTGATTAAAATATTTAATAAAAATTCTAAATTTAACTAAATAAATTTTATCTATGATTTTTTACTGAAAATATATAAAATAAATTGTACATAATATGATCAAATATATTGAGAATATGTTTGATAGAGTTTGAATGATAATAATTTATGTTTCATGAAGGATTATAAAACCATATTATGGTTTATAATGGAATATGATGATTCTTGGGAAAATAGATGATAGATTATTTTTTCCATATTTTTTATAAATTAATTAATTAGAAATAATGTTTCATCCTTGCATGGTTCACGATGAAAATAAATTGAAAGGTTTGTGCTATGTGACCTCATTCTTACCACTGTATAATCAAGAGGATTTAAAATTCTAGAAGAGGTCTAAGGTAGTACCATGGGGAGACTATAACCCCATATCAGATTGTGAAATACCATTTAAATAACCAAGAAATACATCAAATTATATTGGAGTAAAAAATACACTAAAAATGATATTACAAAATGAATTGTGGCATACTACTATACATGACCAATAAACAACTGGGATGATCACATATATAAATAAATAAATAAATAAAATATATGTGAGTCTATAATCCCAACACCACACCTCATATCCTCTCATCCTCCAGACATAGAGCTATCCTACTTGGTCATACAAAACCTAGGTCCATACCAAACCTTTTCATGTAACCAAGGGAGATTTTTCTCAGTTACCCAAGTGTAATGAGAGTCTGAGAAGGGTGTGAGTAAAAAACACTATAGGGAATAACCAATATTTATTGTAAATACTTTAAATTTAATGATATGTATAAGTGAATTTCTAAAAATAAATGAATATCCACTAAAAAATCAGCATCGTCAATCCTCATGTTTTTGAACCCAATTGACCATGTTAATATAGTCCATGTTAGAGTGTCTTGGATCATATCATGATGAAAAGGCCATCCATACTGACAACCCATGGGACTTTCACCCCAGTATATAGTGATAAAAACATAGGGTCCTACCAAACACATAAATAAAATATTAAACAATCCAGAGGCTAAGATGACACTGGTATATAAAGATAATGGGCCGAGGGATAAACTCACCCTATTATATAGAACGTGTCCCACTTACACTCGTTGATATAGAAGATGGAATGTACCCATACTAGTCCCCCACAAGAATCCTTGATGGCTCACCACATGTAAATATAGAACATTCCATCATGTCAACCATGGATCTGGTAGATATTAGGTAACCCCACTACCCCTCCCACTATAACGTCCAACATATATCATGTATTAGTATCCTAAAAATCCATGGTCTAAATGCAAGGTATCCTAACTAGTACTCTCAATACAACTTCAAGAATTTTTTTCCATATATAGACCACCTATTAAGGTGTTTTCATTAAAACATACCCCACCTCCCAAAGGATACATTCTAAACATATCACAACATCCATAAGGGAATATGCCATGTTTAATCATAATTACATGAAATTCATAATTTTATAGTTTCATTAGTACGTCAAAAGTTATATTCTAAATAATTTTGAAAAATAATGGAACAAGGGTTGAACACATTGAAAAACTCGACATGCATAAGACGGTTCAACCCCTTAGTAGTGTGATCCTAAACATCACTGCTAATGTACGATCACAACAATGATCTAAGATCTAAGGATACTACTAGTATAATTTACCCATTACCACAGGTTCTTAATGAGGGGTTTTTCTCAAGAGGCACCTACAAGGTTCCCCTGGGAAATATTCATGAGAGGGGGATACCTATTATGGGTCCCCAATCATACCCATGTCTTCATTCACAGCCCATCTATCATGGGTGTCATGCTCATCATAAATGTAATAAATATACATGTACATATAGACCTCACCGAGTAATCTATACTACAATCCTCCTAGAGACATGGATCATGGCCCATCCATGTGTATCTCGGGTCTAGCTTGGTTGGTCTACTCAATCAACTAGCTCCATCAAACAAAAAATCAATCCACTTATTCCAAACAAAAATTTAAAGGAAAATTATTTTACTTCATACTCAACTCATCAATCCTAATGAATTTAATGTGTCACAAGCATCTTCATATGACCTGTTTGGTCCAATTAATATATGGAGAACCTAATCAATAGGAATTAATTCAAATCTATTTCATTTCTTTTTATTAACAACCCACAATGGGTTCAACTATCTAGGAATTCCATGAGTCCAAGCCTTGGCCATCAGTGACAAAGACGTTAATCCAATGCATTAAGTTTGTGGTGACATAAGAAATTTCTTCCTTTATATTCATATGTACTCATGTATGTTAATCAATTTTATTTTAGTTAATCAATTTAAATCAAATTGAATAATTTAATTTAAAAATGAAGTTTATTTCCATAGTTGAAATAACAAACATATAAATTCATATAAACACCATACATAATTCCATTGGTCTTGTACTATGACCACATACCTCTTTGTAAAGTCAAGATTCTAAAACTACCAATCTTATAATCATTACCTCGGCATTCTATAGTCTATTTATTCTCATCCATCCATAGAACATCTCTATAAGGACATAAATCAATTCACACTATAAAATTTAAATATCTTCACAATTTGGAATTAATTAAAAAATTATTCATAAATATGTATAATCATCAATCACTTATTTAGTATGCTTATCTCACTAAAACCATGATCAAAAACACAGGTGAGGTCCGTAATAGGCCCCCAACAATAATTCATTCAAAAAATATAACACATGCTAACATTTAAAAAATTAAATTATCTTTATTTTTAAATAAATACTATTAAAAATATTAGGTGAAAAAAATTATTAAATTGATGATTCGTGGAATTCAAAATACGTTATGGTATATCTACAACTAAATCCATATAAAATACCCATTGATCTCGGATGATTCCACCCTACTCTAATGGAATACTCTTTCAAATCCATAATTGGTGATATTAGAATTAGATAAAAATGGAGAAGAATATGAGAATATATTGATGGCGGGGAATCCAAACCTCAAAATTGAGATGAATTTATATGGAACACTTCCCAACTCAAGGGGTTTCAAAGGGGAAGAAGGAGGGTCAACTATGGTTTTTGGACAAAAAATAGTGTGACAAAGAGGGATCCCCACTTATAATCCATAGGGAAATAGTGGTAATTCCACCCCTAAAACCCCCACCTACTAGTTGATGGCTCTAGTGAGGTTGGTGGGAACTGGTTTTCCAGAAAACTATCTGGTGGATATAGATATATCCCCAACTACCTTTTCCCTTATTTGGTGCTTCCAAAGACATTTTGTTGTTTCCAAAGCCTCATTCCATTTCTTAAATACCTCCTTTGGGATGCTCAAACTCTCAAAATACGATTATGAGTCTTTTTTATCAACATGTCCTACCCAAAAATTCAAAATTCAAAATTATATTTGAATTTCACAACACATATAGATGAAAGTCATTATAAATTCCCAAACATGGCAATTTTCACCTTCAAGAAGCCCTGGTTTTATCCAATCATACATCCTGACCTTGATATGGCATCATTTAAACTCCAATGGGTTGTGTTAAATTCTTAAAATCTAAACACACTTTCATAATTTAAATGAAATTCCTATTGTGGTTTCTACCATAACTCATCTAAGAATATACATAAATATGAGTTAATGGGAGGTACTTCTTGAAATCCTCAATTACATTCTAAATCTGAAGAGTTTCACCACCCACGCCCATGTATCAAATTAACAATATTCTTTTTGAGAAGTTTTGACCAATTCTCAACTAACTACAATAAAATATAATATGTCATGATTGAAAAAATTATCATTTCACCATATCAAATTATATATAGGAACCTAATTTGACCCTCCACTAGTTAAATTTTCTTCAAAACACTCATCTTCGACCAAAAACACATTACCCAAATCACCAGGGCACAATGAATTAACTACCAAGGGTAACTCATGATTGTCCAATTGAACACCAAATAGTCTAAACCTAGATCTTGGAAAAATTTCAATGTTGATCCTCAACAAAATGACAAAAATATTTGAGATCTATCATTTTCCCTAATGTTTTTCCTTCCTGATCCATGATTGAACCATCATCATTTCACATTGACTCTAAGGATAATTATTAGACTCTACATCTCATGGAAAACAAATTTATGTTAGGAAATATCCTACTCATGGACATATAATTTCATTTAGAACCATCTATTGTGTGATTTCATGAAACTAGAAACCATAACAACACAACATTCATATTACCCATGATAGATATTTTGACCCCTTTTTAAGATTTTCCTTATCAACGCATTGTTGGGTAAAAACCTAACCTCCAAATCCCATATCACATCCATCAATAAACAAAATTTTCATACATGAAAAAACCTCACACAAATAACATGTTCTAAAATAAACACACATTCCTAGAATATAGAAATTTCACACTCAACATCTACTAAAACCTTATTTCCAATGAGGGTCTCACCCTCCTACATTAGATGGTTCAATTCCCACCATCTATATTTCTTATATCACTCCTAGATTGTAAAAATCAATCTGCACCATTATTAAATGTTTTTCTTTCCTCCATATTGACAATAATCCATAGTTGACCACCGAAACTACAACTCTATAGAGATACGTTTCATGGATCATAATAAGGTCAAAAAACCCATTGAACCTTGTCCCATTTTGACATCTCCTATAACAAGAATGGTAATTTCCCATCTTTTTCCAAGCTTTAGTTGACTATTCTTCTTAATGTTTACAATTCTTTTCTGTCCCCATCCCATGCATATTAGCTCGCCATTAAATTATTTAATAGGAATCACAGATAAAAAACACACATTTCCCAAATCTCATCTCATCATAATTGGTGTACATCATTGTACTACCTAACCACCCAACATGACTCTTAATCTCATTATAAACACATCATTATACTAGGTTTGAATTCCTACATCACTAACCATAATAATAATGTATTTCAGTATCACTTTAACTAGGTTACCTTGGTACTCTTCTTCGGAATTAGGAAGATCACTAGTACCATAATTAACAATGAAATAACCACGAAAAATCATTTTATTAAATCTAAAATCATATAACCATGCATGAATAACAATTATAAAGAACATAAAGAGTTGTTAGGTTTAGAAATCTAACTGATCCAACCCTCCCAATCGAGCCTTAAATTCATGACACACGCACTCAAGGTGTTATCCTTATAATATTTCAAGGAATCCTACTTGAATTTCATAAAAATAGCTCTAAGGTTATTCTCATCCTTAGAAAATTCAGGATGTATTAAATATAATCTAAAACATAAACTTTATGAGTAGTTTCAAGAAAACCAACTTGAATTGATCTTTCAATTCAATGACCTCTAAGGAAAAGATCCACATGTACATTCCAAATTTATGGTACATACCAACCAAGGATAACCACTATCATGGGTTACCTTAACATACGAATTGGTTCTGAATTGCTAACCCTAGAGTCATATCTTAAAGGTTCAATAGGTTTTCCCTCCTCACCCATAAATCATATGTCATAACATTTAGGAAACTCCCTATATCCATGTATGATATATCATAACTTCTATAATGCATGCACCCACACTAGGTTCTCATACACATGATCACATGAGGAATCACATGCCAAGTTCACCTAACACTTCTTGGGAACCCATCCACACTATGAATCTATATATTCAAATAACTTATTAGAGGATCAAGCTCTAAAAAATTCCATACTAACATCTAGTCAATGCTCTAAGATATCCCATATTTGGTAAAACGTACGCTCTAGTTTGGTTGAGAAAATTATTATTCCATGGTATATGGAAAACACCATATAAGTTGTTACTAACACATTAAATAACCTAATGATTCAATATTCACCCACATGGGGTTTACCAAAAGGGTATCTAATGTCCACATTGGCCTACTAAGGCCACTGAACCTTCCATGTACATGTTGTACAACAATATCATCATTATCGAAACCATTGAGCATCTCATAATAGATACACATATATTGTAATACAAATAATATATATATATATATATATATATATATATATATATATCGGCCTATATCAGTAGAATTACACTAATAACATACATGTTATGATAATTTTTTATATGATGACTATAGATTAAATAGTGAGGCCTTTATCATTAGTGGTAAAAGCACACACATATAAGCATATATTTCATGTGAATAATATTTTTGGAATATTGATTCACAAGAAGAATATTTTCTATATTAGTTGAGAGAAGAATCCAAAATAATTCACAATACTCATAAGTCCATGTGCATCACACGAGGTGAAATCATATAACAAAAATATAATATACAATGAATATCAGTCCCTTCCTTGGTAACCTAGATTTTTAATCGTAAATGGTCTCCGGGATGCACTTTTCATAGGCACATCACAAAAAATGACAGGTTCCTATATTTCACATTTAATATCCCAAAAAATAGAGAGAAAAATATAATGAACTTTGATTCCACATTGTAACTTATTGATCCAACTCATTGTAAATAGTAACATGACTGATGACACTATGTGACCTCAAGAATGCCTCCCCATATTCTAGTGGATGAAGAATAGTATTGGGGTATCTATGGTTGTACCATGGGGAGACAATACTCCCATAACATTGTGTGAAATTATATATAAATAACCAAACATCAAACACAACATAGTAGTGGGAAAAATAAATAAATATAATATGATATAAAAACGAAATCCAATATATAATCATACATTACCTATCTCTATCTAGTTTGATAAACATTACAAATATTGAATGAAATAAATTAAATACAATTGATTACCTAGTCCAAACTCTATGACTCTCAACCTCCAAATCTATACACTCTAATCTATCCTGATTGATAATAAAAATTATAGGCCTGTTACTAACTTGTTTCTGTAACGATGTGATTGTCCTCTAAGGTAGCAAAATGAAACAGAAGATTGAGTAGGGTGTAATTACAAAAATCCATAGGGAACAACTAATGTGGTCCCATACATAACATATATGTAGTGATATACTCATGTGGAATGCATGGAATAAATTAATAACTTCTTAAAAATAAACAAATAACCACCATGTATCATAAGGATTATGACCATGATAGACTATACTATCTTTGATTAGAAAGGGAGTGTCTTGGAATATGTCATGAGGATTATGAACAACTTAATAATGACTAAGTGGTGTATTTCACCATATTATTCATTATTAGTAACCCAAGGACTTGATCCACCATATTACATGAGCATTAGCTATCTAGAGAGTATACTCCCACCGGTATATAGTGATAATGATATGAGGGTTAAACTCACTAAGATATATTGAAATAGTCTTCCTCACACACATGGATTCATAAAATTGTAGGTACCCCCACTAGTACGCCAACAACAAGACCTAGTGGTTAACCTCATATATTAAATTAATTTTCCACACCTACACCCCTACTTCTAGAAGATAAAAGGTACACCCCCTAGTCCCACACATTATAATTCCAAACATATTACACATAGAAGGATCCTGAAACATCCTAATCCAAATAAATGGAATCCAAACCAGTAGTGTCATGAATTCATACTCGGTATTTTAATCTATAGTGACTACCTCTTAGTGTTATTTTTATAAAATATACCACAAATTTTTGAAAGGTTCTTTCTAAACATATCCCATCTTCTATAATGGTGTATTCCATATCTCATCATAATTAAATCTAAGGATTATGTAGACTGTGTCATGCCTACTGCATATGATGGGTTCCAAGTCCTTTATATAAATAAAGGAACATGTTTTGGTCACACACCCAAACTCAACATGCATAAACGGGGTCATCCCCTAGGAGTACGAACATAAGAATCATAGTGAACAATGTCCCACAAGAGAGATCTGAGATCTAGGGTGACACTCAAGATCATCTCCCCTAACCATGTTACTGCACTCAAGATATATCTCTCAAGGGGAACCTATATGGTTCCCCTGAGAAATATCAATGAGTGGAGGATCCCTATTAGGGTTCCTTAGTCACATACAATTCTTATTTCATCACCCATATCTCATGGGAATCACACTCCATAATAATTTCTTAAATATACACAGTGGAGTGGACCTCATAGGGTAATCCAAACTGGCATCATCATAGAGAGATAGATCATGGCCTATCTCTATATATCAAGGTTTAGAATATGCCAATCCACTCACCCAACTTACTTCACCTAGCGTATGGTCCATCTAATTAGGAAAAACATAAATTTAGTATAAGTATCACTCAACTCATACTTTGTTCCTAAATTTTAACAGTCATAAGGCGATTTAAGGGTCATGATATAACATACTAAGGATAATCAATATCAAGGGATCCTAAGAAATGGCCATTATGTAACAACCCAAAATTTTCCTTTTATTAATAGAATATCTCTAGCTTCTTAGAAACTATTTTATTATTTTTTTATAATAGAAACAGACCTATATACTATTATATATCACCAAAATCACATGTTAAATTTAACTAATACAAATACAAATAACAAAGGGATATAAACACTGAAGAATTGTACAATCAATAAAAGTTACTCCATTGGTGTGAATTATCCTATGAAGGCAATTCTTAACAAAATGACTATAAAATGAAATATATGAATTAGAAAAATTAAATACATTATCAATGTATGTGTAATATCCTCTTTAAGTGACTTAGTGAATGATTAAGTGCAAATAATGGTGTGTTTATAGGGAAATATCGCCATTGGATATTTTGACCATTGGTAATGTGAAATTTCATCCAATATGGTAAATGGAAATCATATACATTGGTCAATAATACATTCATGCATTATTACTATTGGTTATGTATAAAAAATTAAGTGATTGTTGGGATTGTTTTATGATATAACAAAAGTTTTATTGTTTTTAGAGACCATAAATTTTTTTAATTTTTCTAAAATGTCTTTTTTGATAAATTCACGTGTTAAATAAAATTTATTTTTATGAAATTATCTAAATAAACACAGTTTTAAATGATAATATAATTCGTATGTAATTTTTATATCAATGATAATTTATATTATAACATAAATATTATTACTTTTCAATGATTAAGAATTTTTTATTTAAGAGATAAAATTACCATATTAAAAAATTATTTTTATAAAATAAATACCTTTTTTTGAATCACCATATAAATATTATTTCAGGATGAAGTTGGGGTAATTTTATAAAAAAAGATGATTTATGGGTTAGAAGAAATAATTAACTTTTTAAGGAATAACAGAACACTTAAGATATAATAATGGTATTATCATTAATTAAAATTGATTAATCCATATTCTTTATAAAAAAAAATTTAATTAATAGAATAATACTTAATGATTTTCATTTACACACACATGCTTAGAATTTTGGAAATGAGATTTAATCTTTCACGAAAATATTTTTATGTTTTTTCTATGTGTCAAATTAGGATTTGTTTTTATATGTTTTAAAAATTGATTCCATTAAAATATATTTCATATTTCTAGTTATGTTATCAAACTAAAGTAGTCCGTGAAATTTCATTTTTAGGCACAAAAACATTAATGAGGAAAAGAAACTGTTACCACTCTAAAAGTAAAATAATGAAATATGTTAAAATTAAAAGTAAAAGGCATAAGATAACTAAAAATAACACATTTAAAAGGTTTTTAAGGTATTTAATTTCCTTAATAATAATTTTCAATTTTATTTATCAACAAAATTCATTGATATTAATTCCACCCAAATTTGGTTAGCCTTAACAACAAAATAAGAATTATTTTTCCCTTAAACCACCACTCCTGTGTAAATAAATGACACTTATCTCTTCACTCCCCAATCCAAAGACATTGAGAAACAATACTCTCTAAATATATATATGAATAATCTCTCCAAGGTGGTTTTATAGTTCTAAGGTGTCTCTCACTATCTCTAAGAATAATCCTCTCAATGTAAGGGTTATCTTCATCCACTTTTTTACTTCATGTGCTTATTTTATATAATAATTTTGATTATAAAATTATTATTAATTAAAATATTTATAAAAATTCCCATTATTGTGCATAAATTGTATTATTAATAGGATAATTCCACTACTCCTATTAAAACCATTACCATATCCCATTTTTATACATGTTTTGTTACTAAAAATCTACCATTTATTTTCTATTCTGTATTGTCATGTCCTGAATATCCAACAATATCCTCATTGACAGGTATTAATTCAGATTTATCATTATAGCACCATTTAGGGTCATCCATGTATGACACCCACATTCCCCACTCTTATTTTATAAATGGTATGTACTTATGTTTTTTGATAGATTTGGCACACATAATGTTCACATATAAAGGGTGTTACCTAATATATCTCTAATGCATTAGATAATAAATTTATCTCTAGAGGTTACATGTTAATCATAACTTAACACAATTAATTGGAAATGCTTTATGATACCTTGTTCAAAATTCATGTCAATATGATTTATAAAACCATATTGATTTTGTTTGGTTATATGTTTATGAATGTATCAAGTTTATATTTTTCCCATATTTATATGGTATTCCTCATGTTATTATTATCAAGTAATTATTTTTTGCATTAATTTCCTATATACACGTTCTTAAGATATTTTACATGATTCAACTACGATGTTCTCTCACATTTTGTATCCCCTAATTGGTTTATTCTCAGCCATTTAATTTGATAAATGTCCCCCAAGAAATCATATGCAGAAAGGTGATCTTGGATAGGATAAAAACGAATCCTTTTGAGAGAGATGAAAATAAATTTACGTTTTTCATTTTTTACCTTCTATGACTTTTACTATATACTATGTTTCCAAGAGACTAAACCTAAAAAGGTCAATAAAAGTTAATTATATGATATTTTTTCAAGGACATAATTTTAAATTAAAATGTAAAAAATGTGGTTCTCTATGAATTAAGATTTATCTATGTCAACTCATTTGATTAACACCCCTCAAGGGGTTTAAGTGTTAAGAAGTACCATTAGATCATGGAAAATCCATTAGAAATAAGTTCATTAAGCTAGTGCATTAGAACTATTATGGCCTAGGCACTTTATTCTTTTATATTCAAAGGTGTGCACATATGTTTAACAGTTTAATTTAAATAAAACTATTTAAATTAAAATTGAACAATTTAGTTTAATAAATGGGTCCCATTTCCTTAGTTGTAATACCTCATAAACACATTATTATAAATATCATGAATAATTTCATGGTTCTAGTTCTAGGACCACCTACCTCATGAAAAATTCAAGCCACTAAAATTACAAAGTATGGTATCTCTTCATGGGATCACCAAGGTCCTTCCAATGATATCCGACCATTATCTATAGGCATGAGACCCTAACTCAACTCACAGAATATAAATTAATTAACTAAAACATTTCAATTTAATTAAACTACTGATTCATTAAGCAAAATAATCTCTAAAAACCCACTAGACAGTCTTGTTGTGCAGGAACCATGACCAATAACCTACACTAGGTTTGTAATGGACCCTAGAAAAAATTAAATCCAAATAAATAACACAAAATAAAATATATGTCATGAAATTAAGTTAATTTTCAAATTAACACCATAATAAAGTGGGATTAAATTAATCATTATCAAGTCAATGAACAAGGTCATATAAGAAAAAAGTACAAAACATCCTTTAAGCAAGACACATGAAACCCCCATAAATATAGGATGATTCGACAATCCATTAATGGAATCAACACTAACATCCCAATAAATTGTGACTATAATCAAATATTTTGGGAGTAAATTATGAATGGAGGTTTCCTGATGTGAATCCATAAATAACATATCTACATAATAGAGTTGAAACTACCTCTAATTAAGGGGTTTTAATGGGTAATAAAGAGGATATAAACGGTGTTTCTATAAATAAAAAACATGGGGAGAATGTGGGATCCCCATATAAAAATAATTAGGGAGTATAATGGAAATTATTTCCTCTTAACACCCCCACTGGTTATCTTTTAATGGGATATTGGCTAGCTGGTGGATCTTGGAAATCAAGGGATTTACGGTCTAAACTTCCAGATATATAATGGCCAGTTTGTTATAACCCGAGTAACCCATGAACTCATGTGGTGCTCAATTGAGCCATTTAATTACCCCCCAATCATGAATCCTCATACAATAATATATTATTTTGGATGCTAGAAATCTAAAAAATCAATTCTCAGTCCTTGTTCTAATAACAACTCACCTACTATTTCAAAAATTTAGATTACATATTAATTTTAAAACTATTCTAGGTGAAGTTATTTAAAAGTAAAAGTTGTATTATTCTAGATATTAATACCATGAATAAGGAATCACATAGTGGCTTATATAATTTTAAATATGACCATTTATTAGTCTATTATATGAAACACCTTAGAGAAAAAATTCAATTGGGGTGTTAATATATAAAAAACTACAAGTATATAAAAAATGCCATTGTTTGCTGAATATTTTGTGGAAATTATCATTGTAATAGTGGCATTATCATATTGAATATATCTCTTTAAATTTTTGTGAAAATTTTAGGAGTATGTGATTTTAGACTATGGGTTTTCGAAGAAATCTGCGACTAAATAAAAAAATTAGTGTTAATAAAACAATATCATTTCATCCCAAATTGATTAAAATATTATTTTACTATCTCATTTATATTAGATAATTTCGTATATTTGATGGTATTTTACATGGTTTGTAATGACTAATGTGAATGATATTTTACAATCTTTTAATATAGGAATAAGGTAAGAAAATAAATGATAGATTGTTATGAAAATTTGATAATATATATGATTAGATATATTAAATGTATGAAGAAAATATAGTGAAATATGAAGAGAAATAAGAATATATATTGAGTTATTGATGATATTAGAGTTTCATTTCTAGATATTCTCTTATAATATAAACTAATTAAAATAATATTAAAAGTAATTAGTTAATGTTAAGGCTTTGAGAACATAAATTATATTGTTGTAACTATGTATCAAATTTATACTTTTTTTATGTGTGTTTACATATATTTTTCAATTGTAATGATAAAGATAATATAAATGGAAGTGATCTATATTTGATAGTTTGTTTACCCAAAGAAACATATCAGTTATTTATTTTAGCATTTTGAGTTAAATAATAGCTATTTCATCACTCTCTTTATAATTTACACCACATTAGAAGGGAAAAATATAATAATATTTAATTTTAGTTATTTAATTATGTTCATGAGAAATTTGAGCTTAATAGAGATATATGTATTCTAATTAAATTTTTTAAAAAATATCCAAATTATTAAAAAAAATAAAAGATTAAATTCTAATTCTCTATTTAAACCATATAGTATTTCCCTTATAGACCTAACAACCATAATTAGAACATTGGGGATTTTTTAATATTATTTTTCTCACATTATATTTCAGGATGAATCTGGTGAATCAAAAATATATTTTAATCAATGATATAAAAACATATAAATTTTGTAAGATCCAAATGAAACACTATTTTCAAGATCTTAGCATGCATGCTTTTGTAATTTTTCTGTATGAAATAAATGTTTTAGGGTATATTTTTGAATTTATCACTATGAAATTTTAAAATTAATGGTTATAAATAATAATGTTTTGAATGAACATGGAGGATAATTATTCAATATAGTGTACATGAATGTTATTTCATGAAAAATGTTAAAATATATGTGGAAAGGTATTTCAAACAATAATGAAGGTGATTCAATTTTCAAAGAGTCCAAAATCCAAGTTTTATTGAACACATTTGATGACTTAATGATGTCAACAATGTAGTTCTATGATGAATTATTTAATTGGGATATTGACATGGTAGGAGAAAAGTGATAATATAGTGGAATGAAATAATATTTTTCAATTACAATTTGTATTATATAAATACTACCCATTTTTTAATGTAATTGTTTTGAAATTAAATTTTCAGATCTTAAAAGGGTTTCCTTATATGATATTTTAATCTTAATTATTTCATATATGATGAGAGTGAATGAGCATAATATTTTAGTTGTGAAGTGGAAGAATATTATGAAATTTACAGTCAATAAAATTCATATTGTGGAATATGATCCTGAAGATAAATAAGGTTTTAAAGTGATTATGTTTATATCCTATAATATTAAAATATTGAAATTACCATTCAAATGAAAACTTCTAATCACAAGTTTCAAATGTGCTAGAATAATATAACATTCCTCCTTAATTTAACATTCCTCATTAATTTAAATTTTAGGATGAGTTTTTTAAGATACTTTAAGGGTAATATTTTTCATTTTATGTTATTGTAACTAGAGGTTGAGTTGGTTAAGATATGTATTGGAGGTATAAATTTATTTGTGAAATTAAATAATATCAAGCTTTATGTGTATAATTGAGGAATTCATTTTAGACTCTCGATGTAACCAATTGATCACATTGGTTAGTATTATAATAGTTTTAGAAGGTGATACCTTGGGGAATATAAATGTAATAAAAAATTTTTGAATTAGTTTTGATTGAATATGGGGTGGTTTTATATATAATTTAGGTATATTTAAGTGATTAATAGTTTCTAATAAGTATTTATAGTCAACTGTAGAATTTAATGGGTAAAAGATGAATTTGGTTAATGTATGATTCAAAATGAATAAAAAACAATTGGAAATAATGGTTAATTAGAAAAAAAAGTATTTAGTGTGGAAAATAGGAATACATAGACCATTTCATTGTTAAATAACCAGTCACTATAATTTTTAATTAAAAAAATTCTGTATAAACATTTTTTTAATTCTTTAAATTTACCATACACGGTCATAATTAAGTAATTATATTTTTTTGTGAATTTATTGATGATAAGTTTGTTTTATATGGTTATGTTATGTTTTTTGTGGGTGTAGTTAGATTTAAAATTAAATAAGCTTGTTTTGGTTGTTGTTGTACTTATTTATATTTTATTCCTATTATTTTTGTTTTTCAAGTTAACATTATATGTTATAAGGGGAGAGAGAATGATAATGGTGAAAGGTGATGTGAAATGGGTTTAGTATGTCCCTCCTTCCTGTATTTTAGTATTCTTCTCTCTTACATAGAGGTTCCACAAAAAGTAAAAATGATATTCCCTCTAGTAAAATAGTTTTTTATGAAATTGATCCATTTCATGTAATTTTAACTAGTGATATTTGCACTTTAACTGTATAGAATATAAATCATTCATTTTTTGTTAATTTTTATATGTTAATAAAATTAATGATAAATTAGAATATTTAACTTGTAAAACCTTATATGCATACTTTATTCCATATATTAGGTTATTCAACCTAATCATTTTATATATTTTCAATGTTTTTTATTTTTTAATGTATGAGGTTGGTGTGTTACAGTAACAAGGAATCAAAATATCTGTCCTCATAACCCATATTATTGTCTCTAAATTCCTAATGACTAGTCTCACAATGAAAAACTATTGATATTTATATTACCATGTAATTTTATTTCCTAGGGAGCGAGAATAAATCTAATAGAAATATGATTTGAATGGGTAATTCCAGTATCCAAATATTAAAAAAATAAATCATAGAATGTAATTTCACTAAGAAAAATATTCGTTCATGTTAGAATATTTCTTGGATAACTTAGAGATTGTGCAGCTCAGCAAACACAATTTTGGAAACACTACATAAAAAAGTATACTAGGTTTCCTAAATATTATATAAATATCCATTTTATCTAGTTTGATTGAGATTTTTTATTGTACTTGTCATACTTATCATTAGAGATCCTAATGATGTAGTCTCAAATTATGGTCAGGGGTAGTTATTGAATAATAATATAACATGATTCTTTATATCTAATTTCAATTTTTATGTTCTTAAGTATGATGATATGTATTGTTTATTCCATGTATTAAGTTATTATTTTAAATTAAACATACGATATATTAAACTATTGATCTAACAATTTTTGGTTAGATACCATACAATGTTTTATACATATATTGAGATAGTTGATGAAGTATTAATTATAAGTTTAATGGGAAAAATGAGGGTGTAATTTTTAGGGGTATGTGAGTTCTGTATCAAGATGGATTTTGGTTATGTTATGTATTTTATTAGGATCAATACATTACTCTTACTATATTATTTAAAATAATGAAATTATATTATAATTGGGCGAGTCATCGTGAATAGTGATATGTTTGGTATGTTACTATGGTGGGTTGATTCTAAGAGATTAATGCTCAACCTAGTAAGGTTTGTGTCTAAGGTGTATAGGGTGTGTGACACCCCACATGACACAATGTTGTTGTTTTTGTATTATGTTATCTTTGATTGAGAGGTTTTGATGTTATATTGGTTACATGATGAAAATTCATGTTTTCTGAAAGTATTTATGAGGATAATGGTTAGCTTTCACAATAAGTAATAATTGTGCAGTGCCCATGTGGAATCCATGGTGTATATGTGTGGTGGATTATGACTCATGAATGGTCTGTTAAATCATGTGGCTAGTGTGTGGTTCTCTATAATTTTTTAGTAAAGTCATTTATCCCAGCTTCTAAATAGTTTTTCAAATAGCATGGAGATCCCTCGAACCCATACATGGCTATTGGAGTGTCAAGGGTGAAGAACATGTTTTTTCAATATTGTGAAGAACCTAACTGTAGCTATGTGAGGGGGTGCAAGAAGATGGAAATATACATCCCATGATTGAGTCATTATTTTTAAAACTATATAGCTAAACTATGTGACCTATCCAAGTGATTATTTTTTGGTATATTTCCCTTTTTACCCCTCTGGATATTAATTTTATTTATCCCCATTTATTTCCCTATGTATTGGTCAAACCATTGGTATCTCTTGTAGGAGGTCTAAAATCCACCTCCATTGATTCTTAGTCATCCATTGGTATTTACCAATTGGATCCAATTTATTTCTCCCTCTTTTTCTATCTTATTCCAGTCACCCTCTCCCTTGGCCTTGGCATCTCCCACAAACCCTCACTCTATCTTGGTCAATTTTATGGTTCAAGGAGGATCTAATGTTGGGGTTTTTGATGTATAAGGTTTGAATACACTGTTTCTAACCCCATGTGGTTCGTCACCTTTAAATGGGTTGTGTTTCAAAGGATTCAAGATCGGTTCTAATCTCTAAGTAGTGGGTGTTACTATGAAATTTTTTCATTTTGGAATTTAAAGTGTTGTTGGTCATTCCAAATTTCTTTTATTAAATTTATTTCTATATGTGATAACATTGATGTGATTTGAATCTATTTGATTATTTTTTTAGCTTCACATGTTGGGTTTTCATTTGAAACTCCTTCATTTCATGTTTGAAATATTACTTTTAATGATTTGACAATCATACAAATTTCAATATAGAGTTTAAAAATGTTTTTCCTGTCATTTTATGGGTTTTTAGTTGGTTTTAGTTTTCTAAGAGTAGAAAAAAATTTCAAATGGAATTTGTCTTAGATTTTAGTTGTGACCTCTAAATGGTTTGAAAATGGGGTTTTATTGTATTTCAAAGGGTTATTTGAAATGTGTATGTGATTTTACCTTTGACAAAATGATGAGACATATTTTTTTACATGACATGATGGTAATGAATGTATTTTTTTTCCTTATTTTTGTTTCTAAAAAGGAAGGACCTTGTTGAATGGTATATTTAAAATGTTTTTAAAATGGTTTGACTATTTTTAATCATTTTATTAAAATGTATTAAAAGTTATTATATGAAATGTGAGAGATTTTGGCATCCCAATTTGTATTTCAATGTTAAATTCCCAATTAGAACATTGGTTTTTGAAATGGTGAATGTGTGACACCCTTTGATTTACCATATTTTGTAACCCATTATGTGGTTTCTTATTCATGTTGTGATTCTTATTTACTCCCCATGTGTTTGAATGTGATATTTTATATCATGGATTCATTTTATATGTATTGGTACTTTTATCACTGGGTGTTTGGAATAAAGGAATGTATGGGTATGCCTTGTATAATAGAATTGGATTGTTTGTACCATGCCTCACTTCCTTTATTGGTCATGGGAGATAAATTACTAGGTGAATGATCTACATTATCCATATAAATAGTCCAAACACTACTAGACTCCCAAAAAAACATGCTAAGATCAAGGGCTGGGGGTCTAGTCATTACATTGAATATTGTGTAGGATAATTGGACAACCAATTAATGGAATTAAAAACATTTTATTTTCTATTTCCAGGTGGCTATACCCATATATGGTTAGATTATTTTCTATTTAGGTACATTAGATATATCCCATGAAATATTTGATTACATGGTGAGTTTTGTTTTAGGGGATTTTGATCTTATACATTTTTGAATCATTACCCATGATTCCATATTATGGAACAATTTATTTTTTATATTTTATATATTCCATGCGATATGTGGTGGACACATTTTATAATGTACTCATTTAAGTGTTTTGGATCATTCCATTTGAAAAAGAGTTTTAGAACATATTGGAAAACCTATTTTGAATTTAAAGACTCTTTTATGGGTGATTTAAAGTGGATATCACTATGGGTGTTCCATTTTAATGATGGATTTATCCAGTTAAATTTTTTAATTGACAATTTAGTTTTTATATAAAACAACATGTGTTTTTAATAAATGTTAATGTCATTTTTTTGGTTTTTGAAAAAAAGATAAATGTTTCAAAAGTGGTTTTATGAAATTATTTTGAATTCCAAAAGTTGTATATATGAAAAGAATACTTTATTCTTTATTTTAAATCTAGCATTGATGAATTATTTTATTAAAAATATTTCATATATTCAACGAGTTATGGTGTCCTACTATAAATTTAGCTCGCACTTTTATATTTCAGGTACTAGGATCTCAGTGTCACTGATCATCCATTTTGATCTTCATGGAAGACGTTGGGTGAGTTGGGTAGTGGTGAGTAACTAGAGTTTTCATGTTAATGGTTCATGCATGGATCATGTTGTTTAGTAGTTTAATTTTTGGTTAGTGTTGTATCTAATACTTTTCTTTTTCATTTTTTAATGGATGTTGTTTGGTATATGAAAATGGGTTGGATCATTATAATTGGTTATAACCTGTTTAGAATGTTTATTTTTTTTATTTATTCTAAGGTACATATCTTTATGTGTAGTGAAATCATTCCAAAATGTATTCCTATTATTCCTAGTCACTAGTTTCCAGACTATGGGGATTGGGAATTCCTTTCAGGAATTGTGCTAAATTAGGTCATAAACAAAGTATGGTGGGAAATTTGTTTCATTCATTATATAATGGAATCAAAGATTAGGATAACTATGGGAAATGGGTTCTAGGGTTTCATGGATATGTAAGAAGTTTTTTGTATTATAGAAGAGGCCCTTGTTTTTTGAGGATGTCTTGGTAGATGGAATCTATGGTTTTCAGGTCTTGAGAGGTAATGTTGGGAACAGTCTAGCTATCACATGTTGATCCTCATCCTCAAACAAGTAAGGAATGTTGGGTCTTGAATTTTTAATTCATGTATGTTTTGTTTTGTTTTTAATTAATTTTATCTAAGTTGATGTAATTTGACCCCCTTTTGAGTGTTTATAAGATATTTTGGGGACATTTATAGGTTTTAGGGTGGAAGGGGATGAGAACATGAGATTCATTATTAACACCAAAGGCTTGTAAAACTAATTTGGTCCCATGTAGTGAATTTTTCCTCCCTAGAAGGCTGTATTTAAGAATTTCTAAATAACCTCCCAACATTGTGTATTAAGAGTGCATTGCGTTGTTTCTTCCCTAGTTATCCTTTTTGGACTCCTCTTGAATATTAATTATCCAAATGTTATTTTCACTTTTTGGAGGTGGATTGAAGAGCATGTTGATTACCATTGTGGGTGTGGTTTGGGTGAACCAAGATTTGATTCTTGACTACTTTGTTAATTTTTTTTATTTTTAAAACTATGTTTCAGAAAATGGAGATTTTTTTGTGTGTGAAATATTCATTTTCAAACATTTATTTATGGAGTTTTTTTAAAATTAGATGTTTCCCTTTCCATGTTAATAAAACATTGGATATTTAAAAAGTATTTTTTTACTTGAAAAAAATATTGAATGGTATTTTAAAAACATGAATGGGTCATTATGATAATTATTTATATGGTAGGTTTTTAAAAGAAAATGGGGGTTTAAGGGAATTATAGATTTATTTTACATTCTTGGTTAATGTGGAAGTGTTCAACATTTGGTTTTTTTAAATAGTGTACTATATTAGTCTTAGTTGTGTGACTTATTGGATGTTAATATCAAAATTACTCAGTGAAATGGTGGTTTAAAAAGAAAAAGTTCTTTTGGTATAGATTTTTTCTTCCTAGATTAAGGGATTACTATTTTTTTGGTTCTAAGATCATGGATGAATGATTTGGTTTATTTCTAGAAGTATGAATTGATATTTTTAGTGTATTATACAGGTTGTTTTCCACTAGAATGGTCAACAGTATTTCCTTAGTTTCAGGGACTGCCCGGTCTCCAAGTGTAGTGGAGGACACTGATCCTTTCATGTGCTCAAACTCCATCTTGGAATTCTTGAATCGACATCCACCATTGTTTGGAGGAAATTAAAGGGTAATGGTATTTTTGAGGTGGTTTAAAGAGATTTATTTAATCCTCAATTCTCTTGTAACACTAGAAGATTCATAGGTGGGATCTATTGAGACCCCAACCATTGGTTTTAGTAGAGTTTGGTAGTAGTTATATGTAACTTATCATATATGTGAAGGCATGTATAGGGTTCTATTTAGGATATAATTTTCTAGTTCTTCCCTATGGTTTTAAAAGTGTAGAAGCATATTGAATTTATGAACCTTTTTCAGTGTGACCAATCATTGAGGGAGTATATTGATTACTTCTTAAAGTTGGGCATCCTTTCTCTGAAACTGGTGGTTAGTGAATCTATGAAATATCATTTCTTTAGAAGAAGTATTTTAATATATTTTGGTTTGTATTTACATGCATATGTATTTAAATATTTTCTATATGTTTTTAGTAAGACTATCTGAATGAAATCTAGACTATCTATGAAACCTATGGAAGGTGATGCCTTAGTTCAATATCATGCATATAAAAAGTGTAGTGGGAATAATGATAAAACGATGAGTGAATATTTGAATCATGAAGAGATAGTGAATTTATCTAAAGTCATTATCATGGGAATAAAAGATCTATTGTGTGACAAATATATGATCTGTTGGGTGATTCTAGAGTAGTGATCCAAGTAATTCATCTCCCACTTCATAATGTATCCTCATATTATCCTCTATTGTTGATATTTGGGTCATCATCAAAAATTATGTAATCAGATATTTGAAATTTTGTATTTGGATTAATCCTTTTTTATGGGTCATTTTTGGGAGCATCAGCTATTGTTTTTTGGATCTTGAGGACGATTCAAGTTCATGATGATTTGTTGGATTTTTTAATGTTTTTATGGAATGAAATATTTTTCTTGTGGAATTTTCCCCTATGTGGGTTGATTTTAACTTTGTATTATTTACCTCATTATTTATGGTATGATGTGGATTCCATTTTCTGGAGCCTCATTGTTTGGGTGAACATTAATTGAGGGTATTGAGTTTCACTCTATATTTTGTGTTGACTTGAGGTTCTCAGTAATTGGACAAAAGATGGGCCTAGGGTGAATGAGAGGGTAACTAGGGTGTTTGATTCACTAATTTAGTTTCATATACTAGTTGTCATTGGGATACAATCATTAAAATGAACCATGTGACAGTGGTATAGGATTCATACCCTGGTTTATCTACACATTTCATGACTTAAGATGAGGGATAATGACATTCTTTTGAGTCTATTTGTGGGTTTTCACCTACCCTTGTGTTTTATAGTCATTTTGGTTGAGAGTGGGTTTCTTTTAGGGTTTCCTGGTTTCATCATGGTGCAGTTTCGTTGTTTTAATTTAGTTACATCATGTTAGAGGAACTATAAATGGTTTGGAGACCATGTCAGTGATGCTATTCTTAGTGAACCCACTTTTTTACATTCATGTTTCATTTTTATGTTTGATAAATTTGGTTCCGTTGTGGTTGACCAATTTGATATTTTAGGATCTCAGTTATTGGCCATGACATTGAGTGTTCTTGAGTGGTTTCTTTAGGTAGGTCTCCTTTAGACCGTGAATTTCTTTTAGTCCGTCATCATTCCATTTACTGAAAAATATTAGGTGAAAAAAGTGTTGTTGTTGGGATTCTAGGTCACCCCATGTGTTATAGAGTTTTTGTTCTTGTAATATAATATCTCGGGTTGAGATGTTTTGTGTTTCAATTGTCCATATGATCGATATTCATGATTTTATAGGGTTATAGGGAGGATATTGGTTATTCATTATGATTAGTAATAACATTGTAGTTCTTTTATTGGATCCTTTGTGTGTCTATGTTGTGGTGCATGACATGCACATGCTCTTTTAATATGTATAGAAATTATGTGGCTGGCTATGCATTTTTTCCCATCCATTTAGCATGGATGACACAAATGTTGAAAAATAATAGAGAGCTCCATAGAATCCAATTGATGCCTTGGGAGTATCTGAGGTGGGTTTCATGGTTTTCCCTGACCATGCGGTATCCAAGAGTAACCATGTGAGATGGTTCCAAGCCTAGATAGTTTACATCACATGGTTGATACATGGTTTGGAAAAATATGCAACCAAACTATGTGACCTATCAATGTGTACAATTTTTGGGTTATTTCCCATTTTACCCCATTTCATTTTAAGGAGTTTCAACCGCCATTTAATCAATTATTCTTCGACGACCTATTTGGGATCTTGGGTAGTAATTTCAACTTCCTCCTCCTTTAATTATTGGTCTTTCTTTAGTGGTTTTCATGTGAATTCATAGAATTTATCCCTCTTTTTCCCTCTTATACCATTTACCCTCCCTACTATCATAGTATTGGATTCCACCATAAACACTAAATATCTCTTGGTTTATTTTAATGTATCAATAGGATCAATTTTTTGGTTACTTAAATCAAAGGATTTTTAGACACCACTTTCATCCTTGTGGGTTTGGTCACCATTAAAGACAACACGTTATGAATCATTACATCTTGGTTCTTATATCTATGGGGCAGGTTATATTAATTAATTTTTTTAATTACTTTAATAATTTTTTTTACTTTAGAAATTTATTTTTATCTAATGCTTGAATATATTTCATAGATTTGATGTGATTTGAATGCAGTTACATGTATTTGGAGCTTGGGATATTGCGTCTCTCTTTGAGGCTACATGTTTTCATGTTTAAAATGGAATGTTTAGTGGTGATAAGCTATTGTGAATTACTTTATGGATTTTTTATATATATTCCATTTCATGAAAAAATTATCTAGTTTTAGATTTGAATTATTGGTGACAATGATTTAAAGGGACATTGATTTTGAGGTGAAATGTGACATCTAAATGGTTTTAAAAGGGTTTCTTTACTGTATTTCAAATTTTGATTTGAATGTTTTGTGAGATTTTAACCTTGTAAAATTTATATGATGCTTTATTTTACATGAAATGATGGTAAGGAATGGTTTCTGGACTTAAATTGGTTTTAAAGAGGGATACCAATATGGAAGGGTATCTTGAAATTGATTTAAAATTTGGTGAGTGTTAACAATATTTTTAGAGAAATGATTTAATTATAGTTTTGTGAAATGAGAAAGGTTTTGTCCTCCGGATCTGTGTTTTTTTGTTAAATGCTAAATTGGTGCTATGATTTTTAAAATGGTTGACGTAAGAGACCCGTTTATTTATTCTAAATTGGTAACCACTTTGTTTGGTTATTGATCATGACAGGATGCTCATTTACTCCTCTTGGGTTCGAATTTTCTAGTTTGTGTCATGGGTGCATTTTATATGTTTGAGTATTTTCATCATTAGGAGTCAGGGGTGAGGGTTTCTATTGTCAGGCCATGTGAATTATACTTTGTGAATTTTCACTATTCCCCACTTCATTTATTGGTCACGGGAGACCACGAACTATGTTGAATATCTCTCTTGTTCCTCTAGTTTTTTCACACACATCTAGTTTTTCACCAAGTGATCGAGGAATAAGGAATAAGTCAGGGTTTCTCATCACAATTATTCTTTTTCTGTGTAATTGGATGAATTGTTAGCATAATTCAACGCAATGTAGTAGCTAGTTCTAAGTGATTATACCCTAACATGGTTAGATTCACGACATGTTAGGATGTTAGGTAGATCCCATGACACATTTGATTACATTGTGTGTTTTTCCTTAGGGGAGTTTTATCTAGTGTTTTTTTCATCATTCCTCCTTGTTTCCTTGTTATGGAAACATTACTTGTTTATATTTGATGAATTCTTTATGATATGTGGTACCTTCTTTTATTATTGACCCGTGAAAGTGTGTTCATTCATTCCTTTGGAAAAATTGTTTTCAGAAATTTTGAATAACACTTTTTAATTTAATTATTCTTGTGTGGGTTATTTAATGTTTATTTCAAAATTAGTTTTCCATAATAAAGATGGATTTATATATTTAAATGTCTTATAGTGACTATTTTCATTTTTAAGAATATAAGTGGAATGTTTTTGAGAAATCTTAACAGTGTGTTCAGTTTTAGAGAACATAGATTAATGTTTTGATAGAGGTTTAATGGATTTTTTTATTTAAATATTTTGTACATATGAGAATATTTCCCACTGGTTTATATTCAATCTATCACTAATGAATTTCCATATGGAACATATTTAATAGATTCAGAATGTTTTGGTTACCAATTTGGATTTCAGATCATTCCATTATATTACATGATCTTGGTTCTTAGTGGGGCACATATTCTGTATTTATCATTATGGTTGACATGGGTTAAGTAGGGTATTGGCGAGAAACCAAATTATTTCTAGTGATGGGTAGAGGATAGATCAATTTGGTTGGAAATTCATTTTTTTGTGAAATATTTAATAACTTATTGTTTCATTTGTTTGTAGATTATGTTATATATATGAAAATGGGTTGGATCATTATAGTTAGTTATGAAAAATTGTTCATGGTTATTTATTTTTTTCCCTTTTATTCTTATAGTATCATAATCTTTGTTTTGGATGAAGTCATTCCCAATGGGATTCCTATGATGTCCTTGCACTACTTATCAGCCCCATGGAGATAGGGAATGCACTTCTAGCCTTATAGTTAATTAGTTGGGGTGTCAGTTTTGGTGGAAACTTGGGACAATTATTTATAGAGAGTATCTTTATATTCAAAAGAAATATATACAGGTTAGTCAAGATTTGTGATGAGCACCATATCGATTTAGGTTTTGGATCGTTCACATGTATCAGAAAGCTAAGGTAATACTTCTTCATGTGAAATTGTTTTTCACTAGTGTAATTTCACAATGTGATTGGATTAGTTGTTTTCCATTGAGGTGGAACAATATGAGAAGGTTGTTTACTTTTTAGGGTTAAAATCCATTGTGATGGTTTCTAGTGATATGATCTGTGGAGTTATTCAATAGAATCTAGGTTTGGAGAGATATTGAGGTATATGATCAAATATAATGGTCTTTGTAAGGAATGTCAATTAGATATCAAGGAATATGATTTAATGTTTTTATAACCTTATAGAACTAGATGCCACTCAACAGTACCCCACCCCTTGTTGGCCACATTCCCTAAAGAGAATTGCCCCTAATTCTAGAGGATGTAGAGTAGTAGCAAGGGCCTAGGGTGTGTATGTCTAGATAATATGCCTTCTTCACTAGAGTGTATCACAATAGAATATTTGTAGCATACAAGTAGTGTAAGTAGTAAATAATAAATATAATAGATAAACAGTAGAAATAGATAACTATATCAAAATAAATATCATATACAATGATGATGATGATACATGTCATATGCCTCTAAAAAATATCCCAAAAAACTGAAAAACAGTTCAATACGATAAGTGTATCAAAATTTAAAAAATGCCAAAAATTATCCCACCTAGAATTGTGAGTCTCATATCTGTCCCATGCTATATTTCTCGTAAGAATATAGCAAGAACCAGTAGTATGGTGCTTTCCCTTATCCTTACCTACAATAATATAATCAGTTCAGGTACACTAGGCATCCTGAAAAGGGTGTCAAACATAATCTGATTAGGAAACAACCTAAGGCCTAGTGGCATCCAGTCATTGAATATATATAACACATTTTAGTACATAATATAATAAGGATGAATTTACTAAATTTAAACATACAAGAAAGTACATGTTCTCATTTTAAAACCAAAACAATTTAATGATTCAATTTCGTTTAATTTATATGCCTCAAGACTTGACACATATCCTGATGTTCCTTATAAACATAGGTATCCAAAGGATTCCCAAACATGCCATCCATAAAATACAAACAAAACTGAATCCAGGCTTATGATTGGGCTTGGAAGATACACTGCATAAAAAATTTCATTATTTATTCATTTATGAACCTGAGCCTCTTCATGGAATTATGAATTTAGAATCTCGGTATCACTCCAGGTATAATATAAACCAACAACTTACAAGAAATCCCATGGTGATCCTCATAATAATCCTGGTATCACACTAGGTGTGGTATACCATCCTTTCCATTCGTGTCCCTCCTTAGTGGTCCCCTAAGGGAACCTAAGTATCACCCATGGAATAAAAGATTAAATTCCATCTGAGTCCATCCTTCGAAATCCAAAGAGAATCCATGTATCACTCAACATATAATATTCCAGCCTCTAATTCCATCTTTGGCAATCCATAATGGAGTCCAAATATCACCTAGGCATAATCAAGGTAAAATCCAATTGAGTATGTCATGACATTTTTCATTTAAGTCCTTGTGTCTCCCAAGTAATATAATAATTAAATCAATTCAATGTCATTTAATAAATTTTATTTGTTCAATTTATTGGTCAACACAAATATACATTCATTTCAATATCACTGTAAAAAGGCGAAATAAGGTATTTGACATGTTTATAATGATTTTTCTAACATAACTCACAAGTGAAATTCATTATTACAAGCATTTTGAGTGTAAGAAATCTATTAAAAGGATCAGATCAAGGTTCATAGTCATCAATCTCTTACCATTAATCTACTCAATTCCAATTGATATCAAAATTTAATTTATATACAAATTCACAATTTAAATCATCTATTACCAACTGAATATTTACATCTCATGAAAAGGGGTAAAACACGCATCTCAAGGGTATCTAGTTTTATATACCATATTAAAGTTCCAATTAATTAAAAAAGAATCCTAAGGGGGTGGTTTTGGATTCATGGTCCTTTGACTATGAGCATTAATTGATGGGACTCTTTAACTGAATAGCATATACCTATCAATTTAATTCAAGGATCAAAATTCATTCAAGGAGTCAACACAGAATTGGGTGTGCAGCACAATGGAATATATAATCAGGTGGAATATTAGAAAAAGGCATGATATCATCTATATTAGTTACATAAAGGATATATTATATAGTATCAACTACTAATTGGACTCAGATTATGAGAAAATTGAAGAAAATATGTTGAAAATAATAATAAGGAAAATTATATTTCACATAAAAGCACAAATAATACCAACTCAAATGAGGAATGTCTAAAAGGAATTGATAACTCACTGATATGGTTTGAATGAGATGATAGGTTCTTGAATAGGAGATTGAAAAGAGAGGATACCTCAATTTCTAGAAAAATCAGCATGGAGGGCTCCCAAATGGTGAGTTTTCCATACGGGATGGGAATGAAATATTTTGGATTGAAATATATTTAATCATTGGTTTTTTATTAATTTCACCCAAAATAATAAGGTCTCACGGTTTTTCTACATGGTTGGAAAAACTATGTGCCAAATGTGTTTGCTTAGTTGTAAGGAAGGGCACCTTGCATGGTCTTTCTACACGATTTGTCTAACAATTTTTAAATCATAAAAAAAATACCTTTCCAAATTATCATAAATTACTGCATGAATTGGATCTCCAAATCACATGGTTTTATCTAAACTTGTGTCATGTATATCCCCCAATACATTTTTTCATATTTTTATCTACCCATGTAACCTACCCCATACAGTTTGAAATGACCTTGTGATGGGCTTATTTCACCAAAAAACATGGGTTCCGCACTGCGGACCCACCCCAAGAACCCCTAAAACCTTTACAATCTTTAAGGGAATTTATATTAATCAATATTCACTTAGTTTTATAGAAAATTTATGAAATGAAAAATATTCCAACCTCTTTTAAAAACTGGGTTCTGATAAACTTCCCCCTTAAAGAAACTTTTCCTTGAATTTCCTTCTCAATGGTGGTTAAAAATGTCATAGAATAACTCTACCCCAATGATCATACATCTGCCTCCTTATCCCTGGCCTCATTATGTAGTCAGTCATTCTACCATAACACCCATTCTAAAGGGACTAACCGACATCAGAGATCCTTCAGGCTACAATCCAGAATACATATATCTCAACCTCCTCGGATGGAATGGTGTGAGTTGAGTCTAAATAATTGTGTCACAATTGAGATATATGGAAGACGTCGTGCAACGATCATTACCGTTGAGTTAACTAGAACTGATAGGCTTCCATCTTGACTCTCTATAGAATATCAAATGACCGGACATAACAATATAATGAACCATACATTACATTCATTGATATTAATTATAAAATAAATAAAATTCATTAATTACATAACAAAACCACACCATGACCATATTAGTTTAGTGAATTTAGAAATTAGGAAACATAAACAAATGGTTCATCAGACATTTATAGGGTCTCCCACATATTCCTTCATAACAAGACCTCTTTTTTGACATATCATACTTAATACCCTTCTTCATAACCTATAAAAAAAACATAATAATCGTTGATCTCACATGATTAGTTTCTGTGAACAAGGGAGATATCAATAATTTTGCAATCATAACACATAAGAACATCACATTTGATAATATTATCCTTCATATGAAAGATCATGATATCATGTCATTAGATAAATCATAAATGTTCATAAAAGATAGGTGAATATTCTCAAAAGTCATAACATGAAACATATAATATGAGGCACATACATAATAATAGAAACTCATTTGATATTATTCAAGGATCCTTTCTAAGACTATCATAGCAGACATAGTATATTACTGAACTACGATCACTCCGCATTCCTACCATTTATTATTAAATCATATTTACATACCATTCTAGCCTTGTATTACTAAATCGAGATCTTTTTCCCTTCAATCCCATTATATAACATGAGATATAAATGTACCCCATGAATTGGAGGGAGATGTAGGTGCTACCAATCTAATTATGAAATCATTCTAATGTGTGAAAGAAAAACATAAATTCATTATCATAGCATAACCCAAAGAATAAATTGGGTTTCCTAAAAATCATTTCATCATAACAAAATCAATGTAAATAAAATGGATTTCATAAATACAATTTAATCATAAACACAATAAAACCCTAGGAATAAAACGTATATTATACATGAAACATAACCCTGTTAAATAATTCCATACTATATAGATAATAATTTTGACAGAACACATGAAATTAATTCATGTGAATAATATCCTTTGTTCTTGAAAAACATTTTCCTTTCTTAAAATTCCTCTGAATATTAAAATAAAATAATTTCATTGAGAATAACCTTCAAATCACGTAAAGGATGAATCATATAAATAAGGCTTTATGAAAATTTAAAAATACATTCATTTTGTATGAGTTAAAAGAAAACCTTCCTCTCGTACTATTGTTGGATAAGTGGAACATTAGGTCATATAGAAAATGTCAAAATATTACTTTCACACCATTTACTAAAAATTAACCAAATGGTAAAATTGACTATAAAAAATTGCATATTAATAGAGATAATTTTTTGGAATACATATTTTGGATACATGGACATTGACGATTTCTCTAAAATATTAAATACATACATATAAATAATATCAGGTAATATTGAGATTACGAATTATCCCTTACCTTTGGTCGGATATCCTTTTTATATTTCTGAACCTCATGTGTAATGATTTAAATAACGTTATTGAATAATTCTAGAATCATAATAATTTTTATGAAATCATATATGATCATATTATCATCTATTTGTTAATAAAAATTCATTATTTCTCTTTATTTTTTTATTAACTACTTCATTTTCTTATGAATATTTTTTCAAATATGTATTGGCTCTCTTTCTTATTATATGCCACTTTTTCCATTATATCAAAGATCCTCCTTTTCAATTCCATATCAGTGAGAATTTCATGATAAATTATAAGAATTTAAATTCCTAATACATATCAAAGTATTCGTAACTTCCCTTAAGAATATGACACAATTTATTTATTTAATACGATTCTTTGAATCAATCATAACATGGTTTGAATATTTCAAAAAAGTGCATTAAATAAGACTAATATTTTGTAATGTTTGTTGCACAAAACTTAGAAAAAATCATAAATTCAAATATCCGGTGACGAATGGTGAAACTTAAGGTCCCTTAAACAAACCAAAAAATACCAAGCATAGGGTTTTACAACGTATATTTCATTTTTTGAACATAAGTATAACAACATAATTTTGATCACAAAAGTAATGTTAATTATCTGTATGTTTTCTTCCCAAGTGTAAAGTTTAATACTTACATAGGGTTCTTTAACCATACTTTATATCTTTTTCAAATTTAATGTTTCATCCAAATGTAATGTTATTTATCCATATGTTTCAATCAATTTCGGGTTGATTAACCATACATTTTGATCTTTCAACATAAGGTTTAATACAAACGTAGTGTTTTTTTTCTTACACAACATTCTTCAATGTATGGTATGAACAATGTTTCTTGAACCCACTTAATAGAATTTCAAATACATTGAAAAATATTCCACAAGAATAATAAGCTGAAATATAATTAAAAATTAAGAATATAAAGAATATTAATTTCTAGAAATACACTTAAAGTAATATCATTAGTAAAACAAAAAAGGGTATTTTTGACCATCATAATCAATAATATTTATAGAGTATTGTTAAGACAATAATTTCCCAACAATCAACCCCTTTTGATGATCAAAATACCATATAATTAATAACAGAATTTAGAATTTTTCAAACCATTAAAATAAATATTTTCAAAGTATGATTTGACACAATTATTTCGATAAAATGAAATGTTGGGTTTATCCAAAATCCCCCCCCCCCATTTTTGTGCGATAAAAAATAAAGTGTAGAAAATGAATAAAACAAGATTAATTTTGCACAGAGCAGTAAGTGAAGGTTATAATAATAAGTGAAAATAAATAAGAATGGATCTTTGTCTTGAGACATAAACATAATAGAATATGAAATAAGATATGAAAACAATCAAAAAATTGAAAATATTATTGATAAAAAATTATATAGGTACAATAATCTATATGACTTGGAAATAAGTGTAGTAAACTGAAATAGTTATGGTACAAAATATTGGGAGGATTTGGATCGGTTAAATGTTCTATGGATTTTAGGAAACATCAAACATATATTGAAACTCTTCCATATGTAACATTAACATCTTTATAATACTATCCCCCAAATGCATAATAAAAACACTGGAATTATTAATTATATGCACATTCTCAACACGAGTGTCTTTTAAAATGTCTTGCAATGTTTCCTCTTACTGCATAAATTTTTCAAAATTTTTAGTGTATTTTTTTCTAAAGAAATATGATACCTGGATCATTTTGAGTCAATTGGTTAATGAGAAATTTCTTCTTTTCCAACAAAACTAATTGAGGATCACTATTAGACCATAGATTTGGAATATGATCATTAATATCTGCCATAATAGATAAGATTTCATGAAATCTTTGAATTAAATCTGGATTGGATATAGGAGAATAGGTAGATGTACTGCTTTGACTGAAACTACAGTTGATTGTTTCGAACTGACTCCCTAAATACCACTTGAGATAAGAAATTTCTGACTCAAAAACAACTTCAGGATTTATCTTTCCAATATCATTTGGCATCACACTCTTGAAAGAATCAAATTATTTTTTGGAGAGAGAATTTTCTCTAAGATCTCATCACATTTTCCATAAATATTTCAACTCTTTGTGAATATTTATATTCTCTTCCTAATTCTTATTAAACATAATTATAAGATCATCAGCAAAAATGATCATGGAATTAGATGTTCCTTCATCAAGATGTTGTGACTGGCTAACTTCCACAATTTCTAAAGATCTTGAAGGATACTTTTCAACATATTTTTCCACTCGTTTGTCAATTGACAATTCACATGAAAAAGACAAACTATCTAGATCTTTAGTTTTGTTTTCAGTTCCATTTTGATTTCATTCATCCACATGATCACAAATAGAGAAAAAATGATTCTCAAGAATTTTAGTTGTAATTTTTTTTGATCAGAGAAATTTTTTCTCTTCTTGAACAGCTGGTTCTTCTTGCTGGACAACTGATAAAACAACATTATCTAGATATCTTATCTAGTTTTTAACATGTTGATATTTTTCATGAAATGTTTCTCCCAAATGTACTGACCTGGTAGCTTCACCTAAAACCAATATTATTTCTTAAGCTTGAGGATCTACACATTACAGTGATTTTACAAAAAATTCTTCTTGCACAACCTCTTCTTATTCTTCTTCAACAAGTATTAATTTTATTTGATTTGTTTTGGAAATTCCTTCAGATCTGGTTTCACCAATTCCTTCATTTCTAATTGTAGTTTTCGTCCCATGAAAAAAGGTCCTGATATTTGTTGGTTATCTGCACCAGCTAACGTGAGTTTTAATTTTACTATACTCCAGTAAAAATATATCTTCCTAAGTTTTCCCATATATAGTACATTTCATTGATGAAATTTTATTCTAGAATCTATTAAATAAATCATATCTTTCTTAAATTAAATTTGAGAAACTACCATTCCATATGGATAAAAATTCATATTTTCACCTGGCTGACACCAATAGTGAAAATATTTAAAAAAATACCTTGGGAAATTCATCTTTATTTCACTTAAAAATAGATACATGATATATATGTATGGATATATAATCTTCTCCATTTCATGCATCCTTGGAGCAATTCCTCTTTGAATAAACTTAAACAAGATTTTCTACTCAGCCTTGAGATCCTTGAAAAAAAATTCTCTTATATTTTTGAACCAAAAAGACAATACATAAAATGTTTAAACTTTTGATTCTTATCTTCAATAGATTTTATATTTAAATGAAGACACCCTCATGAGGACAATTCAAAATTTGAAAAAATTTAGTGGGAGAAAGGGAAAAGTGCTTATCTACTATTCCCATAAAAGTTGTATATTTAAAATCGTCAAAACTAAACTGAACATTGTCATAGAAAAATTTCATTTCTACCTTATAAATGAACTCCAGGTTCATATCATTGAGCAATGTTACTTATCCTTGAAAATTCATCTCTTACTTTAGAAGAATATTTATCTGATATTGCTATTCAAAATCAACGACTTTTCCCTATAGAATCTTTCTTCTAGAAACATCTTGATGCTTCAGGTCAACAGTATAACCTTATTCAGTTCTATTAGATTTCATCATTTTAGAGGAACATAAGATCTGTGTTATTTGGGTTCTATGGTTGTGAAAAAAAACAGTTGTAAAAGAAGGTAGACGAAGGTAAACGATGGTTTCGGTATTCGAAAAAGTGATTGAGAATTGAAAAGTTTACGAATTTGAAATGTTTATGATAGTTCCTTGTTTCTTGTGTCATTATGTAATATAATTATGAAAATTTTGAAGACACATAGAATTAATATATTTAAGAGAAACTAAATTAACTAAAATATATAGTAGGGGAAAAAATATAAATAAAAAAAATTAAAATAATCTGAAAATAAATTTAACATAAATAAATCAGAAAAATTAAATAAAAAAATAATGAAATAAACATTTAAAATTAAAAATATTAAAAAGAATAACATTTATTTAAATATTAAATAAAATAAACCCCCACCTTAATAAAATCTAAACATTTTGTGGTAAATTGTTTAGTAAAACTATTAGCTAGTTGATATTCAGTAGTTACAAATTCTAAAGATGTATCCTTTTTAAGAAAATGATCTCTTAGAAAATGTTGCCTAATATCAATATCCTTATTACATGAATGAATTACATAATTTTCTTAAATATTTATAGCACTTTTTTATCACCCAAAATAGGTTTACTATTAACATTTAATCCAAATTCCATCAGTGTGTTTTTCATGCAAAATACGTGTGCACAACAACTGCATGCAGATACATATTCCACCTAAAATGTTGATAAGTAAACCGAGTATTGTTTATTACTTGACCATGATACTAAATATTTTCTTAAAAAGTTGTAGGTTCTTGAGGTACATTTTATAGTCTAATGTAAAAACCCCAAAATCATAATCTAAATATGATATTAAATTAAAATCTTATGTTTTTGGATAAAGAATAGATTAGAAAACAGTTCCTTTCAAATATCTAAAAATACTTTTGATAGCAATTAGATGAGATTCATTAGGAATTTTTTGAAACTGAGCACATAAACATAATGAAAACATAATATTAGTTCTTCTAAAATTAATATATAATAAACTACCAATCATACCACTATATAAATTATTATCAACTGGTTTTCAAGATTCATCAAAATCAAGTATTATATTGGCACACATGGGAGTTGTATATATGTTGCTGTTCACAAGACCACACATTTTCAATAAATCAGTAATATATTTACTTTTTTTTAAAATATTTCCATAATATTTTTGATAAATTTTAATTCCTAAAAATAAGTTCAATTCTCCCGTCATACTCATTTCGAATTTCTTTCTCATATGTTCTGAAAAATAATTACAATATTTTTTACTAGTTGAACCAAAAATAACATCATCAACATCGAATTGAACTAAAAATATATTAAAAAAATTAATTTATTAAAAATACTTGGATCATCCAATTCAATAAAAAATCCATCTTATTAAAGAAATGAACTTAATCATTCATAGAAAGGACTAGCAATTGATTTAAGGACATAGTGAGCATTATTATGTTTAAAAACAAAATCTAATTTTTGAGAAATTTTAAAACTAGGAAGTTTTTCAACATAAACATCCTCCATTAAATATCCATTTAAAAAGATTGATTTAATACCAATTTGATATAATATAATTTTTAGAAGAGATGCATAAGCTATTTGAATTATAATTGATTCTATTATAGCTATCAAGGAAAAGGTTACATCATTAATCAATAATTTCTTCCTTATTATATCCTTTAGAAATTAATATAGATTTATTTCAAGTTATAACCCCTTAACCATATTGCATATATACAAATACCCACATAATTCCAATAACTAGATAATTTTATATTCTTTTAGCTAATTTTCAAACATCATTCCTTTTGAATTGGTTTAGTTCATCTTATATTTCTAACAACCAACTCTCATCTTTTACAGATTTTTCAAACGATTCAGGTTTTAGTTGACATAGAAAGGAAGAGAATTCAACTAGGTTTCTTGAATTTCTTCTAATTATTCTTCCTATGTCTAGGTCCGATATAACAGTTTCTAAAGGATTATTTTTTAGGGTTCTATAATATCTATGTAAAACACTTTTATTTTAATTAGAATCATGTTGTTCAAAATAAGACTAAATTTTATTTATGTTATTTTTAAAATAATTTTCTAGGTTTTTAAGTCTCATGTTGTTAGAAGAGTAAGAAATTTCATCAGTTTGATCGTTATCGTTAACAAAATGGTCTGTTTCAGCAATCATTACATTAACTAATTATTAAAAAATCCTTGAGTTTTTATTAAACATTCTATAGGATTTAGAGGTAGAAGAATTTCTTAAAAATATTCCTTCATCAGCTTTTGGATCAAACATAACGAGATTATCCTTGGTGTTCAAGACGTACACCTTGCATCAAAAACCATTCAAGTACATTACATTAGGTTTTCTATTTTTCCAATGTTCATAAGGTGTCATTCTAAAAATACGATAATTAAAACTTTATTCATTATATAACAGGCTGTGTTAACAACTTCCTCCAATACGTAGGTACGTAGACTATATTCATTCAGCATAGTCCTAGAAGTTTCTTGAATAGTTCTATTTCTTCTTTCAACAAGTCCATTTTTGAGGTGTTCTTGGGGAAGAAAAGGTGTGTTTAATACCCAAATTTGATGAAAATTAATTGAATTCTTGATTTTCTAATTCTCCACCATGATCACTTCTTAATGAAATTATCTTCAACCATTTTTCATTTGGAACAATTTTATAGAATCATTCAAAAAAATTAAAAGCTTCACTTTTGTGTTTTAGAAAATAAATCCAAGTAAAACATGAATAACCATTAACTAAAAAATATATATATACTTTTCCACCCAAAATTACTACTCTTGATGGTACAAATAGATCCATGTAGAAATTTTGTTAATAGATTTGAAAGAAGATTTCTGTTGCTTTCCAATTTGGCATGCATCAAAAAATCTATCAATAAAAAACTTATTAATAGGTAAATTAGAAACTAACTGTTTCATACATAATTTATGAAAAGAATTATTATTACAATGACCACGCCTAATTTTCCATATCCAAGACTCATTTATCTTATCAGTTAAGAAATTTAATTTATGTTTATAGAAGGAATTTAAATCCAAAGTATAAACATTATCAATTATAGGTTCTCTAAACATAATAATTTTATCTTTTAAATATAGAGTAGGAATTGTTAGAAAAAATAAACATAATATCCATCACCACAGAGTTGAGAGATAATTATCATGTTATGCTTCACCCCTTGTACATAAAATAACTTATCGATTGAGATTGTTTTTGGATTTCTAGTAGTTCCAAGTCCAATTGCAATTCCTTTAGCATTATCACAAAAAGTTATTATACCTACATCTATTTGAGTCAGTGTATTGATGTTTTTTGAGTTTCCAATCATATTCCTAGATTACCCACTATCTATATACCATATATATTTTTAACTATGATTGGTTTCTTACAAATGAAATTCAAACAAGACTATGTTTTGGTACCCATCTTGTATTAGGTCAAGTAGTGTTAGCTAGCAGAGACATGGGAATCCAAATTTTCTTAGTTTTTCCATAACTCATATAATTTTTATTGTATCAGATATAAAAAATTAAGGCCTTTTTAACTCCACTTATTTGAGGATTTCATAAATAACAGTTCTTTGTTATATGTCATTTATTCCAAAAAAATGACATGTAACTGTTTTTGGGTTGTAAACAAAATAATTATCATATAGATTAGATTTTCACCCATACTCCATATACCAAATATTCTCTTTCTAATTAAATTTTTATGAATAATTCAATTCTGAATATTTTCTCCTTTTTTAAATAAGAGAGAATCGCTTTTCTTAGTTTCTACTTCATCTTCTAAAGTCTTAATCTTATTTTCATGATCATCAGAGTTTGTGGTAGATAAATTTAAATTTTCAATTAACTCTTGATATTGTTTATGTAAGGAATATATTTATCCAAAAATAGAATTTTTAATAATCATTAAAGGTTTTTATTTCTTTAATAAGGTGTCATATTTTCCTTTAATCATTTTTCAGTAGGAATTCTATTTTTATTTTAATAATTTGGATCAGAATCAGAATTATAATTAGATGAATACTTGGTTTGTACCTTATGTTCCTCAACCATGAAGCATGTATTTTCTTTCATAGTTAATTTTTTCTTTTCTGAATCTAAATGGATGAGCTTCCCGTGACTTTATAAATAATCCAAGTAGCCTTCAACTCTCTATTTACTTTTTTTCATAATTATCGTTTTCTAATATGTCTTTTATATCGTTCTGTATTCACTTTTCACCTGACGAAAATGAGGTCTTATATTACCTAATTTCATTAATTCATAGAATCTATCATCCCTTGAGTCTATATCATCCTTCTTGATGGTTTTTTTGAATCCACTTTTCTACTTATAAAACTTTCTTAAAATTCAAGATAATTAAGCCAGTTCAATTTCAAAATCAGATGTATCTGAATTCTTATCCTCTATAACTTTTTTATTTACTATTTTTCATTGAATTTGAGATGTTACATCTAATTTAGTAATATAAATTTCCACTACGACTTTATAATATTAATATTAATATTTCATTTTAGTTTTATACATCATCAGTAACCCAATTAATTTTCTCATTGTTATATTTTTGACAAGTGATGATTGTCAAATTACAGCTGATATACCATTCCATTTAGAAGGTAGTACTCTCAGTACTTTTAAAGCTTGATATATGTATACAACAGGATCACCTAAGTATAAATTCTTATTATTATTATATATAGGAATTCCATTTATCTGAGTGATAACTTCTCAACCAAACATTCTGAATTTATAAAATTTCACCTTTCCTATTGCATACCTCAATTGACTTACATTATTTGTTCCTTTATAGGAAACTACAATGGTTTAACATATTTCATAATTAGTGGGAAATTATAAGACATGGTTTAATTCATCTGGTCCAATACCATAGATAATTGCAATCATATATTTTTAATTTGTGTCGTACTCAGCCTCTATAGCAGCTGTCCAAGTTGCATGATTTTCAGGAATTATAAAAGGAGTAAGGATCTTTGAGTAGAATTTAAATCCCAAATTCTTAAAAAAGATAATTTTTCATGATTTCCAGCTTCCCTAATTTTCACCATTGAAATAAAGAGAAAGAATCATTGATAGTACTTCTCTGTAATCATTCATTTCCATCTTTGTATATACCTTATACTTTTAGGTTGTTATTTATTTTTCCAAAATATCTATCTTATAAAAATATTTAGGTCAAAATATAAAAATAATCACAATAGGGGGGGGGGGTGAATTGTGTCTTTTCAAAATCATTCACAATTCCGACTTTGGATGTTGACTGATGATTATGCTGATAAGCAGTGATTATCTTCTGTATAAAATTATGAGTAGCGGAAAAAATAGATGTACATAACATAGCTATAAATAGTGGTTTAGGGCATAAAGATCCCCTAGTATACTCCACCATTTACTCTCAATGCGATTTTAGTGAATTTCACTAGTCAGGTCCTCATATCATGAGACCAATCCATAACTGAGTGTAGGCAGTTGACCCCTTTACAAATAAGGATAAAAATAGGGCCTTGTAGTTCTTTAATAGAGAACTAAAAAACAACATCTTAGATCAAGAATATAATACTATAGAAAATCTGAGTATGGGTAGTTTAAGCTCTCAATAAAAAAGATATTTATTAAAAAGATTTCTGTTTAAACTTCACAGTTGAAATATCAACTGATAGTAGATGGATATTCTTCTTCAGAAAATAGTTTCTTTAAAATAGCGTAGTTCCAAAGCGACCAGGTGGAAATAGATCATTGAAATAAAAAAACCAAATAATTGTTGCAGACATATAGAAAATACTAGATTCATAACATGTATATCTCCACTATATCCTCTTTTGTAGAAAACAATGTATAGTTTATTGTTACAGTAGATCTATAAAAGATCTTCACAAAAATGCAGTTTCAATCACAAAATATGTGTCTCATTATATGGATCAATATATATCTCTATATAAATATTCTGTTTGGATTCATAAAGATATATATAGAACAAATACACCAATACAATAAATAAAGTAGAGAGCCAACTTTTTAATTCCTAGTCCAAGAAAATTTCTTGATAAATCATATGAATTCAAAATCCAGATACAGCTCATTATAGTTATAACTTCCCTTAAGAATATGAGAGAATTTATCTATTTAATAATATTATTTGAATAATTCCTAATGAGATTTGAATCATTCAAAAACAATTATTAAATTGGACAAATATTCTATAATGTCTATTGCACGAAACTTTAATAAAATTTTAAATTCAAATCTCCGTTGATGAATAGTCAAATGTAATGTTCCATAAAAAACGCCAGAATACAAAAGGTAGGGTTCAACTACGTAGAATTCATTCTTTGAACGTAAGGTTGAAAACGTATGGTTTCTCACAGATGTAAGGTGGTTAATCCCAACATTTTTTTCTCAAATGTAAGGTTCCATACCTACGTAGGGGTTTTAACCATACATTTTCTCTTTTTTAAATGTACGGTTTTATCCAAACCTATGGTTTATTATCCATATGTTTCTATCAATGTATGGTTGATTAACTATACACAATAAACTTTCAACATAATTTTTAATACAAATGTAGGGTTTGTTCATTTAGTTACATTCTTCAATGTATGGTATGAATAGTGTTTCCAAAAAATGATTGAGAGTGTTTCAAACACATTGAAGAATATTCCATGGAAATAATAAGCTTCAATATAATTCCAAAATAAAGAATATATAGAATATTAATTCCATTAAATATACTTAATGTAATATCGTTATTAAAACGAACAAGGGTATTTCTGAGTATAAAATCAATATGATTTATATATTATTGTTGAGAAAATACATGCCCAACAGATATATACTCAACCAAAATGATTTTGTCTAGTTTTTGGACTTTTTGTGGTTATTATAATTTTAATTAAAATTATTTTATTGATTTTTCATTGATTAAATTTTTTTTTCATCGTCAATGTATAATACTTTAAGTTAATTATTTATTTCCTAGAAATTTAAAATATAATATCTTGGTAAATAAAAATTTTTTATCTTTAAAAAGAGTATTTATAGTTTAATTTATCTTCTGTAAAACCTTATATTAAAAACAATATAGTTATTAAAATTTGGGAAAGTCATATTTATCTTTTCCTAAATTAAAAAACCATTAAATCACATAATCTCATCCAAGTGGCTTCAAAAGTATACTATTTAGACCCAAGGATGACATAGGTCTAAAAACACTCATCTGATCATATTTGGACATGCGTTAGGGTACATTAATAATATTATATTTACCCTTAATTACCTGATTCACCCACTGGCTGTATTAATAATAATTACTGAGATTACTATTCATAATGACTAAAAAATAAAAGAAATATATTTATATAATTTGAAACTATTTATTAAAAAAAAGGAATTAATTATTAAAAATAAAAAACAAATAAGATTTAGTAATTAATTTATAGGTAATATCATTGTCATAATGAGAAAATGAATTTTATAAGTTATAACATTGTATAAGATTGAAACGTTTTTGCGTATATTTAATGTAAAATTAATTCCAATGACCTAAATCATATTAAATGATAAAAATATTATATATTAATACTTTATAACCATTCAATAATATAATTTAACCATATAAATTATTTCAATGAAAAATGTTGTTTTCAATTAGAATTTAGTTTCTTTTATAATATTTATCAGAACAAGAAAGTTATCAGAAAATATCAAAAATTAATTCAAAGTAAGTTTTTTATATCCCTATTCTATAGAAGAAGTTTATTATGTCATATAAAAGTAATATATTTTTCATAATTTTAATTTAAATGGGTTCTCCATTAAAAGCCAGTAAAATTGCCCTTTTGAACATTATTGTTTTTTATACATAAAATAGGGTTTATTCATATCCTATGACAAAAATATCTCTTGGATGAATATCAGAAATATTTTATTAAATATATAACATGTGTATTTAATTAATTTAATTTAGTAATTGTAATTCACATAATTTATTAATAAAAAAATCATTTACATTTGATTGGTTTTTTTAATTGGTATCCAATGAATTCACCAAACATTTTCATAAATTAGATATATTTATTTCCTCAAACATAAATAATAGGTTACAATGGTCATTTAATACTAATGGTGTCTCAAGGTTTTTTTAAACTTATGATAGCGTGCCATGAAACCTATTAAAGAATTAAAATTATTTAAAGAACATATTTCATAAAAACATCCACATTTTAAATTCTACACACTTTAAAATAAATTCTGCCCTCGAAATCCATCACCTGGATAGAAAAATATGAGGATACCTCTACCTCATCACATCAAAAAGTTCCCATGTACCTTCCTCAAATTTTTCATTCTTCTTATAAAATTTAACCAAGGGAGAGGTCTTGTTTCATAGAATAATTTTACTATAATCAAGAATCTCTAATAGTTGTTCTTCGTAAGAAAGATATTTCTGTAGAGGTATGAATTATGAGTTTAGTAAATGTAAATAATCATGTATTTACATTTTCAAGAGAGATACATGGAACACATCATAAACTTGAGAGATATCTGGTGGAAGTGCCAATTTATAAGTTACCTTACATACCGGATCAAGAATACCAAAAGGACTGATATACCAAGAGATCAGTTTGGCCTTCTTTCCGAATGTGATTACTATCTTCCCAGAATATATTCATTAAAACACCTAATCACCCACTTCGAAATCTAGTTCTTTTTTTCAGTTGTATTGATATCTTTTTTGTTAACTCTGATATAGTCTTATGTTTTGTGGAATATATTTGACCACCTATACCATTACATCAATAAGATCAGGTCCTAATAACTTTCTATACCGAACTTCATCCCATAAAGTTGGAGTTTCTAACTTCTTTTCATATAGGGATTCATAATTATCCATCATAATAATGGAGTTAAAGATATTATTGTAAGAGAATTCTGCCAAAGTTTGGTGTTGATCCCAAACTCCTTTTAAATCCATCGATTAAGATCTCAACTGGTCTTCTAGTGAATGAATTGTCCTATCTGATTGATCATCTTTCTAAGGATGATAATAAATTATAAAACAAAACTCTGTATCTACTGTTTGCTGCAATATTCACCAGATCATTGAGATAATCCTAGGATCGTGACAAGATATAATGGAATGTGGTTCTCCATGCAATCTTAACATTTACATTACATATATCCCCTCAATATGGTCATGATTGAAATCCTTTCTTATATAAATGAAGTGTTCCAACATTATAAGGTGATAATCTATAACCCGAATAGAATTATAACCTTTATATGTTTCAAAAAGTCTGATAAAAAATTCCATAGTGATGTTTTCCTATTTCTATTCTGGTATGGGTAATGGTTATAATATCCCCTTAGACTTATTTATATCATCTTTAACATGTTATCAACCCAAGAACCAAGATATATATTTAGCAACATATATTTTCATATCTTCCCACTAGAAATACTCTTTTTGGTACCTATACATCTTTATGCTTATAGGATGAATAGAGAATGACGTACAATGAGACTCATCCAACAACTCCTTCTTTAATCTTGGAATGGGAGGAATTCAAACATTGTTCATAAATCTTATTATCCCATCCCAATAAAGGTTGAATTCAGGAATATTTATCACCTTTTTTTAGATCTAGATCTTCCTTATACACCTCTATAATCATCACTTGTATAGATGGTTGAACATTCATTTGAGAAAGATAATATTTTCCCCTTACATAAAAATTTCAAGATCCATCCTTTTCAAATCCAGAAATATTAGATCTTTTATGATACTCATTATGGATAGTTTAGAAAATTTATTTTGACTCAAGGAAACATCCACCTTGTTTTCTGTCCCAGGGTGGTAATGTATTTTGAATTTGTAATCTTTAATAAACTCTAGCTATCTTCTTTGGCACATATTCGTCTCCTTCTATGTGAAAATATGCTTTACTATTTTATGGTCATTATAAATATCTCACATTTCACCATAAATATAATTCCTCATTATCTATAATGAAATTATTACATAGCTAACTCCAAATCACAAATTGGGTAATACTTCCCTTGGATTATATATTATAGAGAGGCATAATCTATCACCACATAATTTTTCATGAGAACACATCCCATCCCCTTCTTGGATGGATCATTCTAGACAAAAAGCCATTATCCACTCCAAGATAGTGTGAGAACAAGTTCACAGGATAACCTTCATGTTACCTCTTTGAAATTATCATCACATTCCACCATCAACACGAACATAACCACTTTTTGAGTCAACTTGGTGATTCGATTAGATAGTCATGATTTTTTTTTCACAAAACATTGAAAATGACCATACCAAACAAAAAATACATAGGATATCAGTTACCATTATTGTTCTATTCCATCATTTAATAACTTATATTTTTAATGGATCCATAGATACCCCCTCTATTGAGATTATGTGACCCAAAAATGAAACTTTAGGATGCGAAATTTCACACTTTGTAAATTTTTCATAATGCTTCTCCCATATAAGGGACTTCAATACAATTCCCAAGTGATCTTCATGTTCTTCATTGATCATAGAATATAAATGAATATCACTTATAAAGAGTATCAACAAATGATCAAGATAGTCTCTAAAGACTCTACTAATTAGATCCATGAAGATAGAAGGGGTATTAGTAAGGCCAAAAGGAATCACTATAAATTTATTGTTTATATACATTGAATGTAATTCCTTCATTGGAATATACTACATCTTGACCCTAAATTTATGATATCCTAAAATAATATCGATCATATAAAATTATTGAGCTCCACATAGTTGGTTGAATATGTCTTTAATGTAGGCACGATGATTTTTTTCTTGACAGTGATATTTTTATGTTCTCTATAATCAATGTAGAGTCTCATTGATCAATTTTTCATCTTAACAAACATAATATATTCACCCCATGTTATTGAACCATGGCATATGAATCCCTTCTCAAGATTATCTGGGAGTTCTTTCATTAATTCCTAAAACATAATTATAACAATTCAATAAGATGTATTTAAAATATGAACGACACTCAATGGAATTTATATTTAAAAACAACATCATGATTTAGTGGGAGACCTAGAAATTATTTGGTAAAGACATAAACAAAATTCTTGTATAATAGGTTCATTCTTAATGGTTAGTTTCTTCCTAACCATTTTATATAGATAGCTATAATTTATATGAACAAGGACCCATAACATGGTGGAAATTTCCACGGGATAGTTAGATTCGTCCATGAATTGATAGATGATCATATATTGATCCAAAATATGAAATTAGAATTATCTTCCTTGGAAATTGTTGTGAGATACAAAGAGAGAAAACCAATCCATGACAAAAATAACATAAAATTCCACTAATGAAAGGATCACAAGATTTGCAGGAAGCACTTACCCACAATCTTCAACTGGAAAAGAATTATAAACTTTTGATGTGACTATTGTTCCATTAAGAGTTTCCACATTTAAATAAACATCTAATTATTATGTTATTATGAACATACCATTCGAATATTATAATGAAATAAAAGAGTGGGTGGATCCATAATCAAATAAAACGTTATCTACATTAGAGTGACTGATAAGTGTACCTTTCACCACATCATTATCATACTCTACATTTACGATAGTGATCACATGTGACCATCATTTTTCATTGGCCTTAACAATTTTTTTGATGTCGATCATCATCGATAACCCATGGATTAGAGAACTTTTCATAATATTGCCCCATTTCGTAGCAGATTTAGCATTGAAGTGTCAGAGCTACATTTTGTGTATACTTTTTTTTTATCATTATATATATTTTTCCATCACATTGATATTAATGTAACCAATGAATTTATCTCCCAAACATAAAATATTTTCTACTCCATTTATAAAAATTGCATTCATGTTTCTTTCCACACTTTAAGAATAAGTGAAAAGACACTAAATAATCGATTAATTTTACTCTTAGGTTGGATAATAATTCCAGACGCATACCATTAAGGTCCAATAATTTTTTTCCATTGGTAATAATAGATTCGTCAACCTTTATCTTAAGGTCATGGAACTCCTTATCCAACAATTTTTTAATAACATGAGGAAAAAAATTATTGATAGGAATGTAATTGAAATCATCCCATTATATGGTTTACATTTCAACTCTTTTCCTTGTATTATTGATACTTTTCCAACATTTTTCATCTTTACGTTCCAAATAATAGATAGTTCATGTGACTTTATCATGTATTGAACATTGGAGTACGGAAAATATCTTTTTAGTTGTACTGATGCATTGCTTAGCCACTAGTGGGTCAGAAGACCCACTTAAAGAAGGCTGGTTATACCTAATAAATGAGTCAACAAAATTTTGTTCCCTCTATTTCCCATCTAGAAGTCATGTTTGATTAATATCTTGAGAAAGTTGTGTGAGCAGAGAGAATATATTTTTCATTCTATATTCTACATCATTTAGTTTCCCTAGAGGAAAATCATTGTGTTTCCCATCACATTCCATAATACCAATATTCCTTTGGGTTGCATCCATTGAGTAAAACCAAGAAGCATAGTTTGAGAAACACTAATAATAATGGTAAAACAACATAATCCAGAATAAAATTTCAGTTTAGGACACTTTAGGTTTTATTATAGGATATTAATTATCATTTATAAAACACATGGATTTTAAATTATACTATGACATACCCTTAAGGTTATTATAAAGGTTTTCTCATCTTAGTTTCCAATGGATAACTATACATTTTCTCTGATACCATCTATAATGGACCGTACATTAAATATATAATTATTACTTCAAAATTGAGTTATAGTCATTAAAAATCATAACAAAAAAATGCCAAAACTGTATAAGTTTACTGTCTTTAGAATATGGGAATGTAAAAAAACTAGCTCATAAGACATATAAAGTGTCTCCTACTTATTTCTTCATAACTAGACCAATCTTTGTCATATATTACTTAATACACTTCTTCCTAACATGGGGACAAGAAATATAATATAGGGTGAGCTCAGATGATCAATAAGGGTAAAAAAGGGAGATATAAATCATATAATAACCATAATACATAAGTACGTAACATTTTAAAATATTATGCTACATATTAAATATCATGATATCATGTCACGTGAAAAATAATAAATGTTCATAAACAAACAAGAAACATATTATCAAAAGTCATAACATAAGACATGAAATTTGTGGAATATACATAAGTAGAGAAAATCATTTTATATTAGTCATGGATCATTTCCAAGACCATCGTAGCTAACTAAGTACATTACTGAACTGAGATAACTCCTCATTCCATCCATATATTTCTAAATAAGTTTTACTTCTTGTTTCAGCCAAGTATTACTAAACTGATATCATTTCACATTCTAGCCCTGTCCATCTCTTGATATTTAAGTATTTACCTAATGAATTGGAGGGAGATATAGGTCACACCCATATCAGAGTGAAATAAATCTTATGTGTGCCACAAAACAATAATTAATTCTTAATAGAAAAAACCAATTAATAAAATGGGTTTCTTAAACATCATTCGGTCATATCATAATCCATGTAAAACTGATGGAAATCATAAATAGCATTCCATCATAATACAATGAAACCATAGGAATAATTGTGATAGTATATTTAAAACACAACCCTATTAAATAATTCCACCTTAGATGGAAAATAATTTTTATAGAACATTTTCAATTAATTCCTGATGAAAATATCCTTTCTTATTCAAAAATAATTTTTTCTCAATATTCTGCACAATTTTAAAAGATTATAATTTCTTTGAAAATAACCATGAAATATTATAATTTATGATTAATGCAAATTAGGCATTGTTAAAATTAAAAAATATGTTCTTGTCATATAAGTTAAAAGAAAAACTTCTTCTCGTATTTATTTCGGATAATTCAATAAGTACCTCATATAAAAAATTAACAAATATTCCATTCATACCATTTGATTAAAATTTACAAATTGGTAAAATTGGATTTAAATTTTTTTATAATAATAGAAGTAATATTTTGGAATTAATGTTTAGGAAACATGGACATGGATGATATATATACCCTAGTAAATATTTACATATAAATAATCATTGATAACAATGAGATTGAAAAATTATCTCTTAACTTAGGTCTAATATCCATTGTATGTTTCAGAACCACAAATATAATAATTTAAATAATTTCATTGAATTATTCAAGAATCATTTTAATGTTATGATATCATATATGATCATATTATTTTTAGTTTTTCAATCATATTTAATTATTACTCATTATTCGAGTATTAACAGCTTCATTTTCTTTTGTAGGTTTTGTCAAATAAGATCTAGTTATCTTTATTAGGTTATATTTATATCATTTTCAAAATGATATTAATATAACATATATAATGTTTATTGGTTATATCAATTTATATAATCACTCATTAATAGATATCATGTAGAATGAATCACATTGTATAATGGAGATGGTAGGTTGTACGTACACACGAGTGACGATACCATTCCCATAATTGTAAAATGGTATGGATGTTGATGGTATAGTTTTTGGTATAGAATACATATCTTATTATAAAAATAATAAATAGGTATCATTTACATCATTTTACCCATCCATGTAAGGTGGTGGTGAAAAACATATTACACCACGACATGGAGACGATAAGTCGCACATACAGACATGTGATGATTTAATTTTTGTTATGATGGATATAAGGTGTAATATGGTTGTTACATAATAATAATGACATCTCAGTATATAAGTGATATTGTAATGATTACATTATAATAAGAAAATAAAATCTGACTATAGATTTTTATAATGGAAATGTTAAAGGGATGGATTACCTTCATGGATAAATGTTATGTAAAACGTGGGGGAGGATGTTCCCATTTATAATTTAGGTGAGGGGCACTTTTGAAATCTCTAAAATATTAATTTATTATAAAATCAAAACACATCAAAAACACCTTGAAAATGTCATATTTTAAAATATGAGAGGGGATAATTTTTTAATATCATCAACTAATAATTTTTAGAAATGGTTTTCTATCACATTAATCCATATCATTTTAATTATCCCTTGGTTATTTAATTTAATTATAAATAAGTTAACAAATTATTAAATATTAAAAGAGTGAAATATTTTCTTATTTTTTTCAATTATAACATAAATGCACCATTTAGAACATTTTAAACCATATCATATTTTTTAAAAAAAATACAACGTATTATTATTTTTAAATAATTTAATAAAACATTATTTCGATAAACAATCAACAGTATCAATTTCAACAATATTTAATATATATTTTTTTTAAAATATTAATATATCATGTTAAATTAGTAAAAAATATTTTATTATATTCGTAAGAGGTTATGGTAAACTAGAAAAGTCATTTCAGATATTAATTACCCCATATTATATTTATTTTAATATTTTAAATAGCATTTATTTTTTAACATCATTAACAAAAAAAAATTATTACATTAGTTTTCTGTAATTATTTAATATTCATAAATTTTTAATATAAATTAAAAATAAAATACAATAATGAAGATAAAACCTATATATTTTAGAATAATAATTATATTAGAGTATATATTCTAAACAATCCAATATTAAAATGTTATATTTATTAAAACATGAATGTGAGAACCTTAATATCACATTAAATTAAATATTATAGCTGCAATTATATTTTCTATATGTCTCAAAACAGTCAATAAATCGCCCATTTGATAATTAGGGTAAATATATAATAAAAAATAAGATGTGGTCAAGTTTTTATGTCTTTTAATGGATATTATAAATTTAATAATAATTATTTTAATAATTTTTCATTAATTAAATAAAATTTTATCATAAATGTAGAAGAATTTAAGGTAATTATTTATTTCTTAAAAACTAAAAACAAAATACCATTATAAATAAAATTACTTTATCATTAAAATGAGTATTTATAATATAATTTATCTGATATACTACCTTATATTAGAAATTATATATTTATTAAAATTTTAGTATGACATGATTAACTTTTCATTGAATAAAATAAATTAAATGTCATAATCTCATCCAAGAGGCTTCAGAAGGATACCATTTCAATCTAAATATGATTTATGTCGTAAAAACTCATGAAATTATATTTGAAAACGATTTTGGGTAGTTTTGTAATATTATTTTTACCATTAATTACCCAATTTACCTTTTTACTCTGTTTATAAAAATTATCAAATTTACTATTCATAATGCCAAATAATAAAAAACTCTATTTACATAATTTGGAAATATAGATTCAAAATTTTAAATTTATTTTTAAAAAGTAAAAATATATAAGTTGTAGTAATTAATATAGATTTAATCACATTTTTTGAATGAGAGAATGAGTTTTAAAAGTTGAAACATTGCAAAATATTGAAATGTTTTGACATTTAAATTTAATGTACAATTAATTTCAATGAAAAAAATTATATTAAATGATAAAAATATATTATATGTATGCTTTAAATCCATTCAATAATATAACTTAACCATGCAAATTATTTCAATGAAAAACTTTTTTTCAATTAAAATTTAGAATATTTTACAATTCAACAAAACATGAATGTTTTCAGAAAAATATCAAAAAATCATCCAAAGTACATTTTTGTATAACTATTCTGAAGAAAAAGGTTAGGTTGTAATATAAAATTATTAAAGTGCAAAATTTTAATATAAAATTGGTTCTCTATTAAAAGGTGGAAAATTTTCTCTTAAAAACTATCATGTTATATATATAAAATAGGGTCTATACATATATTATGACTGAAATAACTATTGTATGAATATAAAAAGCATATTATTAAATATATAAAATATATATTTCATTAATTTCATTTACTAATATTAATTAATTTAATTTATTAATACAAAAATATAAATATTTCCTTTACATTTAATCGGTGTATATATATTTTCGCCCATAAATTCAACATAAATTTTCAAAAGTTAGTTATATTTATTCCTACTAACTTAAAAACTTGGTTATAATGGTTATTTTTTTAATGTCATCTCATGGTTCATTTGAACTCACGATTTCACGTAATATAAGCTTTTAAATAATTAAAAATATTTAATGAAAATATTTCATAAAAATATATGGGTGATAAAACTATGGTGAAAGCTTACCATGTCACCTGATCCTTATGTGTCCCAACCTCATTGAAAAAAAATAATAAAACACAATCACTGACCTTGTTCTTTTGAGTTCATCTGCTATGATCAATGTATGATTTCTAACAAGACTAAGTGGTAACCATCCGCTTTCAAATCAATTCAACGTACTCCATTGTCTCCAAAAGAAGATGAGGTCCAAGCATAACTTCTTATCCTTCTTCCAAGAAACACATGGTTTAGAAACATGTCCTACCATGAAAATCCTCATAAGGATCAATCTAAATTGTATCCTAGAAGCTATTTCTATACGAGAAATCAACTATAGGTATATGCCTCTACCACGAGCCCCCAAAATCTAGGACACATGCCGCCAATATGACCAAAAGAACCTAAATCATGCATTATGAATGGAAATATCTATGGGGGTGGTATGTTGTACTAAAAGAACCTTTTTACTCAATCCCCTCTCCATCCATTTCTAGAATCTTGATGTAAACTGGGAGTCCCTATTAGAAATGATAGTACACAGAGCCCTAAGAAATTGTGCTATCTCATATTAATAGATCCTTCCATGCCAGTCTAAACTAAAGTGTTCTTTAATAGGTATAAAATGAGCATCATTCATGATCCTATCAGCAACAAACCATTGGGATTCATTTCCTCGAGGTGAATTTGGTAAACCTATCCGGAAATCCACTACGACAACAACCTAGTTCTACTCTAGGATGGGTAACTTCTGTAAAAGTCTACGTAGATTCTAGTGTTCTGTCTTCAGCCGATGACAGGTGGAATAACTCCTGAAAAACCAAACTACATCAATTTATAATCCTAACCACTAGTATTATAGAAGTAAATATTTATACATCTTTGGGACATTTGGGTGTACTGGACAAGATGATGCATGAAAATTCCACATCATCTCCTCACACTTTTCTGTTGAATCCAATACAAGACCATGTGTCCAGATAATTTCATCTTTTCCTAGGGTCTTCCCAGGAGGATGATATTCCCCTAACACACTCACCCATAGGACTAGGGCTTCATAGTATGATATCTACCTCAGCCCTACAATATCCAAAATTGTAGAGGTAACAGCTAAGGACGATAGAAAAATGTTCACATAACTATCATAAAACTCTAAGTGTATCTTAAATAACAAATCCATGATCATTCCCTTGATACTATAATACTTAAATATCAGTATCTGAGTTCTGTTGGTCAGTGTATTAGCCATGACATTTCCATTACTAGAAATTTATATGATCATAAAATAGAAATACATTCGGTATTCCACCCAAATTCTCTACCTTATATTCAAATCACACTATGTAAATATGTTCTTGAAGACATTGTGGTCTGTGTACAACATAAAATTCTCTCCATGTGTGTAATTTCTCCAAAAATTCAATGCATGAATAACTACATCCAACATGAGATCATGCATCTAGAAATTCCTCTCGTGTGGCCTTAATTGCAGAGACCAATACACCATAAATCTATCTCATGTTGTAAGAACTTCAACTTGACCAATACTCGATACATCCCGGTATATATTTTAGCTCTATCCAAGATCTGGATAAATAATTGTAGGCCTTAAATTCAACCTCCCTTTTAGCTCCTAAATTCAGTCTCTTAGGAATCTGGCCATACAAACTTCATACACTTCTTATTGAAGCCCGTAAGCGGGGCTTCTAGGCATGAGATGCCCTGTATGTAATTCATGGTGTAACCAATGTGCCCCAAGAGACTCCATAACTCATTGAATTTCTTTGAATGATCCCAATAAACTACATCTCCCAGACTCATTACTTCAAATGATACGTATTTCTCTAAGATAATGTGATCTAGGAAGTGAATCTGATACATCCAAAACTGGAAGATTATGATATTATCATATCTAATGCTCTCATAGTATATTAAATATGATATAAATATGTTTGGAATGGTAATTTTTTATTTTGAAAAAAAAAGATATGTTCTACAAAATCCACTATAAATGAATCAATAAATGGATGGAAAAATAAGTTCATTAATTCCACAAAGGCTGTTGGAGCATTCATGAGACCGAACGACATAACAATACAATCATATAAACCATAACTGTTATGAAATGTTTTTTATGTATGTATTATGGTCTAACATGAACCTTATGATAGATAAATGTCAAATAAATCTTTGATAACACATGATATCCTCAGAGATGGTCAAAGAGATCATCTATTCATGGAAAAGGATACCTATTCTTAAACTCCAGGTAGATCAGATCTATTTGACATCCCATTCAACCTTGTGAATTAATACCCAAACCTCTAGTGATGTTAATATCACCCTATGATGATAACAAAAAAATCATGAAATAATACCAACCATTTATTCTTGATAATGATGTCAAAACTAGTCATCTGGAGGAAAAAATAGGTCCCATGCAATGTGACACCCATCTATCTTAAGGGTGAAGTTCCTACATTAATGTGCATCCTCCATTATGATGCCCAATATAGTTTCATGAATCATCACACCTTCTTTATTGTAAAAACATAGCCCAGGGATTTCTAAAACAAGTACTGATACAATGATCCATGAAGCCCCTATATCAAATAGTCTAGATGATATAGTTCATGCATCTTGAATAGTACCTATGGAAGTAAAAGGTATAAGATCCTTCTCCTAAATGGTATATTTTACTAAATATATTTTTCCATAACCATGGACATATGATATACCTTTTATGCACTAAGTATATCCCCTCTGTTGTCCCTGAAAAACCGATGGATGACTACCATAACCATGACTACTACCTCAACTTGATCGGCCAACTTTATTCTAGCTCCCAACCTAATGAGAAGCCGAAAACCTCTCACCTAAATATAGAGTCGGTGCAACCCATCCATCACTATATGTCGGAGGAAAATATCTCCCTAAGTTCTGTAGATGACCCATCTTGCCACAGGATCAACACTCGACTGGATGTATCATACACTGAGGACCCCTATGTCCCAACCTATCACTTTATTTTCACTTCACCTGGATACCTTAGTATGTTATTAGGATACTAGTATCACCATGTTAAATCTATATATGATGCTTCCTACTATTGATCAATTCAATTCTTGATCTAAGTGCCAAACCATTCTATCTATTACCCTAGACTCTCTCATATTATGCTCTGTGATAAGCGCTTGATTCACTAATCCAAAAATGGTAGTCAAGAAAAATACATTCACCTATGATGGGATTTCATACCTGATACAAACCTCAAATATTAGGGATTTAGATAACTCCAAACACATCCTAAAAAGCATGAAGTACCAAAGCACAATGAAATATTCCGAATATTACATAACAAATAACACTCCCCTCTCCAAGCACATGAAATATCAGGCTCTATCAGCCCTCAATGTATTGGGATATAATTATTCATATAATTCCATATGAAAATCTCTCTTCTAAATCTCACTAAAATGATCCTTATGTGAAAAGAAATTCCATTATCTCTTGGTGGAATCATGATGAATATATGAACCAAGAATCACCTGCATCTCAAGAGGTGTCTCTAGATGCTGAAATATAAACAGAATAGACTCTATTCATTATTCCACATCCCATGGTATTCCATCTCTAAAAAATTAGGCAAGATGATGCTACTATAACTCACGTGATAGTTGTGACATAGTTGGGGTTTGTCACGGTGTTCCCAGCAATAGTATGCATGAATCATAAGAACCCCTCATGGAACTGTTCCATAGCACCTATGTCTGGTACAGCTACTAGTTCCTCATCTGGAACTGCTGAAAGATCTACTAGTTTCTGATGGCCTACCACCTCTGGGGTATAGTCTTCGCCACCGTCCCAGTTTTTGACTATAGGAAACTGTGGTAGAAAACTAATACCAATTGAAAGTGCACTCATAAATTCAAGAACATTATTGATGTTTATAGAAAAAATATGTAAATATGGAAATAGGATAGGTACAAGCCTTCCTATATAAGATCTCACCCCTCTTCCTTCTCATTGAGTTAGGTCTGGGCGTCATACTGATCATATATAAGTAAGAGATAATAACTACTGCACGCTACTAAGGTCGGGACTATGTCATGGTCTGTACAATTATAAATTTTATTTTTCATTTTAATTAAATCCATTTCCATTTCATTTGAATTTATACTCAATTAAAATTTATTATAGTTAATTTTAAAAAGGTTGAGCCAATGGTTCCCCAAATTCTGATCACTAAGGGGCCAAACTCCTCAAAAACCAAAGTGTGGAAACCACCTAATTCAATTCAAAATACATACTTGAATACCTTTCACAAAAATATTTATATCTATCACTACACCTATAAAATTTCCTGAAAAAAGTAATGTATCCAAAATGGCATTGAAAAATTCATGGAATGTGATTCTTGTAAAGTACCTAATATGATGCATGATATGGAATAACCTCATGTCATCAGGTTTAAATGAGATAGTACACACAATAAGATCTATAATATAAACAGAATACATGTTCATCACCCAATATTGGAATTAGATAAAAAATAATAGTAAAAATCCATAAAATATCACATTAATTTGAGGAAATCAAGATATTTCATGTGTGTGGGATAGCTACTCACTAGGAAAACTTATTAACAACTTCCATTTTCTTCATATCGCATTCTATTGAAAATAAATTATAAAACAAACTAGAAAATAATCCTCTGATAAAACTTTTTAACATACTATACCTATATTTCACTCAAAATTTACTCATGCCTAGTTGACCACATAGCCTCAAGAAGGTCTCCCCAAATGCTAGAGGCATCTCACTAGCAGTGAGGTTCTAGTGTGTTTCTATGGGGATATTATAAACTCTTTAATAGAGTATATCCCAATATAATACCAGTATCATATTGTTTGTCGATGAATTAAGTCATAGAGACAATAGATAATTAGTAGAAATATATGGAAATACCAAAAGAAAGATCATATACAATGATGATGATGATACACTTCATATGTCTCTTCGAAATAGACAAAACAATTACTCAATAGTACAATACCATACATATATAAAAATTATAAAATGGAAAAAAATTATACCATCTAGAATCGTGAGCCTTAGCTTGGTCCCATGCTGTAACGACCTAAAATTTTGAATAAATCTTGTTTCCTAATTTTTTGTGTTATTTTATTTTTATACTCAACAAAACTGTTTCATTTGATAACATGAGTATAATTAAAATGAGACCGTTGGGTTTCAACTGTTATATGACCATTGGTCAATATGACTATTGGAAACTAAATGTTGTGATTATTGTATCTAAATACAAGTGATCTTGGTTAATTAATATAGAAATAAGATTTGATGGCCTCATCCAATAGTATGGGGCCAATCGAATCCCATCTAATAGAACATGGGAAGGAGGTATCACCACTGGGATTTGTTCTGGACCAAACCCAAGCTGAAATTCATCGTGTGAAGCTAGAACAGAATCGCATTCATGATAAGTTCAAACTGATAGAAATTTCTAATCGTGCAATGTTGGCTGAGCCGCCCTCAGGTTCTCTCACCATAGAACACCTTACACTTAGTTCCTATGTTGGGGTTATAAGAGGCTATGTAAGGAGACCATAACTGCTTTATGTAATCCTTTGAGATAAATAAAATTGTGTTTTCTTCTTATGGTGAAGTTTGTAAATTTTAAAATGTCCGGATGAATGTTGGATGTATATTATTGATGAATGTGAAAAAAAGAATAATTTAAAATATTTCTGTAAACCTTAAATAATTAATGATGTGTAATGATTTTCAAAAAATCGTCTTTTTTAAATGTGGTCAGTAAGAAATTTGGAGTCTAATATGATCAAAATAATTTTTGGTGAATAGTAATTTATGAATAGTGATTTTACGCTTAGGATTAGTAATGTGACCAAATGTATTAGTAATCTCACTTAAAGAAAGAATTAATTGATTAAGCATTGTGATTCAATAAAATAGGTAAATAATTGTTTCAAAAATTATTAGTCAAGTATTAGTTTTTTTTGTGAATAGTGTTTTTTAATTAAAAATTAAATTAAAAATATTTAGAAAATTATTTTTATAAAATGGACTATATTTTTGAATTCAGAACATCGATATTATGTTAAGGTAATTTTTTGGGTTTTTTCTCAAAAAGATGAATTTTCAGTGAATAGTAAAAATACAGTTTTAGGGTTTCAGTATGTTTAATGACATCATAACTGCATCATGATGTTGTCATGAGATACTTTTAGGGATGGTAGACTTATTAATGGTAAGATAAGGTATGATTTTTCCCATGTTTCCAATACCATGAGAAAATACCACTTGTTTTTCCAATACCACCAATGAGGTGTCCCTTGGGCACTAATGCCTTGTCTCCTCACTTCCCCTATAAATACCGAGACATTATCTCATCCTTTCCATTCCAAAATCCTCCTCAACGAAGTTTTGGTCTCCTTACCTCCCATGGAGTCCCCCCCAAGGTGCCCTCAAGCCTCCCAAGGTCCCAAACTTCATGATTTTGAAGTTACTCTTCATGGTAAGGGATCCTACCTCTCTCTTTCTTTTCAAGTACTTTCTTTTATGTCATTTATTTTATGCTACTTGTTATTTTGTTTGAGGATGTTATTTTATATTCATCCTACTTTAGATTTACTATTCATATGATGATAGACCCCCTCTTGCTCTCATCAATTCATTCTACGAATGCTTAACTGTTTCCGTTAGGCTGTCGAATTTTTAAGTGATTCTTTCACCCTTCTCATTTTCGTGTTCTATTTTCATTTAAATTATTTCATGTTCCTTTTTATTATGTTTGGGTATGATCTATATATCTATCATACTGATCTTTTATGTTCATATGAAGAGATACCCTATTTGATCTATTCAATTCATTTTTTTGATGTTTTAAGTGACGCTGTTAGGCTGTTGAATTTTCATAAGAGAAATCTTATTTTTGTCTTCCTTCCCTGATTTTCATTTAATATGGTATTTCTTTAAAATTTAATTACCATGTTCTTATATCATTTATATCCTGTCCCTATACTGTTTTATGGATCATTTATGAGGGGGTGACCTATGTCCCCTCTCTTCTCAATATTTTCTAAAACCCAATAACATAGCCGTTATGCTGCAGAATTTTCGTCTCAAAATGTCCCTCTATTTATGTCAAATTATTTTATTTTATTAAGTGAATACTCAAAGATATTTATTCTATATGGGTATTCACATATATATAAAAATGTTCTATTTTAATTCAGGGACATACATACATGAAACCCGCTTTCCTTTTTCTGTGGGTTTAATGTGACATAAAGATCACAACTTTAAAGATGTTTTTAAAATGTGATGAATATGAAATGAAACCCATTTATTTTATGCTATATGGGTTGTTTATGAAATTATTAATGATGATATATGTGTCTCACATGATAATAAAGAAAAATTAAGGGTGTGCCTTGATAGCGCTCCAATGCATTGGGTAAATACGTAATCTCTAGAGATTACCATTTTTAACAACACCTTGGTCAATAACGTTGGTAATTTCTTAATGATACATTGGTGAAATGGAAATTATTTTCTATGTTAAATTTTGTAGCCATATCTTCAAGTTAAAAAACACGTTTTTTATAGTATGATATGCCTCGTGATCTCTTTCTCATTCCTTAAAGTTATTTTTCAAGACTTTTGATGTATCTCAAGTTCACATGTAGTATTTTTCCCTTCTTTCCCTTACAGGGCCTTTTGCTCACCCATTCCTTTGATGTATTCCCCCAGGTTATGATATGGTGTAATGAACATAGGATAAACAAATGAATATGTCTTTCAAGTGTTTAAGAATAATGTTTTATGTTGTCATGTATTAAGTTCCCAGTTTCCATGACACTAAACCTTAAAGATCCTCGATTTTGTATAATGTAATGAATGTTTATATGATAAAAAGGCAGGATTTTATAGTTGGTGTCAAATTATGGTTTAGTTATTTGTGGAAATTAGGATATGAAAACTTTAGGTATAACCCTATATAAAAGTTTAAATATATGAAATCTTCCTGGTATTTTGGTGAGTATTGAGTAAGTGGGTTCCAAAAAAATAAATCCCTGTCTGGATAGGGACAAGTAGGGGTGGCTTTGGCACATATGTTCCTAGGAGTGAAAACTCTGACAATGTTCTTCGGGCTTCACCCAAGGTAGCCTAGTGCATGACAACGGGCCTTTCTGTACTCTTGGATTGACACTCTTAGGGGATATGCTTTGGTAAATTCATAAGCTTTGTATGAACCATAATTAAAGGGACAAAGATAAAATAAAATAAAGATTCACATAAGAATATATGATCATGGATAACCTAGATTGGAACATAGGGGATAAAAATTTAGGTTTTACTTTTCTTCTACAAGTTTATCCTTCAATGCTTTAAGTTTCCTTTTCATGATTATTGGCTAAGTATTTAAGCCCCCTAATTATACTTTCTTTTCTTAGTTAATGGCGGGAAATGCAAGAACATGTCCCAAAAACCAATGTGATAGGAAATGTGACAATTGACCAATTAATATGTATAGATGATGAGAGATCAAGTTTAACATATTGTGATTATTCCAAACCAGCTATCAAAAATCACAATTAATAATTGGTACCTAGTTGAATGCCCAAATTCATCAAGGAAGAAGAATACGAAGTCTCAAGGATGTTCATCTGATAAAGTTGATAATTTAAAGAAGACCCAATTTCCTTTGTGAAAAAAGAGTGGATAGGGGAGCCAAGGAGAATGTCACAAAGTAATCGGGAGATGTTTTAGGTGTGGCGTGATTGGGCATAAAGTATCAAATTTCATTAAAAATAGATAATGTGATGAATAGAGATATGGTTCGATCTAATGTACCTTATAATTTTAAAAGTCGTAAATGTGGAAAAGTTGGACATTATCCAAGTCAATTCTCTCTTGTAAGGGATGAGAAGCATGATGAGAATCATCAATCTTCAAGGACAAGGGAACAATGCAAGTCCTATGCTGAGATGGATCATGATGACTAAAGTACATGTAACTTCTTCACAATAATTGTCAATGATTTATTGTATTTTAGTTCGTTCCATATGAGCATATGTTTAATGTTTTCTATGAACATAGATTCACTACCTAATATGGTATTATATCATTAAGGACAACATCTATTATTATGTACCACATCGTGATGTTGTGAAGCTGTTCTTCTTGAAAAAAAAGATAATTAGGGGATTAAAAGATGATTATTATTTTGGAAGACGTTCACCATTTTGGAAACACTATGTGATTGAGGTAAATAGATTACTATGATATTTTCTTTGAGGAGTAAAGGTTGACTTATATTTTGAAGAATATATGAATTTAAGGTGAACTTATAGTAATTTATGTTACTTATGGAAATGATTAACCTATATTGGGGAAAATATGTTTAGGTTAGTTAATTTTGTTATAAGATGTTAGGAGTGGTTGATATTATTTGGAGATGAATGATAAAGTTTATCTTGGAAGACTATGTTATCAAATCCTTCTTGTATTTGGGTTTCAATCTTAGTTTGGTTTATTTTGATAAATTTTAAGGATAATTATTTATTGATTGGTCAATGATGAACTTTGGGTAGTACCATGGAATTTTGAAGATTTAAAAGTAGTTTCTCTTCCTATGGGGTTAATCCTTTTTGAAGAGTTGTTCTATCTTACCCTTTCTGTTCTTGAGATAATGTTTAAAGATAGAAGAAATAAATAGTTAATCTTTTGTTGATTATGTTATTCTTAAGAAGATGATTCTTGTGCTTTTCATGCGACCACGTTTTTTGAATGCTCAACATTAAAGGAAACGATTTGTCTTGGTAAAAACATATTAAAGTATGAAACTCTAATTGAAGGTAAGTATATTTCCTCGTGTTCTTATTCTAGGTAGTAAATGAATTCCTAAAAATTATTAAAAGGAACGTAAAACAAAAACGTTGTTGGTTTAAGTTTCCTACTGGGTAATCAAAGACTGTTTACACACATCATAAGTTTTTTATTTTCTTGTGATTAACTTTATCATAATCATTTTCTCTATCACTCTCTATTAGAACATGACCCTTTGTTTTCTCTTCCATATCCATGTTTCCCTACATGGAATCCTAGTATGGGTTAACTCGGGTGAGCTTTGTACTTCCCTTTCTTTCTTTTAAAGCAATAGTTTTACTAACTCCTTTTCCGATGTGGGACTTTCAATGAAATTTACAAGCCCAATTTTAAAAATTGCGAGGACGTAATTTCTTAAGGGGGGAAGAATGTAATGATCGGAAATTTTGAATAAATCATGTTTCCTAATTTTGTGTGTTATTTTATTTTTTTACTCAACAAAACTGTTTCATTTGATAACATGAGTATAATTAAAATGAGATCGTTGGGTTTCGACTGTTATATGACCATTGGTCAATATGATTGTTAGAATCTAAATTTTGTGATTATTGTCACTAAATACAAGTGATCTTGGTTAATTAATATAGAAAAGAAGATTTGATGGCCTCATCCAGTAGTGTCGGGCTAATCGAAGACCATCTAACAGAACTTGGGAAAGAGGTAGCACCACTGGGCTTTACTCTGGACCAAACCCAAGCCGAACTTCATCGTGTGATGCTAGAATGGAATTGCATTCGTGAGAAGTTTAAATTGATAGAAATTACTACTCTTGAAATTTTGGCCGAGCCGCCCTCAGAATATCTCACCTTAGAACACCTTACACTTAGGTCCTATGATGGGGTTATAAGGGGATATGTAAGAGGACTGTAACTTCTTTGTGTAATCCTTTGAGATAAATAAAATTGTGTTTTCTTCTTATGGTGATGTTTGTAAATTTTCAAATGTCCGGAGAAATGTAGGATGTATAATATTGATGAGTCTGAAAAAATGATATTTTAAAATATTTTTGTAAACCTTAAATAATTAATGATGTGTAATGATTTTCCAAAAATGGTCTTCTGCAAATGTGTTCAGTAAGAAATTTGAAGTCTAATAAGATCAACTTAATTTTTGGTGAATAGTAATTTTTTAATAGTGATTTTACGCTGAGGATTAGTAATGTGACCAAATGGATTGGTAATCTCACTTAAAGAAAGTATTACTTGATTAATTAATGTGATTCAATAAAATAGGTAAATAACCATTTCAAAAATTATTAGTCAAGTAATAGTTTTTTTCAAGTGAATAGTGTTTTTAAATTAAAAATTAAATTAAAAATATTTAAAAAATTATTTTTATAAAATGGGCTTTATTTTTGAATTCAAAAAATCGATATTAGGTTAAGGTAATTTTTGTGGTTTTTTCTGAAAAAGGTGAATTTTCAGTGAATAGTACAAATACAGTTTTAGGGTTTTGGTATGTTTAATGACATCATAACTGCATCATGATGATTTCATGAGATATTTTTAGCGATGGTCGACTTATGAATAGTAAGATAAGGTATGAGGTGTCCCAAGTGGCCAATACCATGTGGAAATACCACTTGTTTTGCCAATACCACCAATGAGGTGCCCCTTGGCCATTAATGCATTTTCCCCTCACTTCCCCTATAAATACAAAGACATTCTATCATACTTTCCATTACAAAATCACCTTCAACGAAGTTCTAGTCTCCTCACCTCCCAAGGAGTTCTCCTAAGGTGCCCTCAAGCCTCCCAAGGTCCCAAACTTCATGATTTTTATGTTACTCTACAAGGTAAGGGATCTTACCTCTCTCTTTCTTTTCAAGTACTCTCTTTTATGTCATTTCTTTTATGCTCCATGTTCTTATGTTGGTGGATGTTCCTTTATATTCATCCTACTGTAATTTTCATACTCATATTACGATAGACCTCATCTTTCTCTCATCAATTCATTTTAATAATGTTGAAGTGGTGCCGTTAGACTGCCGAATGTTTAAGGGATTCTTTCACCCTTCTTAATTTCAAGTTCTATTTTCATGTCAAGTCTTTCAAGTTCCTTTTTATTATGTTGGGGTATTATATCTATATCTATCATACTGAACGTTTATGTTAATATGCTGAGAGACCCTATTTGATCTCATCAATTCATTTTTTTAATGATTTAAGTGACGCCTTTATGCTGCCGAATTTTATAAGATAAATCTTATTTTTGACTTCCTTACATGTTTTTCATTTCAAATGGTATGTCTTTAAAATTTCATTACCATGTTCTTATATCCTTTATATCATGTACCTATATTATTTTATGGATTATTTATTAGTGGGTGACCCATGTCCCCTATCTTTTCAGTATTTTCTAAAACCCTATAACATAGCCGTTATGCTGTAGAATTTTAATCTCAAAATGTCTCTCTATTTATCTCAAATTATTTTATTTTATTAAGTGAATACTCAATTCTATTTCTTCTATTGGGGTATTCAAATATATATCAAAATTTTCTATTTTAATTCTGGGACTTACATACATGAAATCCACTTTCCTTTTTCTGTGGGTTTAAAGTGACATAAAGATCACGTCTTTAAAGAAGTTTTTAAAATGTGATGACTATGAAATGAAACCCATTTCTTTTATGATATATGGGTTGTTTACGAAATTATTTATGATTATATATGTGTCTCACATGATAATAAAAACAAATTAAGGGAGCTCCGTGATAGCTCTCCAATGCATTGGGTAAAGACTTAATCTCTAGAGATGACCATTTTTAACGACACCTTGGTGAATAACCTTGGTAATTTTTTAATGACACCTTCGGGATGGACCTTGGTGAATCATAAATTATTTTATATGTTAAATGTTGTAGCCACATCTTTAAGTTATGAAAAACATTATTTTTATTATGATTTTCATCATGATCTATTTCTCATTCTTTAAAGATATTTTTCATGACTTTTGATGTCTCTCTAGTTCACATGTAAAATGTTTCCCTTGTTTCCCATACTGGGCCTTATGCTCACCCTTTCCTTTGATGTATGTCCCCAGGTTATGAGATGTTGTAATGAACTTAGTATGAACAAATGAAGAAGCCATTTTAGTGTTTAAGAAGAATGTTTTATTTTGTCATGTATTAAGTTCCTGGTTTCCAAGACACTAAACCTTAAAGATCCTCAGTTTTTTATAATATAATGAAAGTTTATGTGATAAAAGGCGGGATGTTATACATGCTCCCATGCTTCTATGTATCTATCAAGAACATATATTTTGGAACTATCCCTTTTCCATACATGAAATTGTATTGTATTTTATCATACCCAAGGAAACCCAAAGAGGTTGTGAGACATAATACCAGTAGGTAACCACCCATGGTCTAGTTCCATCCAGTATATTAATATATATAACATTGTACATTATGTGATATAATAATAAATAAAGTACTGAAAGTAATCATCCTCTAAATTCTAGGTTCTCATTTTATAATGAAAACATTTAATGACTCAATTTCATTTAATTTATAAATCTCAAGTACCACCATGTATCCTGGAGTCCCCTATGAAAATAGGTAACCTATGGATTCCTAAACTAGACATCCACAAAATATAAACAAATATTTACTCCAAGAGTGTTCTTTGGTTGGGAAGATGCATCGTTTAAATAAATTATTTATTCATTCTTTTAAGATCCTGGTCCCATCCACAGAATTCCAAATGTTTAATTTATGTATCACTCTAGGTATAATATAAACAAGAAACCTATAAGAGCATCCATGGAGATCCTCAAAAGAAACCAAGTATCTATTTTGGTGTCCTATAACATCCCTACAAATCTTACCTTTCCTTAGTGCTTCACTAATAGAACCCAACTATCACCCATGGAATAAATGATCAAATTCACTTTGATACCATCCTTGTAAATCCATATGGAATCCACATATCACTTGGCTTATTTTATTCAATACTTTCAGTCCATCCTTGGTAGTCCACAAGGGAGTCCAAATATCACTCAGGAATATGCAATATAAAATCCAAGTAACTCCATACAAGAAATTAATCATTTAAATACATGTTTCACAAAAGGAATATAAGAAATAAATCAATTCATTATCACTTAATAAATTTTATTTATTATTTAGAAGGTCATCTAAAAGAAAAATTCATTTCAATATCACCTTAAAAGGTGTAACAAGGCACTGTCTAAGTTTAGAAGGATTGTCTTAACTTAACTCAATTGGGAATTTTGTTACAATAGGAATTTCAAGATTAAATATTCTATTATAAAGTAAGGGCCAAGGTTTATTGTCATCCATCCCATCCCATTAATTTAAAATATTCCAATTTCTATAGAAACACAATTTATATACTAATTAACAATTAAAATCATCCATTATCAACTCAATATTAACATCCCATGACAATGTGGTAAAATGAAAACCTCAAGGATATCCAATTTCATATACCATATTAATGGTTCATTTAATTAAACAACACCCTAAAGGGGGATATTCTAGTTTCAAGGTCCTCAACCAATACTCATTCATTAATGAGCCTATCTAATTGAGTAGGCTATACCTATCAATTAATTTCAAAGATTAAAATTTATTCAGGGCATCGTCTGAGAATTATGCATGTTCCACAATGGAATATATAAACAATTTAACTCTAAATTAATGACATGAGACCACATACCATAGGTCTATAGTTGATATCACATCTAATATCATCATGACATTTGACTTCAGCTAGGAGAAAATTGAAGAATGGATAGAGAACATAACAATTAAGAAAATTATATTTCACATGATTAACATAGTAGATACCAAATAAAATACACAATTTCTAAACAGGATTCAATAACTCATCGATGAAGATCTAAATATTCGAGCAACACCTGAATCTGAGATCAGACAAAGAAGATACCTACATTCCAATAGTATTCACCAAGAAGGGCACCCAAATGGTGAGTTTGTTGTGCGGGAAATGAATGAAAGATTAAGGTTATAAATAGATTCACATAGGCATATTTTAGAAATTTCACTCAAAATAATAGTTCCACACAGTTGGCCAGACGGTTGACCAAATCATGTAGCAATCATGAACACATTGTTGTAGGGATGGGAACATTGCATGGTTTGACTAACCTTGTTCAAACCATAAAAAAAATCCATTTTCAAAATTTCAGTCATTATCGAATGATTTTGGACCCAAAATTGAACAATTTTATCTAACCATGTGGCCTATATATCCCTACATTCTATCTTAGCATTGTTTAATCTAATCATGTATCCTTGTCTTCACGGTCTAAACTAAACATGCACAAGGATTATTTCACCCCAAAACATGGGTCTTGAGCTCTGAATCATCCCTGAAAACCATCAAAACCATTATTACCCCTAAGGGAATTCATATTATTCCATATTCAATATTTTAAACTAAGAATTTATGGAAATAAAATATTAATACCTACAGAAAGAATTGGGTTCTTATTGTTTTGGTCGAGGTATTAAATGTTTGAAGATATATTATGGAATATAACATGAGATATTTATCTATTTGTGAAAATTTTAAAAAAAATTATTGAATATATTGTAGGAAATTGATATATAATACAAAGTATTGGTATGTAATCCAATTATTTTCAATGAAACATAAGTTAAACCAAATTTGATTCTTTGGGTTATAGTGGTAGGTATACTTCTCATTTTCGACCGAGGTATTAGGAATTCACCAAGAACTGAGAGTTATTTTTATTTTCTTGGGTTAAAATATTTCATCTAATAATTTGACATTATCTAAAAATGTTTATTCAGACATGGTATGAAGAAAGATTGGAATGATTTCTTTGTGGTTTTGTAGACCCATAGAGAGATTATACTAATTTTTAAATTTCCTGTATAATTGATATGTTTTATGTTAGGGTGAATTGGGTTTTTCATTTCATATGATCTATTAATATGGTTTTATGATTGCACATAGAAATAATTGTATATGTTTGGAACATTTTTTTACTATTTAATAATTGTTATAAGGACCCAACAATAACATACATAGATGTTACATCACTATTGCGGAATACTTGAAGAATTACAAAAACATATGCCCAAATACCATATTATTCTGGTGCCTTTGGATACATGGAAACATGAACATTGGTATATAAGTGAGCTAAATTATCAACCACTAAGTTCTTCTTGACTATAACCCTTCTTCGAAACATCATGGACAATAAATATTTTCTTAACCTCGGGAAGGAAATATAAAAATATGTGTTCTCAAATTCCATGTAATGGAAAAAAAGGGAAACATATAAGCATAAAAATTAGTATAAGAGTATGAGAACATGATAAAAAATTTAAAACACCATACCATGGATATAAATTATGATAATAATGAATAATGGAATAAAACTTAAGAGTTTATAATATATGAATCACAATAATGTAAAGAACATATGCCATAAAATCATAACATAGGAAAAAAACATGGAATTGTGGAAAAAATAGAAATATATAAATTTATTTTTATTGTATTCAATGAATTGATTCCAAGACAATATTAGATTCATGGGTTCACTCCCCATACCATCTTGGTAGTCCGGGATAACTCCAATGGAAATCATAGTAACATGAGTCGACTCCTCATATCATCATGTCAGTTATGGTTCACTCCCATGGCCATCATAGTGTTGAAGGTTCACTCCCAATGCTATCATAGTCTATCTTATTAGATATAAATATTTTCCTAATGAATTAGTGGGAGATAAATATCCAACCCATCTCATAATTAAATCATACATACATGTGCTACAGGATCATAAACAATCATATCATAACCCATGAAATTAAATAGATTTCATAAACATAAAATAATATAATAACATGTAGAATCATATAAAGGGTACATAATCATTTTATCAAAAGAATAACACATTAAAGAAGTTGGTTTTAAAACATATAACACTTCAAATAGAAATTGGTTTCATAAAAATAATGTCATTAAAACCTAAACCATTCAAATAATGAATATGAATAGAAACACTGGATTATTTACCTAGAATTTCATGAGTAACACCAATGGTTGTTATCTTATGTGTGAAAAATTTTGAATGATATTTTAAAAACATTTGTGGAAAATATCATTCTTATTTGAAAAAATAGTTTTAAATCATAAACCATTTGAAAACTTTTTTTTTAAAATAACATGAAATCATATAAAAGTTTATTGGAAAAAATTTGAATACATTTTTACATAAAACTTATAAAGAATATTGAGATTTTTTTTTCAAAAAAATTACATTGAAAATAAATTTTAAAAAAAAATCAAAAATATAAACATTTTAAACATGCAAATTAAGATTCACAGAAATGATAATGGGTAAATCGGTACATGCCAAACATTCCTTTAGCATCGTAAAATGTTTAGAAAAGTTTCTCTACCAGAAAATGAAAAGATGATTAATTTCCTAAAAAACGTTTTTTGTTTAAAAGATAAAAAACATTTAAAATATAGTTTAAATATATTAGGATTATAATAGAATATTCATTATAGAATTTTTAGAAAACATGTTTTTAAAGGTACATAGATTTCTGACCAAAGAGAGAGGTAATGTAAAATTTCCCTAAAAACATTTTCTGAATTATATTATGTATGAATAATTGAAAAAAGGTACTATATAAAGAAATCAATACTAACTAGAGGATAAGAAAATTCAGAAATATTATTTAATTATGGTTCATAATATTTCATTAATGAAAACATGACCATAAACAATCTCGATAAACGATGAGATTGTTTCAATAAACTTTTACCGCATGGTAACTATGAATCAAACTCCTCTTGTTGAATAATGATATAACAAAGATCTTTATAGTTTGATTATAAAAATGATATTCATGTTATATCATTTCAATGTAATTTTATACCCCTCATAGAAATATATAGGTGTATAACTTGACATGTGTCTCAAAGAAGGAAAATTAAAAAAATTACATTACTAATGTGGTTGCTTTTGAAACTTAAAGATCGTGATATAAAGATCATAAAATATATATGTAAATACCCATATAATTAATTATAAGAGTAATATAATACATCAATGGGTAGTATATACACCACAAAAAAATACTTTAGTGGTGATTAACGTTTGTATCACACCGAAATAAAGAGTGAGATGAAATTCTCTTACCTTGTTTCTTGACTGTCATCGCACTCATTGAGGAATCGTTTATAAAAATTGAATGTTTAATATAAATATTTAATAGAACCATATTATTATATCTAATACAATATATGATTTTATTATTAAATTATATTACACAGTTTTTTTCAATTCCATATTAAGGTTACGCTTTGGGTAATATCTTTTTTTATACACATGTGTCTTAATTTATAATATCTTTGGACCTTATAATTATATAAATATTTAAATAATTTAATCCATGAAATAAATATCATTTATATTTATTATATGAGTGTTATAATAATCTATATAATATATATATGTATGAAATGGAATACGCTGTTCATGGAGACGGTAGGCTGTATCTACGCATGATCAGTGTTTCTATTTTATTGTATTATATGAGGAAAAAGATTAAATGAAATATAGGTATATATATGTATATATATAATTATTCTAGTATAATTATTATGTCATATAAATAATATAAGTTCATTAAACACACCCTTAATATGTTCTATGCAGTGTGTGAACGATTGAATTCTCTTTGAGGGGACGGTAGTCCACACTTCCTCAAACGAAATAATCGTATTTACACAAGATCTAAAGTATAAATATGTCTGTTTTAAATTAATTAAATAAAACTAAATAAATTATAAATATTATAAATACCATTATTTCATCATAATTTCCCCCATGAGAGGCGATAAAAGAAGAATGAACAATCATTGTTTTGTGACGTCGTAGTTGGTCATACACATAAAGAGTATGTTCATTACCCATTACATGGAAGTGTGTGTGTGTGTGTAGGTCGAAATAATAGAATAAATAAATCTCAGTATATTGAGGATACTGTTATTTTTATATAATAATGTAATAAAGATAGTGGATGGGATAGAGAAAGAAAATACGATAAAGGAGAAAGAGAGAGGATGTTACCTTTTCTATAGGTAACTTCTTTTGATTTTCACCACGGGACTACCATGGATTTATTTTACAAAAATATTGGCGTAAATTATTAACTTATAGATTTTGGTGAGATATTTGTGAATATCATGTCTGAAATTTAGTGGCCTGAGAGGTGTGTGGAAGTAGTAGTAGATGAGGCCATTATAGTGGAGGAGGATTGACACTCTTTTAATATTTTGGAAGAGAGAATCCCTGCCAACATTTTTTATTGGATGTGGATAAAATAATGTTCCAAAGTCTATAAATTTAAGGATAAAGTCTAAATATTTCTATAAAATGGATTATTTACAATTTTCAAGGTCATATTAGGCCTTATGATTAGGGTTTAGTCCCTTGTTAATCTCAATTTCTCCTTAATCTTTGTAATTAATTTTAATTACCGTCACTAATATTTTCGGAAAAAAATAAATATTATATTATTAGGTATTATAAATTATTATGAATAAAAATATGGAATCCCATTTTTAATTCCAATCATATAAGTGGAATATATTAATTTAAATTTAATCATACATACGAGATGATAAAGTGGGTTCTTAAAGTAAAAATGTTCAACAGTTTTCTTGGTTTTTATAACAAATTTCAAAGTGAAATAGATTAAAATAACCTAAATTGGATGATAAGATAAAAATTTCATAAAAAAAACGTTAAAATCAATTAAAAATATAGTTTCAACTTCTAAATAAATTAGTTGAAAATGCAGTTTTGAGTTAAATTTCAGTAATTTTAACAATTCATTGATAAATGAAACGTCACAAAAAATACTAACAATTAACACTACCCTAATTTTTATGTTTCTATTTCATAAATATAGTTATTTTGACATATAATATTTATAAAAGTTCTAAAATATTTTTTATAAGTAGGTTCTCCATCAAATGGTGGTAAAAGAGCATAAATAAAAATATAATTTTTTATGTCTAAAATTTGTTTATTATTATCTTATTTATATTGAAACTGTTGTATGAATATATAATATATTTTATTTAATATATAATATTAAGATATATATTATATTAAAATCCTTCAATAATTTTAATAATTCTAAATTACTAGGATAAAATAGAGTTACGAGTATTAAAAATGTTTTCTAAAAAAATAATCCCTCTATATTCAATTTTTTAATTGTAACTAATGAATTCATTTTATATTTTTCTAAAATTTAGGTTTTCATAAGTTAGATAATACTATTAATAACCACCTACATAATTGATCATTTATGGATTAAAATATTAAATAATATTGTTTTAATAAAATGTTGTTTCTTGGTAAAACTCAATCTTGCATGTTACACAGGTTGTCGAGGAAACTCATTCTTACTTGTAATGTAAGAAGAAATAATTCTTCCCTATATAGAAAGGTAAAATTTATATTTTATTTAGTGAATTATTAATATGGAATTGTGTATAACACAAGAAAACATATTAATTTGTTATATATATAAAATATATATTTCCAGTGTTGTGTGATATAAAAAATCTAAAAAAGAATAAATTAATTTGAAAAATAACAATTCAAAAAATCTCAATGTGTAATTTTGGACCCACGTTTAAATGAATTTTTTACTCTCAATTCTTCGGGGTATCCAATGGTTTAATACATGAATGTTACTTTCATAGAAACCCATGTCATGGAAATAAATACTAAAATTTATTTTCAAAAAGTAAAGTTGGAAACATAACTGTGTCCAAAAGTAATATATAACTAGGTTTCAACATGGGAGAACATAGGTGTAAAATGAAAACATGGACAAGGAAGAGAAATAAACCCATCATTTTCTGATGTGTATTGATATAGAACAAGGCCCGTAAATGTTAACAACCATAAATTCATAAATTTGTGATGAATAAAGGGTCCATCACATTCATCAGAAATGGAGGTACTGGGATAACACTTTTAGTTTCAAGATCCTTTTCCTAGAGTTAAATAATTTTCATGAAAATATATAATTCCATGATTTCTAGAAAAATATAGCCTTTGTTGTTCATTGATCCACTTCACTTCTTTCTCCAAAAAGGAAGGCAAAATTTTCATTCCTAAAGCACTAACAGATCAGGAGATCTGTGATATGTCATCCCATATTTCCATAGTTATCATCAATAAAATGTTTTTAATAGGTTATTCAATACTCATAAATCCTCATGTGGTGATATAATACATTATTCTCACAAACATCATCCAATGTTTAACCTAATAATTCCATAAAAGGTTGCCTTTATAACCCTACTGAAATATGAAAATCAAAAAAATTAGAAATAAAGCCACAAAATCTGATTAACATTGATCCCTCATACATCACAAACTCTCTCTTGGTCTCCACATTCCAAAAATTTCAATACCCACATCATATATTCTATTGAAACAAGGTAATAAAATGAATTACCAAAAATACTTTTAGAAAACATTCATTATTCCTTATTATAAATGTTTCTGGATATATTCCTTAAAAAAAGATTTTGCAAACATAATCCATGATGACATATAATATTTTTTCAAAAAATAAATAAATATATTCTTGGGAATCAATGCTATCCAATTTTATTTATCCAAATCAATAATCACTTTATCCAACAGAAATACAATTTTCTTAATATCTTTATCATAATAAGGGTTACCTTACCATAATCAAAATTTCAATTTTATAAGTCTTCATCACCATTAAACATATAATTTTAAATCATTAATGAATACTTATACTGAAAATACCTATATATTTCATGATTTTTATAACATAATATTTGTATTTCAAAACAGTAGTACTTCATTCCTCTAACTTTATTAATAAACCATTACTCATGCATAGTCAACTTATTCAATAAATGATCATTCCTAGAATATGAAATTTGAATCATGTGTTCATGTTCCATAATATCTATATAATCATGCTTCTAATGATTAATGTAAACAATAATGTAATTACATTACATACCTTTCACATGTCATTTATGGTCTCTTCATATTTATAAGTATAACCATTACTCATACCACCTTCCAAATTCAATTTTTTAGATTTACAATTGGCAAATCAATTTTCACAATTCCCATACATTTCAAAACCGAAACATTCAATTCCAACTATGTTCTTTATATTTATATCCACTAACTAAAACCAAAAATAATTAGGTAAGAAAGACATATAAAAAATGAAAACCACATAATCATGAAAAATTACTTATAATATGACTAAATAATGTAACTAACCATTTAATCAATGGAAACTTATGTTTATTCTATGTTATTCATATTCAAATTATATTTAAATCCATTATAATGGTTCATAATGTGTTTTTGAATTTCCAAATCATATCTTCGGAGTTTGTAAAACTAGGTGTGCAGCAAGGCCCATTGTCATGTACTAGATTACCCTATGTTAGGCATGAGAAATCTTGTCAGAGTTTTTATCCCTAGGCATATATGTTCTAGATCCACATCCAATTTTTGTATCTATATGGGATGTATTTCCCAGAAATCAATCACTCTATTCTTTACCAAAATTCAAGTACATTTTTCAATACTTTTCTTTATCCTTTAACTTATCATAATAAATTTCCATAGAGTTTTCACTAAGGTTATATCATTCATTTTTACAAATTTTCACTAAACCTTCACTATAATACAAAATAAAACAGATCATTCTTAACATGCATATACATTACACCACTTTTACGAAATATATAACACATTACAAAAATATACTCTCAAGGACAATATTAGTCTAGTTCCTTTGGAAACATGGACATAATAACATTGGTACTTAAGTGAGCTATATTATCTTCAACAATGTTCTTATTGACTAGATATACTATTAGAAAAATCATACGTAATACAACTCTTTAGAACCTGGGGAAGGAAACATAAAAAGGGGTGAGTTTATATGCACATTAAAGGTAGAAAAGGGAGTCATCAATGAATAAATAGGATCATAGAAGTCTGAAAATGTGATAAAAAAAGTGAAGACAATACCTTGTATATAAGTGATCATAAACATGAATTAATTATTATAACATTATAGTTCATAAGATGTGTATCATAAGGAAATAAAAAACACAAGACATGAACGCATAACAATGGAATAAAACATGGAATTATGGAAGACATATAATTATATAATATGTGCTCCATATTATCCAACACATCACTGTGATGCCCATCTTAGAAGAATGGGTTAACTTTGCATACCATCTTTTTAGTCATGGTTAAATCCCATGACCATCTTAGTAGAATGAGTTCACTCTTCGTACCAAATTATAAGTCATGGTTCACTCTCATGACCATCTTAGTATTCAAGGTTCACTCCCATGACCATATTAGTCAATATAATGAGATATAAATATTTACCCAATGGATTGGAGGGAGCTATAGTTTTATCCTATCTAATAATTAAATCATGCATGCATTTTCCCCAAGATCAAAAAAATCGTATAATAACCCATGAAATAAAATGGGTATAAAAAATATATAAACTTATCATAACTTATAGAGAAAAGTATAGTATTAATAATCATTTCTTCTAAATCATAACCAATAAAAGAATTAGCTTTTAAAATAATACAACCTGTTAATGTGAAATGAGTTTCGTAAACATGATTCCATCATATCATAAACCAATCAGGGTAATAATATGAATGGAAACATTGAATCATTGAACCATAAAGGCATGATAAACACCAACAGATGTTATCATAGATGGTAATTAATTTTGAATGATCTTTTAAAAATATTTATTTTGAAAAATATAATTATTCTTTGAATCATTTTATTAAAGTATAAAACCATTTGAATACTATTTTTTAAATTAACATGAATACTTATAAAGGATGGTTGACAAAATTTAGTAAACCTTTTTCCTTAAAACTCATAATTAATATTTAAAATCTTTTAAAAAACACTTATTTTACAATTTATTTTTAAAAAAAATATCAAAAAAATCCTTTTAAACCTGAAAATGAAGCTTTAAATAAATGATCATGGGTAAATCTATGCATGCTGAACATTACTTTTACGTCGTAAATTTTTTTGAAAAGTGCTGCAAATAGAAAAGACATGAAGAATCAATTTTTAAATTAAAATTTTATTAAAATGATTAAATGGGTAAAATTAGATTTTAATTATTTTTGGTTTATATTATAATATAAATTGAATGATTTTTAGAAAACATTCTTTTTTAGAATCATCGATTTCTAACTGAAGAGATTGGTAAGGTTATATTTTTCTAAAATAATTGTTAATTATATTAAATTCTAATGAGTGGGAAAATGTAACTAATAAATGAAGAAACAAAGACTAACCAGAGGAGAATAAAATTCATGAGTGTTCTCAAAATATGGTTCATATTATTTCATTAATGAAAACGTGAACATAAATAATCTTGCTAAAAGGTGAGATTGTTTCAGTAAACTCTTACAACATGTTAACTAAGAATAATAATTTTCATGAAGGAAAATGAAATTACAAAGTGCTTTAAAATATTATGAAAAATATTAGATTTATTTTATAATATTAAAATATCATCTTATACAACTCATGTAAAAATATAGGTCTATAACATGGAATGTGTCTCAAAGAATAAAAATTGAATCAAAATTACATTACAAATTTAGTAACTTTTAAAACATAAAAATCATTATAGAAATATCATATAATTTGTATGTAAATATACACATATATAAGTTTAATAGTAATATAATACATTCATGGGTTGTATATAAACAAACCAAAATAAGTGAGTGGTGAATAAGGCATATATCTCATGGAAATAAAGAGTGATATGAAATTCTCTTACCATGTGTCTTGAATCTTGTCACTCTCGTTCAAACATCCTATATAATACATATAAGTTTATTATAAAAAATTAACACAACAATATTATTGTATATGATTACAAATATTATTTTTTTATGACTTTATATTACCCACTTATTTTCAATTCCATATTAAGGTTTGGTTTTTGGTAATATCTGCTTCGTTCTTCGCTTGTTACTTAATTTTTTATATATTTGGTCCTTATAATTATATAAGGATATAAAACATTTATTTAATGATATAAAAATAATTTAAAATCTATAATTTTTTTAATAATAAACAATATATATATATTTATTAAATGGAATACACCTTCCATGGACATGGTAGGTCATACATATGCATAAACACTCTTTCCCTTTTATTTTCATTTTGGAAGGAAAAGAGTAAATGACATATAAGTGTGTATATATATATATATTATTAAAGTATCATAATAATATAATATATATATATAATATAATTTCACTAAATGCATCTTTAATACATTCCATGTATTGTTTGAACGAATCACATCCCTTTGAGGGGGCAATAGTCCACACCTCCTCAAAAAATTATCTTATTTATACATGATGGAAAGTATAATGATATGTGATGCCATTTAATTAAATAATATTAAATATATTATAAATATTATAAATATTATATAAAAATAGTGTCAATCATAATTTCCACCATGAGAGGTGGTAAAGGAAAAATGAACAATCATCGTTCTGTGAGGCAGTAGTTTTCCATATATATAAATAGTATTTTCATTACCCATTAGATGGAAGTGTGATTTTGTGTAGGTTGATATCATAGAATAAAAAAATATCATTATATTACTTATATAAATGTAGATTATAATAATAGAATACAGATATTGGATGGGATAGAGAAAGAAAATAAGATAATGGAGCTTGGCCAAGGGTGTTACCTCTTCTTTAGGTAACTCTATTTCGTTTTCACCAAAAGACTCCCATGGATTGATTTGTTCCAAAAGTATTACTTCATGGTGAAATGTATGTATGTTTGGGAGATATTTTGGAAGATATTTGCTGAACATAAGTGTCTTAATAGGTGTGTAGAATTGTTAGAAGAGGATTCCTTTTATAGTGGAGGAGGTGTGGAACGCTTTTAATATTTTTAAAAATAGATACCCCATCCACATGTGCATTATTTAAATTAAATCCAATAATGGTCCAAATATTATTAAAGGTATTATATGGTCAAAATATTCCCATACAATAGATTTTGGACATGTTTCTAGGTCATATTTGGCCTTATGTTTACGGATTAGTCTCTTGTTATTCTTAATTTCACCTTAATCGATGTAATTAATTTTAAGTACCTTCACTAATATTTTCTATAAAAAATAAAATTTATATTATTATAAATTATATATAATTACGACTCTAAATATGGATTCCATTTTTTTCAAATTTAAAAAACAAATGAGGCAGAAATTAATTAGCATTTAATCCAGCAGACGGGATGACAAAGACGGTTTTAAAAGTAAAAACTTTCAAAAATATTCTAGGTTTTTATTACCTATATCAATGTTAAATTGACTAAAATGAATTAAATTTAATAAATTAATAAAAATTTGAGCTAATTAAACTTTAAAATAATTTAAAAATATAAATTCACCTTATAAGTAAATTAGATGAAAATGTAGTTTCTTGTTCAATTTCTGTATTTTTCACAATTCATTAAAAGATCAATCTTCATAGAAAAATACTAAACATTTATGAAAACCTAAATTTTACATTTCTATTTCTTAAATAAAGATTATTTTTACATATAAAATTTATAAAAGTTCTAAATTTTATATTTAAAAAAGTTTCTCCATCAAGAGGTGTTAAAACTGCCTTAATAAGAATATAGGGTTATATGTATAAAATTTGGGTTGTTCTTATCTTATTACTATTAAAGAAATTGTATCAATATAAAAAATATTTGATTTAATATAATATTTATATTTATATTATATTAATATCACTCATTATTTTCATTTAATTTAATTTTTTTGATAAAATTAGCTTTGTGAGTATAAAAATAGTTTTCTATTAAAACATTCCCTTTAAATTCAATTGGTTCAATATAACTAATGATTTCATTTTATATTTGATTAAACCATAGGTTTTAATAAGTTAGTTAATAATATACATAATTTTTAACTTAACATCTAGATTAACTTTTAATATATTAAATAATAATATTTTAATAATATATTGTTGTTTAGTAAAACATTGACATACATGTTACATATCCCATCAAGGAAAGTCAGTCTTCTCTGTAACATAAGATAACCTTAGTTTTCCATATATAGGAAGATATTTTTTTTCATTTAGTTCATGATTAAATTGAAAATTCATATACCACAAGCCAAACATAGAGATTTAGTATTTATAAAATCACTATTTGCAGTGTCACGTGAAATGAAAAATATCAAAAAGAATAAATTAATTCGAAAAAAACAATTCACATAATCTCAGGGTGTTAAAATTATGCTTACATCCAGTGTGAGTACCTTGATTCATATGAAAATATGATTATATTTCTTTAGGATATACTGTCATCGGTATATATACATTAGGATATTTATGATCTATGAAAGGAGTAGATTATAGGATGGGGATCTAAGGATGATTATAGTTCATTGGTGGCCAGTATTTGTGGAATATTCTTATTTGAATTTAGCAACAACTTTTTATATAATTATTTTTTGATTTATATTATGTGTATTACCTCTAATGGTCATTGGGATTGAGGAACAATATTTTATGCATGACATGATGATTCCATTTGTTATTATTTACAATATAAATACAATTGAATCCTAACTTGTTTTTTATTTCATTATCTATATATTTTGGGTGTGTTTTATATAAAAATACATATTCTAAATTTTTTAATGAATATAGGAAATAGTGGGTAATTTTATTCTAAGTGAATAGTCTCACTATGTTTCAATATAGACCTCGTTTTCTAGTCAATGGCCAATGGATTATGGGGAGTTTCACCTAAGGTTTGTTGGTTAACCAATTTAATTCACTTGTTTTTTTGTCAAACCGTATCATTATAAATTAATATTAACGTGGTTTTGGTTAATCTAGGAACGTATAAATGTAAGTATAGGAATGGTTCAGGAGTTTATAAGGGGATTCTAAATATTATTGATCAACATATTTATAGTATAAGATCTCATTATTGGGGGACGATCATAAAAAGTGATATGGTCCGAATTATTCCTTCCTTGATATTGGAATATGGTCTGGATACAATTCATAAATGTAGATGCATGAGAATAGTTGAGCCTCATGCATCATGTATTGGCACATAGTGGATCATAGAATATGTTTGTTTGTTCGCATGATTGGTAAAATTAAAAAATTTAGATTAACATGGATAGAAAATTGATAAGGTTTTATATTAATTAAATTCACTAATAATCAATTTTTTTCTTAAATAATTATTAGTAGTGATTTGATTAACTATAAAATATTATTCATTAGCATGATATGGATTTAATTTTTGATGAAAATGAAGCCTTTTATTATGATAAGTAATATTATGATTGATTTATGGGGTATTAATCATTTTTATAAACATAAATATATTACCATAATTAGTGAAATAAAAAAATGTTTCATACTATTTATTAAATAATTTAAATTAATACAGGGTTGCTTATTTTTAAATTAAAATTCATATGTTTTTAAATATAAGAGGGGATTTTGTGAATGGGTTTTTTTTAATATGTCTTAAAAAATAATTTAACATTGATGTATTTTAGGAAGAATATTTTGAATGAATAATGTCCTATAAAACATTCTCAGTTCACTGAGTGGGGGTGGATCATAGAATAATTGGTCCATTTTCCCATTAATGATTTTTTACAAAATCAATATTCACCACTTCTTGGACTGATTAATCTCATTATTTAACTCACACAAAATAAATAATATAATCCAATAAGGACACATGATGTACATGGTCTATTACTCAAAATGATTAGTTAATCCTTTACAAGTTATAAACCTACCTAAGCCCATACAATCCACTGTAATAACCATGATGGATACAAATAAGCGGGGTTAAAATTATATTTTCAATATAAGAATATCAACAATGATATCTCCCAACACAAGAATATTCTTAGTCCCATATGGTCAAATACTATTAGTGGGGGGAGGGGTGAATATGGGTATGAAAGATTAAAAATATAGCTTCTTCAAATATTGTTTCATAGTTAAAAACACTAATATCTTTATTTCATGTAACAATATATGAACATAAATTAAATCATGAACATGACACATAAATTTTACATGGTTCACCATCACGGGGATACATCCAAGGAGAATACAATGGCAGTGTGCCAATGTACCAAATCAACTAAAAGTGTATCACTATTTAAAAACATCAGAGCAAGCTCACAGTCCCTCTTTGTTTATAACCAATCACAAAAAGAAAGCTTTTTACTCTCTCAACTGAAGTGTTCATACTGCTTCATCAGAAGATACACTCATAAATTATAAACATTTAGGTCCTTTTATTATCACAAATGAATGCATCCTCTACTTTATTATATTCACTATTGATATCCCAATTTCATCCATTGATATATATAGCTTTTCCATTAGTGTACTGGAAAACATCCATATTTTGTGCAACCCTAGGTTGACATGCACGCTACATTAAGTACAACATGCAAGAGTTAAGTTTATAATTGAAAGATCAATATTCTCTCTACTCCAAAATTGTGAAGTAAAAACTTTTTATACTAAAAACTTTTGTAACACACACCCTTTTATCCCCAACTCACAGTTGGCACACAATTAACATATGGTGCACAACCTCTGAATAACTCACTACGAGCGTGACCTCACCACTCACATGAACAAAGCTAAAATTTTCTATAAGTGTAAATGTAATCCATAATGAGGTGGGGTATCTGTCTATTTATTTTAATTTTGATTACCCTTCCATCAAGGCACTAATGTTCTTCCAATGTGTGCTAGTATCACATTCATGAAATATTATCTTTCGCACAACTCCATAACTTTCATGACACTCTTTACAATGCCATATTTTTATGTTCTAATTTTTTGAACAATTATGATGTAAAAAAATTATAGGGCTCCTTGAAACTGGCCCACCATTCCCTTTTCTAGGAACACTTTTCTCCATTCTCCAACTTTCAGAACCAAAAATTTGGAAAACACTTGAAAACATCTCCACCTTGTATACAATCTTTTTATACCACCACTAGATCATCTATACCTTTTGTGATGGTTCTTTGTCAATATATATTTTCAACAATATCTCTACAAATCAACACCTGACAATGGATACTCACACTTTCAATAAAAAAAAGTAACCCAAAATGTGTCAATCTTTTCATGAGGGATTTTTTCTCAACAAATATAGGTTTCTATCATGACAAAATTTGTTTCACTATTGTATTGTTTTTATTATGGTATGGATTATCCTTATTGTTTCACTAGATAATAATATATTTCTCTCAAACTTATTCAATATGTAAAATGGATGTGCTTTCCTTCTTCTCCACCATATGAAAAATCTATGATGATTAAATGAAACTCAATGAGTGAAATTCTTATTCTCTCTATATTTTCCTTATTCTACATTTAGTACTACTAGTATTTTCATCTTCATATCACTTATATTTTTGTTCACTATACTATACAAACTCCACTTTCATGTTGAAATCACTATCGTTGATATAGAACATAGTAAATTTCACAATACATTTTTCACACCATTACCTTATTCTTCATGTTTGAATCAGAATTTCAAATTCCAATTTGAATCAATAAAAATGCATCAACTACATTAGATATTATCATTATACCATGTTACGAATTGGATAATTAATTACATATTAGTCAAAATTAATGCGGTTAGATTCATTATATATTGATTATGTGTATATTTTTGAGTTATCAACTGAGCCACCCCATACAATCTATTCAAAAAATAAAATATCATCTAGTACAGATTGATCATCCTGCATCGTGGTATATTGTACACCATTTTCAAGAACCAAATTTTTTTTCACAATATGCTAATAAGAAACCCAACCCTATTAGCATAGATAAAATGTATAATTTGTAACATTTTTATAAGATAAAAGTAATCACACCTCAAAGGAAGGAATATAATAGTAGTCTTCATAAACAAGATACATACTTGAGTCATATATTACATTTTAAAACAAGATTTAAAACATTTTATTGACAATATATTTGTTTCCTCTATAAAATAATTTCATATCAATCGTAGTACCCTTAATTAATGTCAATGAAAGGTAATAAATAAGTTTGATCTCAAATAATTAGTAAGGGATAAGTATAAAGGAAGGTATCACAAATCAACACCCATAATTAATATAGAAAAGTTAATATCTAAACAAAAATTCTATTTAAATAAAATTTCTATCATCATAAGATAATGTGCAATGAATATGGTAAGGTAAATAACTAAACACACATTCCATTTAATCAATAATATAATAATTAAATGAATCTAAATATAGTATCATTGTTAAAATATCATGGATAATGGAACCTAAATTCATAATGAATGAAACAACAAATTTTTAGAAGTCTTGATCTGAGGCATCAGGATACATATACCATAATGATCTTCCCTTGAGATATCTTAAAACTATAGGAAGAAACCCATTTATTTTGGAAAAATGATTTGTATCATGATAACTATTAAAGCATAAAGGGTATATTTATAACCACTCCCCACCCATGTTTTCATGCCCAAAACATTCCACACATATCAAATAATTGATTTAATTCATGAATAATGTTCCTTATCAATAAATATCATTAATAATTAATGAATATGTATTTATTAATATTTCCATAGACAAATAATTTTTTTAATATAGAACACTTTATGTATAAAATATATTCAGATTATGAAATAAATATATACATGATAAATTTTAAGGATGTTTAGGGGAAATTTAATGTCCAAGGATCATAGGAAGGTGAATATTTAAACATAAAGATAATGACTACAAAAATGAATCAAGAAACTGAATCTCAATAAATTTTTTGGTGAAAATAATCATAAACCATACATATTAATAATAAATATGGTATCAATACAACACATAACCAATGATGTATAAGTAAAATAAAGTGTTGTTTTCATTTATGAATAGAAATAACTTAAACTAATCTTTAAATCATTCTTGAAGAAAATAATCGTTCTTTAATTTGAAAATAATTTAAACACTAAAAGATCAAAAAAATTGTTTAAAATAAATTTCTTTGAAAATAATCTTTGGAACTAATAATGTAGTTTTTAAAACATTGAGGGCCCATGAAGCTATAAAATTTTGTATATATTGTGTACTTGAAAACAAAGATTCTATTTACATTTTTGGGGAATTCCAACCCGTAACTCCCCGACCCTAGTTTCCAGAAGCCAGTGAATTTTTTATTGCATTTCAATGCATACAAGAAAGTCTTATCCCAATGGATCAAATAGTTTAGTCATTTTGGAAAACTAGATACATACATAGGTTGACCATTAAAAGATGAGGTGAAATTAAAAATATAAGTTTTATTGGGGACACACACAACTCTATGTTTATCCCTTCAAGATATTCATAATAAACTTCTTCATTTCTTCAGAAAATGAAACATAAGAGAGGGGTGAGCTCAGATGCTCAGTGAGGGTAAAAAACACAACAAAATATATCATAAACATAAACATTTGGAATCGTGAATAACTAAAAACTCATTCCTTTAAAAATAAACTTCAACACATTGTGGTAGGAATAGAAGATGAATAAATAATTCTATAATAATGCATAATCAGGGGTATTCTACTAGTAAAATAACAACTTGAACATTCAATTACTAGTTTCATAATGAGGGAACGTATAATGCGGGGCATCATAACCATACTTTCAAGGCCTCATGCTATGACCATAAATACCCATCTTGTCAAGGCCTCATGCCAATACCTTATTTTGTCTCACGATACCTACTGATGCACTAAGGGGCTATAAAAGGCCCCACCCGATAATTACTAAATATAATTCATTCCCCTTATGAATGGGGATGATGATAAAAAATATATATATTAATATTGAAACTAACATGTAAATTGAAAATAAAATTCTCTATACATTAAACATAAACACTAACCATTTAAATTATATTAGTGAATAGTATTATGATAGAACGTCCTCATTCGAACTAATAAAAAACCCATTCAAAAAAATATTTTTGATGATATCATAAGATATAAACTTATAGTAAATACAACATTAATAAAAGGATGTTGACATAAAAAAAGATGCATTTAAATGAGACCATTGTGAAATTCTTGAGGAAATTATACTTAAACATTCCAAAGTGTCCCATACCACCATAAAACATTCAATTAATAATCTCTTAGAATATTATGAGAATAAGAATTATATTGATATGATATACCATGGGGAATTACATACACTACATGAAAGGAATAAGTGTCTAACAAGACAAAGATCTCATAAAAGTTGATATGGGTTAGAAAAATCTATTTTACTTTGGAAAGAAAAGTTGTTTTGGAAAATAATTTTGTAGTTGTAATAAATCTAGTTTTAAACATTTATATCTGATAAGATAAAAGTTATGAAAATTTAGATTATGTTTGAGGTATATATGTTGTCCCACTAGTGAGATCATGTAAAAAGTGTTTTTAACGAAGCTTTAGAATTAATGATTTTTTGTGTGGTTTAAGGAATTCATTGAAGATATTTTAAAGTAAAAAAAGAATGTTTTCTTTCATAAAACCAGAAATAAACCAAAATTTATTTTTCATGTTAAATTTTTTTATTTTATAAAGATAAATATAGCTTTAAATATATTTTAGATTGAGCTTGAAAATAGGTAAGAATTCAAGATGTTCCTTGAATCAGGTTTGTATTTCAGAAGAATTTCTGAAAGAATATTTTAAAACATTTAAAAACCCATAAAATAAAGAAGTATTTTGATTGGTACACATATATGTAACATTTAAATAAAATTTAAGATTATTACATAAAAATAAATAATAATTTCATTGTGTTAAGTAGAGAATAAGAGCACGCTGGATAAAAATGGAGGTTTAGGTAGAAAATAATTACAACATTGTAATCAATCGAATCATATTCCCCAAAATTAATAATCATAAAATGATACATTTAATATCATGAAAATTAATTGATTTATGATATGAAATTTCAATGGGATGTATACATACAACATACACATGTAATAGTAGTGAATATGTAATATCTCACAAAAATGGAAATGAGAGGAAGAAACCCATACCTTAAGTCTTAAAGTGTTCCCAAATTGATCTTAATGACCTGAATATTAAATTTAGGTTCATTAATTAATAATTAAATAAAATATTATCCATTCAATTTATTTTTTTAAACATTATTATTTTCAATTATGGCCTTTTTGATGGGTTAATAGGTTCAATTTCATTATTCGAGCCCATTTGTTTCATGATCTGTATAATTATATACATGAATAGAGAATCGTGTAAAATTTGGATGGTTGTACAGAATATATGTTATATGTTATTAGTGAAAATAAATAAGGTTGCATTGTTTTAAATTTAATTTTTTTACTTGTTGTAAAGATGAACCATTGTATATATTATTTAATGATAACCATTTGACTTAATTGGTGGTTTTTGTACTCAATAAACTCATTTTTCTTTATAAATAAAAACTATGTGTACAAAAAGATTATAAAACCATATATGAGAAAAATTATATATATTATAGTCGGTTTATACCATAATAATTTATTCATGACTATAATTAAAGATAATTATATAAATTGAATACCCATCATCCATGAATGTGGTAAATTAGCACATCTCGGATGATGTTTTTTACTACAAGCCTAAAATAACGGTAAATTAGAGATGGTAATAAATTATTCCATAATCATGAAAACATTACAGTAAATGTAAAGTAATAGATTTTTCATAATATTTTGATAAGTAAAGTTGAGGATAGATAAGAATACAATGTAATTTGAAAAGAAAGTCAAAGAATCAAAAACAGGAATTTACATCTTGAATTAATATTTCGTGAGAGCCTCTTTAGGGGAGAGGATTTGTTCTTTTTATGAGACCAAGGGATAATATACATGGGGGAGGAGTTTGGGAGGACATTTGAGTAGACTTTTAGCAAGGCAAAAGTCTTGAGAAGAGTGAATAGAATATGGAAGTGTGGGTTTTAATTATAGTTGAGGGGAGGGAGTTTTTCTTAATATTTTAACCATTAGTTTAATGGTTTTCCATAATAAAATCAGTAATGATTATTAGATGAAAAAAATAGTAATAAGTGCATGTTAGTTTAATCCAAGTGTGCTTACACCAGCGATGATTCTAGGAATAGTACATTTAACTCATAATGTATATATATGGTAAATTACCCTACATCAATATTCTAAAAAATTCATATATTGTGTATAATCCATATATGAACTTCATTTTATCAAAATAATTTTATAAATACGTAAAATTTAATTTTTAAATAATATCATCATTTACCTGTAAAATACATTTTTAAAACTAAAACTGATTTTGTAATGACGTAAAAAATTAACTAAGGTTTTATTAAATTACCCCAAATTCTTAGGAAAACAAAATTTTTATTTATGAATTAATTTTATGAAATTTTTTTAAATAAATTATAATATTTTAAAATTATAATTAAATATTTATTACTCATAAAAACACCAACACTTAATTATTAATTTGTAAAATATTCACTCTCATTTGTGTGGATCCTAATTTTTTTTTGTATTTACATGGGTGATGTTAATATTCACAAGGGTACAATACTATTCATAATGGTCTTGTAACTATTCATTAGAAATTATGTTTGTTAAATTAGACTCCAAAAATCACCCTCAACATGAACTTGTATGTCAGATTTTTAAAAATTTTGATACATTTGTGGAAAAATTATGTCCATTTACTAGGTGATAACAAAAAAATATTTTTTAGAGATTCGATGTTTCATGTACTCAATATTAAATTTATTTGAAAATCCTGGTTGTGTTACACAAATGATCCTTCATTTGATAATGACCTGAATTGTCTGTAAAAATAAATTAAAAATATCAAATTATTAATAATGTTTTGAATAAATAATTTTGAAGAGGTTATACAAAATTTTAAAAATATTTTCAGAAAAAATAGTTTTAAAAAAATAGATTTTTGACCCAACAGAAAAATCAAGTATGGTTTTCATAAAAAAAATTATTTGATTTTTTTAGTACCAAATAGTAGAAAAAGATATTATAGACTAAAAATATCGTAAAAAGATTAAGGATAAGAAAATGAAATAGTTGTATTAGTAAATTTTCAAATAATTAAATTTACCTAAAATTCAAGAATAAAAAAACTTGATTAGAATGACATTGTTAAATTACCCCATATAGTGTTCATTATATTGAATTGATAATTAATGAATGAATAGATTATGTGTTTCAAATATATATAAAAATTAATTTTTTTTAAATAAATGAAAATATAATAAAAATTATTTTTCTCCATAACCATATAATATTAATGGTTAGGAAGAACTATTATAACCAAAATAAATAAATTGGGTTATGAAATCCCTTATCACTCGGTAACTCTAGTAAAATCCCATTGGATGAACTAATTAAAATTTAAGTTTAAAATAACTTATATTATAAATTTATTATGGTATTATAAGTCAATAAGGAATTATATAAATCATATAAAATACATTAGGTTCATTACATTACAATAGTTTTCAATGAATGGAAATTGAGGTGAAAACACATACCTCTTGATTCTTTTTGGATTAATGTGATTTACACTAATATATTTTGGGTTTAATTATGTTATTAAATTATGAGAGAACCATATTAATATTTATTATATCATATATGATCGTTTTATAACATTATATCACCCGTTCATTAATAATATTTCGTTATTTTTATTATTCTGGGTGTTAATTACCTTGTTTTTCACTTGTGTGTTTTGTTAAGAAAGATCTATTTATTTTTCATATTTTAAAATTTCAAAATATAAATAATAATAGTAATGAAATTATTATCATATTTATATATATTTTATTTTTAAAATCAATCATGAAATATGGTTTTAAGAAATTATGTATGTTACAATCATCAAGACGGTAGACCATATATTCTGATGGATAACATCTCCATTCTTCAAAGATCATTATGGAAAAGATATAATTGATATTTTGTATTTTTAGAATCATAATAATATCATAAATAAAATATTATTTCATTAAAGTTTCTTATTTATATGTCATCAATCTACTGTGGTGATGAAAATAGAGTCACATCCCTTCATAAAGGATGTAGTCCACACATACATGAAGGATGTTATCACCCTTAAGTGAGTGAAAAGGAAATAAAAAATTATATATTGTCATTTAATAATTATAAATATGTCATTAGTGTCATAATTATGTCATTTATATCACATATAATTATTAGGATTTTCCTTAACACCTTCCATGTAAAGGGTTAGTGAAAGAAAAATATCATCGCTTCGTAAGAAGGTAGTCCATTGTGCACATGAGTGGTATTTAATATCTTCCATAAAATGGAATAAAAAAAATGAATTCTATATAATTATTCATGATGTATAATTTTTTTTATAAATATCATATATATATACTTTATATCAATCATCTTACCAAACCGTAGTAGCAGTTAATGAAAAAAGGAATGACATTGGTCAGCCAGGTGGTCCTTAGCTGTGCACACAAATGGTGATTTTGCAACTAATTTGATGGAAGTTGGGATGGATATAAGAGAATAAATTAACATAAAAAATATCATTATATGTAATATTCTGAGGTTATTATAATATCATGACTAAATTATAATTTACGAAGGTGGAGTGAGAAATAAAATCATAACGCTCATCAAGGAAATATACCTCTTCTTCGGGTAGCATCCTTATTTCTGCACAAAAATAATTTCTATGATGGATTTATTCCAAAAATAATGATTCTAGGAATAATTTTCGGAATTTTGGATTTTTTTTGTATTTCATGGTAGAAACAAAAGGGTATGATGTTGGAAAGAAGAAAGTGGAGGGGGGTTCCTTTATAAATTAAGGTAAGTGGCACAATTATACTGTTTGAAAAGAAAAAGGTGTAATTTTTTTATATATTCATAAAGGATGAAAATGGATTATTATCATGTATTAAAAATTATAAGGTCACAATATAGTCATGAAATATATTTTAGACAATTTTTATGTCGTATTTATCCATTATCTTTTTAGTTTAACCCGTGTTAAACCCATTATTACCTCAACTAAGATAAATATATTTTATTGTTCTTACAATTAATTATGGTGAAAAATAAATTTGATCTTATTAGATATTAAAATTCTTATTAGGAAAAATATTTAATACATTTTCCAAATTCCATTCATATAATAGTAATTATTTAATTTAAAATTAATCTTACTGATCCAGTGAGAAAGAGTGTTTTCGAAGAGAAATTGTTCAAAACTTTACAATTTTTTCCTATAAAAATTCAATATAAAAATCATTCAAATGTACTAAATTTTATTAATTAATATAAAACAGAACTAATTTTACATTAAAATCAATTGAAAATATAATTTTACAATATAAATTATTTAAACAAAAAAGCAGTTTTCAATTAAAATTCAATATTTTTCAATATTCATAATATATGAATATTTTCTGAAAATTACCAAAGATTCAACCTAATATAATTTTCAAATGTATATTTAATCCATGAATTTTTTATTAATTTATATTTAATGAATTTTTTAAAAATTAATTATAAATTATCTTAACAATACACCACTAATCAGCCTTTCAAAAAAACATAGTTTATCATTTTCAATTTTTTCTCTTTCAATTAATTATTATTTTATATCTATTAACATTTATACCCATTTAATTTGATTTATACATTTTGATAACTTAAAATTTTAAAATTTTATTTATTATAATTCATACCCACTTTTTTATTGTCAAGGATATAATGGTAATTTTAAAATTATATTATTTTTATAGATTATTGTATTTCATAAAAAATTGGTGTTGCTTGTAATGAAAGCTATCAAAGAGATTGAATTTATTTTAAAAAAATATATCATAAATTTAAGGGATTTTATATTCAATTATAAGCTTGTTTAATAATTCTACTCATATTATCAATTTTTTAGTTTGTAATTTAAAAACTCGAGGTTTCACCTTCTACCCCCTTATATAAATTGTGTTCGCTCAATTTAATGTTGATCTCGATAATAAATTGTTTGTATTTTGAAAATACCTTTCATAAAATCCCACATCATGATAAGGGTTAATAAAACATCCTCTAAATAATAGATAAATTGGAGAACAAAGTTCAAATGGAATAGCACATAACTATGTTTCTATGTAGGAGACCAGTGGTGATAAGTAAGGATATGGACATCGATGAAAAACATAAATAATTATATTGAGTGATAGAGTTCATTTTTTATAATGATTTGATTGATCAATTTAATGTTAATAACCTCAAAAAAATATATAATATGATTTAAAATACCACTGGTTCAACATAAATGAACGTATTTGGATAAAATTTGGATTTAATATCAGTTTTGCTACATTTGAGGAATTCTTTTTCCATATAGATTGATAATATGTAAAAATATACTTACCTGGTATCTTTATATTTCAAAGAAACAATTTAATTATTTGGTTTTTATTTTATAAATTTCAAATTCATCACTTATTCTATGAAATTACTGTCTAGATGTTATCTTTTTTATTCTTGAAGCACTAGAACTCACTTTTAACAGATCGTAAGATCCAAAATTAAATGATAAGTCATTCCTTAAATATGTAGTTTTTATTATAAAAAATTGATTTGTACATGGTATCCAATATGAATAAATCTCTATATGTTTATGTAATATATTAATCTCTAAATCCATTTCCAAATATCAACATAAACCATTTCATAAATGGTTACCCTATTCACCCTTCCAAAAGATTATGATCCAAGACATTATAAATAAGGTCACTAAATTTCCAAAATAAACTTATACTTAATGTCCAAAATAATGTGAAGTATATACTAACCATCATAAACCTACTTTTTAAATATATTCATCGTGAATATTCTTGAGGCATTTTAATAACATGAATTATAAAAAACAATTATTGAAAAACTAAATATTATCTTTTTCCTTAAATAAAAAATAGATAATTCAACACAATCATTAAATCTAAATTTTTTTTTAACTCTATCAATTATAGAATAAACCATTTTTTAATCCAACTATTAATTAGTTCCTAGGTAGTCAGTTCTATACAATTTACTTTATTTATATAATTCATCTCTCTATCCAAACATCATTATTTCTATATCATAAACTTATTAATGGTTTTATTTCTTTAAATCATTGGTTTTATAAGAAGTTAATCTTTTCACTAAATAATTTTTCTTGTCCATTAATTATCTTCAAAATTCTATTTCAAATCCTTGATGAAAAAGTACTACAATACATTCCTTATACATTTCATTATTCTTATAACTAGTCTATCATTTGAAAAATACTCATATAAAATAATTCACGAATCTAAATATAAGACCATTAATCATTAAACATCATATAAGGTAACAATATAATATTTTCCATGATTCATCAGAAAATTTTGAGTTATATTCCTTGGATTCTTTTGGAAATCATTTGCATAGTTCTCCATCTCCTTAAAATTAAATCATTGAATATTGAAACTCGTTGCCTTTCCCTTTTAATCACAGGGATGGTGACCATTTTATAAAAATTTGAAGGAGACTAATTTTAATTTTATGCATGTACCAAGGTATTTCCTTCCAAAGGTATCACATGATAGAAAAACTTTGATTCTATAATACCTTTAATCTATATATTTATCTCTCATCCCCATTTTATCTTGTTTCCATTCAAGAACGTAATACATCTAGAATTCCTTCTTTTCCTAATTATAACATGATACCATGTCCTCATATAATGAGAAGGTTTAGGATACTAGTTTCCTTTAAAATATTATCTAAACATCATTAAATTAAGGACCATTCTTATGCTTTAGAATACATGTATTGAGGTAGTTCTCATTCCTTCTTCTAGGTGACATTTCAAAATGATGTCATACACTAGATCAGATCATATCATTATGAAAAATAATGAATAATCACAAAACATGTGAATTAAATAACATAAATTCAAACATTAATGCATAACTAATATCATAATCATAAAAATGGTTTATTTTGGAATTTATTTATTTTCAAACATCATAGTGGTTTTTAAAGAAAATGATAATTATCATAAGCGTATCCCATCAGGGTGACACACTAAGAGAATAATAAGGCCAATTTTGAGGCAATAGGTGAAGATTATGTCATTTATAATCCCCTATTATGAAGTTATTACACCTAGGTATATATTTCACACAACCATGTACACTTATATTATCCAAATATGGATGTATGTTCTAATAAATACCCCATAATATTGTTCTTACCAAAACATTAAGATGCTCTTCTATACATATAATCAAATTCTATCACAGGGTTATATGACCCTATCTATATTTTCTTAAATCTAGTTCCCAAGGTTTCTACAAGACTATCTTTGATACCAACTACAATGACCCTGACCCCAGTATCCCAGATCTAATGTATGCTTTATTACATTGGCATCAGATAAAACCAATTACATCATAATGGACTGAATAGTTTAATAGTGATGGTAAACAAGATAAATAATTGAGTCTTTCCTTACACATGGAACATAAATAATAACTTTTATTTTACAATATCATTATTCTCTCAATCATATCCTTGAATATCAAGCATAATACATTTCATGGAATCATAGGTAAGAAATAAAAATGATGAGCTAAAATACTGAATAAGGGTTAAGTACACAAGAGCCTATCATGAATTAATAATCCCAATCAACATGGAAAAGTAAACATATAAATACACATACCATTTAACTAACTTTAATATAATTATACGATAATTATTAATCAATCTGGAAAGGTAAATATCTAATAACACATTCCATTTGATAATTAACAAGTGAATGAAATTCATGCCATGAAAATATCTGTAATGCCCCGACCCCAGTTACCCAGAGTCGGTGCATTATTAAATAACATTGGCGTGATCACAAGAAAGATCAAGTCTCAAAAGACCGATTATTTTAGTAGCCTTGGAAACACTAGATACAATCATAAAGTTTTACATTACATCATAAAAAAACATCTTGTCTTCATATCCCCTCATACTGTCCCGGCAGGTCATTCATAAATTATTTCTTCATAATCCTGAAAAAAAACATTTAAAGGGGTGAGTTCAGATGCTCAGTAAGGATAACATTATAGCAGAAGCTTTCATAGTTAAGCATAAACACTTAAGGCAGTTTATAACTAAAACAAAATCCTTTTTAAACTTGAGCTTCAGCATAAAATGGAAAAGATAAAATAAAATAATGCAATTTACTTACTCACATGGATATTCTACTAGTCTAATGATCACATGCAATATCAATAACCACTTTCATAATTATGGAATGCATAATGCCAAAATATCATAACCACATAGCCAAGGCCTCGTGCCAAGACTACAAATAAGATTTTGCCAAGGCCTTGTGCCAAGACACTGGTTTGTCTCATGAGACCTACTGATGCATCGAGGAGCTATAGTGGGATCCACCCATAACTTATTAAGTCCAATGCATTCCTCATATGAACATGTTTAAACATAACATAAACATTCGTATTAAAACTAGCATACGAAATGTCAATACTTTAACCACAAACCATGAATGGTATAAAAATATCACATCCACAGTCAAACATAACTCATTCAATACAATATGGAATATTTTATTGTACCTCAATCGATAAAAATTAATGATATTGACATAGATGAAAATAACCATCAAAACTATTTGAGATAAATATCCCCCTTTTCTTGAAAACATTTAAAAGTCACACTATTTGTCAAGAACCCATTTAAAAATTGATTTTTGAATCAAAGTGTCCCATGCCACTTTGAAAATTTTAAAAGGAGTTTTAATTTTAAAACATTAATGTCCATATAAATAAATTCTTTAAAACCATTTTTAAAACATGGACATTAATGAGCAAGATTTAGAAGAATAAGTCTTTAAAACATTTGAAAATGGTATTTTTGTTAGAGTTTCTAACCAAAAGAGAGACACTTGAATACAAATAATTGAGGTAATAAAAACTTTGTAATATCATGAGAATAAAGGGATTCATGATATACTATGTCAAAGTACATTATATACACCACATAAAAGTCATTTGATGTATAACAACAAAGAAGTCTCAATGGAATGTAAATTGATATGAAATCTCTCATAAAGGCCGTATCCATAGGTTAAGGATAAATCAACGACATAATTATGTGTGACAAATATAAAAACACTAAATATGATTGGATATTCAGTGTAAAACAATCAAGGGACATTCACACATATTCTAGTAAAAACAACACCAATGAATTGGATGTTTATCTCAACAAATCGAGATTGAGTAAAAATTACTCTTATCAAGTTCATACCGATGACTTGAGAATTTATAAATGGAGTGATTATGTGTATAAAAAGTATATCCACATAAAGGGGAGTGGAAATTATGACATAATCAAAAGAATAGTGATCCCACACATAATCTTGGAGTAAAATAATCAATGAAGTATGCGTAAAGCCGAATGAGTGGAAATTGAAATTTCAAATTCCCTTATTGATTCGGTAACATACAAAACATACACCCATGAAAGAAGGATCATACAATGATGATGTAAATATACATGAATTAAAGTATATTACACAATGAATACAAACATGGGAAGTACACACACCACATGTAATAAATAAGTGGTGAATAATGGAATTCTCACATAATTAAAAGTGAGATAAGAAACCCCTTACTTTGTACTTTTTCCTTGGTCGAAGGAAGGTTAACCTCCTGTATAATGGTGAAATAATTTTTATTTAATTATAAAAGAATCTTATGCATTAATATGATATCATATATGATATTTGAACATTGATTTGTTAATAATATCTTAGAATTATCGTCATTTCGGGTGTTAACGGGTTCATTTTACTTTATATTCTTTATTATGTGAGCCATATTTGATATTAATGGGATGTATATTATTTATATCCAGAATTATATCAAGTCCTTAAATATTATTTTTAATAATAAAATGAAAATTATACTTGAATGGATACGATGGAGAATGAATCTCATCGCGTTCGTGGAGACGGTAGTCCGTACGTACGCACGAGCGACAATATCATTCTTTTGATATTAAAATAATATATAATTGGATGGTATATCATATATACAGAATCATTATCATGTTAAATTTATTATTTACATGAATTACACATCATTATTATACCCATCCAAATAATAATTTATTGAATAACAATTACACCACGACGTGGAGACGGTAAGCCGTACGTACGCACGTATGGTGAGATGTTATTCAAAGGATGGATAGAATACTGAACATGGTTGTAACATATTTATAATAACATAAAAGTATATATATGATACTGGAGTATTTATTTTATAATGGTAACAACAAAGGAATAATAAGTGGAAGAAGAAAGGAACTTGGAAAAGGGTGGTGAAATCATTACCTCTTCTTCGGGTTCTTCCTTTTGATTTGATCAAAAGGGATCCTTAAGTTGGATTTTTGATCAAACTAAGGCCTCTAGGTTGTAGTGAGGTAAGCTGAGAGAGTATTTGGGTAGTGGTTGGCCGATCAAAAAGGCTTTGAAGGTGTGAAGAAATGAGAAGGAGGAGTGCCCTTTTATAAGAGGGGTGAGGGGCACCTTTGGAAAAGCTAGAAATATTAATTTATAATAAATTCATATTCGGTTTCTAATGGCTCCAAAGTTGATTATTCAAATGTTAAGGTGGGGATAGGTCGGAAACCATTCATCCAATAGAATTTAGACAGGTTTGGGTTACTATATTAACCTTATCGTTTATTTTTAACTCTTAGTTAATTAGTTTGATATTTACCATGTCACTTTGTATTTTTATATTATATAGTTAATAAACATACTATATACATCCAAGAAACAACCAAGTGGTCCATTACTTATAAAATTATCATGATATAAGTCTCTTGGCCGATCCTTAGATTTTTAGGAATTTAATATCAATTAATAATATAATATTTGTTTTAAAAAACATTTTTATGTAAATTTTGACACTATTCAATAGTTGATTTTTTTGAAACTCATAACAGAATTATTACTTCAAAAAAGTCAATTAAATCAATCCTAATATGTTATATTATCCTATATAATTATTTTAATTCATAAAAAGCCTCAAATTATATTTATTTGTGTATTTATAATATCAATTATTCTAATTTTTCACTATTTTGGTAATTACTGCATCATTATTGTGTCATAAATAAATTAAATTACATAATGTATAAAAATTATAAATAAAATATCATTATGTAGGAAATCTTATTATATTTTTAATTAATATTTACAATCGAATTTATCTTATGTATTACCCTATATTAAAAATGTTTTAGTAAATAAACTTTGATTTTAACTCTTTTAACTCTTCTTTGAATTAAATAATAATAAATGTCCTAATCTAATCCAAGTGGACCTAAATCATAATATTTTATTCCTAAGGTTGTTTTTGGTCAAGATACACTTTTCCAATAGAATTAGGACATGTGTTAGGGTAATATTAATATCATTGTTACCCTTAATTACCCTATTTACTTTTAACCGTGGTAAATAAAAGTAAACCGTTACTATTCACCAAAAATTATTTTCATCTCATTGAACCACATTTTACTTCTTTATATTAACCGTGTCTCTTGAATTTTTGAAATTCCAATCACAGAAGCGGTAAAATTATGTTTTATGAAAAATTCAGTTTTTTAACTACCACTTAGTAGTTTCACTATTCATCAAAAATTGATGTTTTTCAGAAATATGCCAAAATTTCCCCCTAAGCTATAATTGATATTCCAAATTCAAAAATGATGTCTATTTTAAAAAATTACAAACATATATGTTTCATTAATTAATTTTATAATTAATTCCCGCTGTCACAACAAATAGCGTGTTTTTAAGAAAAATAATATATATCAAAAGATTGACAATTGTTTATGTCCAATTTCAAAGTAAAATTAATTCTAATGAACACCATTGGATAAAATGGTAAAAATATATTCTAATTAAACTTTGAAACCACTCATTAATATAATTTATCACTATAAATTATTTTTATTAAAAAAGTTGTTTTTAAGTACTTTTCACTATTCATAAAAATTGGAAGTTCTCAGAAAAATACCCAAAATTCATCTTAGGATAATTTCGATATTCAGAAACCAAAAATGAAGTCCATTTTGAAATATAAAATATATATAATTATAAAAATTAGGTATTACTATTCATAACGGCTAGTTTGATTGGTTGTGGTGTGTTAGAACTCGATGTTGCGTACAACACATGCTATCGCATTATTCAAAGAGAGGCGTACCGTAGAAGCTTGGGGTGTTACAATATCATAATGAAAATGCCGGGGATAATAATAATAGAATTCATAATGATGGAAATTATTAGTTTTTTAAATTCACGATCTCAAACATAATTGTACCTCTATCAACAAGAACTTTCCTCATGACAGTTGAAAACTACATGTATAATCCCACATAATTTAGAAAACTATTTTGTCTCATTAGACCTGTTGATGCATCTAGGGGCTATCTATAACCATCCCCCGCTCATGTCTTCATTTCCAAATCATTCCACATATATCAAATAATATATTTAATCCGTGAATAACTTTTATTATCAACAAATACCATTATTGAGTAATGAATAATTATTTATTAATATCTTCCCATATAAACAAATAACAATTAATTTAAAAAAATATATATAGAAATAATATACCATTTAATAATGAAATATCCATGATAAATAACATGGATATATAGGGGAATTTTAATGTCCAATGATCACATGAAAGTGAATATTTCAAAGGAACGTTAATGACTACAAAACTGAATCATGAATATTAATTTCAATACATTACTTAGTAAAAATGATCATAAAAATCAATTGAAAGAAATAGGTTGTTATCAATACAAAATATCCCCTATTCATTATATTCAAAATAAATTTATGTTGTCCTTTATGAATACAAATAACACAAAATGATATTTAAAAAAATTTGAGGAAAATAATCCTTTTAATTTTAAAATCATTTTAATACTAAATGTTCAAAAAAAATAAATGTAAATTTATTTGAAAATAAACTTTTAAAATTAGAAATTAAATTTTAAAAAATTGATTGGTCATGTTGTCTGGAAGTTCCATACATACTGAGTATGTTAAAATAATGGTCCCCTTCAAATTTTTAGTAAAATCCAATCACGCTTTGTTTCGAAAATGAAATTAATATTGATTTGAAATATTGAAAAATTAAAAATGGATAATAATTCCTTTAATAATTCATAATTAAAACATCAAATACCTTCAAAATTTTCTTTAATAAAATAGATTTCTGACTGAAGATAGAAACGAATTTGGATTTTCTTAAAACATTTTATTGATTATTATAAGTAAAAAGAGAAAAATGGTTTTACCACCTGAAAATATCAGTAATAATAAAATTATAAGAAAATTAAATGTGGTTATTAGGAAATGGTCAAATAATTTGCTTCAACTAAAATTCAATAATAAAAAATCTCAAATAGAATAGTATGGTTAAATAAACCCTTACAATGATCATAACAATGAAGTGAGAATTAATAAATGGATCAATTATGTGTATAAATTTTAAATAATTATTAAATAATACTATTCAAAACAAAAGATAATAAAAATTTCTTTCTCACATAATCATATAATGATAAAGATGAAGAAGAAGTAATAAAACCCAATAAAAGGAAATTGAGTTATGAAATTACTTAACACTAGATAACACTTAAGTAAAACACCATGGAATGATATAATTAAAATTTAAAATTAAAATAACTTTATTTATTTATTAATTAGGATATTACATGTCAATGGGGTAGTATATACTCTATATAAAATATATTTGGTTGAAAACATTTTAATATGCCTCAATGGAGGGGAATTTAGACAAAGTCTCATACCTCACACTACCTTTTAGTTAAATATTATAAAAACAAATTTATATTTCTTTTAAACATGTTATTAACTTATAATAAACCCATATTAATTTTTATGAGTTCATAGATTATCCTTTATTACTTTTTATCACCTGTTTTTTAATTAAATTTAATTATTTTTGTTATTTTAGGTGTCCATTGCCTTCATTTTATCATGTGTGTTTTCCATGAAAGATTGAGTTATTATGCGTATTATATAGTTTAATACTATATATTAATAATCATGAAATAATTATAATTTATATATATCAATTATACAATCAATACCAATCAAGAAGGATTGTCTTATGATAAATGAAGTATGTTACAATCCTAGAGATGGTAGGTTGTATGTAAGCATGTGTAAGTTTGAATTTTAAATGATAATTATCGAAATGAGGAAAGAAACATTTTATTTTTCCATAATTATAATAATTTTTGAATTATCACATTTTATCATTACATGTACATGTATATATCTTTCATTATTTTTCATGAAAATAGAGTCACATCGGTTTGTAATGGCAGTAGTCCACATGTACACAAAAGATGGTATACTCATTAAATGAATGAAAAGGCAATAAAGGGAGTGAAATATTTAATTTTTAGAATTTAAATTTTTTCCTGAATATAATAATTATGTCTTGAATATCACATATAATCATTTACATTATCCTTATCACCTTCTATATAAATAATTAGTGAAAGACAAATCACATCGCTGTGTGAGGTGGTAGCCCACTATACATAGGAGTAATGTAATCGTATCCCTTGAGTAATGTAATGTAAGAAAAGGGATATAATAAAATGACTCAAAATGTAAAATTATTTTAAAAATATCAGATATATATATACATTATTTCCATTATCATACCCAACTGTGAGAGGTGGTAATGAAAAAATAAATGACATCGGTTTGGGAGAAGGTAGTGTTCCACACACATGAATATTGATTTCATAACCAATTTGAAGGAAGTGGGAATTATTTTTGTTCATTACCTTAACATAACAACATATATGTAAGTTTAATATACTTATTTAATTATATCATCATGTTATAATAATAATTTAATGAGGATGAGGAATAAATAAAATAAAAATTCTTGTTGAAGAACGTTTCCTCTTCTTCGGGAAACCACCTTAAGACTGCACCAAATTCCTTAATATGATGGATTTATGTCAAAAATAAGAATTATAAGAATATGTGATGGAAATTGGTAAGTTATTTGGGATGACTTTTTTGTGAAACAATGGTGTGAAGGTTTGAAGAAGAGAAAAGAGGGGGTGACCATTTATAAGTGAGGTGAGCGTCACACTTGTAATTTTTTTAAATGAAAAAAGGAACTTCCATGTTTTTTTTCTTTTTAAAAGAGCTAAAAATAAATTTATATATATCCTTTTACATTATAAGGCCAACATATTGTTATATAATATATTTTATAAAAATATTAGTTCATTTTGAACCGTATCTTTTTAGTTTAACCGCTGGTAAATCAATTTTTAACTTAACCGTGTCAAATAATTTTTATGGTTTTTACTATTCATTATGGTTAAAAAATATTTACCTCATTATATAATAAATATTACGATTATTCATAATATAGAATATATTTTTCTAAATTCTATTTATATAAGTAGAAAATTTTAATTTTAAATTAATCTCATAGACATTATTAGATAGTGGGATTTCAAAGAGAATATTTTCAAAAGTTTGCAAAGATTTTATATCAAAAATAAATATAAAAATGATATGAATAAATTTAATAGAATTTATTGATACATATTTAAACTACTATAACGTTGAATAAAAAGTTTAATATATTTTAATACTCTTAATAATAGAAATTAATAGGCTTTTCCAAATAAAATTCAGTATTTTTCAATATTTATAAATAAAATAACAATTTAGAAAAATAAAAAAAATCACCCTAATATAATTGTGACATGTATATTTAAAAAATTAATTTTATTTTTAATAATTTTTTTTCCAAAGATTTAGAAATTAATTATAAATCATGTGCATAATAACTGAATAATTAACATTTGAGACAAATACAGTTTTCAAAAAACATTTCATTTTCATTGAAATCCTTCATATTTTATTTCTAATCAATAGATAACAATAGAAATTATTTTTTTAAGTAAAACTAATACCTTAACAGGAAAAGAATGACCCCTTTATTAAAAATAAAGAAAAATTAAACAAGTCTAATGGTAGATGATTTATAAAAATCCATCCTGAAAACATGTAAGAGATCACCTGGCACATGATCAACCAAATAATAATCATTACCATTGACACATTTATTAATAAGAACATCAGCTAGTGAATTTTACTCTATATAAACATGAGTGATGATATGTTCCTTTGAGTAGAGAATGTCCAAGAATCTTTTCTACTGATTAGTGAGTCTCTATGAGAGATGTAATGAACCTGTTCGGATGGAAAGCACCACTACTGTAGATTCACACTTCAGCCAAACCTTGTTCCAACCCTATTGCTCATATTGTTCAACCACCCTAATAATACCAAGCATTTATTCTTCAAGGGGAGAGGTAAAAACACCTGAACCATAAATACAACCAAGAGAATAACCTCGATAATCCCAAAAGATAGCACCAAGTACAGAAGGACCCAGATAACCCCTCAAAGATCCATCAGAGTTAATCTTAATCCATACAAAAAAAGGAGTCTGACATACAACGTCAATTTTGGAAAGGGGAGGATGAAATTTCACTTTAAAACCAATCTGAGTAAGAATATATAAATCATGTATGGAGTTATGAAAAAACTTACCTCTCTGAAATTCTCTCACAAACATTGCAGAAAATAGTCCTGATAAAGTAGCACAAGCTTGAAAAATATGCAATTCATGCAACACATTGTTTCTTGCAGTGTATATGATATGTATATTCTCTTCCGTAACAATTTGAATCATATTTCGTACATGTGGTGATAAATTTATAGCAGAACAGATTTTTTATGAAATCACATATCAAGTTAACATGAGGTAAAAACACTTCGAAAATTTCGGAAACTACATTCCACATCACTAAGGTAGCTGCAGAACTAAGAAAGGGATGATCCATATCCTCCCTATACTAATGGAACAATGAAAAAATAGAATAGAGATAAATTCCATAGATTTTCAGGAATTCATCTGTTGGATGTTTTTTGTGAGCCAGTCTCCATATAAGAATGGAATGAGATGGCTTTAGGAAATTTTTATGTAAATCACCCATCCATTTGAGTTCTGATTTTCTTCCAACTGAATGATTATAAAACCCTCTAGAGGTAAGAATCCCATTGGGAGAAGGTTATCATGCCTATAGTCAACCCTATAAGACCAGAAATACATTTCCACAATAGAGGTAATGTTATCTAGAAGACTTTCCATATCCCTAAGATGATATTTAATTGATAAATAAAAATTGAAATTTTATACCCCTTCGAGAACCAAGTAAATCATGTGATTCCCAATCCAGTTACATTTCCAGAATAGAATAGAGGATTCCTTAGACACTAACCAATGAGAGTCAACATAAATTTTATATAAAACACTCTTGAATGTAGGGGACACCAAATACTTATTGTAATTAAACTTCCAAGACTTGAGCTTCTTAGTGAATCTGGCTCAAAGGAAGAAAAGAGCCCCTGAGTTCCCATTTATAAGCCTCAAGATAAAACCACCTTGAAATGGGTCATTGAAACTCTCAATATTCTTTATGCCTAAACCCCCATCATCATAAGGTTTGTAAACAGAATTCAATGGAACCGTTGTGACTTTTCTTTCAATGATACACCCACGCTAAATGAAGTTCTTGATAGAGACATTGATTTTATTAATTAAATAAATCATCCATTTATACACCATTAAAGAATATAAAAATTTGTAGGTGATGATGGAATTCGCAAGGAAAATCCCACGAGCCATGGAATGTTACATTCCCTTCCAAGAATAAATATTTCTTCTAATCATGCCTACAATTCTATAGAAATGTAAAACCATCGGTGTACCCCAGAACATGTGCACCCCTAGGTAGGTGAAGGGGGGATCTCTCTCTCGAATTGCCATCTCTTTGATGACATCATTTTTCCTGATGGAAGAAATTTTCCTCCCAAAGTAAAAAGAGATACTTTCTCCCACTAACTTCTTTTCCAGAAACCATCTCATAATGAAAAATAACTTTCTTTATATTTTTTATGTTTCCCTTGTCCCATTGTGTAACACCCCAATATTTCATAGTGTGTTATTTCTTCAGAATAATTCAATAACTTTCACTACAGACAACATCGAGTTCAAGCACACAATGACTTACTAAACAAGCCATCCAAAAGAGATTATGAATAGTATTAACTAAATTTTAAACTTTATATACTCTTTAGAGTCCATATTATGAGTTTCTTAGACATAATGTAAGAACAAATTCATTTTCAGTATTGAACTTTTACAATCTTTTAATAGTGAACCCTTTTTAAATCCAATATTTTAAACTTTTATATATATTCAATTTGACTAAATAAATTTACTTTTTAGAATGTGGACATCAAAAATTTACAATGAAACATCCCATGCTTCTACGGTACGATTCTCTTTGAATAATGTTATAGCGTGTGTTGTACGCAACATTGAGTTCTAACACACCACAACCAATCAAAATAGCCATTATGAATAGTAATACCTACTTTTTGAAATTATATATATTTTATATTTCAAAATGGACTTCATTTTTGGATTCATAATATCAATATTATCCTATGTTGAATTTTTGGTATTTTTCTGAGAACTTCCAATTTTTATAAATAGTGAAAAATACTTGAAAACAACTTTTTTAATCAAAATAATTTATACTGATAAATTATATTATTTAGTGGTTTTAAAGTATAATTAGAATATATTTTTATCATTTTATCCAATGGTGTTCATTAGAAATAATTTCACTTTGAAATTGGACATAATCAGTTGCCAATCTTTTGATATATATTGATTCTTAAAAACACGCTATTTGTTGTAACTATGGGAATTAATTATAAAATTAATTAATGCAACTTATATGTATGGAATTTTGTAAAATAGACATCATTTTTGAATTCGGAATATCCATTATAGCTTAGGGTGAAATTTTTGGCTTTGTTCTGAAAAACATCAATTTTTGATGAATAGTGAAACCACTAAGTGGTAGTTAAAAAACTTAATTTTTCATAAAACATAATTTTACCACTTCTACGAATGGAATTTAGAAAATCCGAGAGAAACGGTTAATATCAAGTAGTAAAATGTGGTTCAATGAGATGAAAATAATTTATGATGAATAGTAACTTCTTACTTTTATTTACCACGGTTAAAAGTAAATAGGGTAATTAAGGGTAAAATGATATTAATATTACCCTAACACATGTGCTAATTAAATTTTACAAGTGTATCTCGACCAAAAATAACATTAGGAAAAAATATTATCATTTAGGTTCACTTGGATTAGATTAGGACATTTATTATTATTTAATTCAAAGAAGAGTTAAAAGAGTTAAAATCAAAGTTTATTTAATAAAACATTTTTAATATAGGATTATACATAAGATAAATTAGATTGTAAATACTCATTTCAAAGATAAAAATATTTCATACATAATGATATTTTATTTATAATTTTTAAATATTATATAATTTAATTTATTTATGACACAATGATGATGCAGTAATTACCATAATAGTGAACAATTAAAATAATTAATATTATAAATACCCAAATAAATATAATTTGAGACTTTTTATGAATTAAACTAATTTTATAGGTTAACATGACATGTTAGGATTGACTTAATTAACTTTTTTCTTAGTAATCATTCTGTTATTATTTTTACAAAAATCAATTATTGAATAGTGTCAAAATTGACATAAAAGAGTTTTTGAAACAAATATTATATTATTAATTGATATTAAATTCCTAAAAATCTATGTTTCGGCCAAGAGACTTATATCATTATAAGTGTATCATTAATGGACCAATTTTTGTCTCTTGTATGTATATAGTATGTTTATTAACCATATAATATAAAAATACAAAGATACATTGTGAAAGTGAAACTAATTAACTAAGAGTTAATACTTAAAGATAAGGTTAATATAATGACACAAACCTATCTAAATTCTATTGGTTGAGTGTTATTCGACCCATACCCACCTTAACCTTTGAATAATACACTTTGGATCCATTAGAAACCGAATATGAATATATTATAAAATAATATTTCTATCTTTTCCAAAGGTTCCCCTCACCCCTCTTATAAAAGGGAACTCTCCCTTATCATTAACTCACACCTTCAATGCCTTTTGGTTCGGAAAACCTCTTCCCAAATACTCTCTCAATATCCTTCACTTCATCCTAGAGGCCTTCCTTTAGTCATAAATCCAACCTAAGAGCCCTTTTGATCAAATCAAAAGGAAGAATCTGAAAAAGAGGTAATGATTTCCCCACCCTTTTCCAAGTTCCTTTCTTCTTCCACTTCTTCTTTCTTTGTTATTACCATTCTAAAATATTATCTCCAGTATCTTATATATATTGTGATTTTATTATAAATATGGTACAGTCATATTCAATATAATATCCATCCTTTTAATAACATTTCACCATACGTGCGTACGTACGGCTTACCGTCTCCACGTCGTGGTGTAATTGTTATTCAATAAATTATTATTTGGATGTGTATAATAATGATGTGTAATTCATGTAAATAATAAATTTAACATGATAATGATTCTGTATATATGATATACCATCAAATTATATATTATTTTAATATCAAAAAAATGATATTGCCGCTCGTGCGTACGTACGGACTACCGTCTCCACGAACGCGATGATATTCATTCTCCATCGTACCAATTCAAGTCTAATTCTCATTTTATGATTAATAATAGTATCTAAAGACTTTATATCATTTTCTATATGATTAAGATACAACCTATCCACGACAAACATGGATTTCATATGAAAACATATAAAAGAAAACGAGTAAGTTAGCACCCGAAACAAAGATAATACTAAGATATTATTAACAAATCAATGTTAAAAGATCATATATGATATCATATTAATGTATATGATTCTTTTATAATTTAATAAAAATTATTTCACCATTATAAAGGAGTTTAACCTACCCCCAACCAAGGAAAAGTACAAGGTAAGGGTTATTTCACAATCTCTTCATTATCTGAGGTTTTTTATACGTAATAATCTACTGGGATCTCTTTATCATCCACATCCATGTTTCTTAAAAATGTATTTCAAAACATTTTTACTATTTAAAAGAATATGGGTTAAAGTCATTTATACCCTTGTTTGACTTTTTATAAGAGTTTTATAAAGGAATCATTCCGTCATTTTCCAAACAAGGTGCTTTTTAACCATTTCGACAGAATTAAGGTAAGAATGTTTTTTTAACTTATACGGAGGGTGCGGCTATTTTCCACCATTATAAAATCATCTAAGCTTCCCTTACAAGCTTATAAGAGTATTTTCAAAGTAAATGTTTTCTTTTATAATTATGTGACTTTTAAATGATTTCAAAAAGATATATTTCTCTCAAACAGATTCCATTTCAACTATGTCAACATCCTTTGATGGATTTTAAGCTTATTTGAAGATGATTTATTATGATACAAAACTTCTATATTGTATTGCAAGTTTTGTGATATGTTTGACTGTGAATGTTCTATTTTTATACCATTCATGGTTTATGGTGAAAGTATTGACATTTCGTATGCTATTTTTAATACGAATGTTTATGTTATGTGTAAACCTTTTCATATGGGAATGAATTGGAATTAATATGTGACGAGTGGAGCCCGCTATAGCTCCTCGATGCATCGGTAGGTCTCATGAGACATACTAGTGTCTTGGCAGAAGGCCTTGGCAAAATCTTCTTTGTATTCTTAGCACGAGGCCTTGGCTATGTGGTTATGATAGTCTAGAATTATGCATTCCATCAATATGAAAGTGGTTATTCATATTTCATATGATTATTCGATTAGTAGAATATCGATGTGAATAAGTAAATGGAATTATTTGATTTTATTTTTTCCATACTATGTTGATGTTCAATTTTAAAAGGCTTTTGTTTTAGTTATACATTGCCTTAAATGTTTATTCTTATTTATGAAAGTTTCCGCTATATTGTTATCCTTACTGGGCATTTGAGCTCACCCCTTTTATATGTTTTATTTTTTCCAGGATGTGAAGAAGTAATTTATGAATGAACTGAAAGGATAGTATGAGGGGATAAGAGTGAGGACTATGGAGAATATGTTGTTGTTGTTTTCATTTTTATGATGTAATGTTAAACTTTATTATTGTATCTAGTTATTCCAAGGCTACTAAACTAATCGGTCTTTTGAGACTTGATATTTCTTGTGATCATGCCAATGTTATGTAATAATGCACCGATTCTGAGTAATTAGGGTCGGGGAATTACAGTTGGTATCAGAGAAAGATTAGTACAAACCTTGGATGCTAGATTTAGATAAACTCTGATTAGATCACATAGCCCTAAGAGAGAATTTGAGGATTAATATAGAAGAACATACTAGAATTTTGGTATTGTAGAGATTTTGTGAGTTTTTTCGAGAAATACATCCTTTTCTGGATACGAGCAGGTAGAGGCGGCTCTGGCACAAATGTACCTAGGGGTAAAACCCTAAAACACCGCTTTGAGCTAGACTCGAATAGGAACTGGTGCACGACAATGGGCCTTGCTGTACTCTTGGTTACGAAACTCCCGGGGGATATGCTTTGGATAATTCTCATTTTCTTTACAAACCATTATGAAGGGCTTATGAGTATATACTTCCTAAAAGGAGACATTTTTTTGATTATGGATTATATCAATAAACTATTTAATTTATGTGTTTTACAAGTTTGGGATTAGGTATTATTATTCATAAACTAATCTAGTGTATGACATTATTTCGAAATGGCGTCCAGTAGAAGGAATGAGAACTCCATCAATGCACATGATCCAAAGAGAAAGAAGGATCATATCTTTCATGGTCTTAAGCCATAATTTATAAGAGAAATAGTGTCCCATGTATTATAATCATATGAAGAAATAATATCATGTGTAGATAAGATAAGTAAAGAGTTTACTGAGTCCTATGGCTTTGAAGGGAATCAATAGAAGAAAAGGATAGAAGAGAGAAAGTTGGATAAAGGGAAGAGGGGAAGGAAGAATTTTCCCATATGTGATAACTGTGGGAAGAAACACCTTGGAACTTGCCTGAAAGGAATGGGAGTTTGTTATAAGTGTGGAGGAATAGGGCACAAAGTACTTGACTGCAAGGGTAAGAAAATGGTTTCAAATGTACAATGCTTCATTTTCAAAGAGTTTGGACACTACGCGAACCTATGTCTCAGTCATCAGACTATTCCACAAATGATGCTATTGGATAATAATCAAGTTATGATACTACCACAGATGAAGAGGAATGATTAGATTTCTTATTTTGATTATGTCATTTGAGTGTTGTATCAATAGTGTACCTGTTATAATAATTATGGAGTATATAAGGATTGTACTCTATTTCATTAAGGACTTGAGATTGTGTGGAACAAAGACAAGTGACTCAATAATAGGTTAATTTTTTGGAAAATATATTGTTGAGAGAAAGATAAACCATAATATGGTTCTGATACCGAGGTAGTGATTTTTGAATAATACATTATTGATTTGGATAAATTATATTGGATATTCTTTAGTACCTTGAACCTGATTAATGATTTGTATATTCTATCATTGTTTTGGTTTACAACAATTTTTGTATTGAAGGAGTATATCTATTATTCTTTAAGGAATAAGGGATCATGAATGTAATCAATAAGGTTTTATGGTAATTCAGGATGTTGCAGTGTTTTAAAAGAATACATGATGAAGGTGTTCACATGTTATTACGCGGAAAAAAGGATATTCATTGTGTTTACCTTCCTTATAAATTATGGACTGTATTATTTTGGATAGTTCTAGTTTGGATTATTTTGGATTTCCATAAAAGGACAACTCGGAGGTCGGGTGACAACCCATCACGTCCGGCAAGGCCGCAAGACTTGAACCCACAACCGAAGTGCGACAAGTGTGTATCACCTACCACTGACCCACGTGATGTCCTGGATTGAATAATGTCATTTTTTAATGGTTCTACTAGATGAATTATAAATTCATTTTTTTACCCCTATACGAATAGGATAAATAGATTATTATTTTTAAGTTCTATTATCTTTTAGAGTGAAAGATGAGTTTGTGGTAGAACTTAGTTAAAGGATGAGACTCTAATTGTCAAGTATATATTTTTATTCTTATCTTATTCAATGAAGAAAATATATTCTTTTACTGTAGTGAAGGGATCTTAAAACATAAAATGTGTTATCCTAATAACATATGTCTTGCTGAACCGATGGTATTTTAAATCATCATAGATTGATGAATCTAAGGCCCTCAATTTTACATTTGTTTGTGATTGATGACCTCAATCACTACCTAGAAATATTTACGGTTTTCCTCCAATTATATGTCTCTAATTGCCACCAATGTTCTCCGAATAGAGATCATAATTTGGTGGTGACCCTTTCATTTCTCTTTTCATCTTATTAATACTAAATTTTATTAACCCAATTTCGGATGTGGGTTTTTCCACAAAGATATAATCTATATTCAACCATTTATTTTTGAAGAAAAATTTCAAATTGCGAGGACGCAATTTATTGAAGGAGGGGAGAAGGTAACACCCCAATATTTCATAGTGTGTTATTTCTTCAAAATAATTCAATGACATGCACTACACGCAACACCGAGTTCAAGCGTACCATGACTTACTAAACAAGCCGTCCAAAAGAGATTATGAATAGTGTTAAATAAATTTTAAACTTTATATAATCCTTAGAATCCATTTTATGAGTTTCTTAGACATAATGTAAGAACAAATTCATTTTTAGTATTGCACTTTTACAAACTTTTAACAGTGAACCCTTTTTAAATCCAATATTTTAAACTTTTATATATATTCAATTTGACTAAATAAAATTACTTTTTAGAACGGGGACATCAAAAATTACAATGAAACATCCCAAGCTTCTATGGTATGCTTCTCTTTGAATAATGTGATAGCGTGTGTTGTACGCAACATCGAGTTCTAACACACCACAACCAATCAAACTAGCCGTTATGAATAGTAATACCTAATTTTTTAAATTATATATATTTTATATCTCAAAATGGACTTCATTTTTGGATTCATAATATCAAAATTATCCTCAGTTGAATTTTTGGTATTTTTCTGAAAACTTCCAATTTTTATGAATAGTGAAAAATACTTAAAATCAACTTTTTTAATCAAAAAATTTTATAGTGATAAATTATATTATTTAGTGGATTTAAATTACAATTAGAATATATTTTTACCATTTTATCGAATGGTATTAATTAGAATTAATTTCACTTTGAAATTGGACATAAACAATTATCAATCTTTTAATATATATTGTTTCTTAAAAACACGCTATTTGTTGTAACTGCGGGAATTAATTATAAAATTAATTAATGCAACTTATATGTTTGTAATTTTTTAAAATATACATCATTTTTGAATTCGGAATATCAATTATAGCTTAGGGTGAAAATTTGGCATTTTTCTGAAAAACATCAATTTTTGATGAATAGTAAAACCACTATGTAGTAGTTAAAAAACTGAATTTTTCATAAAACATAATTTTACCGCTTCTGTGAATAGAATTTCAAAAATCCGAGAGACACAGTTAATATCAAGTAGTAAAATGTGGTTCAATGGGATGAAAATAATTTTTGGTGAATAGTAACTTTTTACTTTTATTTACCACGGTTAAAATAAATATTGTAATTAAGGTTAAAAATGATATTAATATTACCCTAACACATGTCCTAATTATATTGGACAAGTGTATCTCGACCAGAATCAACCTTAGGAATAATATATTATCATTTAGGTCCACATGGATTAGATTAGGACATTTATTATTATTTAATTCAAAGAAGAGTTAAAAGAGTTAAAACCAGATATTATTTAATAAAACATTTTTAATATTTGGTTATAAATAAGATAAATTAGATTTTATATATTCATTAGAAATATAAAAATATTTTATACATAATGATATTTTATTTATAAATTTTAGATATTAAAGAATTTAATTTATTGATGACACAATGATGATGCAGTAATTACCATAATAATAAACAATTAAAACAATTAATATTATAAATACCCAAATAAATATAATTTGAGACTTTTTATGAATTAAACTAATTTTATAGGTTAAAATGACATGTTATTAATGACTTAATTAACTTTTTTCTAAGTAATCATTCTGTTATGATTTTTACAAAAATCAATTATTGAATAGTGTCAAAATTGACATAAAAGAGTTTTTAAAACAAATATTATATTATTAACTGATATTAAATTCCTAAAAATATAAGGTTCGTCCAAGAGACATATATCATGATAGGTGTATCATTAATGGACCACATGGGGGTCTCTTGGATGTATATCGTAAGTTTATTAACCATATAATATAAAAATACAAAGAGACATTGTAAAAGTGAAACTAATTAACTAAGAGTTAATACTTAAAGATAAGGTCAATATAATGACACAAACCTGTCTAAATTCTATTGTTTGAGTTTTTTTCGACCCATACCAGCCTTAAACTTTAAATAATACAATTTGGAGACATTAGAAACCGAATATGAATTTATTATAAACTAATATTTCTAGCTTTTCCAAAGGTGCCCCTCACCCCTCTTATAAAAGGGCACTCTCCCTTCTTATTAACTCACACCTTCAAAGCATTTTGGTTCGGCCAAACTCTACCCAAATACTCTCTAAACTTCCCTCACTTCATCCTAGAGGCCTTCCTTTATTCAGAAAGCCAACCTAAGATCCCTTTTGATCAAATCAAAAGGAAGAACCCGAAGAAGAGGTAATGATTTCACCACCCTTTTCCAAGTTCCTTTCTTCTTCCACTTCTTATTTCTTTGTTATTACCATTATAAACTAATAACTCCAGTATATTATATATACTATGATGTTATTATAAATATGGTACAATTATATTCAGTATTCTATCCATCCTTTGAATAACATGTCACCATACGTGCGTACGTACGGCTTACCGTCTCCACGTCGTGGTGTAATTGTTAATCAATAAATTATTATTTGTATGGGTATAATAATGATGTGTAATTAATGTAAATAATAAATTTAACATGATAATGATTCTGTATATATGATATTCCATCCAATTATATATTATTTTAATTTCAAAAAAATGATATTGTCGCTCGTGCGTACGTACGGACTACCATCTCCACGAACGCGGTGAGATTCATTCTCCATCGTATCCATTCAAGTCTAATTCTCATTTGATGATTAATAATACTATATAAGGACTTGTTATCATTATGGATCTGATTAAGATACAACCTATCCATGACAAACATGGATTACGTAACAAAACATATAAATGAAAATGAGTAAGTTAACACCCGAAACAATGATAATACTAAGATATTATTAACAAATCAATGTTAAAAGATCATATATGATATCATATTAATGTATATGATTCTTGTATAATTTAATAACAATTATTTCACCATTATACAGGAGGTTAACCTTCCCCCAACAAGGAAAAGTACAAGGTAAGGGTTATTTTACAATCTCTTCATTATCCGAGGTTGTTTATACGTAATAATCTACGGGGATCCCTTTATCATCTACATCCCATGTTTCTTAAAAATGTATTTCAAAACATGTTTACTATTTAAAAGAATATGGGTTAATGTCATTTATACCCTTGTTTGACTTTTTATAAGAGTTTTATAAAGGAATATTTCCGTCGTTTTCCAAAGAAGGTGCTTTTTAACCTTTTCGACAAAATTAAGGTAAGAATGTTTTTTTAACTTATACGGAGGGTGCGGCTATTTTCCGCCGTTATAAAATCATCAAAGTATCCATTAAAAGATTATAAGAATTTTTTCAATGTAAATGTTTTCTTTTATAATTACGTGACTTTTAAATGATTTCAAAAAGATATATTTCTCTCAAACAGTTTTGATTTCATCTATGTCAACATCCTTTGATGGATTTTAAGCTTATAGAAAGTTGATTTATTATGATACAAAACTTCTATATTGTATTGAAGGTTTTGTGATATGTTTGACTGTGAATGTGCTATTTTTATACCATTCATGGTTTATAGTGAAAGTATTGACATTTCGTATGATAGTTTTAATACGAATGTTTATGTTATGTTTAAACCTTTTCATATGGGAATTAATTGGACTTAATATGTGACGGGTGGAGGCCGCTATAGCTCCTCGATGCATCGGTAGGTCTCATGATACAAACTAGTGTCTTGGCACAAGGCCTTGGAAAAATCTTATTTGTAGTCTTGGCACGAGGCCTTGGCTATGTGGTTATGATAGTCTGGCATTATGCATTCCATCATTATGAAAGTGGATATTGATATTTCATGTGATTATTCGATTAGTAGAATATCCATGTGAATAAGTAAGTGGAATTATTTAATTTTATTTTTTCCATACTATGTTGAAGTTCAAGTTTAAAAGGCTTTTGTTTTAGTTATACATTGCCTTAAATGTTTATTCTTATTTATGAATGTTTCTGCTATATTGTTATCCTTACTGGGCATTTGAGCTCACCCCTTTTCTATGTTTTATTTTTCCTAGTATGTGAAGAAGTAATTTATGAATGAACTGCAGGGATAGTATGAGGGGATAAGAGTGTGGTCTATGGAGACTATGCTGTTGTAGTTTTCATTTTTATGATGTAATGCTAAACTTTATTAATGTATCTAGTTATTCCAAGGCTAATGAACTAATCGGTCTTTCAAGACTTGATCTTTCTTGTGATCATGCCAATGTTATGTAATAATGCACCCACTCTGGGTAACTGGGGTCGGGGCGTTACACATTTTTTAAAGAGAATGATATCATCTTCATATAGAATGTGGGAAGGGGAAAAATCCCCCTACCATCCTGGATGAGCTTCATATTTCCATTGCCCGCCATGATAGAAATAAGTCTACTGCGATAATCCTCAACAATAGAATAAATTATTATTGATAAAGGGTCACCATTCCTAACACCTCTCTTGCAGTCAAAATAGACTTCATGGGATCCATTATGGAGAACTAAAATGTGAGCAGATCTCAAAATAATTTTTACCTAATTAATGAAAACATTATCAAAACCATACATGGTGAGAATCTTTCAGATAAACCCCAATCCATTGTATCAAATGATTTATTGAAATACAATTTAAGAGTAATATTACCACCTCAGATAAATTGTATGATATGATTAACACACTTCGAAGATGTGATAAGGAAATCTTGGATTGATCACCTTTTGATTATGCCAAACCAATTAGCATAAATATTCTTTAAAGCAATAGAGGATAACCAATTAGCTAGGATCTTGAAAATTATTTTTTAAGGGGTGTTAAATAGAGAAGAAGGCTTGAATAAATGTATTTCATTGACATTCTTTACTTTCGAAATAAGGGAAAGAAACTAAGAAATCAAACCCGAAGGGAGAAATCCAACTCTGAAAAAATGAGTGACCATCGTACAAACATCTTCCTGAATGATATCCCAAAAATACTGAAATAAGAAATTACCAAAGACATCTGGACGAGGATAACATTCATATTTGTGGCTAAAAACAGCATCCTTAATCTCTGTATCAAGAGGGATATCAATAAGAAAATAATTTTTCCCTTGATCCACTAGTCTTGGAATGACACTATCCGTAGGATCATCAGTGGGATGTGGACCATTGAAGAGATCCTTAAAGTATGAGATAACATGATATAAGAGATCCACTATGTTATCATTGATACTATCACCATTCTTGATCATGGAAAGAGGCTTAGAGACTTTCCTTATTTTTTGATGAAAATTAATTTTTTCTAGAATTACTATCGCCATCCTTCAGAAATTTATCATTAAAGGAGTCCCTTTATAAGACATCTTTTAAGTTTAGGATTTTGATGAGTTTGAAAGACAAATCAACTTCAACCAAATTCCCATTATAGATTTCATAATGAGTGTCAAGTTCTTGATCATTTTTTAGAGAGGCCTCAAGAGAATATATATCAGTGTCCATGGAGATAACATGATACTTGATCCACTTTTTTAGGCTCATCATGAGAATTTTGAGTTTAGTGATACAGGCATATGCATCATCCTTAAAATTTACAAAATTCAAAATGCTCTGAACAATTACCTTGAATTCGGGTTGAGAGACCCAAGACTCATTGAAAATGAAAGGGAATGGATGCTTAGGTTCCTCTCACCAAGATCCACCAAGATTGGATGATTATCAGTGTTGATCCATGAGCATGATATGGAACCCCATGTGTCTAGCGAATCACCATTGAAAAATTTCATATCAATCTTAATAGAAACAAAGGTATTTAAGTTCCTCCAAAACCATGTGTATTTATCACCAACCAAGTTGATCTCAATCAAATCATTCTTATCACTGCATGATATAAATTACCTAGAGTAGATGGAATTGTCGGAAGTACCCATCTTCTCATCTAGATTTAAGATTGAATTTAAATCCCCCAAAATAATCCAATGGGTAGTAATGGTATAATTGAGATATCTGATGTCCACCCACAGATTCATGCGATCTTGATACCTATTGCGAGCATAAATGATGGAACATGAATATTGGGAAACAAGGTATTTAAATTAATAAGTGACATGTTGATCACTTGATAAAAACATGGTTGTGTTGGCCATAGAATGATGGACCAACACTGAGAGAGTCTTAACATCATTTGAACACCTATTGGTGTCAATAAGGTGAAACCCCAGCTTCTACATGTTTTCCAAACTAGAAGAGAATATTTTTATAGGCTTGGATAGACCTATAAGGACTGGTTCATACTTATGAATGAATAACTGAAGGGATCTATAGTTTTCCAAATTACCAAAACCCATGAAATTCCAAAATAGAATCATCATTTGAAACTAAATCCAGGGTTGGGACCCCTATGGTTTTTACCCCTATCTATTTAGGTGGTTGTCCAGCCTTTTTTAGGAATATAAGAACATTGCAGCAGATCGTTGATGTCATCATTTTTTGGTTAGGACAATCCTGATTTTATCATACAAAACAATACTGAACACATCCACCCGGATTTCTTAATTTAACATGGTTCTAGGATCAAAGGAATTGATCCCACCATCAACCTAATTAAGAATTCTCATATGTTTGTGATTTGAAGCAATAGGTTCGAATTTTCTGTTACCCTCAGGCCTCTGGATCAAACTTAAAAAAATGATGTTCTACCTATGTATTCATTGGTTTTATGAACTAAACTAAGAATTCAATGTTGTTCTTAGAAACCTTTCAAGATTCACTATCTTTGCGGTGGAAATAACATAACCCAATGCCTGGGTCTAGCCAGTATGATTGTTATGTGCAGGAAAAATATTAGTGGATGAAGCATACATTATTTCAGAATTTGAATTCATTGAATTCCCGGGTATGTTGAACCAACTTTCAGGATTCACTATCTTTGATGTGACAGTAAGATAACCGGATGCCTAGGTCTATCCAGTAGAGTTGTTTAGTGTAAGAATAATATCAGGGTATGAAGCATACATTATTGCATAATTTTAATGTATTCAATTCACTATATTAACTCTAGATACTAAATTATCAATAGAAGCTTTTATAGCAGTAGGATGTGGGGATGGATCTGCCAAGATGTCAGGGACATCAGAATTAGATTTATTCTAATCTTACTGCATGATCCGAACAAATTCACAGATGTCATCAGTAACCTCCTAGAGGAAGGAATTTTCCTCCATTTAATTTTGAATATTAAAGGCCAAATTAAAAACATCACTAGAAATATCATAAAATAGGACCTACTCATTTTGAGAAGGGATCTTAGAAGGGGATCATGGAAAGTTATTCTCTTTCTCCTCTTACTCTGCTATGTCAGTCCATGAGATCTTCGCAATAGATGAGGGCACAACTAGTGGCAGAAAAGAAGTAGATTGAAATGGATTAGCTTTGATGACGTATGAAGCACCAGCCAGTTTACCATTGGTAACACTTTGTTTCAACCATATCAGTATTATTTTTGAACCTATTGACCTCAGTCCTGTCTGAGACCATAAGATCAGCATTTACCTTCTTCTATAGCACCATACAGTTTGAAATAGAATGCCCCACTATCCTAAATACATCAAAAAAGAGGGAACATTATCGTTCTATAATTTAACATTAGTTGTGCTTCCATTTTCATGAATGGAGATACTAGTAGGCCACTTGCTTTCCATATTAAAATCCAATAGAATTTGAGCATTGAAACTAAGCTTGTAGAGACCCGTATCTTGACGTACATGGACATTACATTACATTTTGCGGAATACTTAGTACAAAACAAAAACACACACACAAGGATCGTAATAGTTTAGTGTCTTTGGAAACTCGGAATAAAATCTTCTAATCGTGGGGAAAGATCTTCAACATCTCCCATAAAGATCTTCATTTTTTTTTACCTAAAACCTTTCTTTATGTCCTGGGGAAAAGAAAACATAAAAGGGTGAGCTCAAATGCTCAGTAAGGGTAAACAAAATATATATCAATCACATCGTATTCATAAGAACATAACATTTTGGAAATCATAACCTCCAAAAGAGAGCATAATTTCATAACATGGGATAAATCATAGTAGTGAAATGAAATCATAACATAAAACATTACTCATTGTGGCATACACACATAATCATAGAGAATCATTTCTTGTTAGTCAAGACTCATTGCCAAGACTATCTTAGTGGACAAAGTCCCTTTCTGAATCGAGTAATCCGCGTTTCAGTCCTGTTTCACTGAACTGGTATAACCTACCATTCCAGCCATGTCTATCTCATGAGATATAAAATCTTTACCCAATGCATTGGAGGGAGATATAGGTCCCACCCATCTCATAATGAAACCATTCTTATGTGTGCCACAAAATCATAAATCATACATCATTGCATAACCCATGTAATAAAAATGGGATTCTTAAACAACATGACATCATAAAACCATTCATATAAGATAAAGGAATTCATAAACATAATTCCATCACAACATAGTCAAATCAATGTAAAAATATGGATAGAAACAGAACCCTTTATTATCTTAGATGGAAAATAATTTTGATAAAACACTTGAAATGAATTCTTGAGGAAAATATCCTTTCTTCTTCAAAATCATTTTCTTTTCACAAAACATCATGCAATTTTAAAAGAAAGAGATTTTATTAAAAATAGTCATGAAATCTTTTGGAGGAAGCTTCATGAAAATAAGGCTTTATAAAACCATAAAAATCCATTGGTGCCGTTTAAGTTAAAAAAGAAAAACATTCTTCGTACTTTTGTCGGAAAAGTCAAAAAGTACCTCGTACGACAAAAGATTCCTTTCATACATATTACTAAAAACTCACCGAAGGGTAAAAATGGATTTAAACAATTGTAGGTGGATGGAAATAATATTACATATTGACGAAACATGGATTTGGATGATAAAATACACCCCAGTAAATACCAAAGTATAAACAATCTCGGATAAAAATGAGATTGTGGTATTTCCCTTACCTTAGGTCCGACTTGCTTTGTAAGTGTCCGAAACTCCTGTATAAGGATTTAAATCATGTTATTGACTTATTAAAGAATCATATTCATTGTTATGATATCATATATGGTTCACTTATGACATTATATTACCCGTTCTTTTGTAAAATCCATGTTAAAGAAGCGTTTTGGGTAAAATCGTTTCATTTATCGTAGGTGTTTTGACTTGTTGTTCTTGACATCATTATTACTTATATCATGATTTACTTACTTCCAGAATATAAAATATGATTTATATATCATATATATTCAGTATATATATATATATAATAGGTAGATAAATAAAATGAAAAACACCGTTCATGGAGACGGTAGTCCGTACGTACGCATGAACGCTGTTTTCCTTTCCTTATTGTCTTGAAATGGAAGTAAGTAGATGACATACATATGTATATATATACATAAATCCAGTAGCTTTATAATGTCATATATTTCATTATTATTTCTCATATATACATTATAATCATTCTTAAATGGTTAACATGGAGAATGAATCTCATCGCGTCGTGGAGACGGTAGTCCGTACGTACGCACGCGCGATAATATCATTTCTATAAATATTGAATTGAATTGGAGTGGATTATACAATATATCAGAATCAATATGATGTTGTAATAACTATGTATAGTTATTCTTTACACCATTATACCCATCCATGTAAGGTGGTGGTGGAAAATAGATTACACCACGGCGTGGAGACGGTATTCCGTACGTACGCACGCGCGGTGATTTCTTTTTCCGTAGGATGGATAGATGGTGAAATAGGGTTGTTTCATACTTATAATAACATATTAGTATATGAGTGATACTGATGTTATTACTTCATAATGAAACAACCTAAGAAGAAGAAGTGGAAGAAGAAATAAAGATGAAAGAATTGGTAACGGTAATTACCTCTTCTTTGAAGCGCCTTTTGGAGACCTCCTCTTAGGGAACTAAAATTGGTATTTGAGTAAGACCAGAACCTCTAGGATGTTTCTAGGGAAGTGGAGAAGAGATTTTGGCAGGGTTTGGCCGAGCTTGAGTGCTCAAATTGGTGTGAGGAGGAGGGGGAGGAGGTGTCCTTTTATAAGGGAGGAGAGGGTCACCTTAGGAATATCTCAAAATATTATTTTATATTAAAGTCAAAATCGGTTTATAATGGTTCCAAAGGGTCTTATTTCGAAGCTAAAGTGGGGATGGGTCGAAATCCTATCAACCAATAATATTTAGACAAGTTTAGGGTATTATTTTAACCTTATCAATTAGATTTAACTCTAAGTTAAATAATTTAACTTTTACCGTGTCTTTTTGTTTTCTTTCACTATATGGTAAATACACTTACTATACCATGCCAAACGAACCCCAAATTGTATATTATTAATACATATATCCTTATCTAAGTCATTTGGCCGATCCTTAGATTTTTAGGAATAAAATAACAATTAATAATATAATATTTGATTTAAAAACTATTTTGTGTCAATTTTGACACTATTTGATACATGATTTTTGTGAAAGTCATAACAGAATTAAATGTTCGAACCAAGTTGATTAAATCAACATTAATATATCATAGTAACCTATAAAATTAGTGGAATTCATAAAAAGTCTTAAATTACATTTATTTTGTTATTTATATTATCAATTATGTGAATATTTCATTAATAAGATAATTACTGCATCATCTTTGTGTCATAAATAAATTAAATTATTTGATGTCTAAAAATTATAAATAAAATACCATCATGTAGGAAATCCTTTTAGCTTTCTAATGAATATTTACAATCGAATTTAGCTTATGTATAACCCCATATTAAAAATGATTTACTTATTAAACTTTGATTTTAACTATTTTAACCCTTCTTTAAATAAATTAATAATAAATGTCCTAATCTAATCCAAGTGGGCCTAAATGGTCATATTTTATTCCTAAGTTTGTTTTTGGTCGAATTACACTTGTCCAATAGAATTAGGACATGTGTTAGGGTAATATTAATATCATATTTACCCTTAGTTACCCTATTTACTATTAACCGTGGTAAAAAAAGTAAAAAGTTACTATTCACCAAAAAATTATTTTCATCTCATTGAACCACATTTTAGTCCTTGATATTAACCGTGTCTCTCGGATTTTTGAAATTCCATTCACAGAAGCGGTAAAATTAAGTTTTATACAAAATTCAGTTTTTAACCTACCACTTAGTAGTTTCACTATTCATCAAAAATTGATGTTTTTCAGAATAATGCCAAAATTTCATCCTAAGCTATATTTCATATTCCGAATTCAAAAATAAAGTCTATTTTACCAAATTCATAACATAGAAATTGCATTAATTAAATTTATAATTAAATCCCGCTGTTAACACAAATAGCGTGTTTTTAAGAAACAATATCTATCAAAAGATTGACATTTGATTACGTCTGGTTTAAATGTGAAATTACATCCAATGACCAACATTGTATTAAATTGTAAAAATATATTCTAAATATACTTTAAAACCACTCAAATTAATAATTTATCACTATTAATTATTTCGATTAAAAAAGTTGTTTTTAATTATAAATTAGTAATTTTCACTATTCATCAGAATATGAAAGTTATCCGAAAAGTACCAAAATTTCACCTTTGGCTAAATTCGATACTCCGAATCCAAAAATGAAGTTCATTTTGAAAAATAAGATTTACAGAATTTTAAAAAGTGGTTATTACTATTCATAACGGCTAGTTTTAATAATATTTTAATAGCACATCGTTGTTTAGTGAAACTCGGTATTGCGTATTACACACGCTATCGAGGAAGGTCGCGATTGCGTGTAATGCAAGGCAAGACAAGGATGTGTGTTGTGCAAGCTCCTTTTGGTGTAGCGTACAACACAAGACATTAATAAAATTAGAAAGAATATTTTTTTATAAAATCTTGGGCTGTTACATTCTACCCCCCTTAAAATGAATTTCGCCCTCGAAATTCGTCGGGGTTATAAATGGTTTACTATTCGAAAGTTTCTTTAATAGAAACCCACATCGTAAAAAGGAATATCAAAACCAATCTTTAAAAACAAAAGTATGAAACGTAACGGGTACCCAAATAAACTAATCATTGGGTTTCCACATAGGTGAAAATATGGATATGGAAGAGAAATCTAACCATCATGTTCTGATGGAGAGTGGTAGAGAACATGGCTATGGAAAAACCAGTAATCACAAATCCATAGATTTGTGATGATATAAGGTACCATCTGATTCATCAGGTATAAGATCACTAGGACAACATTTTTGGTTTTCAAGATCATTTCCCCTAAAGTTGAAAATTTGAATTTTAATAAATACTTACTTTATTTTGGTACAATCTCACTGTTGTTCGTGCCTTGAACAATTTCCACTTCATCTCTTAAATAAATGAAGTTGAATTTGTTATTCGTGAAGTCTTAGCAGATCATGTGATAGAATGACGGGTCATTCCATCTGTCTCAAACAAAAGGTTAGCAAAAATTATATGCATAAATCGATCTATAGTGAGATTAATCATATATGGTTCCTAAAATGGACTTATACTTCATATATCATACTGCTTAATATAATAAAACTAGTTTCTACTAAACAGGGACTTCCTGTAGGTCAGTGGTAGGCGATAAAGGCCAGTCGCACTTCGGTTGTGGGTTCGATTCCCACAGCCTTGTCCGAAGCGATGGGCTGTCGCCCGTCCTGCAGGTTGTCCTTTTTATAAAACTATATTACTATAACATCCCATCAATAATATTGAAAACACTTCTATCCTTAAACAATACTAACTTATGTCCAACATAATCCAGTCTAATCTTTAGGCTTATACATAATACTGCAGTCCACTCTCATAATATAGTGATATCGATTACCAGAGATTTAATACTGTCGTTGATCCCCACATATCATAAGATATGTCTTGTTGGTCACATTCCAAACATTCAAAGTCCTTAATCGTGTATTCTCTTGAATACCTTAGTGAAAACATGAGTGCAGTTAAAAGTTAACACTTTCCACATACCAAAATCCTCAAAATTCTATATACTCAAACCATGATATCACTTAGTCCTTATATCAATCATGAGCTCATGAATACTGTCAAATATTTCATTTTCTCATTTTCCCTTCATTATGCGCATATCATCTTTTTTCCAAAAATACCTCAATCACTTCGAATACCACATTAGATCAATACATAAATATTCCAATACACCATAAAAGTACCTCAACAACATTATTCTTGAATACCAATACATAAACACTTCAGTCCATCCACTTCAATGACTGTCCTGGAATAAGTCCTTCCTTGATTTAGAAGTATCTTTTTAGGTCAGGGCATTGAGTTGGGTAATGCCCATGTTCTCCACAAATAAGACATTGAACTCCATAACAATCTGTCACTCTATGACCCTTTTCTCCACACAGATAACATCGGTCCCTCCATTTGAGGTATTCCTCAAGGTTCTTCTTCCCTTCTTTAGAAATCTCAATCTTCCTTTCTTTATGCTCCTCAACATGCGAACATGCATAATAGTTTATCTTCCTCTTCATTGATGATTTAGTCATACCAATAAATTTCACCTTGTTAATCATATATCGCGATGACTGATTCGGCATAATCACAATATCTTTATCTCTAGGCATCACACAATTTTGTTGCTCATAGTCACAAATTTGTCCATTGGATTCAATGTTAACCGAATTCCTTCTGGTTCCCTCCATTAACTAAAACACAAAAAGAATTTTGTGAGAGGCGAAATCATGATAGGGAAGACAACATAGTAAAGGGGGAGCACCCTCAATATCTAACATCTTAGGTTAAATTCTAAGATCGTTACCGTAGTTCTAGGACTATATCCTATACGTATACTTATCCTTAGGGACATCCCTAGACATACCTTAGAAATATCTCTAGGGATCTCACTAACGTTCTCACATCCTAGTTTCCAAAGGTTGACTAAACCTTTCCTCTGATACCAACTGTAGAGACCCGTATCTTGACGTACATGGACATTACATTACATTTTGCGGAATACTTAGTACAAAACAAAAACACACACACAAGGATCGTAATAGTTTAGTGTCTTTGGAAACTCAGAAAAAAATCTTCTAATCATGGGGAAAGATCTTCAACATCTCCCATAAAGATCTTCCTTTTTTTTTACCTAAAACCTTTCTTTATGTCCTGGGGAAAAGAAAACATAAAAGGGTGAGCTCAAATGCTCAGTAAGGGTAAACAAAATATATATCAATCACATCGTATTCATAAGAACATAACATTTTGGAAATCATAACCTGCAAAAGAGAGCATAATTTCATAACATGGGATAAATCATAGTAGTGAAATGAAATCATAACATAAAACATTACTCATTGTGGCATACACACATAATCATAGAGAATCATTTCTTGTTAGTCAAGACTCATTGCCAAGACTATCTTAGTGGACAAAGTCCCTTTCTGAATCGAGTAATCCTCGTTTCAGTCCTGTTTCACTGAACCGGTATAACCTACCATTCCAGCCATGTCTATCTCATGAGATATAAAATCTTTACCCAATGCATTGGAGGGAGATATAGGTCCCACCCATCTCATAATGAAACCATTCTTATGTGTGCCACAAAATCATAAATCATACATCATTGCATAACCCATGTAATAAAAATGGGATTCTTAAACAACATGACATCATAAAACCATTCATATAAGATAAATGAATTCATAAACATAATTCCATCACAACATAGTCAAATCAATGTAAAAATATGGATAGAAACAGAACCCTTTATTATCTTAGATGGAAAATAATTTTGATAAAACACTTGAAATGAATTCTTGAGGAAAATATCCTTTCTTCTTCAAAATCATTTTCTTTTCACAAAACATCATGCAATTTTAAAAGAAAGAGATTTTATTAAAAATAGTCATGAAATATTTTGGAGGAAGCTTCATGAAAATAAGGCTTTATAAAACCATAAAAATCCATTCGTGCCATTTAAGTTAAAAAAGAAAAACATTCTTCGTACTTTTGTCGGAAAAGTCAAAAAGTACCTCGTACGACAAAAGATTCCTTTCATACATATTACTAAAAACTCACCGAAGGGTAAAAATGGATTTAAACAATTGTAGGTGGATGGAAATAATATTACATATTGATGAAACATGGATGTGGATGATAAAATACACCCCAGTAAATACCAATGTATAAACAATCTCGGATAAAAATGAGATTGTGGTATTTCCCTTACCTTAGGTCCGACTTGCTTTGTAAGTGTCCGAAACTCCTGTATAATGATTTAAATCATGTTATTGACTTATTACAGAATCATATTCATTGTTATGATATCATATATGGTTCACTTATGACATTATATTACCCGTTCTTTTGTAAAATCCATGTTAAAGAAGCGTTTTGGGTAAAATCGTTTCATTTATCGTAGGTGTTTTGACTTGTTGTTCTTGACATCATTATTACTTATATCATGATTTACTTACTTCCAGAATATAAAATATGATTTATATATCATATATATTCAGTATATATATATATATAATAGGTAGATAAATAAAATGAAAAACACCGTTCATGGAGACGGTAGTCCGTACGTACGCATGAACGCTGTTTTCCTTTCCTTATTGTCTTGAAATGGAAGTAAGTAGATGACATACATATGTATATATATACATAAATCCAGTAGCTTTATAATGTCATATATTTCATTATTATTTCTCATATATACAATATAATCATTCTTAAATGGTTAACATGGAGAATGAATCTCATCGCGTCGTGGAGACGGTAGTCCGTACGTACGCACGAGCGATGATATCATTTCTATAAATATTGAATTGGAGTGGAGTGGATTATACAATATATCAGAATCAATATGATGTTGTAATAACTATGTATAGTTATTCTTTACACCATTATACCCATCCATGTAAGGTGGTGGTGGAAAATAGATTACACCACGGCGTGGAGACGGTATTCCGTACGTACGCACGCGCGGTGATTTCTTTTTCCGTAGGATGGATAGATGGTGAAATAGGGTTGTTTCATACTTATAATAACATATCAGTATATGAGTGATACTGATGTTATTACTTCATAATGAAACAACCTAAGAAGAAGAAGTGGAAGAAGAAATAAAGATGAAAGAATTGGTAACGATAATTACCTCTTCTTTGAAGCGCCTTTTGGAGACCTCCTCTTAGGGAACTAAAATTGGTCTTTGAGTAAGACCAGAACCTCTAGGATGTTTCTAGGGAAGTGGAGAAGAGATTTTGGCAGGGTTTGGCCGATCTTGAGTGCTCAAATTGGTGTGAGGAGGAGGGGGAGGAGGTGTCCTTTTATAAGGGAGGAGAGGGTCACCTTAGGAATATCTCAAAATATTATTTTATATTAAAGTCAAAATCGGTTTATAATGGTTCCAAAGGGTCTTATTTCGAAGCTAAAGTGGGGATGGGTCGAAATCCTATCAACCAATAAGATTTAGACAAGTTTAGGGTATTATTTTAACCTTATCAATTAGATTTAACTCTAAGTTAAATAATTTAACTTTTACCGTGTCTTTTTGTTTTCTTTCACTATATGGTAAATACACTTACTATAACATGCCAAACGAACCCCAAATTGTATATTATTAATACATATATCCTTATCTAAGTCATTTGGCCGAACCATAGATTTTTAGGAATAAAATAACAATTAATAATATAATATTTGATTTAAAAACTATTTTGTGTCAATTTTGACACTATTTGATACATGATTTTTGTGAAAGTCATAACAGAATTAAATGTTCGAAACAAGTTGATTAAATCAACATTAATATATCATAGTAACCTAGAAAATTAGTGGAATTCATAAAAAGTTTTAAATTACATTTATTTTGGTATTTATATTATCAATTATGTGAATATTTCATTAATAAGATAATTATTGCATCATCTTTGTGTCATAAATAAATTAAATTATTTGATCTCTAAAAATTATAAATAAAATACCATCATGTAGGAAATCGTTTTAGCTTTCTAATGAATATTTACAATCGAATTTATCTTATGTATAAACCCATATTAAAAATGATTTACTTATTAAACTTTGATTTTAACTATTTTAACCCTTCTTTAAATAAATTAATAATAAATGTCCTAATCTAATCCAAGTGGGCCTAAATGGTCATATTTTATTCCTAAGTTTGTTTTTGGTCGAATTACACTTGTCCAATAGAATTAGGACATGTTTTAGGGTAATATTAATATCATATTTACCCTTAGTTACCCTATTTACTATTAACCGTGGTAAAAAAAAGTAAAAAGTTACTATTCACCAAAAAATTATTTTCATCTCATTGAACCACATTTTAGTCCTTGATATAAACCGTGTCTCTCGGATTTTCGAAATTCCATTCACAGAAGCGGTAAAATTAAGTTTTATACAAAATTCAGTTTTTAACCTACCACTTAGTAGTTTCACTATTCATCAAAAATTGATGTTTTTCAGAATAATGCCAAAATTTCATCCTAAGCTATATTTCATATTCCGAATTCAAAAATGAAGTCTATTTTACCAAATTCATAACATAGAAATTGCATTAATTAAATTTATAATTAAATCCCGCTGTTAACACAAATAGCGTGTTTTTAAGAAACAATATCTATCAAAAGATTGACATTTGATTACGTCTGGTTTAAATGTGAAATTACATCCAATGACCAACATTGTATTAAATTGTAAAAATATATTCTAAATATACATTAAAACCACTCAAATTAATAATTTATCACTATTAATTATTTCGATTAAAAAAGTTGTTTTTAATTATAAATTAGTAATTTTCACTATTCATCAGAATATGAAAGTTATCCGAAAAGTACCAAAATTTCACCTTTGGCTAAATTCGATACTCCGAATCCAAAAATGAAGTTCATTTTGAAAAATAAGATTTAAAGAATTTTAAAAAGTGGTTATTACTATTCATAACGGCTAGTTTTAATAATATTTTAATAGCACATCGTTGTTTAGTGAAACTCGGTATTGCGTATTACACACGCTATCGAGGAAGGTCGCGATTGCGTGTAATGCAAGGCAAGACAAGGATGCGTGTTGTGCAAGCTCCTTTTGGTGTAGCGTACAACACAAGACATTAATAAAATTAAAAAGAATATTTTTTTATAAAATCTTGGGCTGTTACAAAGCTCACCATCCACGGACCTCTAATCCAATCAGATGAGAGTACCAAGGCACGAGTCAATGTCATTACGGATCCTTGGGTGCCAATATACCCAATTCCGACCATGAAACCTAACCCATAGTTGAGCATTAGAAAACATGAGAATAAAAGGATTAAAATTGACATTGCATTTATATAACCTTAGAATTGCAGGTTTGAGTTGAATATTACCAATTTTCCATGCCGATTTCATGGAATCCTTGGAGTGGAGTATGATTTGGAAGTACCATCTCCCAATCAGAATTTGTTATCAATATCGATTTCCCCAATAGTGTGAAACCCTGTTTTCCAGATTAGTGAAAGACCAAGGTATGTCCCCCTTTGAATACATGATTTAACCTAGGATCAAGAAAATACAACGATTTATTCATTACTGTAAGGCCTTCGGATTATCCACCACTGAGAATCCTCTAATCTCGAGTATTGTGACATTGGAAGACCTTGATGATTCATCCCTCCATAGATCTGAAGAACCAGTAAGCATCTCCACCACAAATAAGCCCATATTTCTCATGATCGTGGGTTCGTGAGCGTCTAAGTCTTTGTTCAATTCCCTAAACAGGGGCCGATCACCATAAAAAGAAAATTCCCCATCATGGTTAAACTAATCCATTACTAAGATCAATGAAGACCCCCAAATGATCGTGAATCACCATCGTCATAGTCCTATTCTAGTTCTCCCACTCCCTCCATCACCATCCATATAACCATATAATTTAGTATTATCATTTTTAATACATATAATTTTTAAATTTGAGTTTTTACTATTCATACACTCCAATTTAACAGCTATTTCATAATGATAATGTTTGAATAATAATATTTTAATAGAGTATAATGTTTTGTTCAACCCCGGAATTATGTGCATTTGTAAGAAATTAAATAGATTCAATTTATTTGAAAATAATAATTATATAGTAAAGACAAGGGTTTTCAAATTACGTTAAAAAATTGATTTATTATTTCATATATTCTACTTAATATAAGTTGCATATTTCAAAATCTCAAGGATTTATAATGTTAAATGGAGTACTAGTTTAACTGATCTAAACTACTTTGAAATTTTAATCAACACACCTTATTAAATTACATTTTCTCCTAATTACTTTTTCAAAATGAATGTTTCTATTTCACTATAGAAATTTACAAGGTTTGTAACTCACATTTTCTTTTATAAATTAACATCCAATCAATTTTACTCTCATCTAACAGACATCCTTGGGGATTTGTAACTTCATAAATGGAACTCCAAATCTTTACCGTGTCACCATTTTGATTCATAGAAATTCCATTTATTTTTGAAAAATTAGGGACCATTTATAATAATATATGAGACACTTGAATATGACAATTTCATGTATACATGGAAAAATTTTAGAATCTCACATAATTGCGACCGTGACATAGATCATGGAATATATGATCCTTTCCATTTACCATAGGGGAAATCCTAAAAATATTCTTTCTAAATTAACTATTTTAGTGATCAAATCCATGTTTCATTGTTATTATATGTTCTTAATACAACTGAAACATAATAAAATTGTCATTCTCATACCAAAAAATTTTAAAATTGTTATTTTCTGATTATCCATACCATTTTTCTCTTCTCATGCAACTCTCATTCCCATTTTATGTATAAGAAGAGAATAGTGATCTCACCTACACATAAAAAAATTTCAAACAAAAATCCTCATCCACAAAACACCTTTAATGTTCATCCAATATTACCCAAACCATGGAAAAAAATTTTAACCAAATAAAACATCACGAAACACCTAAGTGTAAACATTATTTATATGTTGAAAAAAATATATAAATATCACCACTCCTTCACTACTCACCTTCTTCAACGTGGGATCAATAACCATTCCAAAACATCTGATGGCCTCATAAATCATTCCCTCGGTATTTTTTTTGGAAACCAAGGAATATAAATCACTTCCAAATTCATTACACATTGTGATGAATCATAATTAAATAATTCTAAGCCCAAATAAGCAAATTCAATGAAGGAAATAATAATTCTGAACAATAAATTCATTTTATCTATAAACAATGAAATACATACACTCCTCCACATCCCTTGATATCATTTGATGAAAAATAATAAAAACTCTTATTCTAGATCTCAAAACTACCCACTGTTCCAACATATAACATGTTCCTAAAAAATTTATCACCAAATTTTTTTATAACAATTAACATGTCGACTTCATAGATTACCCCTTTTAATAAATATCTTTAAATAAATCCTACACCTAAAAAACATATCTCTTCCTCATAATGATTTATAAAAACCATTTGATTATCAACTTATATATTTGTATCAACTTATAAGAAATACATTAATAAATTTAACATAGTGATATCTATGTTTTAATTCTCCACCATTGAAAATAATATTCAATTAACAATTGTGAGAGGGTATGTATTCATCATACCACAGACATTGATTGGAGAAGGATGTAAATTATTTTTTAATATTCATGGATTGTTATTCTTAACCCCCTACGACCAAAAATGACTTTGGTAATCCTTGTAATTCATTAAATCCAATTTCAAACTGGGATAACTCATCTTATTTTTTACATCCATAATATGACGTGCAAAATATTCTTTCTTCTTATTAATCGTAACTTTTTATTATAATAACTTTCAAACTGTTATCTTGAAATGGAATCACCTCCATGTCATTAATTTTAATAACTTATTCTTTTTAATATCATAAATTTAACATTATTTTAGACTGGAAAATATTCTCCACCATTCTTATATTAAATAAAATATAAGGATTATGAACAAATTATTTATTTTTTCTTGCGAGTAATATTCTTCATAAATGTTTTATTTCCCTTATCTATGATATGAGATACTTTAGAATATTTTCTTAAACTATTTAATTGGTAGAATCATGGGATATTACTTATAAATAATTATATTTTTATATCATTTATATCATATACTTTATTTACTACATCAAATAAATTTTTTAACATTCCACTTTTTTATTGAATAGATTCTTACATAATTTTTTAGGTTTAAAGGAGTTTTGTCCCATGAAAATTATGCCATCTATCACTCAAAATACACTTGATTTTTAATCATTTAAAATATTAAAACATAATCATATTCCCATATCCTCTATAAAATAAAAAATTACTATAAAAGATCATCTTCATACCAAAATTCTAGTCTACCCAATATAAATACTTATCTAAAATTCAAAATTCTGAAATTTTTATTGACCTCTATTTTTTGGAATATAACTTAAGTTAAATATAAATATTTTCTTATTAATTATAGATGTTTTTTCATTAAATATTACTTACTAAATAATTATAATATTTTCCTTTAATATTAGAATTTAAGAAATAAAATAGATTTTCACAAATAATCTCTTGTATTCGTTTATTCACTTTTCCAAAATTTTGTTGTGAAGAAATATTTTCGTCAACAATTCAAGGGACTTCATGAATAATTTGATGATGTTAATTTATATTATAAAAATATTTATATATCCCATCAAACACAATGATTCTGTATTTTTTGAGTTATCTCCCACTTTATGTATGGAATTTCAAAAATAATTCTTGTAATTTTTTATATATTCTTATTTATCAAGTAAATCCACATTGATAACTTCATAATCTTTATCTTATTCTAGACTATTATATTTCATCAATTAAAAATTATTATTTTACATTATGACCACGTATCATACTTCCTCAACTCTTTAGATTAACTCAAATTTCTTCTTTATGAATTAAAAATTATATAATTAAATATGAGTGGATAAAATGTTTAATCTCATAATTTTTTATGTAACTCAAAGAAATTGGATAATTTCTTATTAATTTTTTTTAATTGAACTATATTTGATATTCAACTACCTATTCATAATTTACTGGTGAAACATCCTCTTTCTCTAATTCATATTCATTGGTGGGCCCCTTAACATTCACTAAAGCAATGAAATCTATATTTTCCAATCCACTTGAGGAACAACCCCTCTCACTTTCATCACATGATGTTCTATTACATGTGGATAATAATGTCCTCCATTTTTAAAATAATATTTCTTATATAAATCCATAATGACACTATAAAAATACTGAAATTATTGGAATTATTCGTCAAATCTACAATAGATGATCACTATTTATACTCACTATAATTTTTTCTAGTTGTGGAAAATTGTTTAAAAGTGTCCAATACCCTCTAGAGCGGAACTAATTAAATGTTAACTTAAGATAAAATTTATCTTTTTCTATTACGACATATCATGAGTTTAGTTGATGATACCGATCTCTTGGATCAATGTTTGATGTATTTTATTTTATTATATTGATTTTCAAGAAATTAATTTATTTCTATTTGAAGTTCCTCTTAATGATTCTAAAGTTATTTGGTTTTTACATGATTATGATGATATTTAATTATGACTATAATTTTTGACATAATGATGAAATATATTTAAGCAATAAACATATAAGGTACCCATTCAAGGGAGGTAAAATTAATCAGGAGATAAAATTCTCAAAAGTTAAAAGAACTTAGATTTTACAGTTCTTGGATGATATAGGAAATTGAAAGGTTGTCTTTACATTATTTATTTTCAACCCATAACGTTTTTTTTATTTTCAAAATAATATAAGAATTATAGTTTTGTAGAATTTATTATTCTAAATAAATAAAAAATAGTTACTCATGGGTTGTTATTCAGTGGTTTAAAAATCAAAAAGTTAGTTGTGATTATAGAATAAATGTTGGAAAAAATTGATGATGAAGTTGTTTAACCGATGAGATAAATCTTGAGTTGAACAATTGATATACCATCTATAATAAATATAAAAATAGTAGAGATGATTTTGGATGTATTCTTAGTTAATCATAAACAACACACACACACATAGGTTTTACGATTCTTGTTTTGATTAAACTAGACTGTTCCTTGAATGTGGATATTAATTTTTATGAATTTTTAAGAATAATAAATGTGTGATTATAGTGATTTATTATTATATTTTATGTAATTAATAATATTAAAATTATTGTGTGATTCAATCTAGGTTTTGGAATAATTATTTATGTCTTTAAAGAAGTATATATCAACTTAATATTTTTGTTTGAGATTTCCACATTATAATGAATTTCGTCATGTCACAATTGTAATTTTTTCATGGAGGAATAAAAAAAATTATATTTTTTTCATGGGTAGATAAAATAAATTTCACTTTATTAAGTTCGAATTTTAATTTTTGAAGCTCTATTATGAAGAGTTTGAAAGTGAAGGTAATTTTTGTAACTCAGAGTTGATATATTTTCCTTATTGTAAATATTCTTAAAAAACACAGGCTTGTTCTTAGAGAACCCAAAATAGTTATATTATAATATTTTTAATGTAATGATTCTTTATTTAATCATATGTATTGTATTTTAGAAAATTGAATATGATGGGGGGAATTTAATGAACTCTGATGGGGTTATATTGAGTTTAACAAAGAGGTTGAAAATTAAGAGCATGGTAAGAAAAAAATATGTCCTTGAAGTATAAATGAAATGAGGATATTTAACTAAAAAAATGGAGAATATGATTGATATTCTAATAGTTATCCACAAAAAAATAAAATTATATTTTTATTGAGTTGTAAATTTTTGGAATAAGAATAAGTGGGCCTTCAATGTTTCACATACAATGTGTAAGAAAATTCCATATAAATCCATTGTGAACACACTAATAATGGTTTTTGAGATTCATATCATTAAAAGTGTGTAATATTTAATGAGTATATAATTTTTTATCTTGATGTGGAAGACAAGTTATCAGTTGATAAAGAAATCTATAGTAGCTAAAAAAATTCTCATGGTTTTGGAGTTTTTTCATAATTAATTTGGTGAGATAGAATAATATATTGGTGTTGTGGTTGATGTTATTAATAATGGGTTACATGATTATTAAATAGACAACCACATAAAATTGATAATAATATTATATTTTAAAAATATATAGACAAGGATACCTACTGACTGAAGAAAGTTGTAGGCTCCCATAATGTGGATGAACCCTATAAAATTAACTTTCACACTTTTATTTATTTTTCAGTCATTACATTCAATATAGGATATTAATTCTACTAGAGAGGTATATACACTAACGGGAAGATGAGGTTTATATCAGTTTATGAGTTCTTAAATGGAAGGATACGTTAATTCACACCCTCTTTATATTTCCATTTCATCAATTAGTATAAAAAAATTGTATCTATGTAGTTTGTTTCTCATTTATGATTATTTTTCTATTAATGATGGATGAAATTAACTCTATTAATAATATACGTGTAACCATTTTTTATTCAATGATTTTCCATTGTGAGGAAAAAGAAAATATTTCCTTATGTGTTTCCATTAGGACTTAATGTTCTTGATGCAACTACGGATGGGTTTATACCCATTAAAATGGGGGAGTATAAGATATTTATTCATAAAAGGAAACTTTATATTTTTTTAAATGATAACTATTCTATTTATATTTCTCTGTATAATTAGTAGTGTACAAAAGTTATAAGATTATAAGATAAAAAATATTTTTGTGATAAACATGAAATACAATATAAAATAAATTTAAGAGCGAAGTAAGGCATGATAAAAACTTGGAGATGTATATTAGAATATATAAATATGGTTAGGGATGAATCCATTAATTATTAATTTATTTTAGTAGATAATATACTGAGTAACAATGGAGGATTTTGTAAAAGAACAAGATGATTTTATTTTTTGTAATGAAACTAATGGGAAATTTTCCAAAACTTTTTGATAAAACCTTATTATAGCATCCTGTCGTTTTGTCACATAAACATTCATTACATGACACAAATCTAAGGATCTTTATGGTTCAGTGTCTTGGAAACAAGGAACATAATACATGAAAACAACATAAAGCATTCTTCTTAAACACTTTAAAGGATTCTCCTTACATTAATCCTAGGTTCATTAATGAATCTCATAACTTTGGGACATACATCAAAAGAAAGGGTGAGCAGAAGGCCTAGTAAGGGAAACAAGAGAAACATTTTACATGTGAACTTGATATACTTCAATAAGGTAATGAAAAGAACTTTAAGGCATGAGAAAGAAATAATGAGATATATCATAATAAAAATAACATTTTTCAGAACTTGAAGATGTGGCTGCAACATTTAATAATGACAATCATTTCGTTTCACCAAGGTCCATCCCAAAGGTGTCATTAAAAATTACCAAGGTTATTCACCAAGGTATTAGTCTAAATGGTCATCTCTAGAGATTACATCTTTACCCAATGCATTGGAGCGCTATCAGGGCGCACCCTTAAATTTGACTTTATTATCATGTGAGCCACATATATCGTCATCAAACATTTCTTAAACAACCCATATAGCATAAAAGAAATGGGTTTCATTTCATAGTCATCACATTTAAAAAACTGCTTTAAAGATGTGATCCTTATGACACTTTAAACCCACGGAAAGGAAAGTGGGTCTCATGTATGTAAATCATAGAATTTAATATAGAAAACTTTGGTATATATGTGAATACCCCATTAGAATAATGATATTTGAGTATTCAATTAATAAAATAAAAGAACATTAGAAAAAGAGAGAGACATTTTGAGACGAAAATTCTGCAGCATAACGGCTATGTTACAGGGTTTTAGAAAACAATGAAAAGAGAGGGGACATGGGTAAAACATTAATAAATGACCCATAAAATAGTAGGGGGAGAGAATATAAGGTATTTAAGAGCATGGTAATGACATTTGAAAATATACGATATGAAATGAAGAACATTAAAGGAAGACAAAATAAGATTTCTCTTATGAAAATTTGGCAGCCAAACAGCGTCACATAAACATAAAAAAAATGAATTGATGAGATCAAATAGGGTCTCTCATCATATGAAAATAAAATATCAGTCTGATAGATATAGATATCATACCCCAATATAATAAAAAGGAACTTGAAAGACTTGACATGGAATTAGAACTTTGAAAAAGGAGATAGGTGAAAGAACCACTTAAACATTCCGCAGCCTAATGGCGCCACTTAACACTTCAAAATACTGAATTGAAGAGATCAAATGGGGTATCTCATAATATGATCATAAAAGATCAGTATGATAGATATATAGATCATACCCCAAAATAATAAAAAGGAACTTGAAAAACTTGACATGAAAGTAGAACTTGAAAACGAGAAGGGTGAAAGAACCACTTAAAAATTCGGCAGCCTAACGGTGCCACTTAAAACTTCAAAATACTGAATTGAAGAGATAAAATGTGGTCTCTCATCATATGATCATAAAAGATCAGTATTATATATATAGAGATCATACCCCAACATAATAAAAAGTAACTTGACAGACTTTACATGAAAATAGATCTTGAAAAATGAGAAGGGAGAAAGAATCCGTTACAAAAATTTCGGCAGCCAAATGGTGCCACTTAAATATTCATAAAAAGAAATAATGAGAGTAAGAGGGGATATCTCATAATATGAACATGAAAAGGGAACTAAGAGGAATATAAAATAACATCCTCTAACATAAGAACATGAAGCATAAATGAAATTACATAAAAAGAGATTACTTGAAAAGAAAGAGAGTGGTCAGATCCCTTACCTTAAAACATAACTCTTAAAACTCAATGGTTGGGACCTTGAGGGCTTGGGGCACCTTAGAAGGACTCCTTGGGAGGTAATGAGACCATAACATTGTTGGAGGATAGTTTTGAGTCGAATGTATGAGAGGATGGCTTGGTATTTATAGGGAAAGTGATGGGACAAGGCATTAATGGTCAAAGGACACCTCATTGGTGGTTTTTGCAAAACCATGGGCTTTCCCATGGTATTTGCCTATGGTATTGGGCACTTGGGGGAAATCATACAATAATTCATCCCCTTTACTCTACCATCCCTTAAAATATCTCATGGAATCATCATGACACAGTTATAATGTCATTAAACATACCGAAACCATAAAACTGTATTTTTCCTATTCCCTGAAAATTCAACTTTCTCAGAAAAAACCCCAAAAATTACCTTAACATAATATCGATACTCTGAGTTCAAAAATAAAATCCATTTTATAAAAATATTTTTCTAAATATTTTTAATTTAAATTTTAATTAAAAAACACTATTCACCCGAAAAAACTAATACTTGAATAATAATTTATGAAACTGTTATTTAAGCATTTTATTGAATCACATTACTTAATCAAGGTGGCTAGATTATATTAATAATTTCTTTAAGTGAGATTACTAATCTATTTGTACACATTACTAATCCTAATCATAAAATCACAATTCATAATTTATTATTCATCAAAAATCAAGTTGATCTTATAAGACTCTAAATTTCGTACTAAACATAATTGTAGAAGACCATTTTTTGAAAATCCTTACACATTTTTAATTATTTAAGGTTTACATAAACATTTTTAAAATTACCTTTTTCTAAAATTCATCAAAAATATGTATAATATATATATCCGGTTATTTGAAAATTCATAAACTTCATCATATGAATAAATCGAAATGTTTTATTTAAAACAAAGGATTACACAAGGAAGGTACGGTCTCCTTACATAGCCCCTTATTACACCAGCATGGGACCTAAGTGTAAGGTTTGCTAAGGTGAGGGAATCTGAGGGCGGCTCGGCCAACATCGCAAGAGTAGTAATTTCTATCAGTTTGAACTTCTCGCGAAGGCGATTCCATTCTAGCTTCACGTGATGAGGTTCAGCTTGGGTTTGGTCCAGAGCAAAGCCCATTGGAGCTACCTCCTTCCCATGTTCTATTAGATGGGCTTCGATCGGTCCAAGACTACTGGGTGAGGCCATGGAATCTTATTTCTATATTAATTAACCAAAATCACTTGTATTTATAGACAATAATCAAAATTTTTAGTTTCCAGTGGTCATATTGTCCAACGATCATATAATAGTCAAAACCCAATAGTCTCATTTTAATTATACTCATGTTATCCAATGAAACAGTTTTTTTGAGTATAAAATAACACACAAAATTAGGAAACAAGATTTATTCAAAATTTCAGGTCGTTACAATCTTCCCCCATTAAGAAATTGCGTCCTCACAATTTTTTTAAAATTGGGTTTATAAATTTCATTGAAAGTCCCACATTGGAAAAAGAGTCAGTAACACTATTACTTTAAAAGAACGAAAAGGAAGTACAAATGCCACCCGAGTTTACCCATACTAGGATTCCATGTAGGAAAACATGGACATGGAGGATAAAACAAAGGGTCACGTTCTGAGGGAGAGTGATAGAAAACATGATTAGAAGAAAGTTAACAACAAGAAAATCACAAACTTATGATGGGTTAAACGGAATTTGATTTCCTAGTAGGAAACGTTAACAGACAACGTTTTTGTGTTACGTTCCTTTTCATAGTTTTGAGGAATTCATTTACTACATAGAACAAAAACATAACGAAATATACCTACCTTCAAGTAGATTTTCATCCTTTAATAATTTTCTACCAAAACAAATCTTTTCTCCAAATGATGAGTATTCAAAAACACTTGGTCTCATAAAAACACAAGAATCATCTTCTTGGGAGTCACGTAATTCAAAAAAGATTAACTATAAATTTATTATATCTTTAAACATTATCCCAAAAACAGAAAGGGTAAGATAAAACAACTCTTCAAAAAGAAAGAATCCCATAAGAAGGGAAACTAATTTTAAATCTTCAATGTTCCATGGTACTACCCAAAGTTCATCATAGACCATTCCATAAATAACTGTCCTTAAAATTCCTCAAAATAAACCAAACTAAGATTGAAACCCAAATACAAGAAGGATTTGATAACATATTCTTCCAAAATAAACTTTATCATTCATCTCCATACAACATCAACCACTCCTATTAACTTATAACAAAATTAGCTAACCAAAACATATTTTCCCCAAGATAGGTTAATCATTTCCATAAGTAACCTCAATTACTATAAGTCCACCTTAAATTCATCGATTCATCAAAATATAAGTCAACCTTTACTCTTTAATGAAAATACCATAGTAATCTATTTACCTCGATCAAATAGGGTTCCCAAAATAGTGAATGTCTTCCAAAATAATAGTTATCTTTTAATCCCCTAATCATCTCTGTCATATTAATACAGAAATCATCGCATTTCCTATCATATTGGTTGTTGGGACATGTTCTTCCATTTCCCACCATTAACTAAGATGAGAAAGTATAATTAGGGGCTTAAATACTTAGCCAATAATCATGAAAAGTAACTTAAAGCATATAAGGATAACTTGTAGAAGAAAAGTTTACCCTAACTTGTGATCCACTAGGTTCCAATCTAGGTTATCCATGATCGTATATTCTAATGTGAAAATTTATTTTATTTTATCTTTGTTCCTTTAATAATGTTTCATACTAAGCTTATGAATTTACCAAAGCATATCCACTGGGAGTGTCGTAACCAAGAGTGTAGCAAGGCCCATTGTCGTGTACCAGTTCCTGTTCGAGTCTATCTCAAAGTGGTGTTTTCGGGTTTTACCCCTATGTACATCTGTTCCAGAGACTCCTCTACATGCTCGTATCCTGACAAGGATGCATTTGCTTGGCAACCCCTTACTCAATACTCACAAAAATACCAGGAAGGTTTCCTTTATTTAAACTTTTCTATAGGGTTCTTCCTAAAGTTTTCATATCCTAATTTTCACAAATAAATAAACCATCCTTTGATGCCAACTATAGAATCCCGCCTTTTTTGTCACATAAACATTCATTACATTACACAAAACTGAGGATCTTTAAGGTTTAGTGTCTTGGAAACAAGGAACATAATACATGAAAACAACATAAAACATTATTCTTAAACACTTGAAAGGATTCTCCTTAAGTTAATCCTAGGTTCATTACTGCATCTCATAACCTGGGGACATACATCAAAAGAAAGGGTGAGCAGAAGGCCCAGTAAGGGAAACAAGAGAAACATTTTACATGTGAACTTGAGATACTTCAATAAGGTCATGAAAAGAACTTTATGTCATGAGAAAGAAATCATGAGATATATCATAATAAAAATAACATTTTTTATAACTTGAATATGTGGCTGCAACATTTAATATTGAAAATCATTTCATTTCACCAAGGTCCATCCCCAAGGTGTCATTAAAAATTACCAAGGTTATTCACCAAGGTATCAGTCTAAATGGTCATCTCTAGAGATTAGGTCATTACCCAATGCATCGAAGCGCTATCAGGTCTCACCCTTAAATTTGTCTTTATTATCATGTGAGCCAAATATATCATCATCAATCATTTCTAAAACAACCCATATAGCATAAAATAAATGGGTTTCATTTCATAGTCATCACATTTAAAAAAACGGCTTTAAAGGCGTGATCCTTATGACACTTTAAACCCACAGAAAGGAAAGCAGGTCTCATGTATGTAAATCCCAAAATTTAATATAGAACATTTCGGTATATATGTGAATACCCCTTTAGAAGAAAGAGATTTGAGTATTCACTTAATAAAATAAAAGAACTTTAGAAAAAGAGAGAGACATTTTGAGACGAAAATTCTACAGCATAACAGCTATGTTACAGGGTTATAGAAAACTTTGAAAAGAGAAGAGACATGGGTAAAACATTCATAAATGACGCATAAAATAGTAGGGGGACAGAATATAAGGGATTTAAGAACATGTTATTGAAATTTAAAAATATACCATATGAAATGAAGAACATGAAAGGAAGACAAAATAAGATTTTCTTATGAAAATTCGGCAGCCTAACGACGTCACATAAACTTCAACCAAAAATGAATTGATGAGATCAAATAGGGTCTCTCATCATATGAAAATGAAAGATCAGCATGATAGATATAGATATCATACCCCATCATAATAAAAAGAAACTTTCAAGACATGACATGGAATTAGAACATTGAAAAAGGAGAAAGGTGAAAGAACAACTTAAAAATTCGGCAGCCTAACGACGCCACTTAACAATTCAAAATACTAAATTGAAGAGATCAAATGGGGTCTGTCATCATATTATCATATAAGATCAGTATGACAGATATAGAGATCATACCCCAACATAAAAAAAGAACTTGAAATAGTTGACATGAAAGTAGAACTTGAAAACGAGAAGGGTGAAAGAACCACTTAAAAATTCGGCAGCCTAACGGCACCACGTAAAACTTCAAAATACTGAATTGAAGAGATCAAATTGGTTATCTCATCATATGATAATAAAAATTCAGTATGATATATATAGATATCATACCCCAACATAATAAAAAGGAACTTGAAAGACTTAACATGAAAATAGATCTTGACAAATGAGAAGGGAGAAAGAATCCGTTACAAAAATTTCGGCAGCCTAACGGCGCCACTTAAACAGTCATAAAACGAAATAATGAGAGTAAGATGGGATATCTCATCATATGAACATGAAAAGGACATTAATAGTAATATAAAATAACATCCTCTAACATAATAACATGGATCATAACCGAAATTACATAAATAAGATTACTTGAAAAGAAAGAGAGGGGTATGATCCCTTACCTTAAAATGTAACTCTTAAAACTCAAAGGGTGGGACTTTGAGGGATTTGGGGAACCTTGGAAGGACTCCTTCGGAGGTAATGAGACCAAATATTTGTTGGGGGAGAGTTGGGAGTCGAATTTATGAGAGTATTTCTTGGTATTTATAGGGAAAGTGAGGGGACAAGGCATTAATGGCCAAGGGACACCTCATTGGTTGTTTTGGAAAAACCATGGGCTTTCCCATGGTATTTTCCCAAGGTATTGTCCACTTGGGACACCTCATACAATATTTCATCCCCTTTAGTCGAACATCCTCTAAAATATCTCATGGAATCATCATGACATAGTTATCATGTCATTAAACATACCGAAACCCTAAAACTATGTTTTTACTATTCACTGAAAATTCAACTTTCTCAGAAAAAACCCCAAAAATTACCTTAACACAACATTGATGCTCTGAGTTCAAAAATGAAATAAATTTTCTAAAAATATTTTTCTAAATATTATTAATTTAATTTTTAATTAAAAAACACTATTCACACGAGAAAACTAATACTTGAATAATAATTTATGAAACCGTTATTTAACCATTTTATTGAATCACATTACTTAATCAAGGTGCCTAGATTATATTAATACTTCCTTTAAGTGAGATTACTAATCCATTTGGACACATTACTAATACTAATCATAAAATCCCTATTCATAATTAACTATTAATCAAAAATCAAGTTGATCTTATAAGACTCTAAATTTCGAACTGAACATAATTGTAGAAGACCATTTTTTGAAAATAATTACACATTTTTAATTATTTAAGGTTTACATAAACATTTTTAAAATATCTTTTTTCTAAAATTCATCCAAAATATGCCTACTATATATATTCGGTGATTTAAAAAATCATAAACTTCATCATAAGAAAAAATCGAAATTTTTTATTTAAAACAAAGGATTACACAAGGCAGTTATTGTCTCCTTACATAGCCCCTTATTACACCAGCATAGGACCTAAGTGTAAGGTGTGCTAATGTGAGGGAATCTGAGGGCGGCTCGACCAACATCGCACGAGTAGTAATTTATATCATTTTGAACTTCTCACGAAGCAAATTCCGTTCTAGATTCACATGATGAAGTTCAGCTTGGGTTTGGTCCAGAGCAAAGCCCAGTGGTGCGACCTCCTTCCCATGTTTTGTTAGACGGGCTTCGATCGGTCCAAGACTACTGGGAGAGGCCATCGAATCTTCTATCTATAATAATTAACCATAATCACTTGTGTTTAGAGATAATAATCAAAATGTTTAGTTTCCAGTGGTCATATTGGCCAATGATCATATAACAGTCAAAACCCAATAGTCTCATTTTAATTATACTCATGTTATCAAATGAAACAGTTTTTTTTGAGTATACAATAACACACGAAATTAGGAAACAATATTTATTCAAAATATCGGGTCATTCCACTTATTCTATATAAGAAAGGTTGAAGCCATCATTGGTTTAGATAAAAAATATCATAATTTTAAATAAATAAGTTATACATAAACCTCTAAAAATAAAGTGAATGATGAGATGTATTTTAAGGTGATGTTAAATTTAATGTTGAATGAAGATTAAATTAATCTTCAATTAGATCAGAAGACGAATATTAGATAGATAATGATTGTAAAATAAAAATTTATCATTTCTTTAAATATTTCAAAAAATATATATTCACTTGCAAGGGTGTTTTTCCCTTAAAATTCCTAAATTTTTGTGGAATTGAAATTTTTTTATTCAATTATCTAATGAAATATTTTTTAGCAATAGGATGGTGAAAGTGATGAGAATCCTAAAAGGAAGAGGAAATAAAGGGGAAAAGATAGATTTTTTTAGTATAGAAGAAGATTAATACATTTAATTTTATAGGAAATCATTGGATATAAGTTATAAACAATTATCCAATATCATGGAACATGTCGATTTGTAAGAAATCTCCTCATGTGGTGAATAAGATGGTGGTAAAGAAAGATCCATAGAGCATGTTCTCAAAACTGAGTAAAAGGATTTGACTAAGAAGAATAATATTTCAAACAAGAAAAATAATGTTTTAAAGATATATCATGTAAAAAAGGTGAACAGAATGAATAATATTTAAAAATATAGAATAAAACCATTAAATTACTTAATAAATTCATAATAAAATATATAGAGAAATAAAACATCATGAATGATATTGAAGAAATATTTTAAATAAAATGATATGGGAAAGTTATATTTAAAATTTATTGATACTAAAAATGGGTAAAAATGTTAAGATAAAACTTATAAAAATGTCTTAATGTTAAGGATCAGTCATCTATAATATCATGGACCTTGAATAGATTAATTTAGGTTAAAATAATACTCAAATTTATCAAACCATCAAATGATGTTTTATAATAGTGAAGGTTATAATCTAAATTGTGTACACTTTTGGGATAAAAATTATAATGATAAACACTATTCTATACCAAGTATTAATGGGGAATGATCAGAATAATTCTCTCCCATCAATATAAGCAATATGATTTTGAATATTGATATAATATTAAAAAATATAGAATGAGATTTTCTAAATAGAACTAAAGTCATAAATAAGATTCATGTTAAATAGACATTTTCATATTGCATATTTTTTTTAAAAAAATACATGATGGTACTACATGTTCTTTCTTGGAATAGTGCATGGATAAATTGGGAGTGATTTCAATAAGAAAAAGGATGAATCTCCAATGATAATTAATATTATAAATAAAAGTATCGTGAGTCTATCTACTCATAATTAGTTTGAAATATTTAAGGAACTCAATATATTATGAGATAAGCAATATCATTTTGTTATAAAATTTATTTAAAATATTATTAGGTGGTTATATTTTAAATAAACGGAGATATAAGTTGGAATTTTGATCTGAGAAATGAATTAATTAAAAGTTGATGTGGAATTGAAGGAATGCAAGAGAGTAATTCCACAGATCCATTAAATTTGGTTTACTTAAAATATGATTAGTGACACAAAAATCCTAAAAAATAAAAAATAAGTAAAAAGGTGGGTTATATTCAATAATTAATGTTCCCTTAGAATTAAAGGTATTAGAGCAGCTACAATTGAGTTAAAATCAATAAAATAAAAAAATATGTTATTTATGGAAAGTCTAAACCGCAATTTCTCAATATCATTTAATTATGTGATGAAGGAAATGAAACATAGGTTAAAAAGAACTCATGAATCATCAATGTTTTCATGGATATAGGGTTTATCAAAATATGTGAATAAACAAGTGAAAAATTATTTCAAATTGTTGTTCCATTAATAAAATGTTACTTGAGTAGAAATGATAAAAAATACCGCTTTCATAGATGAAACTAACATATTTGTTAATAGAACATGAATAAGATTTCCAAACCTGATGTTGTTATAGACCTACCAAAGTCCAAAGATAAATAATAATTGTATGTGAAACATATCAAAATGGGATGATAGTGAAATTGGCACCCAAAGGGTGGATATTCTTACCATCAGAACATTAGTGTCACACCCCAACCATTATATTATTAATTTATTATTTTTTATTATTTTTTATTTTTATTAATTTGTGGGTACTATATTTTTGAAATTTTTAAAATTTACATAATTTTTATTCTCATGTTGTTAGAGCATGGTTAGAAATAAATATATAATAATCAGGTTGTATGGGTATGCAACACTAAAATTTTATTATTCGGGCCATTGTATTTTTTTTACCGACCATGTGTTCATCCTGTGTTATTTCCCATGTACTACCAATGAATTGTGTATATTTGGTGCATGGTGTGGTAAATTTTGTGGCATTTATGCAATTACTGAGTTCCCAAAAAGTTTAAATTCATAGATTTTCCCTCTTAAATTAAAACACATTTTTGGTCACATCCATACCTCTTATCCCTCTATTGTGTGATTCCCATTAAAGAGGATCCCCATGTATGAAACCCATCACATCATTTTTGGATTTCTACATCCTCTCTTTTGATTTTGAGTGGAATCACCTCAGCTTAGGGATTCTTCTTCTCTTCTTACTTCTACCCTTATATTCCTTTTTTCCCTTTTCCATCTTTATTAATTTCATTTTAGGATAAAACCTAGGAAGTTTTTTGTCCAAATTTATTATGTATTTGGTTTATTGGGTATCTTCAGTCCCTCTTGAGTATTCCTCTCTCTGTTATTATTGGTTTGACATCATCTTTTCTTTTCATAGATATTTTCTTCCACATATTTATCATTTCATAGAATTTTATATTATTACTTATATTTATAAATAATTTCCCATATAAATTATACTTGTTAAATGTTAAAAAAATTACTCAAACTGTTTTCAAATAAAGAGATATATTTATAATGGGTATTTATAAACATTAAACTGATGTCCCATGGGGTAATGGATTGGCATTTATTTCTCAGTATAATTTTATTTGTTCCTTATAATTTTTTAAACATTAATTGACAGGTTTATATATTCATTGAAATCAAATATTTGTTTAGTAATGTTTTGAATTATTATTTAGTGCTTTATGGAATCTAATGGTTTTAATGTGAGGCTTCGAACATAGTATCATGAGTTTTCTAAAGGATATTTGTTTCAACTTTTTCTTATAATGGGACTTCAATGTGGGTTTTAAAGTATAATGTATAGTAGAATTTGGTATTTTTAAAGTATATTCATTAATGATGTTATTATTAATTTTATCAAATATTTCTCATGACGACATATAGAAAATATATAAGGCTAGTTGTTGCATGAATTAATTGGAAAAGGGGTTACCCCAGTGATTTTTTGAAGTAGGTGATAGAAATGGTTTGATTCTTTTTTCATAAAATAATTTGATAAAAGATTATCTATTACATTCTAAAATGTTCTCCAGTAATTATTATTTTCATTTATTCATACTTTATGGATAACCCAAGTTCCTTGTCCAGGATAATCATTAACTGATGAGGCCCCACTCCGCTAGTTATTCTAGTGAATTAAATGTCTCAGCCAAAATATATAATGACATGGTCTAGTTACATTCCACTAACAGAGGGTCTCCCTCAGTAGTAACATAGAATAAGTAGGTACCCAGAGCCTTAGTGAACATACGATGATTATATCTGGGTGAATAATTTATACAAATGATAGTATAGTTTTTCCATTGAAATTTCTTTTTCATATACATCCTATATATTTATAATAATTTACCATGAAGTATTTTATACATAAGTGTTTTTTCTATTTTATTCTATTTTCATCTATAATTACCTCTAATTTGGAAATAATTTAAGTCTTTAGACATCTTGTTAACTATTAATTTTCTATCCTAATTGCATAGTTATGTTTTTTATTGACTATTATGTTAGGTGATTTTTTTTGATATCCTTTTTTTTAATTATGGTTTTGAAAATGGTTTACAAAAATCAATTTGTGGAAATTTTCCTCAAGTGAGAAATCTATTGATTTGGATTCAAGAAATGGTTTGATTTCAAAATAGAATTTTAAATTATGTCTTGGTGTATTTCCTTTCTATAAATAATAAAAATATTTTTTTAAATAATGTATTCCAAACTAGTATTTCTAGAGTGTTTTGTTAATGAATATTTATGGACTGATTAGTGAATAATTACTAGGGTATTTTGATCAGACTCAATTTACACCACATGATGAATAAATATTGTGAGTATTTTCTAAATTTAGGATCATATTAATTGTCATACCACTCCTTTGAATTGTTTTCTAGTCCACTCCTTATGTGGATTTCAGAGATGTAAGGTGGAGAGTTACCCCTGAGTCTCATGGAAAAATTGATCTATGTATATTAGATTAATTTTATGCTTCAAAAGTCTCATCCAAGTGGTAATTTGTATACATTCATATTCAGTATTATTTAATATCTATTTTATAAATCCTTGTTTCTTTATTTTCTTATTAATTCTCATATCGAATTTTTTATGACTATTGAATGTTTAAACACATAATAATATAATTTCAATAGAATACTTCTACTAGTTTCAATTTATTTCTTCATGTTTGAGTTATTAACAATGAGTTAATTTTATTCCTTAGTTATGATTACCAACCCAGTGGGATTTTTAATAACCCTTGGGCCTTGACACTAGCTATTTTAGGATGACCCCATACGGGTTTATGAAAAAATGGTTTCAAATAATAGGTTCTTAATAGATCCTATGTTCTTTAAGTGAATTTCCTATTTGGGAAGTACTAATGATTCGAGACATGATCATTATATCTTATAAGTTAAGTCAAGGGTGGGTACCTAATCAACAAATCTCATAAAAAGAACTGAGTTACCATGGGACATCAGTATTTGAGTCTTGATTTCAAAAATTATTTTTTAATTCTTCTTTTTTATTTTACATGAATCGTTTTCTTTTTTATTTCTATGAGTGTCTATCGATTTTTTTATCTTGCATTTAGGTGATAAAAGAAATGAAATCAAAGGAACATAGTAATATCACTTGGATAAAAAAGAAATATAGATCATGTACATAGGGTTATAAAAAACTCTTAGGGGGTTTTATCATGATTGTGACATGGCCTATCAACATAGTTATCCATGTCATCCATGACCATTTTACCAAATAATTTTTTATTATTTTACATGAGATTTTGTTTTAGATTCAATTCAATGTTACATAGATATGATTAATGAGTAGTGGGAATATGTGTTGAAATAATTTGTATTTATTTGATGTCTTTTAAAAGGTGGTATGAATTAAAATGATGAAATTATTTTTTATAAAATATATTAAGATGAATTTTTATAATAAATATAAAGGATTAATAATTCTAAAAACAATAAAATGATTTCAAATGGAATGTTAATGGGTATAAGATAATTTTAAGTTTCCATTAATGAAATTAATATTTAGGTGTATAGTGTTTTAAAGAAATTATAAATGGCTGAAGACATAAAATTATTTATTTTGTTTAAAATTTATATAAATGGTAAAACTAATACACTTTTTTGGTTTGAGATTAATTTATTATGTGATTATGTTATAGTCCCTCATGTTGTTTTAATATTTGAGTTTTTTTAGGATTTCATTTGTTTTAAAAATAACTATATGTATGGTATGAAAATGTTAAATGATTAATGTAAAATGATTCTTATGACAAGAGTTAGTTTAAATCTAGGTTTTGAAGTATTTTTTGAGGAGAGTTTTTCATTTGTTTTATCATGTTGGGTCTGGTATTCATTTGGGTTCATATTTTGGGTTGTTTGAATACACCTTTGAGAAAGGTCTCACGTATTATCAGGCCTTGGTGATAGTGTGTTGTGGGATATTGATCATGAAAGTTTTCATTATAGTTCATGTTTGAGGGTGTTTCATTTGATTACACCTTGTGTGTTCATTGTGGATGGTGATACATTTGGGTTATTACATTTATAATTGGGGTTTTTTATTATTCATAAGTTTTTTTATATGGTGAGGGTTGAGTTGAGATATTATTTTTATTGATTGTACATGGTAAAGTATAAGTGGGTGATTTAGGTGGCTAGGATGTATTCTACACTAGGTTATTTAATTCTACAATTAGTTTTGGTTTGATTTTTGTTGAGATTACTAAGTTAGGTGATCTAGGATAGAGACACATGGCCTCACTCTCTTATTCAATTCCAATGGTTGGATCCCATGTACTATATAATGATTCATGATCATTGTTTATATATATTTTTCTTCTATACCTTCTTAAAATAATATTGATGTGAGTTTTTGTGGTCATTGTTTTAGATGATTAGTGATTTCTTCTGTGAAATTATAAATTATGTTTTGATTGTAATTTCTAATTGAGTTTTTCTATTGACATTTGGGATGTGACTTATAGTGATTCCTTTAGAGTTTAATTTTCTTTATCGATCCACTATTCTATTGGAACCCTTTAATGGTGGGTTAATAATATTATGGTCTTATATTCATTTACCTTTATAATAAAAGTAGTTAGGATTGAGTGAGATTTGTAAATAGATTGGTATGTTGTAGTCTAAATTAAAAAAAATATGGATCAAGGATTATTCTATAGTTGGTACCTCATTCTCAACTTAGATACCTAGTGTTGTATTCCATGAATTATATGACTTTCTAATGGTAGAAAGGGTCATGTTGGGGATAATTTTAAAATACTAACCATTATATAATAAATTATATTATATTATTTATTTATATAAATTAATGTTTTTTAGGTACATGTCCTTCATTTGGTAAATTTTTTAATTTTAATTAATATTACTTATCGCACAGTTAACACACCATTGCTATTAATTGTGTGGTATCCATGGGGTCCGGGTATAAAACACACCAGATACATTTTTCATGGTTGGCACATTATATCCCCAACTATACAAAAAAACTATACGGGTAATTAGGTGTTTCAATAAGGGATGCATGACCATTGAATGGTTTGGTAAATTTTGTAAAAAATATACAATTTACATTGTGACTTAAAAATTGAAACATAAAATTTTCCCATCACAAATTAAAACAAAATTTAGGTCTCTTTATCCCCTCCTATACCTCATTTATATGAGACCCACGTAGAAAGACCCCCACATGTGAACTCCCCAACTACTCCTCTGATTATAACCTCAGTTCCCTCCTATTTTGGACATAATTATTTCATGTCATGTTTTCTACTTCTCATATTCCTTATTCCCTTATGTTCCATCTTTTTTTTCATATAGTATTATAGCATTATAGACTAAACCTAAATTTGGTTTTAGTCGCAATTTACTGTGTATTTTTTAGAGAGGGTAGTGTCCCCCTTGGGCCTTCCACTCCACATTATTGAAGGTCTTTCATCGTCTATACATACCTATATAAATGATACCATGTTTTAAATTTTTTTATTAATCTAGATTATGGTAAGGTTTATAAAAAATTCCCCATCCAAATTATAAATGTTATATATTATTTTAATTTATCAATTTTATTTCCACAAAGTATATTTGTTTATAATGAGTATTTATAGTGTTTAAACTAATTTGCAAATGGGTAATGATTTTTTATTTCATATTCACTAATCTTTTTGTGGGTTTTGTAATTTCATATGTTCATTAATGACAGTTAATATCTAGAGTGTTTGTATAATTTATTAGTAATTTTGTGACTGGTTTTCATGTGGTTTATGGATGTTAATATTTTTATTGTGAGGTTTCCTTCTTGGAATAAAGTGTTTTATGAAGGATATTTTTTCAAATGTCACTTCTAATGGAACTTTAGAAGGTGGTTTCTAGAGTATAATTTAAATAATTATTTTGGATTTTTTAAATAATGTTTTGAATGGTGTTATCATTACTAAAATTATTGTTGTTAAATTTTTCTAAAAGTGTTCTATAAAAATAATTATCATGAAAAATATTTTTTAATGTAAATATAAAATGGGTTTTCTTAATTCATTTTGATGTGGGTGAAGGCAATGGTTTGAGTCCTGTTTCCTAAGAGAATCAGATAATATTTAATCCATTACCTGGTGAATTTGTTTTTACAAAGGATTATTTATATTTGTTAAACCTCATTGGAATGTATAAATTCATCTTTAGGTTATCATAGATGGCACAAGTCCCCCTACTAGATATTCTCATGAAGTTAATTTGGTTCCCCCCTATGAATTTTGAAGTATTTTAGTTTCATTCCACTAAATGAGGGTCTCCCTAATTAGTGACATAGAATTACTTGGTGCCCAAATAATTAGTGAACCAAAGGTGTCTCTACCATAATGCATGTTTTAAATTACTAATTTTATGAATTTTCGCTTTCAATTTCATTACTTTATACAGCCCATGATTGTATATCCTTTTACCTTAAAATATTTATTACCTGTATAATTTTTTTAGTTTTAATCTCTTACAATTAATAGTCACCTCTAATTTGGAACTAGTTTTAGACTTTATTTATCTCATCACCAATTTGATTTCTATCTATGTTTTCTAGTCTTGTTTATTATTATTAACTATTATTTTTCATGAATTTCCTTTTATAATCATTTTTATATAAGTAGTTTGGAAAATATTTTTGGAAATTACACAATTAAATTATGGTTCCATTGATAAATATATTGTTCTAGATTCAATATAAGGTTAGGGTTAAAAATAATATTTTAAAGGATTTATTTGAATATTTTTTTTCCTAAAGGTAATGGAAACCAATTTTTAAATTAATTTATTCTAAATTGAAATATATAGAGTGTTTAATAATATTGAAATCATGGACTAATTAATAAAACCACACTGGGATATACATATCACATCCTACTTACACATATTGGTGTATCTAGACCAAGGGTATCTTGTAGGTTCAAGATATGATTTTTAGGTGTTCCACTTCTTAGACATAATTTACAAGAAACTCATGGACATGTTTTTTTGAGATTTTGGGTGGATAGTGACCCTTAGGTCACAAGAAAGGGGCTAGCGGAGTAGAGTTTGTCAGTTTTGGTTTTTCTGTTTTCAGGGGGTGGGTGCTCTGGTTTTACGTGTGTTTTTTCAAGAGTACATAGTGATCTGGATCCTTCCAACTTTAGTGTACGGATTGCCTCTTTTATTATTGTTCAGTCTCATAAGATCCCATTTTTGACCTCGTTGGGGTAATCCTTGGTGGATGGGGGTATCTCTAGGGGATATCGTTATCTGAAGGAGTTTCAAAACAAATAATCCCATCTCAGAATTCTGCCTATTGTGTGGTGCTATAGTCTCTTCTTCATGAGGATGTAGATCCAATCACACCTCAAGGTTCTCTCTGAAGAAGTAGCTCTCTGTTATTGGAGTAAGATAGTCCTTTGAAGAAAAATACACTTATTTTAAGAAGAGTTATTCCACTGAAGTTTCCTCTTGACCAATCACTCATTTGATTTCTAAGGGTGAGTGTGAAAGTAAATTATTTTCTCTAGTTTCATGATCTAGTAGCCTAAAGGCCATGTTTTCTCTTTCTTAATACTTTTGTTCATTATCTGGAATGCTCATAAACTGGATACTCATTGAAAATGTGACTTCTAGGTCTAGGATTCATGATGATTGGGCACTTCCCTGGGTTCTGTTCTTGAACCAATGAAATATCCCAGTAGTTTATTTTTCTTTTCTAAAAATATGGTTTTTGGGATGCATTATCATGGTCACCCTGTGAATAAGCATATTTTTCATTCTAGAAGAATTGTTTGTAGGTGTATATGGTGAAAATGATAGATTAGTTTATTATGGTGAGGATCGATTTTAGAGGGTGGGTTACCCACTTCTTGTCCATTTATTCTAGTACGGATTCCCTTGATAGAAGGTCCTTTTAGGAGTTTCTGGACTCCTTTGATATGGCGGGTCACCCATGGTTCATTGGTGGTGACATCTACTCAATTATTGAGATTTTGAATAAGGGAGGTGGGCCAAAAGGTTATACCAATTGCGTGGTTGATTTTCAGTCTTTTATTGCAAGTAAGTTTCTCTTGGATTTGGGATTAAATGGGTGAAAGTTTACATGGTGCAACAATCATCGTGGTGGAACCCAGATATGGAGTATATTGGACATGTTCCTTTCTAATATTCAAGGGTTATATTCCTTATATGGTTTTATTGTCACACCTGTTTCCTGCATTCTCTACGATCATGCCCCACTTATGGTCAAATTTATATAAAGGAGATAGAAAAGTAAGACTTTCACATACCCGTCTAGATGGAATAGGATGGCGGGGTTCATTCACGTGATGAATTGCTCGTGGGAACATGAGTTCTCTGGGCGGGCATGGTTTGGGATTTCTGGGTGTCTTAGCTGACTCAAGAAGGATATAATGAGGTGGTTTCTTGAAAAAAACATGGTGGATAATTATATGGAATTATTGAAAACAAAAATTGTTTTGATGGAGGCCAAACATTAATAGGTTTGGTATGATCATACCTTATTAAAGATCTGTGACAAGCATGGTGTTCTGGCTGAGCGGTTTTTGAGGTGGAAAGAGATTACATGAAACATTCAAGGGTCATATGGATGAAGGAGGGTGACCTTAACTCTGCATTTTTTCATGCATTTGTTAAATAACATCAATCGATGAGGATTAACTTTATTCATGTGGATGGTTATTGTTATGATGATATTGATGTCACTGGCCAGATGTCCTTTGACCACTTTATGTATCTCCATTCCAGAAACCTTCTTGGTTTTCTAATAGTGTCAGAGGGGAAAGAAGCCTTTGAGGATGGAATTCAACCTAGCATCAAGGAAGGTCAGAATGATCTTCTCAGGGCTCTCCCGGATGGGGTTGTGGTATGGGAAACTATATGCAACATTTCCCTGGATAGAATTCCAAGTCCAGATGGATTCCCTGCTGTGTTCTATGTGGAAGCATGGGATTATTTGGGGGCTTAGGTGACTGAGGATATAAAAGATTTATTATGGGGAGGTGTGTTAAAATGGTGTACAAGTTCCTCCATAGTGGTTTTGGTGCCCAAAATTATGGACCCATCGATAATTGATCATTATATACCCATATACTTGTGCAATTTTCTTACAAGATTTTTGAAATATTGATTTCTAGAATGTTGGACAACTTTATTCTAGAAGTCGTATCTTAGGAACAAAACAACGTTATCAAATGTAATGGTATTCAAGGAGTGATTTCAATAGTTAAAGAACATATGGAAGATGTTCACAGAAGGGTGAATGGGTCCAACATTATTATTCAAGTTGAAATTGATACGGATTTTGATAAATTAGAGTAGAGATTCATTTTTCGGACCATTAGGAAATGTGGTTTCCATGAATGGGGTTTTGACCTCTTTTTCTGATGTTATTCTTCTACATGGATTACTATTTTTCTTATGGGGAAGTGTTTTGGTTTCTTCAAAAGTTTTTTAGGTGACCAGCAAGGTGATCCTGTATCTCCCAATATTTTTATCATGTATCTAGATTATTTGTCTCAGAATCTATTCAAAGGCTTGGCTGATAGGAAGATCATTCCCTATCATTTATGAGCTTCATATGGTACCTTCTAACACCTGATGTTTACTAATAATATTCTTATATTCATGAATGGTAGGAGGTCTTCTCTTCGAAATATTATGAATGCTATGTCGGTTGATGGTAGTCTTTGTGGTCAAAAAATAAATTGCATAATGATCAAGGTTTTTACGTATAATAAGTGCTCTACAAGGAGGGTTCATTCCTTCCAAGAGGACATGTTAATTCAGTAGAAGAAGTTTCCAATGATGTATCACGGGGCACCTATTTCATTTGGCCTAGTGGAGAATCTGTTCTTTGAGAATCATGAAAACAAGATGCTTGCCTGGATTCTAAGATAGAAGAACAAGTTTTTATCCTTTGGTTGTTTTGTCTCCCTGATTAATAGTGTTCTGGTTTCTATTCCTGTGCATGTTCTTTTCATTATCATTCCTCCCAAAGGGATCATTTTTCTTCTTGATGAAATAATATATAAGTTCTTTTGGGATCCCAGTGAAATGAGTCATTGTCACTGGGCTTCATGGGGTCACCTAGAGAAACTGGTTGAGGAGGGTGGAGTGGACCTTGGAGATGTGTTTTATTCCATGCACTCCATATAGTGTTGTCTCGCATCGGATGTCATTGAGGAAAAATCTCTTTGTGATAAGATGATTAAGTATAAATACTGGGAATTATGGGAGGACTGGTACAAGAGGAATCTATTTGGCCTGGCGAAAATTGTTCTTTCTCATTTTGGAGGTTCTGAATGGGGCCTCTCATTGGGTGATTGGGAGAGAGAATATTAACATGTGGAATGAAAACTAGGTTGGAGAAAAGTTGTTCTTTAATGGATTCCCCATGAGTGATATATCTATCAAAGAGGATAACCTCTTTCCCCTACTTCTGGAGTGAATCCTGAATTAGAAGCAATTTACCACTTTTAATGAAATTGTCTTCTCAGAAGAGGATAAAGAGTGTTGATTTACTAGATCAACCACTAGGTTTTTCAATTATTATGCTTATTGAAATATGATTCTAACTGGAGGTTTTCAAGATGAGTGGGCCTCTCACTTATGGTTCAAGGAGGATCCCAAGAAGATGAACAACTAGGTTTGGAGTGTGAGAAATCACCCTATTCCTACAAAGGATAATGTGAAAAGAAAATGAGTTTATTTGGCTTCTAAATGTTTATGCTGCTCATCTCCTAAAACAGAATCAGTTTTTCATTTTTTTTCTTGTGCGATTGGGCAGCCAGTCTTTAGTCTGATTTGGGCTAGTGAGGTTGATTTGATACTTTATGTACTTCCTTGAAATAATTCATCATCCACATATTTTTGAACGTGGGTACTTGGGAATCATAGTCCAAGGTGTGTTTGATCATATTTATCTCTATTGTTTGGACCCTTGGGGAGGAACGGAACAAGGTAGTGTTAGGGAGTCACCCTTCAGTTTATTTTTTACATATCATACTGAAGGTGTAGTTGCATGAGTAAGAATCTCTGGTTAAGGGTTTCCTGCATTCCCCCATAATTTGTAGTATTCTCAACATGCCTGTGGACCTACCTAGATCCCGTGGAAGTTGGATTTCATGGATGCCTCTGATGTGTGGTTATAAACTCAACATGGATGGATCCTTTATTAATGGCCTAATGCATGGGGGTGGGCTCATGCATAATGAGAATGGATCTGTTTTGGTTTCTTTCTGCACATCTTATGGCCCTGTGAGTTCTTTGGATGCAGAAGTGAGAGAATTCCTTTCTTGTGTTGAGCTTTGGAAGAATCGTGCACTGATGGTTGGAGAAATCAAATCAGACTTAAAAACTCTGGTCTAGTATCTTCATGGTAATGTAGTCCCACGACTGCATTTTAATTATCTGGTCTGGAGCTGTCTTTCGGAGATTATCCATGGATGCATAGTTTAACATGTCATAAGGGAGGCCAACTTTGCTATAGATTCCTTTTCCCGGGGATGCATTACACAGGGTCAAATGATCGTTTACTCGATTTTGGGTTTGATTCCTATTGATTGTAGTAATTTTGTTCAAGGTAATTCCCTTGGACTCCATTATTTTAGAACCGTATCTTTGGTTGGTTTCTGGGATTCATCCCTTTATGATTTATAGATAGGAAATAAATTTTTAATTATTTTAATTGTAAGAAGTTTCATCCATGTTATGTTTCCTTACACTTCACCTTTATTATTATTTTATCTATTTTATTATTCCTTGTTTGATTCATTTCATTATTATTATCTTATCTGATTTTTATGGGGGGCCTCCAACGTATTTATATATCATTCTGTAATTTTAGTAGAATTTCAATACTAGTTTAATTTCATTACATTCGGTAAAATCATTACCACTGAGTATATTTGATTCCCTTGAGCCGGTCTTTAGACTAGGAGTATTGGGAATTCCCCTTGAGCCTTTCCACAAGCCAGTTTGGGATACCCCTTGACCGGTTCATGATAATTGAAACTTATATATTATGATGTGTGTAATCTCATGAGAAACAACTCAACCAAGGGTGATATTTAATTCAATAAATTTATTGATGACTACACCCAGATGAATTTTTTTTCTTCATTAACTAAAAAATACATGGTTATTCAAATGTTGATTTCTTTAAAGATTCGTTAAGAATGATCGTGGTGTCTGCATAATTATGTTTAGGTTAGATAACGAGAAAAAATACACTTGAAAATTTTTATAACATATATTTACCAAATAATCGTATAAAAATATAAAACAAAATATTCCCCTTAATAAAGTTGTGTGATCAAGAGGATAAAATAAAGCATTATGGGCATGTGATGAATCATACTAGCTGAAAAAAATAAAAATGTGTTTATAGAGTTATTGTTTAAACTATTATGCATGTCTAAAATAGGTTTTTTGTTGATACAATAAACAAATAAGTCACCATATGTGATGTTGAATAATAGAAAACCAACTATAAATACCCCCCAAATATTTTGGAACCCCTTCCTATATTATGATAAAAATAAAAATCTATGAAATTTGGATGAAAAATATACATAATGAACATTTTGTGATATTATTTTAATAGAAGTGGTTATAAGTGTTGTGTAAAAAATCAATATAATTTAGTAGAAAGTTTATATAAAAAGCATTGAAAATTAGAAAAAATATATATTATCATTGTGGATAAATATCCATATTATTGAGGTGAAAACATGTATAGTTTTGAGAAATATAATACTAAACATACTGGAAATTAACAAAATGTTGTTGATGCTGATTTATAAGTGACCAGTGGTGATGTAGGTGTTTAGAATCTTGGTCTGAAACATCATACTTGGATGAAACATTGGTATTATAATAATATAATTAGCTATGCATATGAACTAATTCAAATAAGGGGAGGTTAATACATAATAAATAAATAATTACCATCTCTTATTTTAAACCTAAAGTAGATTGTGAGGATATAGAACATAAGGAGTGGAATAATTCTATGAATTTAGCACATTATTAAATTAAAAATGAATATACATGGTCTTATGTTCAATGTCTTAAATATAAGAATGTAATTAAAACTAATTGGGTATTTAGAAAAAACAGAAGAAAAATGAGAAGTATCTTCAAATAAAGAAAAGATAGTTTTCAAATATTATTATCATATAATAGTAGTTTAATTTAGAGAAACAGTCTCACTTTTGGAATGACTTGATACCATTCATATGGTTTTGGCATTTTCATCTCAAATAAATTACAAAATCATTCTAATGGCTATAAAAGATTCCATTATAAATTTTGGCCTTAATGAATATTATTTCTTGAATTACTTGATTATTTTGTTTATGATAAATATGGGAATATAGTGTATATGATGAAGAAAGAGTTATATGTCTTAAATCAGATCCCAATATTTAGGTATGAAAAAATATATTGATTTTTGAGATGCATGGATTTTTCAAATGGAAAATTTGATAGTAATATCTATGAGAAAGTTCATTCCCTAGTTACTCTCATTATCATAGTTTCGGTTGATGACATTGTTTTTAGTTGATAAAGTGCATCTCTATGATTGAAAAAATAATGAAAATCCATATTGAACTATAAATATTTTTTGATATGTCATATTTTTGGGGTTTTCAAATCATTTATGGAGTGGTGCTTATTTTCATATCCCATGGAAAATACCATAGGAAATTATTGAAGAGGTTTAAAATGAATGAGTTAAAATGGGTTTCTAGGCCCATAGTTTTTCGAACAAATTAAAAAAAGATACAGATGGAACTGGTGTTAATAAGAGGTAATATAAAAAAATTATTTGAAGAATTATCTATCATATAAATTCTAGAATTTATATCATTTTTACAAAGACACTGTGATAATGATTTCAATGTGATATGAATGAGTATAACATATTGGAATCCTAGAGTATTATGAGAAATGTAGAGATCACATTTGGGAAATGTAATTTTAATAAAAATATAATTCTTTTATATATTATTGGTTTATACAAATGATAACTGGGATGGATATTTCATAGATAGGAAGTCCACTTCAAATAGAGCATTCACTCTTTTTTATAATTTGGTGGCATAGAACATAAAGAATAAAAAATTAGTGGCATTGATAACACCTAATGTTAAATAAATATATTCTATAAACTCATTTAATCTAATCATATAGAGGAATGATCAGTTGGAAAAAAATGCAGTTATGTTTGAGAAGACACTATGCATTTCTTATAATAATCAATGTTATATAGAACATTTTTATAATATAAATAAACACTGAATATTTAATCATTTTGATCTCAGGTATCATTTTATAAAAATTAAAGTGGAAAATTATTATGTGAATCATGGATTTGTAAGAAACTAATAAACAACTGATAACAATTTAACTAAGGAATTTACAAAAGATATGTTATCAATATTGATATTCAACATTTATATTTAGCTTTATCTTATCACATAAATATGTATGGGAAAACACCCCTCCCCTATCAATGAATTGTATTATGCTTACCGGGGGAAGATAAGTGAAACAAATCGTTAATCTATTGTCAAAATGGGATAATATTTTCATTGGATTGGGTACATATTTTATGATCCAAAGTTATACTTATTATAAAAAGAGAGTTGAAGTTTGATGATTTGAAGAATAATGACGGTGAAAATAATTTTAATCACTTGGTCAATCATTTAAATAAATTGAGAGATTAAATTCATTGGAAACACTACATTATCCTATAATGTGGTTTCATGATAAATCTATATTATATAGGATATGATTTAATAATTCTTGAAAGAGTATAGTTATATCAATGATGAGTTTTAGAATCTTTATAATTAGTTAAAAAAGGGATAATGAAATATATCTAATGGGTATTTTCATAAACCTTATAGATTGGTTAAATCATTGAAGGAAATTTATTTGTTGTATTAATTTTCTATTAATTCAAAAAAGATTTTTTTAAGTTATTTTCAATGATTCATTTTTTTCAATGTTTTTATAAATTATTTTGATAATATTCCAATAAGACTAGAATTTCATATATAAAATGATGAAAGATTTATAAGGATTAACCTCAAAACATACATGTTCCAAAAAAATTTACACGGGAGGTACACTTCTTTTGAGATTGAGAAATGAGGAAAGTAAGCTTCTCATAAGATTGAGGAATATTGATTGTTATCTACACTTATAAAGTCATTAAATCAGAATGTCTATTATCTTTATAAAAAATCCATGGCATAGTGTCTTCCATAAATTATTATTTTGAATAAATACAAATAAGGTGATGGATGAGTTTATCTTTAGGGATTTAAACATAAAAATAATAATTTTAATTAAATCATGATTTTCAATAAAAATTTACGAATAATGTTTACTACTAGTAAGATAATTCATTAATGGAAAAATTTATTTATATTTTATGAAAAATTAAAATCAGTTGGGATTATCTTGTAGTTATTCAAAAATTTTTTAGACATCACACACAGTCATAGTGTATTTCATTCATGTGGTGACAATATAAGAGTTGTTCTTGAATATAAAAAGATATTTTCATGAGTTTTCAATAATAACGATAACGTGATCATGATTATTCTTTTTTTTGAATACTCATAATAACATGAAGGTTATGATGGGATTCAATCTAGGTTTTTGGAGAATTATTTTTTTCCTATGTATAATAAATTACCCACTCATAAGTTGAGTATGTGAGTTCTACATTTCAAGGAATTAAGTAACATAACAACTACTACATTTACATGGAATAATTAAAATAATTTGTACTTGGTTATTCTTTGATTTATAGTATTTCACCTTGTTGTGATTAAATTGGTTGGTTTAAATCTGATTTTTGAAAATTTTTAAAACCTAGTCTTATCGGTGTTACTCAACTTCTCGATCAATTATATTTTAGGAATATTTTTTAAAAGTAAACTCAAGATTAGGAGGAACCCAAAATTTTTAAAATATTTTCTTGAGTTATGCTTCTTAGTTTATTTGAATCATATGTATTCCATTTTCCAAAAATTGAAATTAATTGGAAAAAATTAATTCTCTTAGATGATGAGATTTTAAGATTATAAATGTTAGTTCATATTGATATCCTAAAGATATGGAATGCATAACATAAAATCTATTTTTTACAATTCTTCAGTAATGAGAAGAAGAAGAAGAATTTTGCCATTGATGGTATTCATATAGTGATCCAAAATAGGCCATAAATTTCGATTTTGGACACACCATGAATAATTTATAGGCTGCGCCTATTCAAAAAATGAGAATTATTTCTTAATAATATGATTTTGTGTGCTAAAAAATAAAATTAGTTATCAGTTTCTAAAGTAACATGTACCATTATAACTCCTTTCTATATGCTTTATAGTTTTATTTAATTTTTAATTTTTGGGATATAAGATAATATTTTGGAGGTAGTTTTGATTCTTTTAATTATTGGTTTCATGATGATACCTAACCCAACTTTGAATAATTTACAACAATATTATACTAAAAATTCTATAGATCAAAATAACAACCATCAACATCAAGGATTAGTCTCTCACGTTGAGTTTTAAAAAAATATATTTATTCCATGTTTTCATTTATCCTTTTTTAACATTTGGGTATGGATATGAATTCAACTTGAGAGGTTAAAGTCATAACTGATAGAGAATGTTAATTTCAAAGGATAAAATATTAAAAATAAGGATTAAAATATTAACCCCCTCCCTCAGTGTATCCATTTGATCTATTTTAGTTAACATGAGTAACAATATCTTTTGAAACATTACATTAACATCATAATTTGAATGAAGACATCCAATATCATATTCATATTCTTATATATGATTCTTTGAATTTCATTTATTCATTAATGTTTTGAATGGAATTTACTTCACATACGAACTCTTTTAGTTGAGTCTATACTTCTTTCTCATCACATATGAAACCAAAACTATTTACATGTCATCCAAAGGAAGTGTTTCAGGAAAACAATCCTATTGATAAAAAATTGATGCATTAAATTTTTTCAATAATACAAATATTATCCTATCAACCACCATTGAATTTGTAATATCCCAATCAACACCTATAAAAGTTTTCACCACATCATTAACCATTTTAATTAATTCATTTTATTTTTCTCCTTCAAGTATATATATATCTCCATAGATGTAATTTCCAAAATATTAACTTACTAAATTTTACATTTTAATTTAATTTATAGATATTTTTTATCTTTTCCAAAATGTATTTCATAGCCTAGATCCATGTGCCATTTCAAAATTTATTCTCTAAAAGTGAGGGAAAAATGTAATTTCTTTCTTTCCAATTAAACTCCAAATTCATCCTAACTCCCTAAGTAAAAATATCATCTTATAAAATTATTTGTAAATCCATCAGGCACAATGTCAATAACATCCATACCAAATTAATGTAAGCATGGTATTATTATTTCATTTTATATTTTAATAATTTATTTTGAATTTTATAATTATATTATTTTTCATTGAATGTCTATTCTCCATGATAGATGAAATAATTAAGATCAGAACACTAACTCCATCATATACTTTCAATATAGATACTTGAATACTTAATCAATTATGAAATAGAGAGAATAAATAAAAACCCAACTAAGTTGAAAATATTTACATTAATAAACATTAAACTTATTCATCTTTGAATGAGACCAATTTGCTTGTATGTTACATATAATGTCTTAAGGCATATTTTTAGTTCAACAAGAGGGAGTGAATCATTGAAAATTTATTTTGATATAAATTTTTGGATTTCCTATGAAATCAATCTCCATAACATGTTAGATTGAGTGATCTATTACAACATGAGACATCCTGATAAGGGATTGAATAATGGTGTTTCACATTTTATTCTTCTTATTTTCTTCATCAGTTTACATTTAGGATCTTATTCCAATGTTAGTATAAATTTTATTCAACTTGTTTGTCTTTAAGTAATTCTCAAAGAAACATAATGAAAATAGAAGGAAAATTAAATCATGCATAATATTATAGGATTTTACATGGTCCACAAAAATTATACACATCCCAAGAAAACACATTGAGAATGTTTTAGTATATTTGAATCCTATACTATATAAGTAAGTGAATAGAAGTTCATTAATGGTCACTCCTTGAAAATGGCTTCTACCTTTATAATATTTTTCATTTAGTCAAACCTCACCAAGAATAATTCCTATTATTCTTCTTTTTACATAAAACTAGGTAAGGTATTCAACAAATTACAGGCATGTGGGTCTCTCCATTTTCAACATAATACGAATGAATGATGTAAATCTTCAACTATAGGTAGATGTCTAGTTTACCCCCAAATTTTATTCACTATACTTCTTAAAGATAGATGGGTTAAAAATTATCTATTGATATAATTCTTATATCTCTTATAATAGCATCATCACTCTTCCAATAGATAAAAAAATTCTTTACCACAATTATTTAGTTGCACTTAATTTTTCAAAAGTATAATATAGAAGATGATATACAATCTTACACCTATACAATCATGAAAAAAAATTCAATATCATACAAATCCTTCTTATTCTTCAGGTAATATGGATATTAAATACTACTCAATGTCCTCCTCTATTTCATCAAATCACTATTTTTTAATTAGAACTACTGTCAATCAACCATTCCTTTTCATTTGTTTTGTATTTGATAACAATAGAATATTCATATGAGATAAATTATATATTTTTAATATAGAAACTCTTGGAAATCTATAGATTTATTTTATTTTTTTCACTTATTTATTGAATACCATTAACTAATATTCTATAATACATAATTTTTTTAGTTTTTATGAATTTTGATATTTTTATATGGAATATACATTAAATATAACATTATTCAAATTCCCAAAAAATCCACAAACTTAATTAATCTCTCTTTTACTAGATTATTAGTCATATTATTCCTTAATTTTTTTAATATATTATTATTCTTATATTATGATTACTAATATTTCCATGAATGCTGAAACATGGTGTGAAGCTCTGAGTTGTAACCTAAAATTAGTTGGGAAGAAAACATACTCAAATTATTTATTTAAATAGTAATGATTATGATATTAATTGTCTGTGCTCTTTTCATTATATCACAACTTTTTATTGGTTTAATAGACTATTAGCTAAATTATTTATTCATTTAGTTTGAGATGAATCTCCACTACAAATAATAATTGGATTGACCGTTACATGTTGCACCACTAACTCTTATGAAGGAAAACAAAACTCTTCTTAAGCCCCTGAAGACAACTTGTATCCACTAAAAAGTACCCAATTACACATAAATTAGGCTTAATGTCCTGTATTGTTTCCCCCAATGAAGCTTAATGATGTCAAGATGATAAAGGGATTAACACTTAAAAAATACCCAAAAACTCCTTAAAATCAACTTAATGACAAATAAGAAAACTATGTTACAAAGGGAATAACATTTTCTATAGGCCCTAATGAATTTACAAAATCAACCCAATATACCTAATGAAATCTGATGTTTTATTTTTCTATATCCATAAGATAGTCACTCTTTATAAATCTGTTTAATAAATCTTACTTAATATAGTGACCCCAATGGGATGAGTTTATATTAATCTTATATAGAAAATCATTCTTCCATGAATTTATATTACCTCATTAGTATTTAAGACAATTATGTATTCATGATTACCTATTGGAATTTTCAATTCTATAATTTATATTTTCTTTAAATTCTCTTACGAATCACTCTAGATCACTATTACACATAGAACAAGTTACACTTATGTTATGAGACATAGTAAAAATCTCATTAAAAATTCTAAAATTCCCTTATATATTGATTAATGTTTCCCTTATAGAATTTAATTTTACTCTTTCTAGGGACCTCTATGATATAGAAATATCTATGGATTATTTTAATTGTGGTTTTCCTAGACCCAAATATATAGTAATTTTAGATTTCAATATCATCTAAACAATGGGATATTCATGACATATGCTTACCATTATAGTGTATAAATTTCTCCATCCACTATTTAAATGGTAATGTTCATAGAATAAATTTCATATAAAAAGATTTTTCCATATCGTAGGCTATAATAAGAACCTAGGGCTACTATGACATTAGTATTAAACAAAGGCCCTATGGTTTGGATACATAATACTGATAGGACATAGCTAATGTTTGACTATAAGGTGTTTGGGGCTCATAATTATTGAGACATCTTCTCATAGATTTCTCACATTGTGATCTCTAGTAGTTGAGTTCATGGGGACTGACCTGCAAATAGGAAAACCACATGTTTCAAGTGTCATTAGTTGTTTCTATCTATAGACATGTGTATTGGTCTCCAAACTTGAGATAATTTCATGTGTGTTCCACTTGATCACATACTTTTATGCAAGGATAAACACTTGATAATGAAATCATGGTGAGGTACCTTTTGTTTGTTATGTCATTTGTTGAATGGAAATGGTTGAATGGCCATAGAATATTTTTTTGCTTATGGGTTGACGAAGTAATATATGTTTGGCCTAGTTGATAAAGATGTTAGTAACCTCATAAGACCTTGGTCAAGGTCTTAAAGGTTAAATCCATTTTTTTAGATCAAAAAATAATATAGCAATAAAGGATGATAATACAAGTGTGTGTCCTACATTATGAGATATCTAAAGAAAAATATATTCTATGTTCATTTAATATTAGTGGGAATTACAAGTCAAGTTAAATTACATATTTCTATCATTTAATTTATTTAATATATATTATAGTTTTGTTATAAAATATAAATAATATTTTTTATGTAGTTTTGTTAATAATAATTAATTAATTAATGCTTATTTAGTTGGTGTTTTAATTTTGGGGATCTAGAACCCTAATCAGGTATAAGAACCTCCCACTATATAAGTAGGAGATAAGATTTAATTTTTTTTAAGTTCATTCTAATGAAGTGAGAGCCTATATATCTCCTCCCACCTTAAAGATATAAATCATCTCTCTAATCACCAATACATGAATGGATTCCATGGATTGAAGGTAACTGATCACAGTGATCGACGCAATGATGAATGATTCATCAGAGCTCCGCAATTTCACATGAAATTCTCAAAAATATGGTGGAAAATTTTTGGAGGAATTTGTAAATTATCTATAGGGGTTCATATTTGGATCCTTTAAGAAATGTTTGTTGGGTATGAGCTTCTGTCGATGGCGCTCTGATTTAGAATGGGGTACACATTTCGATTTATTTTTTTCCTTTGAATAATTTCACATGAGATCATATGATACCAATTAAAGGAACCATATAGACAGTTAAAGTCAATATGATAGGGATTATTTAATATATTTCAACTATATAATGACGATACTTGTCATCACTAAGAAAAAAAGTGGGATGGACTTAATTTGGCCAGCATTTTTTCTAAAAACAAACAAATCAAAATAAATGGGAATATTTGACTATTCTTGAAAAGGCCTCTTAATGTAGCTTGGAGGGTGGGACCTCTATTCCAAACACCCATATTGTTGAACCTCATACAACCTCATTACCATTCTCTACTATAACCAAATTCACCTCCATATAGACCTCGACAACATCACTATTGAGAGAAGAAAAGGGGAGTCAGCAGGCTACAATACTCTGCTAACCATGAGTGACTGCCTCCTTCTTTCTAGAGAGTCATGTCGAACTCCTGGTCACCATATGAGTCCTTCCCGACCTCCATGTCATTCCGCCTTCCCTAGAGGCACCACACACCTTGTAACCCCATCATGACCAAAAGTTGAAACCGCCCCTCTTCATGGCTTTTCAGTCCTCTATCCCACTCAGATCCCATATGAAAGATCTCCTAGATGATATCTAGCCTAGATACAATGTCTCCTACCTATGTTGGACCTCACTAGGCATAGAATATTTTAATGTGGCCACCTATGTCGTGTTATGACAACCCATGAGCAGCCACCGCATGACCCCTTTAGTAGAAGTCATAAGTCCGGACGCCAGCTAGGTACCCATTTAAGATTAATACAGCCAGACCAGTGGCCTCTCTCACATCAGATCACCTTCCCAACACTGGAATCGTCCCTTTCATCATAAAAGAGTGTATATTGATTTTCAGGGAAAGTAAAAAGAACCCCCAGATCTAATCTACCTTCATGATATGGGCCTAGATTGATTCCCCAACCCAGAATGGGTCAGTATGGGTCTATCTGGCCTAGAATTTCTTCACGCATAATCTTCCCATCCCGGACAAGGCATGATTGTTTTTAGCCCAACCTGAAAAATCCATGCATGATGTTTCAAGGCCCTGGAATAATTTTATTTAATAAAAATTAATTATGTTAATTTATTTAACTTTCATATTAAATTAAATTATTTAAAAATGAATTTTTTCTATATAAAATAATGGTTTTAATAAACTGAATAAATAATAATTTTTTCAATTAAATTAAATTAATTAATTTAATTTACTTTTGGGTACTAAAATTAAATTAATATCGTGGGTGAAATTGATTATATAAATTTAAATAATTCATTTAATCTAATTATATCACTCGTGCATAATTTATTTTAATTTAATGTTTTTAAGATTCTTTTAATTTACCCATTGACTAGTTTTAAGCAAGTGACAATCCTTTTTATGTATGATTTATTTTATTAAATTATTTATAATTATGTGATATGGTCATAATTAAATAACTTGGTATGCACATCATCATTTTTTCAATCAATATGTATAAGGGTCTTCCCATCCCATTTACCAATTTTTTGTACTCCGAAGACCACATTGATTACATGTGATTATAGAAGTATAAATTGATAAAGGATCTATAATACACATACCATGCCATGTCAAGGGGAAATATATATGAGATGTGGACCCCACCAAGATGAGGTGGTACTCCAGATGAGATGTGGACCCGTCAATATGAGGTGGTATTCCAGATGAGATGTGGTCATATAAGACATGGATTAGATGTATCATGAGTCAAGATACATCTTTGTTATGATAACAATATTTATTTGTAGATCCATTGATATTAAATAGATCAAACAGTTATAGATGCTCACGACCAGTCGCGTAGATTATTTATTGTATGCATTTATTTTTAATTTTATTCTTTTCATGAATGTGAGAAAACATATAAAATAATAAATAATAAAATGAATAGATAATTGATGAATGTTTTTATATTAATGCTCAGTTGTGAGCGTGACAATAATTCATGAAAGGGATTAATATATATGTATTATATTAATCAAAGAAAACTATAAAAACTCACAGTGATATATTAATTTACAAATTCCTTTTTTTGATTAAACTTTAACACAACTCGATGTTCTGGGTGCTTTGTTAAACATAGAAGAGGATGTCTCCTACTATTGAGGATTTTGTATGAGAATGATTTGTTAACTTAGCTAAATTTAGTATTAAAGATTATTTATAGATAACATTCTATCACATTATACAAAAATTGTTGAGGGAATCATGTTTTGAATTTTGAGAAGGTGGGACTTCACACTACAGTTCAAGGATCCAGGAGTTAATGTGGTTGGTCATTCAAAATCAAACATTGAACACTCTTAGTAATGATGTATCTATAACTTGGATACTATAAGGGGAGGTTTATAGATCCTTTCCACTAGAATCGTCAAGGTATAATGTATTCTAATTCTAGTACATAGGGTTCCTAGAATTCAATAAAATATAGGGAGACTATTAATTTTTTATGTAATAAATCAATAACATCAAAATTTGTAATCGAGATAAAATTTCAATCAAAAATATTTTATATTTTTTAATAATATCGAAATTAATACAATAAAATAACATCTGATATCCCATGGAAAAGTAAATGTCTAAACTATCATGAATTTCCATGTGTAGTACATGAAATTTCTTATAATATTATGATATCAACGATACAGGGTGTTGGTGTCCCAAATACAAATTAGTCCATATTTGGGAGAGAGGTGTAAAATTGATTACAAGAGACTCATCCACATAGAATATGATGGTTTTGTCATAATTCAATAATAAAATTCCAATGTTTTCCTTACAAAATTCGAACATGCATTATTTCCCATTTTGTTTCATCTCTGATATGGTTATGAGGAGAAAGTGGAGTGGGATATGAATAGATGATGTTACAATAATTACATGTATATATGAAAGGTAGACCATGATATTTAAATACAACCCTTTCTTACATCTTTCTCACCCAATAATCATAGTTTTTTTTAATATTAAAAAATAATAGGATGAACTAAAGGCTTCAATACCGTTTAGATATGGTTCTCTAAGAAATATAAAACTAAATAAAGTTTATTCTTTAGTTATATTGATAATAATTTAAAATATAATGTGATAAGGATAACATAAATAGGGATTCCAAAGGTATATTTGTAATTTCATTCAAAAATAGATATGTTAACCATGTGGTTATTCACTTCACACATCCTAAAATAAATCTATAGAAGTTCAATCCCAATGAACTGAATTGGATAAGAAAGTACCCACTTCTTCATCAGGTATATTCATCATTTAGAAGTATTTTTTATGGAATACAAGTTGGGTATTAAATATAATATGATTATTACATATGTTCATTAGAATTTGGAAACCATGTCAGAATAGAAACATTACTAGAAGTGATTTTTTTTCTCCAAGAAGCTGAGAAAGGGTGGTTCCTATGTCACTCATAATATGAACATAAATTCTAATTTCCCAGTAAATGATTCATTTCCAAATATTATTGAGTATAAAAAACTTTTATCTTATGTTTCCTTGGACATCCGGAGACATTATTACATGTTTAGGAATGGATGTTTTTTGTGGTGTTTAATACTCAACCAATTGTTCAATGATGCCTAAATCACATTCAATATAGGATGAATATAAAATGTAAGGCTTACATAACCAGTTATGGAAATTTAATTCTTTATCAATTTATACTAAAATTACACGTTAATTATATACCTATTTTGGTATTTATACTTAGTGGATATAAACAACATTGGTATTATCAACATGTATTATTTTTTTAGTTTGGAAAAATAAACCATTATAAATAATGGTACACAACAAAGCATTCAGAATTAGTTCTGAAAGAGAGAACATATTATTACATTGGAAATATAGTTTTAAATATGCTTCATAAGATTCCATAAATTATTTATAGATTTGGAAAGTGAAGTATGGTATATGAATGTTCCAAAGATATGAGTTTTTTTAGACTAGAATGTCTATGAATATATGAACCATGAATTCATTGAAATTTATAATATGGTTTGGAGAAATTCCTAAATGTGAATTACCTTATCCACATTATGGAAATGATGTTTATAATGAGGATCGATGATAAGTCTTACATGTCAACATTGATTAATAAAATGTAGCATGTAGAAATTCCAAAACTCACATTTCCTATTACACATCAAGGTCATTATTTCAGTATAAGGAGAATAAATGTTGATATATATATATATTCACTAAAAAATCCATTATGTTTCAAGACATTCTTCGAAAATAGTAGTGATATCCCATAGCTATATTCCAACTCTAATGAAAAATTGATATCATATGAGTTATAGTGTGATGAAAATTCATTATGTCATAAGACATGTGTTTAGATTCAATGTTTTTTAGGATATAAACCAACATGAATCAAGAAAAACAAAAATTGAATCTAATGTAATTATCCAAATAGATTTTTTGGATATTAAATAAATCCTTAAGAGAGAAAAGTGGTAGTCAGATGATAGAAAATATTTCTATAAATGCGTGTGAATCTCTACTTGAGATAGTGGGAGAATGAATTAATAGGAATTATTTAATTCCAATGATGAAAAAAATAGATGGAACATTAACTAGTTCCACAGACCTTGTGGAATTGAAATGTTCTGGAGACACATACTGCATAAGAAGGGTGAAACTATTATATTTCTTTTACACCCACCATGGATAGGGGTTCATTATTCCATAAGAATAATAATCCATATAAGTAGGAAGTATATGTCCAAAAGATAATTTTGGAAACAATAATTTAAAATCACTAATTTATTCCACGTATCAAAGTACAATGGGCTTATTATTATGAATAATATTGTTAGTATTCAAGTGAGACTATACCTGGATGGTAAAAACAAGGTTCCAATAAAGATTAATTTGTAGCACCAAGTTATAATGCCTAAATCCATTAGAATTTTACTTATCATAGCTAATTATAAAAATCATTTTATTGAGAATTGGATTTCAATACCACCAAACATGAAATTGGATAATACGATATAACTAAAAAGGGATTGTAACATCATAAAATGGAAATAAGGGTTGAAAGTTGCTAAATCCAATTCCAGATTATAGTAAGCAACAAGATCTTAGAAAATTTCTTTCAAATGAGTCTTTTCAATTTTTTTAATTAAGGATAGTGGAAGAACCAATGTTTTACATGTTATATATGTTTTATAACATATAGAAACAACTATTTTTCTTATAGTTTATTATGGTTATAACGAATGTATTTTTCTAGAGACTGACTTAAACCAGAAGAATAATTTCTAGGGGACATGATAGTTTGAGGTAGATCTAATGTTTTTAGACCTATTAAATGGTACATATACTAACATAGAATTGAAAATAAAACTCAAAAAAATTCAAGAAGGAATTGATCTCAATTTCACATGGAATAAATCTATCCAAGTATACATAGGGGATATTAATGTTGTGAGTTTAATTTTATATTCATGTGTGATGGATCAATCACATATACCATGATATGTAAAAAATAAGATAAGGATAAGATATAATTTATAATAGGAAAATATCAGTTTTATCTTTGAGAGATGAATGGGATGTAGTGAGAACTATATGATTTTACCTGAGCAAGAACAACAAATATGTTCCTTGTATGTGGATAGGAAAGGATACTATCTGTTAGGGGATACAAACTAGTCTTCTTTTGGATAAATTTGATCTTGTATCATAGTTAGGCTATGGTGATGAGTGACACAACCTCATAAAAGCTGGTGGAATCTGTACCTACAAAATACTGAGTATGTTCCAGCTTATAAGGAAACTAAGATAAAGATATTAAATGATATGATTTTTTCCAGTTCTTCAAATTGCACCAAGTAAGTAAAATCTTATAATGATGATAAATATTTTACTATTACTAGCCATGATGTCAAGTTTCAATAGTATACACAAAGGATATACTCAAGGATAATATATCAGAATATGTGATAAACAAGTAGATGAGGTTTTATATAGATGAATAGCCACACAATGAAGACAAGGAATTCCCAAAAACTAAATTCATGAGTCAACAGAAACATGATCTTAATCAAGTGAGAGCTAATAGTGATGGTTATCAAGTTCGATCTAGTGAAAGTGGGAGTGTTGTAATAGTGCATTTCTTATACCTGACTATTCAGTACTTTTAGATTACCATGTCATGTATACAGTTAGTGATGAAGGATGTACACACACAATTACAGTGTAGATATTTATGTATCCCATATTTAAATTTCAATAACCATATATTTATTTCAATATAAAACGTTTATAGAATATCCTATGCTATAGTAAAAACCTCGAGATACAATGACATTTATATTAAACAATGGTTATGAGGTTTAGATACATCAGACTGATGGGACACAGTTGACGTCTGACTATCAAGTGAGAGGGGAACATAAGAATTCCGACTTATTCTCCTGATGTTCTCACTTGGTGATCTCTTGTAGATTAGTTCATGAGTATATATCCAACAATAGTAACACCACATGTTTCAGGTGTCATTTTTTTCTTATCTATGAAAATATTTGTTGGTCTCTTGATATAATATCATTACTAGAGTGTGACATTTGATTGTGTGTATTGATGTAAGGAAAAGATCATAATATAGAAAATCATGGAGTGGTAGCTTGTGTTGGGTGCATTATTGGTGGTATGACATTGGTTGAACGGTCATGAAATTATTTTCTTTCTTTTGGTTTTAGGATGTAATATATCTTAGGCTTAGTTGATCAATATGGTAGTACCTTCAAAATATATTGTACATGGTAGTTGAGGTTAAATACATAGACTTATATCAACATATAATAAATAAAAAAAGTACAATAACACAAGTGTGTGTCCTTCTTTATGAGACATATATTGAAAACGAGATTATAATACACCGTAAGTGGTCATAGGTTTTTGGGTGTGGTTATTACTATTCTTTAGCTCTATAGGGGCCTTTTATGGATTAAAATAATCCACTATTGGTCTATGGATATTATTCACTACTATCAAGATAAGGGCATAGAGGGTCACATACGATAGAATTTTCATGAATCTATCATATTCTATAGAATAGGTAAATTCAATATGGTAGGCCCCACCACAGGGTCCGATAGTTTTCTATGTTATCCATATTTTATAGATAAATAAATTAATTAGTATTAAATTTAAAAATAAATGGGTTGAATTTGGTAATTTAAAAAATTTACAATTTTATGTAAATATGAAGAAATAATATCATTGGAACGAATATTATATTCATATTCCAAGTTCATTTAATTTTAGTAGGATTCACGAGTCGAGTTAAATGACTCGATTTTATGACATAAAATATATAATATGTGATAATTTTATGTGATAAAATATAAATAATAATTATTATAAAATTTATTTTTTTCATAATTAATAATTTATTTCATATTTATTGGGCATTATATATCTAGGGGATAGGGAATAATAATCGAGTATCATCATCTCCTACTATAGATGACGGAGAGAGAAGTTCACTCATTTAATTATTCGTACCAACAAAGTGAGATCCTCTCCCTCCTCCATCCTTGTATAGAGATAAAACCCCTCTTTGGGTGTTGATCAAAGCACGCCACTGACGGTTTGAAGGCAACTGATAATAGTGATCGATACGATGATTAAGGATTAATATAAGCTCTTAACTAACACCTAGCCTTCAATAAGTAGTGATAATAAAAATTTGCAGTGCATGCATGGATGATCTAGAGGGATTTTTATTCTGATCCTTCGAGTAACGGTCACCGAAGATGAGCTGTTATCGAGCATGGTCTGTTTCAGAATGGGGTACACATTTCAATTTATTAATGTGCTTTGAAAAATTTCACAAGAGATCTCCATACCGTATAAGTTCTTTAATCATATGCGATGACATGTATTCTTTCCTCAAAGATGATTTTTTTAAAAATACCCTACCCTTCGGCTTCTGATACGACCCTGGTACCTTCATGTCTATTCAATACTAAATTACATTAACAAATAAATTTTTCTTCCCTGACTTTTTCAAATCTATGTGAAGTCTTCATGATTAACTTTTACAAAATATTCTTGACTTTATCCAAAATTTATTTAATATATTTAAATAGATTTCAACCTCATGTCTACAACATTCTGAATATTTAATCAATCATCTCCCATTATAACTTTTAGATATATTACATTAATAATACCTTCATCTTCTTGGTCATAACATTCAATTATTTTAATAAATCACTTTTTAGGTATCATGTGTTCTTTAAAATTTTCAAGTCTTTTTCAAATATTCTTATATTGATTCATATGATAATTATTTATTTACCCTTTAATGCACCATATATCATGTCCTTAATATATTGTAACATAAAGATGCTTCTTCCTCCACATCATGTTCTTCTTACAAAACATTCACTTCTAATTTATGGATATAAACATCGAAACACATTTGAAAATATATTTTGGATATTCAATCAGTAATAACTTCAAAATAATCATGAAAATACACTTACGTACTGGTGATTGAAAAAAAAACACTAAATCCATTTTTCTCATCATTTGTATTTTGTTTTAAATACTATCATAAATATATATTCCTTTAAATACCTCAAATATTTTTGATCCATAGATGTGGATTTATGATCCAATGTTTCAATACCCCTTTGAAATAAAAATTTAATGGTTATTATATCCTCTATATCTTTTAACTCTGTAGGTTAAACTTTTTATCACTATCCCTTTAATGTTTACATCAATCTCCACACAAGTATAGTTATGGAAAGATTAGTCTCTTTTCCTTTGGAAAACTGGGATTACAAACATTATTATCCACCTTTATCTGAAAATACTCTTCATACCAATTGATACTACTATTTTAAATTCATAATTCTTTTATCTATAAACTATTTGATAAATTATATCTAATGTGTTGGGCTATTTCAATCACTTAAAAATCTATAATTTCCCTTGATCTTTTTTATTCACTTGTAACCATTAAAAATTGTAACAACCACCTATAGATTTAATTTACCCTCTAATTATTACCACTAGATATAAGTAAATGAAATATTTAAAAATAAACCATGTTTCCAAAAAAATGATACCAATTGTTGAATAAAAAATTCCAAATTTACCACTATCAATTATTCCAGACACTTTCACCTCTATATATTCATTTTTCTCAAATAATATTAGTGAGTTAAAATAACACATGGAAATCATCCATAAAACAATCCTACAGACCTAATATGTCAGAACACTGTGTAGAGAATAATATTTAAATTCAAAAACACCAAATATATCCATGTCACTCCCTTACATCAACAAATTCTAGTAGCTTGAAATTTGGAATCTCTTCAATACATCATATGATATCAACTACACATACACAAAAACATAAAAAAGAAAAAATAAAATTTTTCTGACATATACCACTTATTAAACCAATTGATACCATTTGTTTACAATAATTTTATTATACTAGTTGGTATCCATTAACAATTCTCCTTTCACAGGGTTTATCCTCTTCTATAGGTGATACTAAATAGCCATATGATGTCTATCACCAAATCCCCACCAGTTAAATCTATTCTTGAATCCAAGTGCGGTAAAATTTCCACAGTGGGGAATCAACTTTTGGTTATGTAAAATCCTATTTATCAGTTTTTCGTATCCAAACAAATACACTACTGATACCATATTATTTGTGAATAAATAGATAAACAAGAAACCCATTATCACTATTTCTTCTTCTTTAATCTATCTTATCCTACTTAGTAGTATGATACAACATGAGATATATCATGAGTTTATTATTATTATCTAATGGTGGCTTGATACCATTTGAATATTCAAATATAGCTTTTACATCCCATCAAATTTACATTTGTATATTCACCATTTTAACTTACTTAAATCATCACCAATCTCTAATTTTTTATCAGAAAACCAAAATGGTTTCCATAATAAACTTCTTAAGCCATATAAAGTCCTTGAAAAAATATTTTATTTTTATTAATGGAATATTATGAATACAAACAATGTTTTTTATATCTTTACTTGTTTCATTTATCTATTTTTATCACATACACATTTGGTTTCATCATTATTTTATACATACTTTTAAAAAATTCACCCCATGGATCATAACCCCCCATTAAGCCCACACAACTTCTATAAAATGTTACATATATATAAGTACAAGAGAGGAAACTCTGACATATTTTGGTTAAAAAATTTGTTCAGTCGTTTTGGACCAACCATTCTCTTCCAAATAAATACAAATCCATTTTAATGGAATTTTCTAAAATAATACCACTCATGCATACTTCTTATAAAATGTTTTAATTTTATTCTTTAATTGGTATAGTTTCCATCTTCCTTATGAGGATAGTCCCACTCTTCCATGTTCCCCCCATTAATGATCCATCAATGTATTAATTTCCTTGCTTATTTCAATATTCAAGGAAAATTAAATCATTTTTCCTCTCATGCTTTGTAGTAAAATGGATGAGACCACCAAATCATTCATCATGTTCCTGTTCATTAATGATCATTAGAACAACTTCATATTTTTTACCCTTCATAACCATTAATTTTGATCTCCCATACTTGTAGGTTAATGTGAACATATTCCATCATATTTTTATAGTGGTATCATTTCATTCATACCCCCTTTGATAACCATGGGAAATTCCTATTATATCGTATTTTCTCTTAACAATATCTTATTTTATTTCTAAGGGGGTCCATATGAGTGAACAAACTTTTTTTCTTGATGTTATCTATTATTTTATTTCGATGATGAAAATTTTTAACAATAAAAAAAATATAGACGTGTTTTCCTCATTTACCATTCCACATTTCCATCACCATGTAACAACCCAATATTCCGTAGTAAGTTATTTTCTTTAAAGTAATTCAATAGCTTGCGCTACACGCAACACCGAGTTTGAGCACACCAAGACATACCAAACTAGTTGTTCAAAAGAGGTTATGAATTGAATTAACTGAATTTTGAATTTTATATAATCCATATTATGTGTTTCTTAGACATAATATAAGTAAAAATTCATTTTTTTAGATAAGAGAAGTATTTTTCAAAAAAAGATATTTTACCACTATCTAATGGAAACCCATTTTTAAAACCAATATTTGACACTTTTATATATTAAATTTAATGAAATTAAATTCTAATTTAGAATAGAGACATAAAATTTATTTTGAATAAATTTGTGGCACTTTTATGATAACATTCATATTTTGATGAATACTGAAAATAAATAAATTTTAATTGAAAACAACTTTTTTAATCAAAATAATTTATAGGATAAAATTATGAATTTGAGTGGTTTAAATATATAATTATATTACCTTTTTATCATTTAAAAAAATTTAAGTCATTATAAATAATTTCACAGTTAAATTTGACATAAACACATGTCAGTCTTTTGATAGTTTTTACTTTTAAAAACCCACTTTTTGGTATCGACTACGGAAATTTATTTTAAATTATTTAATGAAAATTATATGTTTTTAATTTGGTAAAATAGAATTCATTTTTGAATTTGTAATTTCAAAATTATCTTAGGGTGAGTTTTTGGTATTTTTCTGAACACATTCAAATTTTGATGAATAGTGAAAAACACTCTGTTATAGTTTAAACCCGACTTTTTATTTAATTTTTATTTTATTTTATTTAAATTTATTTTTAGTAAAAATACATATATAATACCTATATAAGTTCAATGTAATTAATTGGAGTCATTTTATAATAAAATTAGAGGTATAAAATTTTATTGAACTTTTTACCGTCTTTTACCCATCTTCTAGGTGCATTTGCAAATTTGTATAAAAATTAATTTTACGGCATCTGTGAGTTGAATTTCCCAAATTAGAGAGACATAGTTGGCATCAGTAAGTAATATTTGGTTAAATAATATGGAAATAATTTTTTGGTGAAAAGTAACTTTTGACTTTTATTTACCACGGTTAAAAGTAAATAGGGTAATTAAGGGTAAAAATAATATTATAATTATGCTAAAATATGTTCTAATTCTATTGTATTAGTGTAATTAGACCAAAACAACCATAGTAATAACATATGATCCTATTTGGTCCACTTGTATTAGATTAGTACATTAATTATTATTTTATTTAAAGACGAGTTAAAAGAGTTAAATTCAAAGTTTAATAACTAAACCATTTTTAATATAGGGTTATACATAAGATAAATTTGACTATAAATATTACTTAGAAAGATAAAAATATTGAAAACATAATGTTATTTTATATATAACTTTTACACATTATATAATTAAATTTATTTATGACACAATGATGATGCAGTAATTACCTTATTAAAGAAAGATTAAAATAATTGATATTATAAATATCCAAATAATTGTAATTTGAGACATTTGATGAATTAAAATAATTTTATAAGTTAATATGACATTTTATGGTTGATGAAATAAATTTTTTCAAAGTAATCACATTGTTATGATTTTTACAAAATCCAGATACTAAATAATGTCAAAATTGACATAAATGGGTTTTTAAATCAAATACTATATTATTTGTTTATATAATATTTCAAAAAATCTAAGCATAGGACAAAGGGATTAAAAAATATTATATATGTGAATAATTAACCACTTTAGTTACTCTTGGAAAGTTTAGAGTATGTTTATTAACCATATAATGTATGAATACAAGAAGACACGGTAAAAATTAAATACTTAACTAAGATTTAAATCTATAAGATAAGGTTAATATAGTAACCTAAAAGTATCTAAAACATATTGGATGAGCGATTTTGAACCCATACCCACATTATCATTGAAATAGATAATTTTTTAACCATTAGAAACCGAACATTATTTTATTATAAAATAATATTTCCAGGTTTTCCTAAAGTGACCCTCACCTCTCTTGTAAAAGGGTACTTCCCCTTCTCTTAATTTCACACATCCAAATCCATTTTGATCGGCCATCCCCTGCCAAAATATCCGTCCAAATTTCTTCACATCAACCTATGGTTCTTACTTTGATCATAAATCCATCCTAAGGATCCATTTTGATCAACTCAAAAGGAAACACCAGAGGAAGAGGTATTAATTTCACCACCCTCTTTCAAGTTCTTTTCTTTTTCCACTTACACTTTATTTTTTTTCCATACCAAAATAATAACTCCAATAACTTATACATAATTTGATGTTATTATAAATATGGAATAACCTTATTAGTTATTCTATATATCTTATAAATGACAAAGTCACCATACGTGTGTACATACGGCTTACCGTCTCCACATCGTGATGGATATAATAATGAGTATAACTGATAAAAATATTAAATATAACATGATAATTATTCTATATATATTCTACACCATAAAATTTCATAATATTTCACCATCAATAAAATGAAATTGTCGCTCGTGTGTACGTACGGATTACTGTATCCACGAACGCGTGAGATTCATTCTCCATCGTAATCATTCAAGAATAATTTTCATATTATGATTAAAAATAATATTTATAAACATAATTTAATTATGTATATGAATAAAATACATCATATCCATTTCAAGCATGGCTTATTTAACAAAGAATATAAAGTAAAACTAATCAGTTAACACCCCAAAGGATGATATTACTGAAATATTATTAACAATGAAAATATTAGAAGATCATATATGATATTATATTTATGTACTTGGTTATTTTATAATTTAATAGCAATTATTTAACCATTATATAGGAGTTTAAACTACCCTATACTAAATATAAGTACAAGGTAAGGGGTTTCTTAGATCACTTTTAATTCCGTGGGACTTCCATTGTTCGCCACTTATTTATTGCATGTGGTGTATTGTGTACTGTCATTTGATATATATTATCATGATTCTTTTATATTCATGGTATTGTATGATTCATTTGGTGGTTACTAACTTTTGGCCATACGACTCGACTAATTACAACATGGTAAGGTGTTTTCATGTCACTTCTTATTTCCGTGAGATTCATGCTATATTTCCACTATTTCCTTTTGTGCGGTGTATGTACTACCCATGATTGTATTCCTTATGTAATATAATTTATTTTATGGGTATTTACATATTTATTTTATGATACCTGTTTCATGAGGTTTATGTTTTGTATGTACTCAAATTGGTTAGTGAATTTCTAATTTCGTTTTCCACTCATTGGGGTTTACGCAAACAACATTGATTATTTTACTCCAAGATTATGTGTGAAATCAATATTTATTTATTTTTTGTAATAATTTCAACTACCCTTTGTGTACATATTGTTATGATACACATAATAACTCCATTGATAAATTCTGAATTCATGGTTATGAACTTGATTAGAGTAGTCTTAACCTAATTTTTATTCATTGAGTTCAACATCCACGTCATTGGTGTTGTTGTCACAAGAATCTGTGTGAATGTTTGTTGATTATTTTACACAGAATATCCAATCATATTGAGTTTATTTATATTTCTCACACATAATTATGTCATTGATTTATCCTTAACCTAATGATACTTTCTTTATATGGTATTTCATCTCAACTTACATTCCATTGATACTTCTTTGTTGTTATGTGCCAATTCATTTTTATTTGGAGTATATACTATAATTTGACATAATATATCATGAATCAATTTGTTATCCTGATATTATTATGTTTATATTACCTCAATTATTTATATTCAAGCATCTCTCATTTGGTTAGGAACTATAACTAAAATATCACTTTTTATGTTTTAAAATTTTATTCTTCTAAATATTTCTCATTAATTTACATGTTTTAAAAATGGATTTAAGGATTTATTTATATAGAAATTAATGTTTTAAAATTAAAATTCCCTTTAAAAGTTTCAAATTGGTATGGGAAACTTTTATTAAAAAATCTATTTTAAACATCTTCTTGATAAATAGTGAAACTTTTAAATGTTTTCTAGAAAAGGGGGATATTTATCTCAAATAGTTTTGATGATTATATTCATCTATCCTTCATTATTATTGATTGAGTTTAATTTATTATAATACAATCTTCCATATTGTATTGAATGAGTTATGTTTTACTATGGATGAGATATTTTTATACCATTCATGGTTTATGTTTAAAGTGTTAACATTTTGTATGCTAGTTTAATAAAAATGTTTATGTTATGTTTCAACATTTTTGTATGAGGAATTCATTGGACTTATTAAGTAACGCGTGGAGCATGTTATAGCTCTTTAATGAATCGGTAGGTCTTATGATACAAACTAGTGTCTTGGCACAAGGCATTGATAAAATATTATTTGTAGTCGTGGCACAAGGTCTTGACTATGTGGTTATAAAGTCTAGAATTATGAATTCCTTCATTATGAAATTGGATATTGATATTACATGTGATTATTCGACTAGTATAATATCCATGGGAATAATTAAAGGGCATTATTTGATTTATGTTTTCCATATTATGTTGAAGTTTGAGATTAAAAGGCTTGTCTTCTAGTCTCATACATTTCCTTAAATGTTTGTTCTTATTTATGACAGTTTCAGCTATATTTCTATCCTTATTGAGCATCTGAGATCACCCCTTTCTTATGTTTTATTTTTTCTTGGATGCCTATAAGTATATTACGATTAACATGTAGGAATAGGCTAATAGATATAAGAGTTTTCAAAGGGGAAACAATATTGTATTTTTATTTCATGATTTAATGTAAAACTTATGTATGTATCTAGTATTTCCAAGGCTACTAAACTGATCGGACTTTCAGGACATGATTCCTTGTATCATACCAATGTTATGTGATAATTTAATGAATATGGGTAACTGGGGTCAGGGCGTTACTATTGGTATCAAAGGGAAGTTTAGTACAAACCTTGGAAGCTTTATTTAGAAAAAAACTCTGATTAGGAAACACTACCCTAAGATAGGAATTGAGGATTAGTATAGAAGAACATCCAAATATATTGGTAATGTAAATATTATATGGGTTTTCCATGAAATACATCACTCTCTGGATACGAGCAGGTAGAGGCGACTCTGGAACAAAAGTACCTAGGAGTGGAAACTCCGACTATGAGTTTCAGGATTGACCCAGGGTATCCTGGTACAAGACAACGTGCCTTGTTGCACTCTTGGTTACGACACTCCAAGGGGATATGCTTAGGATAATTCATATTTTTGAGAAATAAATTTGAAATATTTTAATATAAGATGATAATAAATAAACTTGGTTGATTTTAAGGTGTTTCGGATTGAAAATAAGGTGTTTTGATATTCACTAAATGATTTTATTACTCAGATTATTCTTTCTTGTATTAGTCAATGGCTGGATTCCAAGTAAGTCATAGTAACACTGAACATGATGTGCAAGGTGGTCATAGTGGTGAAATAGAGCAATGAAATGGATTTTTGATAAGTGTAAAAGATATCATTTTCATGCCAAATCAGTTTTCCAAAAATTTTATCAGCAACAAATATATTAATAAACTCCTGGACTCAAAAAAAGATAAAGGTGATGAATGTTAAGATCTACAGTAGTGGAGACCATGAAGAAAATAAATCTCATTTTCCATCATGCATGAAATGTGGAATGAGACACCTAGGGAAGTGTCTCAATGGAACAATGTAATGCTTTATGTGTAGGAAAGAAGGGCATAATGTAAAGAATTTTTTAGGAAAAATGAATATTACATTGATAGAAAAAAATGGTCCTAAGAATCCATTTACAATCATTTTCTGTAAATTTAGGGGACTTTGGAATTACCCGAGTTAATACCCTATTCTATAATATAACCTATTGGTCATGGAAGAAACTCTATAGAAATAAATTCATGGTGAAATTTTTAAAAGTATTAGTGCTCTTTGTTGATTGGATTACATTGGATGATTTTTATCTTATATGGGTTACCCAGAAGATTATTATATAAAAATGCTATTTTAGGAAGAATTGTCTTTTATATTGTTGATATTATTATAAATAACCATTTGTGTTTATATGATCCTTTAATTTGAGGCAATTATATATTATTAAATTTTGTGATGAAAATGAGATGTAGGAGAAAAAAATTATGGTGAAATAATGTTATGGTTATTTTGAGGAATTTATCTCATATTGGTAATGTTATAAAATACAGTTTTTGAAAAAGTACAACACACTGACCATGTGACAACCTGTCACGTCAAAAAAAGCTGTGGGAATCGAACCCACAAACAGAGTGCAATTTGGATTCATCACCTACCACTACACTATGTGAAGTCTCTAGTTAGTGTGACAAATTAATTTTAATTAAATGAATTTATTGATCAATAATAAGTTTATTTGGGATCTTATGTCTTATCCAATGGATATACTTATAATTGGAAATTGATTTGGTGATTAAGAGATAAATGTTATTTTAGAAGACGTTCGCTTTGTTGGGAACTCTATATGCCTAAGGAAAATATAATACTATGAGATTTCATTTGAGGAGTAATGGTGGATTTTTATCTATAATTTTATTGTGCATTTATAGAGATTTGGTTTATTTATAGAAATGATTAACCTATCATAAAGAATACATGATTAGGTTAATTAATTTATGTATTGGACTTTAAGAGTAGTCGATGGTATTTTGAGATACAATTTAACGTGGATGACTACATAATAAAATTATTCTAGATTTTGGAATTCAATATTAGTTTGGATTATATAGAGGGATTTTAAGGACAATTTTTTATTGAATGGTATTTATTAATCTTTGGGTATAGTTGGTTTAATTTTAGAAATTAAGATTAGTATTTATTTCCCTAATGGATAATCCTTTTTGGGGATAATCTGATCTTATACTAATGATTTTATTTTTGGTTAATCTGAAAATACAAAGAAAATATGTAGTTTATCCTTTATGGATCATGTGATTCTATATAAGATGATTGTAGTTCTTCAGGTGTGACCAAGTCATCTTGAATACTCATCGTTTGACAGAAATATGAGTTAGTGGTATAAATTTATTAAAGGATGAAACTCTACTTAAAAAGTATGTATATCTCTTTATGTTCATATTCAATCTCATTAATAAATTCCTCACCTATATGAAAGGGAACTTAAAACAAAAAAATGTTGTCCTTTTACTTTTACTATAGGGAAACTAATTATCATTTATCCCATCACATGTTTTTGGTTTTCCTGTTGTTAACTTTATCTTGATCATGTTTTCTATCACTCTCCATCAGAACATTACACTTAGTTTGTCTTCCATATCCATTTTTTCCAACATGGAGTCCTGGTATGTGTTATCTAGGGTGACCTTGGTGCTTCTCTTTCATTATTTTAAAGTAATAGTTTAATTGAAAATTTTTCCGATGTGGTACTTCCAATGAAGTTCCAAAGCCCAATTTTAAAATTGCGAGGACAAAATTTCCAAAATGTGGGATTAATGTAACAACCAAAGATTTCATAGTAAGTTATTCTCTTTAAAATAATTCAATAGCTTGTGCTACACGCAACACTGAGTTTGAGCACACCCCGACTTACCAAACTATACATTCAAAAGCGGTTATGAATTTTATTAACTGAATTTTGAATTTTATATACTCCATATAATTTTTTGATCCATATTATGTGTTTCTTAGACATAATATAAATATAAAATCACTTTTTCATATAAAAGAAGTATTTATCCTAAAATGAAATTTTACCACCGTCTAATGGAAAATACTTTTTAAAACCAATATTTGATAATTTTTTATATTCAATTTAATGAAATTAAATTCTTTTTTTAGAATCGGGACCTAAAAATTTTTTTTGAATAGATTTTTTATACTTTTCTGATAACTTTTATATTTTTGTGAATTCTGAAAAATACTAAATTTTAATTGAAAACAAAATTTTTAATCAGAGAAATTTATAGGGATAAATTATGCATTTGAATGGTTTGGAAGTATAATTAGATTATATTTTTATCATTTAATACAATATAGTTCATTATAAATAATTTCCCTTTTAAATTTGACATTAACACATGCCAATCTTTTTATAGTTTTTACTTTTTATAAACCCGCTTTTCAGTTTCAACAATGGAAATTAATTTTAAATTAATTAATTCAACTTTGATGTTATTAATTTGGTAATATATAATTCATTTTTGAATTCGGAATATCAAAATTATCTTAGGGGGATGCTTTGGTACTTTTCTGAAAAATTTCAAATTTTGATGAATAGTGAAAAACATTGTGTGATAGTTTAAAACTGACTTTTTATTAAAATAATTATTTATTTTATTTAAATTTAATTTTAGTCAAAATATATATATAATACCAATATAAGTTCAATTTAATTCATTGGAGTCATTTTATAATAAAAATAAATGTATAAATTTTATTGAACTTTTTACTGTTTTTTACTTACCTTCTAGGAGTATTTTCAAATTTGCATAAAACATAATTTTACCACTTCTCTGAGTTGAATTTCAAAAATCCGAGAGACACAAATGACATCAGAAAGTAAAACATGGATCAATAAGATGAAAATATTTTTTGGGTGAATAGTATCTTTTGACTTTTATTTACCACGGTTAAAAGTAAATAGGGTAATTAAGGGTAAAAATGATATTATTAATACCCTAACACATGTCCTAATTCTATTGGATAATTTTTATTTTAAAAAATTTACCTTAGTAATAAAATAATATTCTCTTTGTTCCACTTGGATTAGATTAGGACATTTATTATTATTTTATTTAAAGAAGAGTTAAAAGAGTTAAATTCAATTTTTAATAACTAAACTATTTTTAATATATGGTTATACATAAGATAAATTCGACTATAGAAATTCATTATAATGATAAAAATATTTCCTAATTAATTGTATTTTATTTATAATTTTTAGACATTAATTAATTAAATTTATTTATGACACAATGATGATGCAATAATCACCTTATTAATGAATGATTAAAATAATTTATATTTTAAATATCCAAATAAATGTAATTTGAAACTTTTGATGAATTCCACTAATTTTATAGGTTAATATGACATGTTAGGTTTGATTAAATATTTTTTCTCAAATTAATCATGATGTTATGATTTTCACAAAAACCAAATACTAAATAATGTCAAAATTTACATAAATGAATTTTTAAAACAAATACTATATTATTGGATGAGATAATATTTCTAAAAATATAAGGTTCAGCCAAAGGGATTAAATAAAATTATATATGTCAATAATGAAACACTTGAGGTTCCCTTGGATGTTTAGAGTATGTTTATTAACCATATAGTGTAAGAATACAAGAAGACACGGTAAGAGTTAAACTATTTAACTACAAGTTAAATCTGAAATAAAAGGTTAAAATAGTGATCTAACTTGTATAAAACCTATTGGTTTGATATTTCTTAGACCCATACCCACCTTTCCTTCGAAATAAATCATTTTGGATCCATTAGAAACTGAAAATATTTTATTATAAAATAATATTTCAAGGTTTTCTTAAAGTGACTGTCACCTCTCTTATAAAAGAGTACTTAACCTTCTCAAACTTTCACACCTCCAAAGAAATTTGGCTCAGCCAACCCCAGTACAAATATCCTCCCAACTTCCCTCAAATAATCCTAAAGTCTTTTGATAAGAAATCCAACCTAAGGAGCCCTTATGATGAACTCAAAAGGAAACACCCGAGGAAGAGGTAATAATTTCACCACCCTCTTTCATGTTCTTTGCGTCTTCCACTTCCTATTTATTTTTTTGTTTTATAAAAAAATAATAACTCTAGTACCTTATACATACTGTGATGTTATTATAAATATGGTACAACCATATTATTTATTCTATCCATCCAATAAATGACAATGTCACCATACAAGCGTGCGTACGACTTACCGTCTCCACGTCGTGGTGTAGTTTGTTATTCGAACACTTAATTATTTTGATGGGTATAATAATGAGTACAACCGATATAAATAATAAATATAACATGATAATGATTCTATATATATGATATACAATCCAATTCCGTATGATTTCACCTTCAATATAATGATATTGTCGCTTGTGCGTATGTACGTATTACTGTATCCGCAAACACCATGAGATTCTTTCCCCGTCGTAATCATTCAAGAATAATTTTCATTTTATGATTACAAATAATGTTTATGAACATAATATCATTCTTTATATGAATAAAATACATCATATCCATGAAAAACATGGCTTACGTAACCATGCATATAAATGAAAACTAATCAGTTAACACCCAAAACGATGATACTACAGAAATATTAGTAATAATGAAATATTAGAAGATCATATATGAAATCATATTTATGTATTTGGTTATTTTTTAATTTAATAACAATGATTTTACAATTATACAGGAGGTTAACCAGCCCAATACTATGGAAAAGTACAAGGTAAGGGGTTTCTTATCTCACTTTTAATTCTGTGAGATTTTCATTGTTCGCCACTTATTTATTGCATGTGGCGTATTGTGTACTGTCATTTGATATATATTATCATTATTCTCTTTATATTCATGGTATTATAGGATTCATTTGGTGGTTATTAAATTTTGTTCACACAACTCGATTGATTACAACATGGTAATGGTTTTTTTTCTCACTTCATATTTCTGTGAGATTCCTGCTATATTGCCACTATTTCTTTTTGTGTGGTGTATGTAATACCCATGATTGTATTAATTATGTAATATAATTTGACTTATGGGTATTTAAATCTTCATTTTATTATCCTTCTTCCATGAGGTGTATGTTTCATAAGTCACCAAATCGTTAAGTAATTTCTAATTTCTATTTCCACTCATTGGGTTTTACGCAAACGTCATTGATTGTTTTACTCCATGATTATGTGTGAAATTAATATTTATTTATTAATGTAGTAATTTATACTTCCCTTTATGTGGATATTCTTTTGATACACATAATCACTCCATTTATAAATTCTCAAGTCATCGATATGAACTTGATAAGAATAATCTTAACTCAATTTTCATTCATTGAGTTAAACATCCAAGTCATTGGTGTTGTTGATACAGAAATATGTGTGAATGTCCTCTGATTGTTTTACGCTGAATGTTCAATCATATTTAGTGTATTTATATTTTTCACAAATAATTATTTCATTTATTTATCCTTAACCTAAGGATACGGCCTTTTCAAGGGATTTCACCTCAACTTACATTCCACTGAGACTTCTTTGTTGTTATGCGCCAATTCATTTTTTTGGTGTATATACAGTAATTTGACATAATTTATCATAAAACCCTTTATTCCCATGATATTATTATGTTTTTATTACCTAAACTTTTAAAATTAATGTGTCTCTCATTTGGTTACGAACTCTAACTAAAATATCATTTTAAATGTTTTAAAAATTTATTCTTCTTAATCCTTTTCATTAATGTACATATTTCAAAAATGGGTTTAACGATTTATTTATATGGACATTAATGTTTTAAAATTAAAATTACTTTTAAAAGATTCAAAGTGCTATGGGACACTTTGATTCAAAAATCTATTTTACACAGCTTCTTAATAAATAGTGATACTTTTAAATGTTTTCAAGAAAAATGGGGATATTTCTCTCAAATAGTTTTGAGGATTATTTTCAACTATCCTTCATTATTATAGATTTAGGTTAATTTATTATAATAAAATATCCCATTTTGTATTGAATGAGTTATGTTTGACTATGGATGTGCTATTTTTATACCATTCATGGTTTATGGTTAAATTATTGACATTTCATATGCTAGTATAATATGAATTTTTATGTAATATTTCATCATTTTCGTATGAGGAATGAGTTGGAATTAGTAAGTGATGGGTGGATCCCACTATAGCTCCTTGATGAATCGGTATGTATCATTAGACAAACTAGTTTCTTGGAACAAGGCCTTGAAAAAAAAATCTTATTTGTAGTCTAGGAACAAGGCCTTGACTATGTGGTTATGAAGTCTAGAATTATGCGTTCCATCATTATGAAATTGGTTATTGATATTACAAGTTATTATTCGACTAGTATAATATCCTTTTAAATAAGTAAAGGGAATCATTTGATTTATCTTTTACATATTATGTTGAAGTTTAAGTTTAAAAGTCTTGTGTTCTAGTGTTGTACATTGCCTTAAATGTTTTTTCTTACTTATGACAGTTTCTATTATATTGTTATCCTTAATGAGAATCTGACCTCACCCCCTTCTTATGTTTTATTTTTCCCAGGATGAAATGAAGTATATTACGATTAACCTACAAGATTAGGCTAACAGATATAAGAGTGTTCAAAGGGGACACAATTTTTTTTATTTCATGATGTAATGTAAAACTTATGTATGTATCTATTACTTTCAAGGATACTTAAGTAATCGGTCTTTCAGGGCATGATTCCTTGTATCATGCCAATGTTATGTAATAATGCACCGAATCTGGGTTACAGGGGTCGGGGCATTACAAATCTAGTTTCATAAACCTATTTTGAGTGGAATATATTTCTTATTTCTTTATTCATGGTTTCCCCATAACATGGGGATGTGATTTATCCTCCTTGAATTATCAACACCTCTCTTGTAGGAACTCTTTTCCAAATTTCCATAATTAGAATATATAAAATATTTCCCATAAAAACATACCTATTATGGGAATTTCTCAGGTGAGATATTTCTATAGTAGGTTTCCTTCCTCATTTCATTCCTTAATATTCTAGACACACACCTATGGTGGGTTTCAATCTCCCACAGAAGAGTTACTTTATTGCTACAATCTTTTTTAGAGTAATTTCTTCTTAATTTATCCAGCATCTAACTTTTATTCACATATTCTAGATTATTAATTTTTCTAATATTACTTGTTAAATATTCTATGATGGGATTTTTTTTATTTTATGTTTTCAACCTCCACTCATGTACCTCGATCATTACATTCTTCTACATTAGTTGGGAATCCATATCTTCCATCCTTGATCCAGTTTTTCCTTTTGGATTTCTCCTCTGTTAAAGTTGACTCTTAAGAGGGATAATACTTGATTTAAATTATTTTTTAGTGTCAATATATATATCTATCCTTTTTTATGTTCAATATATATGACACTTTTCTCTTTTATCTCTTCACTCATCTTCATTTTGTCCAAATTTAATCCCACCGCTTTTTTTCTCAATATTTTATATCTAATGGACTGATAGTCTATTAATTTATAGTTAAATTATTCTAATAATACCCCTTGATCGACCATTTCTAGTAAGGATTAGACCTCATATTAGTCACTTCATGTAAAACCATTATATTTTAAACATATTATTGTTTTTATTTCATCATTTGTATCAACTTATTCATAAATTTTCTATAGATGATCTAAATTTCTATATTTAAAAACATATTAAAAATGATTATTATAATATTATTTAGTATCAAAATTAGAATTGTTCATCTTGATAGGAATGTGTGGCTTCTAATTAATGTTATTATTATTCCCATTATTTTTTTATATAACAAAAACATTACCTAATTTAATTAATTTTTATCAACATAAATTTCTTAAATCTTTCTTATCAGTTATACCTCAAGACATCTATTTATTCCACCATTTTTCCTTATATCTTATCTGAAAATGTTTCAATATCAAAACCCTTGAAAAAATGAGTGGTTTTATTATATGCATCCTAAGAGATTAATTTTTTTAAGATTATTTGTTTGTAGTTATAATTTTCCCATTAAACATTCCTTATAATGTTAATATCTCTATCTAAATAATCCATGACCCCTTCACAAAAATCATATAGAAACAAAATGCCTTTTATTTTTGAAATCTAATGATTTTATTATGACTGGATACAAGAATATTTATATTTAACTCAATTTTAAAAATAAAGCCAAAACAATTAGATATTCAAAACTATGTTTTAACCTTTTTTTCTCAGATTAAATTAATTTCAACCTAAGAAACCCAATGAGGGGGTGAATTATGGTGTTTCTTAGTTTAAATTAATTCTTTTCCTTGCAAGTTTTTCATTATGATCAATTTTTTATAATAGAAGTATCTTGGTTCATCCCATTTTTCTCAATGAATCTCTGAATAAAACACAAACAAATATATAATTAAAAGTAATGAATTAATAATAAAACAGGAAATTACTTGGTTCAACAAAAATAGATACATTCAAGGAGAGAAATTTTATAATGTTTCTATTTTCCAAAATACACTATTGTACTAGTTTAGTGGGTACCAATTAAATCACAGAAACTATAAAAAAAATGTATTATATTATAATATTTGGTTTGGCCACTCCTCTCTTAAGGAATACTTTTTCTTCTTCTCCTCTATGCACTGGTTTGACAGAGGTCTCTGACAATTTATTGATATGTGGGTCTCTCTAGGATCAACATAGTAAGAATGGATGATGTGAATCTTAAAATACTTATCGATTCTATGTTGGAATCAATTTTTTATAAACTACACGTCTTCAAGATAGATGGATTACACTCTATATAGTGAGTTGATTCTTGTGTATTACACAACAACACTATCTCTCTTCCTTATGATGAAATTAGTTACACACCATAAATATCTTGTAGCACATATAATTCTAAAACCATTTTTGGATGTACGTATATACTCTTACACATCTTATCTCATGAAAAATAGATTTTTTATATCATTCATATCCTTGTTTTTTTGGAAACTAGATATTCAGTATTTCTTATCCTCCTCTTTTTCATTGAATCATGTTGTTTTTAATAAAAGGGGCATCAGTCACCCTTTATTTTTCTCCTACTTATTCTATTATAATCACATAATATTCATATGTTAAAATTTTCTTATTTTTAATATGGAATCTAATTGAGAGATATAACATTATTTTCTCTATACTTTACTTGTTGGTCAAATCTCATGAATTTATATTTCATATTTCATGTCTATTTTTGTTTTCAAAAAATTTATATTATATTTTGTGTGATATCACCTAAATTTCATAGTCTTTAATCTCCCAAAAAAATTTAAATCATACTTATTCTCTATAAACCATAATTTTGATCATATATTTCACTAATCTCTTTTTTGTAGATTATTAATTATATATTAAAATTTATAAAAAAATCTAGGAATACATATACATTGTGTGAATCTTTATGTTACGATGAAAACTCGGTCAGGAACCAAAACAGAATAAATAATTTATTTTAATTGCAATTATTATCATATAATATCTCTCCTATAATTTCAACTCGATCTTTTCATACAATGTTTCAATTGATAAGAATCTATCCAATCTATTTTATTTCTCTGAGATAGAAATTCACCACAATTCACAAAGGGAACGACACGTATTCATTTTATTAATGGATTTTATGATGTATTGAATGGCCATTACAAACTCCATACATTTTATATTTCTTTATATCATAAAACCCAATTACTTTTTCATTTAACTAAATAACCCTTATAATTTACCATATCGAGCCTTATGAAATTTTCAATCAACCCTTATAAAATCATATGACCCTTAAAAACATTCACAGGGACCCTTATGAGGTACAAATGATAAAGGGAATAATCCTTATTATTATCCCTAATTACTCTAATAGAATCCAAATGATATCCATTAAAGAATCTAGCATTGTCTTTTTCCATATCTGTAATATAATTACTCTTATAAAATAGGTTTTGGTGACACTTATGGAATATGATAACCTATATGTGATGAGTTTATATGACCCTTATGAATACATGGAAACCTACTTCTCTTTATAAAATCTATAAGCTCCCAATAAACATGAATTTTACAAATTTAAGGATACATCTACAACATTTTTATATTTCAATTTTTCTTTCTACTAGTGACTCTTATGAAACACAAAACATCACCCTTACATGAAAAACAATCCACCCATATATTTTAAGACTTAACAACATTATTAAATTCAAATTTGAAAGAATCAAATTCATTGGGTGATGTTACATATCTATGATTTACTCTTATGTTCACGGGGAACTTCTAGGACTAGCCATATTCCATTCTACTCAAAAATGAATAACTTTTTAGAACAGATGGTTCCTATTTGGATATGTTACATATTTGTGAACACTTAATGATATAATCTTACGTAGTGTTCCAGAATCATTCCAAATCATAATTAAATTATTTAAATCGATTCATAGATATTTTATTCCTCCTTATAAATATTCTCTCATTAATCTCCAATGGTAACTTATGGAATTCAAAAATCAAAACACCACCCTATTATAGGCCTTAACATTTGGTTATTTCTATAAATCACGATATAGATTATATGACTTCTTAAAATCTATTAATTATTTTTAAAATATTTTTTCACTACATACAATGTTTGATATTCTTTCGCATTATAATTATACATGTGTCATTTCTTCCTATTATATTAATATCATGATGTGTCATCCTATAATACCTATTATTCTTCCTAGACTTTTATAAAAAATATTCAGATATATTATTTATCTTAGATTATACAATATCCTTCAGTTATTCAATCCATTCTATCTTTCAGATCTTCAAGAAACTCCACTTCAAGGATTGTGATTAATAAAAAAATATAACCCTAAAAACTCATTTTGTTCTCACATGATCTTACTACTAAAATCACGCACATATTGTTAATAAAACAGATAGAGAAACATGATATACAAGGTTCACTACTCAAAATGAGAATTTAATTTGTGGAATTATTTAGAATCCCCTAATACCATACAATCTACTATAATAACCATGTTAAATATAAACAATTTGGGTTTATTATTTACTCTAAATATTAGAATGTCAACAATTCTTTCCCCTGACATTGTAAAATAGGTATCCTCCTTGAAAATGTTGTTTTGACTACTTTTAATTATTTTTTATGGTAGGGATTATCCAAATCCATATAATGATTATCTTCCAACAAAATTATTGTTCTCTCATACTTATTCACCATGAAAAATGGTTGTTACATCTTTCTTATTCACTATATGAAATACTTCTGATTATTAAACACAAACTAATGCGTATAATTCATCTAATTTATTTAATTAATCCACCGACTGAACTAAAATAAGTATTTTATTACACATCTCTATAATTCCTATACTGATTTTACAACACACACTCCACTTCCACACGGTAATCCTTATCCTAGATACAACACAAAATGTTTGTCTACTCTATATTTAACATAGTATTAGTCTATTCAACATGTCTCAATTTAAATTTCAATTGTGAATTAAAATCAACAAACTTCATTCAACTACATGAAAACATCTCCCAATAAATTTTTGGATTTTGGATCATTCAACATTTCTTAGAAACCATTTATGTAGTTATAGATGATAAATATCAAATATGGGATTCCCTTTGAGTCATCAACAAATACATGCCATCTAAATCATTCAAAACTAGAAAATATTCAGACCATGACGTGATCATCCTTCACCACAGTGTGTTGTGAACCATTTTCATTGACCCAGGATAACACTATAGTGTGTTTTATGGAATTTTATTTCAATGTATTTGATCTAATTTGAACATTATTTCAAAAACCCTTGAGTTATGACATGTTATCCTCTTTCTATTTTAGATATAAAGATTTCTTTCACACCATTTTATTTTTTTATGTGAACTTATAATTTAATACATCATTATTCTATTGAGTTGTTTTACTCATTTTGAATGTACCTCCTCAAATATTTGTAATCTTCTAATTTTTTCCAACAAATATTTACCCTGAAGTATGGATCCCCAATTTGATTCCCAAAAATTCACTTTGATTTTTTATAAAGTGAGTAACCTTGTGTGTTATAGATGGTATTATTATGTATCACCCCTGTACAAATAATTCTTAAATTATCAAGAATTCACACAACATCCAACATGGTTTAGACCATGGAATATATTATTCAAGACATTTTTCATTTGGAATATTTAAAAAAAATAACATTTTAAACACCAATTTCTGATATCATATTCATGTTTCCTTGTTATATAATGTTCATTATAACACCATGTTTTATTAAAATATTTATTTTTGTAAGATTAATTCTCAAAAAACCTTTTTACTAAGTAACAATTCCATTTATATCTTCCCAAACCATCTCCATACTTGCTTTATATAATACTTTATAGTGATGACACATCAAATTTTAACATCTTCAATAAGAACTATTCATCCCCAAAACCTAATTCATGTTATTCTAGTCATTATAAAACCATGGTATGAACTTCAAATCAAGTGAAAAAATATAAAACACATTGTTTTTTACATGATTTAAATCATGATAAAAAATAAATACAAATAATAATATCAACTTCAACTCTTCTTCACTTATCATTTTCATCTACATGGGATCAACAATCTTCTAAATAAATCCTTGGGAATAAATTTCATTAAATTAGTTTTTTCATTTTGTGTTTTTGTTTTTGATAAAATAGAAAATGTTATAAGCATTGATAATTAATGAGAAATTCATGTTGTGTGATATTCTATGATTTGACATGATAGGTCTATACAACATATTAAATTATGTAACTACAGTTATATAATGTGTTATTATCATATTTTCTATAACATCCTATTACCTTGATCTGGTATGTTTCCACCTTTTATAAGTCCAATTTTTGTAAAACATCATTTTATTTGATTTTTCTTGGTTTACTACAGACTTCAGATGATATACACACTATGTACTTGAAGTACATGTCATGTACATAGTGTTAGTAACATGTCATAGATTGGGAGATCACGCTGTGAATGAAGAGATCACGTAGTGAGCTGGTACACACTGTGTACCTGAGGTACATGTTATAAAGGGATTAAATATAAGTTTTCCACTAGAGGTTATGTGCTTTTGGCATAATTATCCAGTGTGAACTACACACCGTGAACTTTGGGTATACGTCATGACTCTACCTGAACCGAGACATAATTAAGTTGTTTAGTGATTTTTATCAGTCCTTTGGTTTCTAGAAATCATGTATCTCAACCTAGAGAAGTTTTGGTGTGTTTATTAGAGGCTCAACTCTTTCTGGATCGAACCAAATGTCTTGGGATGTCTATTTTTCTTGCTGTGAAATTCTCAGGTAAGCATTGTCCCTCATTCTTCATGATTCTCTCCTCCCCTCCTCTTGGGTTTTCGACAGACCAAATTGGGATGGATGGAACCATGTCTTTTGTTGTTGGATCTTGCTATTAGGTAGAGTTTTGAGGTCTTTTTCACTCTCATTCTTATTGATGGGAGCTGTTCTGAGTGTCATTATTAAAAAAAGAATTAGGTGGTTCTACCCCATTTTTCAAAATTTATTATCATTGTATTGCTTAGTGGATTTCAATTGCTGATTGAAATTTAATTTCTCAACCTTGCTTTCAATTGCTTTGATAAAACCCAATTCCATTGAATTGGGATATTTGAAATGGTTTTGGTAGGGAAATTTGGAACCCCCCCCCCCCATTCCATTGAATTGGGGTGGGTTTGTGGAAATTGGATGATTTAAATTCTAGATTCTTAATTATGGATTTGATGGAAATATATTCAATTATATTTTTGGTTTTAATTGTGGATATTAATTGGGAAAAGTATTGAATTAGTATTTAATGGATTTCAAAATCAGGAAAATGGAATAAATGATTTAATAGAAACCCAGTGGTTTTATCCTGTGAAAATAATGTTGTTGAAGAAAACATATTTTTGTTTCAAATGGAATGAAATTGGCATATTTGAAATGGAATAATGTGACAGATCATATTTTAAGAGTTCTTAAAACATTTCTCCCAATATGTAATAGTGTATGCAAGCCTTAGGTAGTTAGTGAGTTATTTAGGTACACTCTATGCAACACTAATGTTCTAAAACATACTCGCGGGAGGTTACATAACCAATGGTTTCCTGACAAGTATCCTTTTCCCAGTGTCATAGGGATGTGGGTATACACTTTTTTCTTAGTTCCCTTAGAGAGTTTGGAATATTATATCTATTTAACACTACCATACCTTTTGGTAGATGACCATGTTTCTTGCCTGTTTATTTATATTTGAGATATGAATGTAGGCCAATATTGTTTGAACTATTTAACTTGCTTGCTGAATTTACATAATATATTTATATAAACGTTTTACATAATCCATTGTTTCTAAATATTCCATTGCTTGTGAGATAAAGCATGTGCTTTAAAAGTATTTTTCCATCATTTGAAATGTATATCATGATTAGATTAAATATCAGTTAAATTGAAAAACTAGTTCAATATGAAAATTGAAAGCATTTATTTGGCTAATATATATTTTTAATATATTATAGAATATTTAATGGTATCCAAATAGGATTATGATCACACCATAATTTTTCTTTTGGGTGTTTGTAGACTTTCATCTTCCAAGATCGAGAAAAGGGAAGGGATCTGTTGGAGTTGGATCTAGCTATTGATCTTTATATGTGTTGAGTTGTGTCGTTAGGGACATTGGGGTTGTTTCTATGTTTACTACTTTGGGTTATATTACTTTTTTCCCTCTTTGTATTATGATACTTTTTACTCCTACTAGTGTTTTCCTATTGATATGAATATTGAATCTTATATTTTTCTTCCGCATTATTGCGGAAAATCGTTCCCATTGGTATTTTGTATGATTCCAGGTGCTAGTCACCTACCCGTGTGGATCTGCAATGCCCTTCAGGACATGTTAGGGCTTGCTCGATTATCGGGATACCTAAGTACGTGGACTGGTTTGAGAAAAAATATTATCAAAGGAGGCTGTTGATATTTTCTTTGAGGTCAGTATTCATTTTTGAAATCATGTCAGGACATAGGAGGTAGTTGTGATTGAGTGTCTGGCCATCTCTCACCGAAATGAACCTTAAGTTACTAGGGGTGGTTAGGGAAATACATCTTGTGGATTAGATCTAATATTTTTCCTATTGAGACATGGTTATATAAAAATCCAAATATTTTTTATCCCTTATATTGAGATTATTTTCCCATTCTATGATGTTTGGGTGTCAATCTAATGTATTCATTTATCTATTGATGTTGTGTAGCATCATGACTCTTAGAAGATGTGTGAATCAGTTATAGGAAAAGACTCATGATGAACATCAGTAAAAAAACCTATTGTTTATCTGAATCTAGTTGAGGTGATTTGTGCGCTGTCCAAGCTCTAAGACAAGCATCACCTCCAGTTCTCGCTTAGGCTCCATCCATGGATCCATAGGTGGATGTTTTTTGGAATGGTTCTCAATAGTTCTTTCTCTAGAATCCACAACTCTTCAATGTTTCCACTAATCCCCAACATGTTGAGGAATGGTTGGGAAAGCTAGAACATCTCTTCAGGTTCTTCAAGAAACCAGAAGTGATCAGGGTGAATTGTACCACCTTCATACTAGAGGGACCGAGTAAAAAATGGTGGGACATGATGATGACAGATGGGAGACATGAGGGATTATAGTGGAAGGACTTCAAGATTCTTTTCACCAATCAGTTATATCCTGATTCAATAGTGTTGACCAAGGCCGTGATGTTTTTTATACTTGAGTAGGACAAAAAATCTTGATTGAGTATTCAAATCGTTTTTCTGAGCTCATGCAGTTTTCACCTGAGATAGAATCTAATGAGAGGATAAAGGCTTAATGGTTCGAGTTGGGACTTCAATCAGATATCCATTCATTGGTTTTCTTACTGAACATTCAAACTTATGATGATGTTCTAAATAGGGTGATGATGGTTGAGATGGACTTTTCTAGAATGTCAGGGTTGATGGGAGTTCCTTTCTCTCATAGTGGCAGCATTGGTTCCTTCAAATGAAAATATAAGCGTAATGATTCTCATGTCAGTTCTTGATGGAGGAGTAATTCCATACCTCCTATAGGTCCAGAAAGAAGTTCATTCACTTCATACAAGTATGGAAATCTAGGACATTCTTGGAAGGTTTTCCCAGAGGCACCTAATAACTATAGCTCCAAAGAACATTCAATACACTTACATAGGTTCTGCCATCACTTCTCTACTCTATATAGTAGGATGGGATCACCATCTCCTATTAAAATAGAAGTGCAATCAAATTGTTAACATTCAAATGGGTTCTAGACACATGCATCTGGAATAAAGGTTCTTCACGCAGTGGATGAGTCTCCAGAGGAAGTAGACATAGGTCAAACGATTGTGAGAGGTACCATTACTAGTGATTCATCATACGTGACTTCCCTTTTTGATACTGGTGAATCTCACTATTTTATTGCAACCCATTTTGTAATATTGTTTAATATTCCTATGGAGAAACTACCTTGTGCAACAGATATTACTACCACCATTGGTATGAAAAGAGAGCATGGTCTCCGTTGTACTTCTTGTGTATTATCTATATCTGATATCGATCTGGCATGGAGTTTTCTGGTTCCTGATCTTAAATATCAAGATTTCATATTCGAGATGGATTGGATCATATCCGATAATTCCCAAATTGATTGTTATCTTCAAAGGTTCTACTTTACCTTACCCAGTGGTGAGCCTCATTTTTTCAAGGAGAATGGGACCTAAGGTTGAGCAGATCTAGAACATCTTATCTAGGGTTGGGGAAAGTGATATCAATGTTTTCATTTGATCTAGAGGGAGATTCGAGGGGTTGTTATCTTCGTCCAATTGTGGCTTAGTTTGCTGATGTTTTTCCATCAGATTTCTCTAGTCGAAACTAGTGAGAGAGGTTGAGTTTTCCATTGACTTAATTCCTAGTGCTCAATTGGTCTCTATCCATTCTTACCACATGGCACTGGACGATTTGAAAGCACTAAAGTCTCATTTTAATGATCATTTTTAGAAAGGGATTATTTGTCTAGGTGTGACATGTCATACAACACATGTTCACTTTCCTTAGACAGTTGATGGTTCTCTTCGCTTATGTGTTGATTATAAAAATTTAAATCGAGTTATGATAAAGAAAAAATACATGGTGCCACAAATTGATGATTTGTTTAATAATATTAAAGGGGATAAGTGCTTTTCAAAGATATAACTTTTATCGGGATACCATCAGTTGATGATAAAATAACCCGACGTTCAGAATACGACCTTTAGGAGAAAGTATAGGAACAATGAGTTCCTTGTTATGCCCTTCGGTTTGAAAAATGCCCTTACAATTTTTATGGATTTAATGAACATGATTTTAATGAGTGTCTGGATGCCATTGTTTTACTCTTTCTGGATGACATTTTTGTTTACTCCATGTCTGAGGAGGATCATGTGCAATATCTGAGAACAGTTCTGAATCTGCTAATAAATCACTACCTTATTGGAAAATTTTCAAAGTGCGATTTCTAGATTTGGGAAGTAAAATTCTTAGGACACATGGTTTCTGAATAAGGTGTATTAGTTGATCTTGAAAAGGTAAAGTTTTTTATAACATGGGAGCAACCAAGAAAAGTATTAGAGATCCCTAGATTCTTGGTCTTATGAAGATATTAAAGAAAGTTCATGAAGGACTCATTGATGTTGGATTCTCTAATGAATTCTTTAAATCAAAAGGGGTGAAGATGACATGGAATAATAGATGTCAGAGTTGTTGTTTTTTTTTTGAGATGAAACATCTGTTGACTACTACACCGTTATTAACTCTTCCAGAAGTCGGTTAAGGCTATCTGGTCTTATGTGATGCATCAGGTTCAGGATTGTGTTGTGTTCATATGTATGGTGATCATGTGTTATCATGTGGATATCATCATCTTAGGGAAATTGAGAATAATTATCCTACTCATTATTTGGAACTTTTAGTGGTGATGCATGCACTTAAATGTTAGTGGCGCTACCTTTTTAATAAAGTTTAATTGTGTATAAAAACCTGAAAACATGAGTTATATTTGTTCTAAAAAATATTTGAATCTTTCGAAGAGGCATTGGATGGAATACCTACAGTCTTTAAAATTAGAAATCGCATATAAACTGGGGAAGAGGAATTTCATTGCTGGTGCTTTGAGTGTGATTTTTCCGACCCAGATAGTGAAAGAACCTTCAGAATAGTGGAACTTGATGGATCATTTTTCACAGTTTCCAATTAGTGTTCAAAACGAAGGGGATGATGATTATTTAACCATTGTATAGTTTAAATCTACTCTTTCAAGATGATTCATCAAGATCAATATCTCGATGAAGAATTTTGTAGCATTAAAGAATCCAATTATGGTGGGGAGATAGCTTTCCTTTGGTTATTCTTTAAAGCAGGTGTTCTATGCTATCGGAACCACATCGTTGTGCTGTTAGCGGTAAAAAAGGCAGTGATTGGGGATTACCATTATTATTAGTGGTTTGTGCACCCAGGAACCACTGTGATTTTCTATGATATGACTTGGTAGTTTTGGTGGCCAGGTATTATATAAGACATTTTTATGTTTGTCTCTCAATGCTATACATTTCAACAGGTGAAAAGCTGAGCACCAGAAACCTTCAGGTTAACTTCAAAAACATCTAGTCCCTACATGGATGTAGGATGATGTCTCTATAAACTTTTTGTTTATGTTTCAATATACTCAGAAAATGAATTATTCAATATGGGTTGTGATCTAAAGGTTGACTATGTCGGCTCACTTTATACCCATTCGTGCTATGAAAAAATTTGAGGAGTTGAAAAATATATATGTGAATGAGATTGTTTGTTTTCATGGAGTTTTCTATGATATAATCTCTGATAGGGATCCTCATTTCGCTTCTCACTTTTGGAGAGTCTTCCAAGAGGCACTGGGATCTCAGTATCATTTAAGCATGGCCTACCATATGTAGTCGGATGTCCAGACAGAAAAAGATATACATATTTTGTAGGATATGCTTCGCGCTTGTGTACTCAACTTTTGTGGTTCTTGGGATGATCACTTGGGGCTTGTTGAGTTCTTGTATAATAATAGATACCGGTCTCCAGTTAGAATGGATCTTTTTGAGGCCTTGTATGGTCTCCATTGTAAATCTCTATTGTTTTGGTCCGAGGTGGTGAAAGTTCTTTGGTTGGACTTAGCTTGGTACTAGAGATGACAACAAATATTCTACTGATACGTTAGAGGATGTTGATAGTAAATAGATGATATAAGTCTTATGATGACCGTCATTGTAGACCTTTGGAGTTTTCTATTGGTGACCAGGTATTCTAGAATGTTTCACCCCGATTGGGTCTTCGACATCTTGGGAGGTAAGGGAAGCTTACTCCTCCCTTTTTGGGGACATTCGAGGTAGTTGAGTAGGCGAGCAATGTTGAGTGCCTCGTGGATCATCCACCTATGTTGACGTCGATGCATAACATGTTACAATAATTCTAGTTGAGAATGTATCTAACTTATCCATCTCATGTTTTGAGTTGGAGTGATCTTGAGATGGAGACTAATTTATTTTTAACTGAGAAACCATTAAAGATAGTTGATTCTAAGACCATGTTCCTTCGTGGGAGGACATTAAATTGGTTTCATCTCATACAGAAAAATGGCTCTGATAGTCACAAGATGTGGAAATATGAGGCACTAATGAGAGACCAGTGGCCTCATCTATTTGGCATGAAAGATTCTTCATAGGTTTTCTGGGGACAGAATGCTTTTTATGGTGGGGAAGTTGTAATATACTATTAACTTTATCTGTTAATTATCTAACTTTTCTATGTCTCTTTTTGTAAAAAAAATCTTTTTATGTGATTTATATGGGTTTACTGAAGACTTCAGAATAGGTACATGTCGTGTACCAGATGTACACGTCATATACTAGGAGCTGGTAGCATGTCATGGATTACTAGATCACATCGTGAAAGAGGAGATCATGTCATGACCTACCACACTCCGTGTTCCTAAGCTACACAATGTGAAGAGATAAAATGTCATTTTTTTCAACCTGAGGTGATGGGTTTTCGGTGTACTTATCTAGTGTAGCCTATACGTAGGGACCCTTGTGTACACGTCCTAACTCGGCTTGTTCCTAGCATTAAGTAAGGGGTTCGGAAATTTTTTTGAGTCCATTTGTTTCCTAATTTCATAGCACTCGACCTATAGATGTTATGGTGTGTTTTTTAGAGATTAAACTATTTTTGGATTGAACAAATGGCTTGGGATCTTTGTTCTTCTTGTGGTAAGATTCCTGTGTAAGGGTTCTCCCTCATTCTTTCTGTTTCTCTCTTCCTCTCCTCTTGGGATTTTAGTGGATCATATTGGGATTCATGGATCCATTGCTGGTGTTGTTGGATTTTGCTACTATGTAGAGTTTCAAGGTCTTATTGTAACAACCCGAGATTTTATAAGATACATTCTTTTTAATTTCATTCATATCTTCTATTGTACGACACACCAAGATTATCTTGCGCTATACGCAACACTATATTAGCTTGCAGTATATGCAACACTTTTCTTGGCTCTTGTTACACACAATTTCAAGTTTGTTTGATAGAAGTTATTCTACGCAACATTGAATGTGTATATATATATATATTCAATGTATAAATAAAATATGGTTGGATTCTGTTATAAGCAACAACGAAGGAGTTGTGCACTACACGCAACCCTGACTTGGCTTGCATTACACGCAATCGTGACCTTCCTCGATAGCGTGTGTTGTACGCAATATCGGGTTTTACTAAACAACGATATATTATTATAATATTGTTATGAACTAGCCGTTATGAATAGTGTTAACTAAATTTTTAATTTTATAACATTATTATTCATCTTACACATTTCTAGAACATGGTATAAGAACAAAATAAATTTTTCGGGTAAAATAAGTATTTTTCAAAAAAATGCAGTTTTACCGCCTTTTGATAGGGCACCAACATTAAATCTAGTTTTTGAAATGTTTATATGTTCAATTTGACAAAATAAAATTCTATTTTTGAATCAGGATATAAAAATTTACATTAGGTAAAGTTTTGATATTTTTCCGATAACTTTCATATTTTAAAGAATAGTAAAAACACGCTATATTTTAATTAAAAACAACTTTTTCCATAATAATATCTTATGTGGTTAAATTATAATATTTAATGGTTTTAATGTATAAATAGAATATATTTTTATCATTTAATATAATGTATGTCATTAGCATTGATTTTACCTTGAATTCGTAGGTTAAATCAATTCAATCTTTTTTACAATGTTTTAAAGAAAAACCCATTTTCTTTCGACAACGGGATTAATTTTAATTTAATTTCTGCATATTTTGTGTATTGAATTTGGAAAAATGGATTCCATATTTGGAATCAGTGGGTCCAAATTATGATAATAAGCTGCTTTTTATTTTTGGGCATTGTGAATAGTAACTACGGTAAATTTTATTTACTATAGTTAAAGGTCAATCGGGTAATTAAGGGTAAATATAAGATTATAAAATTACCCTAACACTTGGAAAAATCCTTTTTGATGGATAAAAGTAGACCCATATAACCTAAGTGTGGGATTAGATTCATTTTATGGACTTTTTTCCATGAAAATAATTTAATTATTATTAAAACCAAAGAATGTGACAACATGTCACTTTCTTAAATCTTATAAGTATAATAATTTTAATTTAGTGATAAACTTCATGAAACTTCGAACATGAATAGTCTCCAGAAAGATAATACAATTATCTACATTATAGGAATTTATTTAGAAATTTTAGGGATTAAATAAATATCATTTATTATGACACAAAGATGATGCAATAATTGTCTTATTAATGAAATATTGACATAATTGATGTTATAAATGCCCAAATAAATGTAATTTGAGACTTTTTATGACTTAAATTAATTTTCTAGGATAATATGACATGTTATTGTTGATATAAGTAACTTGTTTCGAACTTATCATTCTGGTATAAATTTCATAAAAATTATGTACCAAATAGTTTCAAAATTGACATAAATTAGTTTTTAAAACAAATATTATATTATTTATTGTTATTTAATTCCTAAAAATCTAAGGTTCGGAAAAATGACTTAGATAAGGATAGATATATTAATAATAAACAACTTGGGGTTCTTTTGGCTTGTTATGGTAAGTTTATTAACCATACAGTGTAAGAAAACAAAAAGACACGGTAAAAGTTAAATTATTTAACTTAGAGTTAAATCTAATTGATAAGGTTAAAATAATAACCTAAACTTGTCTAAATCCTATTGGATGAGAGGATTTAGATCCATACCCACTTTATCTTCGAAATAAGACCCTTTGGAACCATTATAAACCGAATTTGACCTTAATATAAAATAATATTTTGAGATTTTCCTAAGCTGCCCCTCTCCTCCCATATAAAAGGGCACCTCCTCCCTCTCCTCCTCACACCAATTTGAGAATTCAAACTCGGCCAACCCCTGCAAAAATCTCTTCTCCACTTCCCTAGTATCATCCTAGAGGTTCTGGTATTCTTCAAAGACCATCCTTAGTTCTTTAAGTGGAGGTTAAGTGAAGTCACGTCAAAAAGAGGTAATATCCATTACCGATCTTTTTCAATTTCTTTCTTCTTCAACTTCTTCTTATTTAGTTGTTTCATGATAAAGTAATAACATCAGTATTTCTTATATTATAATATGTTATTATAAATATGAAACAACTATAATTAACATTCTATCCATCCTACGGAAAAAGGAAATCACCGCGCGTGCATACGTACGGAATACCGTCTCCACGCCGTGGTGTAATCTATTTTCCGCCACCACCTTAATTGGATGGGTATAATGGTGTAATGAGTAACTATATTTTATTATTATAAAGTGGTATTGATACTTAAATAGTATACATACACTTCAACACAATTCCACGACCATGGGAACGATATCATCACTCGTGTGTACGTACGGACTACCGTCTCCACGACGCGATGAGATTCATTATCCATGTTAACCATTCCAGAATGATTATAAAGTATATATAATGAATAATAATGAAATATATGACATGGTAAATCTACTGGATTTATGTATATATATATTTCATCTACTTACTTCCATTCAAGACAATAAGGAAAGGAAAACAGCGTTCATGCGTACGTACGGACTACCGTGTCCATGAACGGTGTGTTTCATTTCCTTTATCTATCTATTATATATATATATATACTGAATATATATGATATATAAATCATATTTTATATTCTGGAAGTAAGTAAATCATTATATAAGTAATAATAATGTCAAGAACAACAAGTCCAAACACCTACGATAAATGAAACGATTTTACCCAAAACGCTTCTTTAACATGGAATTTACAAAAGAACGGGTAATATAAAGTCATAAGTGAACCATATATGATATCATAACAATTAATATGATTCTGTAATAAGTTAATGACATTATTTAAATCATTATACAGGAGGTTTGGATATGTACAAAGCATATCATACATAAGGTAAGGGAAATATCACAATCTCATTTTTATCCGAGATTGTTTATACTTTGGCATTTACTAGGGTGTATTTTATCATCAACATCCATGTTTCCTCAATATGTAATATTATTTCCATCCACCTAAAATTGTTTAAATCAAATTTTACCCTTCGGTGAGTTTTTAGTAAAAGATATGAAATGAATCTTTTGTCATTTTTCGTACAAGGTAAGACTTTTCTGACAAAAGTACGAGAAGAATGTTTTTTTAACTTATACGGCATGAATGGATTTTTAAAACATTATTTCCAAAATGATTCCTTTACAAGTTTTCAAGTATATTTTTAATCAAATTCTTTTAGTTTAAAATTGTATGACATGTTAAGAATGGAAAAGTGTTTTTGAAGTAGAAAGGATATTTTCCTCAAGAATGAAGTTCAAGTGTTTTATCAAAATTATTTTCCATCTAAGATAATAAAGGGTTCTGTTTCTATCCCTATTATTACATGGATTTGATTATGTTGTAATGGAAATATTTTTATTAATTCCTTTATCTTATATGAATTGTTTTATGATGTCATGTTGTTTAAGAATCCCATTTTTATTACATGGGTTATGCTATGATGTATAGTTTATGATTTTGTGGCACACATAAGAATGATATCATTATGAGATGGGTGGGACCTATATCTCCCTCCAATGCATTGGGTAAAGATTTTATATCTCATTAAATAGACATGGCTAGAATGGTAGGTTATACCGGTTCATTGAAACAGGACTGAAACGAGAGTGACTCGGTTCAGAAATGGACTTTGTCCACTAAGATAGTCTTGGAAATGAGTCTTGGAAATTAGTCTTGACCAATAAGATATGATTCTCTATGATTATGTGTGTATGCCACAAAGTTTCATGTTTTAAGTTATGATTATTGGGATTTCATTTCACTGCTATGATTTATCCCATGTTATGAAATTATGCTCTATTTTACAGGTTAAGATTTCCAAAATGTTATGTTCTCATGAAAATGATGTGATTGATATTTCTTTTGTTTACCCTTACTGAGTATTTGAGCTCACCCTTTTATGTTTTCTTTTCCCCAGGATATAAAGAAAGGTTTTAGGTAAAAAAAGGAAGATCTTTATGGGAGATGTTGAAGATCTTTCACCACGATTAAACTATTACGATCCTTGTGTGTGTGTTTTTGTTATGTACTAAGTATTCCAAAAATGTAATGTAATTTCCATGTATGTCAAGCTTCGGGTCTCTACAGTTGGTATCAGAGGAAAAGTTTTGTCAACCTTTGGAAACTAGGACGCGAAAACGTTACTAAGATCCCTAGAGCTATTTCTAAGGTATGTCTAGGGATGTCCCTAAGGATAAGTATACGTATAGGATATAGTCCTAGAACAATCGTAACGATATTAGATTAAACCAAAGATGTTAGATATTGATGTTACTACCCATTTATTATAATTTTTGCCTCTCACACTATTCTTTTTGGGTTTTAGAAAATGGCTGGAAACAAAATGATTCATGATAATGGAGGATATGATGGACAATGGAATGATATTCTTCATGAGAAACCAAATGAAAAGGGATTTGGAAGTCCAAACATCATTATTATGCCGAATCAGAAATCTCATAATATGATCAATAAAGTAAAATTTGGTAAGTTTCCTGACTCGGCTAATAAGAGAAAGATGGAGTTTCATGATGATCATAGAGGAAAGAAAGTTCAATTTCCTCTATGTAAATCTTGTGGGAAGAGGCATCAAGGATAATGTTTCAAAAGAACTGGAAGATGCATTGTGTGTGGAAAAGAAGGACACAAAGCCAGTAAGTGCAAAGGAAAAGGTTCAGTTAACATCAGGGATGAGGATAATGGTATTGCTACGACATCAACAATGGTTAAATGTTTTAAATGTGGAATGTACGGGCATTATGCAAACCAATGCCCTAAGGGAAAGTCTCATGAAGAGAATCAGTATGGTCGTATGGGTAGTATTTATATGGATGATGATGAAGAGACTACAAATGATATGCGAGATGAAAGAATTGTTGAAGCTCAGTCAATGGTTTAAGAATTTAGTGGAATGATTACATGTTTATCATGTGTAATGTTGTATAAGTAATCTCATGGTACTATGGAATAAAGAGACATCTAAGGATTGTTACACTGTTGTCTTTCCTTGAGTTTTGAAATTGTATGATTAATGGTACCAGTATCCATGAAAGGTTATTCAGATAGTTTTGGAATGTAGATGATATGCGCATAATGAAGGGATAAAGAGAAAATTAAATGTTTGATAGTATTCATGAGCTCATGACTGATATAAGGAGAAGGTATTATCATGGTTTTAGTATATAGAATTTTGAAGATTTTGGTATGTGGAAAGGGTGAACTTTTAACTGTATTCAAGTTTTCACTATGTTTCAATGGGTATTCATTTTTTACAAGAGAATACATGATTAAGGTATTCACATGATTGGAATGTGACCAACAATATATATATATGGGGGATAAATGATGGTATTCACATACTTGGTTGATGACATTTCAAGTAATCGTTTTCATTGTACTATGAGCTTGGACCGAAGTATTTTAGATAAGCCTAAATATTGGAATGGATTATGTTGGACATATGATAAGTATTGTTTAAGGATAGAACTTTTTTCGATATTACTGATGGGATTTTATAGTAATGTAGTTTTAGAAAAAGGACAACCTGTAGGATGGGCGACGGCCCATCGCGTCGGACAAGGCTGTGGGAATCAAACCCACAACCGAAGTGCGACTAGCCTTTTTCGCCTACCACTAGCATACAGGAAGTCCCAGTTTAGTAGAAACTAGTTTTATTATATTAAACAGTATGATATATGAAGTATAAGTCCATTTTAGGAACTATATATGATTAATCTCACTATAGATGTACTTATGCATTTTTTTTGATAACTTTTATAACCTTTTGTTTGAGACAGATGGAATGACCCATCATTCTATCACATGATCTGCTAACACATCACGAATGACAAATTCAACTTCATTTCTTTAAGAGATGAAGTGGAAATTGTCCAAAGAATGAAAAACAGTGAGACTATACCAAAATCACGAAAGTATTTCTTCTAATTCCAATTTCATCAACTTTAGGGAAATGAAATTGAAAAACCAAAAATTTTGTCCTACTGCCCTTATATCCGATGAATTAGATGGTACCTTAGATCACCACAAATCAATAGCTTTAGGATTGTTGGCTTTTTCATAGCCATGTTCTCTACCACTCTCCATCAGAACATGACGGTTAGATTTCTCTTCCATGTCCATATTTTCTCCTATATGGAAACCCAGTGATGATTTCATTTGGGTAACCATTATATTTCATACTTTAGTTTATAATGTTCAGTTTTGGTATTTCTTTTTACGATGTGGGTTTTTATAAATAGTAAACTATTTATAACCCCGACGAATTTCGAGGGCGAAATTCATTTTAAGGGGGGTAGAATGTAACAACCCGAGATTTTATAAGATACATTCTTTTTAATTTAATTCATATCTTCTATTTTATGACACACCAAGATTATCTTGCGCTATACGCAACACTGTATTAGCTAGCAGAATACGCAACACTTTTCTTGGCTCTTGTTACACACAATTTCAAGTTCGTTTGATAGAAGTTATTCTACGCAAAATTGAGTGTATATATATATATATTCAATGTATAAATGAAATATGGTTGGATTCTGTTATATGCAACAACAAAGGAGTTGTGCACTACACGCAACCCTGACTTGGCTTGCATTACACGCAATCACGACCTTCCTCGATAGCGTGTGTTGTACGCAATACCGGGTTTTACTAAACAACGATATATTATTATAATATTGTTATGAACTAGACATTATGAATAGTGTTAACTAAATTTTGAATTTTATAACATTATTATTCATCTTACACATTTCTAGAACATGGTATAAGAACAAAATAAATTTTTCGGGTAAAATAAGTATTTTTCAAAAAAAATGATATTTTACCGCCTTTTGATGGCGCACCCACCTTAAACCTAGATTTTGACATGTTTATAAGTTCAATTTGACAAAATAAAATTCTTCTTTTGAATCAGGATATAAAAATTTACATTAGATAAAGTTTTGATATTTTTCCGATAACTTTCATATTTTAAACAATAGTAAAAACACGCTATATTTTAATTAAAAACAACTTTTTTCATCGTAATATCTTATGTGGTTAAATTATAATATTGAATGGTTTTAAAGTATAAATAGAATATATTTTTACCATTTAATATAATTTATGTCATTACCATTGATTTTACCTTGAATTCGTAGATTAAATCAATTCAATCTTTTACGATGTTTTAAAGAAAAACCTGTTTTCTTTCGACAACAGGATTAATTTTAATTTAATTTCTGCATCTTTTGTGTATTGAATTTGGAAAAATGGATTCCATATTTGTAATCAGTGGGTCCAAATTATGTTAATAAGCTACTTTTATTTTTTGGCATTGTGAATAGTAACTACGGTATATTTTATTTACTATAGTTAAAGGTCAATCGTGTAATTAAGGTTAAATATAAGATTATAAAATTACCCTAACACATATAAAAATCATATTGGATGGCTAAAAGTAGACCCATATAACCTAAGGGTCAGATTAGATTCATTTTATGGACTTTTTCCCATGGAAATAATTTAATTATTATTAAAACCAAAGAATGTGACAACATATCACTTTCTTAAATCTTATAAGTATAATAATTTTAATTTAGTGATAAACATCATTAAACTTCTAACATGAATAGTCTAAAGAAAGCTAATACAATTATATATATCATAGAAATTTATTTAGAAATTTTAGGGATTATATAATTATCATTTATTATGACACAAAGATTATGCAGTAATTGTCTTATTAATGAAATATTGACATAATTGATGTTATAAATGCCCCAATAAATGTAATTTGAGACTTTTTATGACTAAAATTAAGTTTCTAGGTTAATATGACATGTTATTGTTGATATAAGTAACTTGGTTAGAGCTTATCATTCTGTTATGAATTTCATAAAAATCATGTACCAAATAGTGTCAAAATTGACATAAATTTGTTTTTAAAACAAATATTATATTGTTAATTGTTATTTAATTCCTAAAAATCTAAGGTTCGGCCAAATGACTTAGATAAGGATAGATATATTAATAATAAACAACTTGGGGTTATTTTGGCTTGTTATGGTATGTTTATTAACCATATAGTGTAAGAAAACTAAAAGACACGGTAAAAGTTAAATTATTTAACTTAGAGTTAAATCTAATTGATAAGGTTAAAATAATAACATAAACTTCTCTAAATCCTATTGGATGAGAGTATTTCGACCCATCCCCACTTTATCTTCGAAATAAGACCCTTTGGAACCATTATAAACCGAATTTGTGCTTAATATAAAATAATATTTTGATATTTTCCTAAGGTGCCCCTCTCCTCCCTTATAAAAGGGAACCTCCTCCCTCTCCTCCTCACACCAATTTGAGCATTCAAGCTCGGCCAACCCCTGACAAAATCTCTTATCCACTTCCCTAGTATCATCCTAGAGGTCCTGGTCTTCTTCAAAGACCATCCTTAGTTTTTTAAGTGGAGGTTAAGTGAAGGCGCGTCAAAAAGAGGTAATATCCATTACCGATCTTTTTCAATTTCTTTCTTCTTCAACTTCTTCTTATTTAGTTGTTTCATGATAAAGTAATAAAATCAGTATTTCTTATATACTGATATGTTATTATAAATATGAAACAACTCTAATTAACCTTCTATCCATCCTACGGAAAAAGGAAATCACCGCGTGTGCGTACGTACGGAATACCGTCTCCACGCCGTAGTGTAATCTATTTTCCGCCACCACCTTAATTGGATGGGTATAATGGTGTAATGAGTAACTATATATTACTATTATAAATTGATATTGATACTGGAATAGTATAAATACACTTCAACACAATTCCACGACCAAGGGAACGATATCATCGCTCGTGTGTACGTACGGACTACCGTCTCCACGACGCGATGAGATTCATTATCCATGTTAACCATTCCAGAATGATTATAAAGTATATATAATGAATAATAATTAAATATATGACCTGGTAAATCTACTGGATTTATGTATATATATATATATGTCATCTACTTACTTCCATTCAAGACAATAAGGAAAGGAAAACAGCGTTCATGCGTACGTACGGACTACCGTCTCCATGAACGGTGTGTTTCATTTCATTTATCTATCTATTATATATATATATATACTGAATATATATGATATATAAATCATATTTTATATTCTGGAAGTAAGTAAATCATGATATAAGTAATAATAATGTCAAGAACAACAAGTCCAAACACCTATGATAAATGAAACGATTTTACCCAAAATACTTCTTTAACATGGAATTTACAAAAGAACGGGTAATATAAAGTCATAAGTGAACCATATATGATATCATAACAATGAATATGATTCTTTAATAAGTTAATGACATTATCTAAATCATTATACAGGAGTTTCAGATACGTACAAAGCATATCGGACATAAGGTAAGGGAAATATCACAATCTCATTTTTATCCGAGATTGTTTATACTTTGGCATTTACTGGGGTGTATTTTATCATCCACATCCATGTTTCCTCAATATGTAATATAATTCCATCCAACTACAATTTTTTAAATCCAATTTTACCCTTCGGTGAGTTTTTAGTAAAAGATATGAAATGAATCTTTTGTCGTTTTTCGTACGAGGTACTTTTTGACTTTTCCGACAAAAGTATGAGAAGAATGTTTTTTTAACTTATACGGCATGAATGGATTTTTAAAAAATTATTTCCAAAATGATTCCTTTACAAGTTTTCATGTTTATTTTTAATCAACTTCTTTTAGTTTAAAATTGTTTGACATGTTAATAAAGGAAAAGGGTTTTTGAAGTAGAAAGGATATTTTCCTCAAGAATGAAGTTCAAGTGTTTTATCAAAATTATTTTCCATATAAGATAATAAAGGTTTCTGTTTCTATCCCTATTATTACATGGATTTGATTATGTTGTGATGGAAATATTTTTATGAATTCCATTATCTTATATGAATTGTTTTATGATGTCATGTTGTTTAAGAATCCCATTTTTATTACATGGGTTATGCTATGATGTATGGTTTATGATTTTGTGGAAAACATAATAATGGTATCATTATGAGATGGGTGGGACCTATATCCCCCTCCAATGCATTGGGTAAAGATTTTATATCTCATGAGATAGACATGGCTGGAATGGTAGGTTATACCGGTTCAGTGAAACAGGACTGAAACGAGGGTGACTCGGTTCAGAAATGGACTGTGTCCACTAAGATAGTCTTGGCAATGAGTCTTGACTAATAAGATATGATTCTCTATGATTATGTGTGTATGCCACAAAGTTTCATGTTTTAAGTTATGATTATTGGGATTTCATTTCACTACTATGATTTATCCCATGTTATGAAATTATGCTCTCTTTTGCAGGTTACGATTTCCAAAATGTTATGTTCTTATGAAAATGATGTGATTGATATTTCTTTTGTTTACCCTTACTGAGCATTTGAGCTCACCCTTTTATGTTTTCTTTTCCCCAGGATATAAAGAAATGTTTTAGGTAAAAAAAGGAAGATCTTTATGGGAGATGTTGAAGATCTTTCACCACGATTAAAAGATTATATTCTGAGTTTCCAAAGACACTAAACTATTACGATCCTTGTGTGTGTGTTTTTGTTATGTACTAAGTATTCTGCAAATGTAATGTAATGTCCATGTACGTCATGCTTCGGGTCTCTACACTTATACACCGTCATTATAGTAGATGGGTGCCATTGTGAGTGTCATTATTTGGAAAAAAGGTATGTGGTTCCATGTTGTTTTTCCAAATTGATTTCTATTTTATTGTTTAGTTGATTTAAATTCAGAATTTAAATTCAAACACTAAACATTTATTTCAATTTCTTTTATAAAACTCAATTCTATTTAAGGGATATATTTTAAATAGTTTTGGCATGGAAACATGGAACCCCCCTCCCCCGATTCCATTTAAGTGGGGTGGGTTTAGGGAAATTGGATGATTTAAATTATTGAATTTAAATTATGGATTTAGTGTAAATGTTGTCAATTATATTGTTAAATTTAATTGTGGAAATTAATTGAGAAAAAGATGGAATTATTTTTGAATTGATTTTAAACTCATGGAAAAGGCATAAATTATTTGATAGAAACCCAATAGTTTTAACTTGTGAAAAGCGAATGTTTTTTAATAAAACCTATTTTCATTTTAAATGTAATGAAATAGAATATTTTGAAAAGGATTAATGTGATTGATCATATTTTATACAGTATTCAAATTGTTTAACCATTATGTAAGAGCACATGCAAGCCTTAAGTAGTTAGTTAGTTATTTGGATACACTCTACGCTATGAAAATGTTCTAAAACATAATTTTGTTAGGTCGTATCCCCGAAGAATTGGTGATGAGTCTCTTTTGGCTTGTTTTATAGGAATATGTGAATACACATTTTGATGAGTTCACTTAGAGAGTGATGAATCCTATAGCTGGTTAATACTATCGTACCTTTTGGAAGATGACCATGTTGCTTGATTGTTTATTTATGTTTGAGATATAAATGTATGAAAATTTTATTTGAACTTCTTAACATGCATGCTGAATATATATAAACTATTTATATAAATGTTTGACATAATCCATTGTATAGAAATATTCCATCACTTTAGAAATAAATACTATTCTATAAAAGTATTTTTCCATCATTTGAAATGTAAGGCATGATTTGCTTAAATATTATATAAATATTAAAACCTTTTTATTTTAAAAATTTAAATCTTTTCATTGGTTAATCAATATTTGGAATCTTTTTTGGAATCTTTGGTGAAATCCCATTAGGCTCTGGCTCACACCCAACATTTTCCTTTGTGTGTTTGTAGACATTATTCTTCTGTGATTGAGAAAAGGGAAGGGATATATTGGATGTGGATCCAAATTTCGAGCTTTGGATGTAGTGAGTTGTGTCCTTAGTAACCATGGGGTTATTTCCCTATTTAGTACGGTTGAAGTACTTTTGATATTATTCCTCTTTGTATTCTTTTACTTTTACTCCCAGTGGTGTTTTCCTATTGATATTAATACTGTCTCTGATCATTTTTGTTCAGATTTTTATGGCGTAATAATTCCCTCCTATATGTTGTATGATTCCATTTATTTTTTGCCAACCCATGGGGATCAATAATTCCCTTCAGGATATGTCATATCAAGATTAGTTATCGGGTTACTAGGGTACCCGGGCTGGTTCGTAACATTTTCCAGGAGATATAAAATATAAATATTTTTTTATTAATTTATCATTAATAAATTATATTTAATTCATTAATAAATGAGTATATATTTGTTATTTAATTAATCAGGATTAATGTAAATTTAAAAATAGTATTACATATCCACCAAAAGGTTTCCCCTAATAATTTTGTGAATTAATAGCTTTATCGGTGACGAGTTTGTTATTAAAGATTTAAGAAGTCAACTATAGGAAATGAAAAAAATATACTTAGAAAATCAATTCTATTTTTTTAATATGAGTCCCATCACTTAGGATTTGGAACTGTTGAGATGAATATTGATGTTTTATACCTCAAAATATTTAGTGTTTTTAAGGATTCAATAATTTCAAGGATGACAATTGAGCTAATAAGCTACAACCTAGATCCATATACTGAATTGTTCCATGGGGATTGTAGAGTAGATCCTTCTATCAAAAAATTTTAATTATATAAGATTATAGTGTTTTATGTATATGTATGGGGTGATATTTTCAAATAGTTTATTCTTTTGTGATATATCATTGACTACAAAACAAAAATTTTGTTTAATTCGACTGTGAAACCTTGTATTTTATAATTAAATAGGGTTTACACTTGGCTAATAATGGATGAAATCTTCACCAAAGCTGTCAAAGGATGAATTTTTGGATGTGATAAAGAATACTCCAATTATGGTTTACCTAAATCAGGTATCTATAATGGGTAAGTCTTATACAAGAACATTATTTTGGAACATTAGTCATTGTGGATGTTCCTCGGTGTTTGATTGAAGTTATATTTTTAATAATTCTAATTAATTTATTAATATAAATGAAAATGAGATAAAATAATATTCAAGGTTTCACATGTTGGTTTACATTATATGGTTTATGGTATTATGTAGTTTAATTAAATAAAATAAATTATTTAGTGTGTTTAACACCCTAGTCTGATCTACTAGAATAGTATTTGAATAGAGCATTTATGTTACCACAAACATGCCTCCTTATATTCTAGAGATTTTTGACTATATATGACCTATTTCTATATTATATGTTCACATGCCTAGTAAATAGAATCTAAAAAAATAAGAATATCCAATAATATTATCTACAGGATAACATTGATTGGGAAATTTAGATAAACCGACCATCAAAATATGACATGGAGTAAAGTTACCACTAATATATAAATATGTGACATAACAAATAAAATAGTTAAATGTGTCTAATATCTCCACCGTCAAAAAATAAATATCCTAGATTAATCACCAAAATCTTTGTTGATAAAATCTATACTTGGCCCATGGTCACTAACAAATACTTAGAGAGGATGTAAAAAAGATATCTTGAAACACTACCCTATGAAGTGTTCAAATTAACTTTAAATGATTGCTACAAGTCCAATTCTCATTATCAATATGGTAATATGTATGATGTGTGGAAAATACCAGTAGGATATCTCCATGAATACATATAACAAATTTCACATTGATTTTTTTTCAATTTTGAAAATATTCTATTGAAAACCATTCTTTATTTAATAAGAAAAGTGTATAAGAAATATTTTCAAAAATAATTTGGAATTTATTAAAACAAGACATGTCCCATACCACCTGAATGAGGTCACAATTATAATATAAAAGGGAATGAAACATAATGTAAATCATAATGTACAGATGAAATTAATTGGGGCATAAAGCATAACATGTCTAGACCCAAAAAAACATATGAAGATGGGGATCTAAACAAAGGCATAAATGTTATTTAGTTAATCTCAATGATCAGAATTCGAAACACCTAAACATAAAAAATTTAGTATCTCTCACAATCTCACTAGGTCTCGAATATCTATCCATATCTCTCTGAATATTCTAGGGCCACATTCCCAATCCACTGGATATTCTAGACTAGGGAATTACCCATCCATGTCTCGCATATATACCCAAGGTATCCAATGTACCAGACTATATATGTAACTAATTAATATTAATAATTTATTCAATTACATAATCAATAAACCAATTAAACTACATAAAAATGATCATCAAACCACAAAATTTCCCCTTAAAGGCCTCATTTGAAAACCCATTTGGAGCTAAAAGTCCCTTTTAATATTTCTATTAAACATTTTTCATGAAAAGAAATTGTTTTTGAAGTAATGACTAAAGAAAACCACATGTACTCCCCAAAATAATACAATTACATTATACAAGGATATGGATTCCCACAATTATTTTTTCATTATACATTTTCAACAAAAAAACATAAGAAATCATTGAATGTATTGAAGTATTCTAATTCAAAAATCAATTATAAAATTGGATGAATAAATAAATAATAGTTTAATTCTCATGTGGTAATAAAAGTCCCCATGGAAAACTCTCCTAGTCCCCAACACATTGATATAGATCAGACATGATTGTAAATAATCCCTCTCAATCCATAGCTCATAAAGAGTGATATCATATGGCCCCAAGAAACACTTTCAGTGTATGGACTATTGATGATGATCTCACACATCCATGATGAAACCCTCCATTTTGGTGAATCATTAATGAATATCTCACATGGTTGCAAGAAACCATAATACTATATAGGTGGCTGGAGGTGATCTCATGTGGTCGTGAGAAACCCTCTTGGTGCACAACTCATTGACGAACATCTCATAATGTTGTGAAGATACCTATATATTTTATGTATTGTTGATGAAAATCACATGTAATAGTATGAAATAGTATTTGTTCACTACTCGCTAACAGACATCTCAAATGGTCGAGAAAAATTATCATCGTCCATGGATCATTGAAAGAAAGCTCTTTCAAGTCATGTAGCCACTAGTAGTTTCTCATTCCTCACCATGTTTATTATTTATCAATGCTCAGTTTCTATAGTGTATATTACTTTATATATATAATTGTCCGAAATTTATATATGAATATTCAATAAATTTAAAAAATGAACGTCCAAGTATGATAATGATTTAGTGTCTTGTGAGACAATATAAACAATATTATTATTTCATGAAAGGTATTCAGAATCTCCAAAAAAATATCTTCCCACATATATACATTAATAAACATACCCTACATTAAATAGTCTTCATGAACTTGGAAATGGAAACATAAGATATGGTGAGCTCAGATGATCCGTATGGGTAAATATGGGATTTATCAATCGATGATCACATGAAATCATGAGAGACGACTAAGGGATTGAAATGAGAAACAAAAAATAAAATATTTAAACTCAATATATAATGGATAATAAATGTGATTCATTGCATAAACATTTATCATCTCAAATGACAAGAATCATAAGAGTAAGAAATCATTATAAATTCATATTGACACATATGTTCATGTCATAAACATGTGGCACCATATTAGGTATGGAAACCATTTTGTATGTCAATGTTAGCTTCCATGACCACCAAATCATAAAGGTTAAGGAATAAATACAGTTATCTGATTTTATAAAATATCAATCATCATCACATGTTTTCCATAGTGGATTAAGAACATAGACTTGTTTCCTATTGTGGATTAAGCATATTGACTTGTCACCAATAATTTTCTCATGATATATAAAACATTACCCAATTAATAATAGTTCTATATAATTATGGGACCACCCATAACATAATAAAAACCATACATATTTTTGTCACAAAATTATAATATATTAAACATTCCATAATATTATAACCCATCAAAAAATATGTTTCATAAACATTTCATAAATTCAACATTGCATAAACGTGGGAAAATAAATGGGTTTCAAAAAACTCTCATCATAATATTCATTAAACATCCATAGAAATCATAAGGATGTATAATTTTATAATACCCCTATTAAAAAATAATTAAAATCATAATATAATTTCATAGATAAAAATTAATTTAAATGAATCAATGGAATATTTTTTGAGGAACAAACCTTTATTTTTATAAATTAAAATTTTAAATTCAAAATATTTATAAACGATTGTTGAAAAAAACGTCTTTAAAAATAGACTTTAAAACATGATATGTATCTTTAAATAATTTATCTATTTTGATTTAAGGAAATTTCTTTCATGTTGAGTACATTAAAATTAATATTCCTTTCAGATTTTTGATAAAATACCCAAACAATCTCATTCGAAAATGGACATGAATATTCATTTGAATATTTTCTATAAAATGTCAAATGTGGGTATAATTAATTTTAATAATCATAAAAGGATAATACATAATTTTTTATAATATTTTATAGAAATCATGGATATGAATGAAAAATGATTCTAGACTGAATAGATAATTAATGTCATTTTTCCTCAGAAACCCTCATTGAATATTTTGTGTTATTAAGGAGAGGAAAACAAAAGTTTATAATAAGAATTAATATAAATATTTTGGTTAAATTTATTTATTGTTTAATCACAACTTATTGAACAATAAACTAGGTTTTATGTTGTTTTAATAGTGATTTAAAATTCAAGACGTAAAGGATGAGAGGTTATAAAATGAAAAAAATCAACATTACACACTATGAAACATAGATTCATGAAAAGTATTTCAAGAGAATACCACCTTATATCCAACTAAGAAGACATGAATCCCATTTAAATAATGTGAACCTGGTACATGATGTGAATACCGTTTACACATTGTGTATTATTTGAATTATGATCTCAATGATGATACACATGATTAAAAGTTTGAAAGTTGAATCTTTCCAATGATATAAGACATGAAGTCTATGAGATCCATGAACATCGAAGATAATTGTGAATATTAATTAAATGACTTTATTCTTAGTGACAAATTATAAATTCCTTGGAATAAAAGTCACATAATGAAGTTACACAACTTGAGCCATGTACACATTATGAACCAATTAGGCCTTTAAATATAATGTAACCCCTAACATGCAATGGAGTTGGATGAATGACTTAAATTTTTTTACTTTATTCTTTATTTATTTCTTATTTTCTTACAAAGATATTTATATTTATTTCTATTAATATTATATTAATTTTGTTGCTGCTTATTTCCATTTTGAGACTCGTTCCTTTTATGTCTCTATTCCAACGTTCCAATTTCAAATCCGATTGTTGTGAAACTTCATTTTAAGATGTGTTATTCATTTTCCATTCATTAAAGTCTGTATTTATTTTATTTTAAATTTATGTAAGAATTAATTACATTTATTTAAAATGTTTATTCATTATGTCGATCATGTTTCCCATTTCCTTACTTTCTTTTAATATCGCCATGTGTTGTTAATTAACTTGGGGTTAGGGGTTTAGAGTAAGGGTGGATTTAAATATAATGAATTTCTAGCACCAAAATTTGTAACCTTGATGCCATTAATTATGTTAAATAACTTTAATTACCATTATTTTTTATAACCCTTAACATGGGAGATGTAATTGAAGGACACTGATCTAGAGGGAGTTAAGTGAACTTGGACACATAGATTTTCATAATTTCTGAGTTGAATAGATTCACCTAGATTATTGACAATCATTGGACCAATGAGTAGTTTCATCTTATGTAGGCCTAATTTTACAGAGAAAACCCAGTTGGTGACAATTGTACCATTTCATATCCAAATCCATAGGTCTATCACAAAATATATTTAGGATTACACATTTATCTAATCCATGAAATTAACCCTTAAACCTCTTCTTTTTCATTAATTATAACTTAATATATTTAATTTTAGTGAAATATAACCTAAGATTAATCATGAGAACTCTGTTAAATAGGTTCTTACAGCTATGTTTCCTTCATACCGGCTATCCATATGGGTTCAACCTAGCATTACTATTGTCCTTCACCTTTCTAGTTGGGAGTATATTGCTAAAAATAAATTCTAATCTGATCAACTACTACACATAATCAATGATTCCATGTGGTGTTGTAATATTTTGGTTCCATTTATAGGGAAAACTATTCATTTTCAAAGAAACCTTCTAAGTAAACCTTAGATTACATCACCCCCTTTTCATTCCAATTTTATTTTTTTAGATTTTTACATATTAACTACAACCTACATTCTCTATTATATCAGAAAGTGCATGCATCAGGGCCCTTTAACTCTCTCAAAAGAGACTTTACACTCTTGAACTACAACTTACTTTCTCTATTCTATCAGTAAAATCATGCATAAGGGCCCTCTAACTCTCTCAAAAGATAAATTAAACTCATGAACAACTTTATTTCCATCCTCAGGTCGAGTGATATCTAAATCTTGTCTCTCAAACATTGCTGGCAGAAACCACCTTGAATTTAGTGACCCCAAAATGTCCGATATGTGCCTCCTGAACATAAATATGTTTGACTACAACTATAGAAGTTCACCACCATGGAATATGAATTTTTTCCATCATTAGTGTTACAACTAGAATTTTGTATCATCCTATAAAGGTGTATTCTATTGAAATGGAACATGGATTCATCCACATGGTCTAGAAAATGGGGCAGTTTAGTGGACTTTGAAGAGAAAATACTCATAAAACACCTTCAATTTCCTACAAGACTATGAAAACATTTACAATCATACTGTGACATATGATTCCATTAGAATTATGGTATTTCCCTTCTTCATGTGAAAATAAGCCTTGGATTGCTTTAAAATCCAGGATCCCGAGTCCATAATGATTTTGGATGATTCAGAAAAGGAGTAATTTGAAAAATATTTACTACAAATCCAAACATGGAAGCTAATAAATGAGATAAAAAAATGCCCATGAATATATATAATTAGATTGGGAAGCATGAGATCTTTTTAAGGAGCTAACATATAACATCCAACGTCAACAAATTCATGTGTGGATACAATTTAAAACATTATACCAGGGACTCCGACCATCATATTGTACTATTAGGGATGCCACTGCTGATAGAGGGATCATGCTCAATATTCATGAAGTCAGAAGATCTCTATTAGATGAGATATCCTACAATTTCTATCTATGGTAGAGTGATAGAGGACATCCTCTATGTATAATACATCTAGTGGAAGTGAATACCCTCTTAGCATCCCAGGTTGAAGCACATATAATAAAGATTGAAAATTTTCAGCTACCTACCACACCATCTACCCTACCCCTCTTATTGAGATCAAATCATGTGAAATGAAAGGAGTACCACACCCATATTAGGACTATAGAGGAGTAATGGAGGAACCTAAAAGACATGAGATTATTTGCATCATCTATAATAAGAAAAATAATAGTTTTAGAAACCCTAGATATACTAGAAAATATATTATTAGCAAATGAAGTATCAGGATGCATGACAAATCGGCCACGTTTACTATCAAATAGTCAACAATGGAGTGGTCATGTGCCACCATGGAATCAGGGACCACCTTGGTAACCACCAAAAAATCCATCTTCGTAACCATATGAATATTTTCACTAATAACTTTTTCCCACTATAGATAAAAAATTTAACCCACCCTGTAATAGAAATTTTAGAAAGCACTACTATAAATGCATTAAAAAGACCCACCTTCGCAATCCAATATAGAAAACTTTATCACCACCTTTGTGATGAATTTATATAGAGTATGACCATCCAAGAGACAAAAATGAAAAAAGGGTTTCCTTATACATCCTTGATCACAAAGTGCGGAAAATATCAAAGAAAGTATAAGATCAATTACTGGGTACATTTATTGGTAATACCAAGACACATATGAGAGAAGAGTCAAAGGATATGGTTGTTGTGTGTGAAAAAATATTATAAATCCAACAACCATTATTTGGAGAGTAAAAAAACTAAAAAATGTAAAACAGTCATTTGGGAGGATTATTATGATGTCACAAATAAAAAATGTTATGAAAAAAATCTATAATTAGATCCAACTAAAACAGATCCCCTAAAATTATAGATAAGGAATCATAGAGGGATAATATAAAAAGTTTTAATAAATGTTTAAAAAATTCCAAGTCAACATCCCATTTACATAGTCCATCACTCAAATTTCTGTGTATACCAAGTTTCTAAAAAAGCTTCTCTCCAATAAATGGAAAATATAATACCTAGGATTCATATCTTAAAATAAATATTTCTTTATAGTTATTCAATGGAAGATTCCACTGAATATGTGATACCCTAGGAGTTTTTCTGTTCCCTATACTGTAGGTAGATGTAATTTTGGAAGACCCTTCTATAATCATGGTGCAAGTATCAATCCCATAACCATGAGTGTCTTCCAAAACATGGGGTCTGAAGAATTGAATCTAATGAGTGTGGAACTTAATCTAGATTTTTGATCAATCAAATACCTCCAATGACTTCTTGAGTACAATTTGGTTAAGTGTGGTATGTTAATCTTTTCCACTTATTTCCTTATATTTGACATGGAGGAAGAAGACGATGTCCCCATAATTATTTGGGCTCCATCTCTAACCACTAAAGAGGTGTTGATTAATGGAAATCAAGGATGGTTGATATTTTGATTCAGTAATTAAAAAGTTGTATTCGGGTTTTTAATGCTTTTCATGTAATCTATCAAGTCATTAGATTTTCAAGCCTTTATTTTTACAGATGATACAAAAGATTACAAAACTAGTAAGTATGATAGAGAGACATTGCCTTTTATATTAAAGCATGTATTGGTGTTTAAACTAAATGAAGAACTTACTGGGAGGACACCCACAAAAAATTAAATAGGATATATTAGTGTTTAAGGAGTCTTAATAGTGATGGATATAGTTTAGTGGTCTGTAATTAAAATAAAACATAAAATTTTAATACATAACATTTAAAAGATAAAAAAATTAGCAATTCAATGTTATGTAATCAATACTCGATGTAAAATTCTCGAGGTTATAAAAAAAATTAAATTCCATTATTTTCACATTGTATATTATTTACATGACATGAAAATCATGGATAGATTTAAAATACATGAGTTAGGGTTCACGAAAAGCACACCCCTGCCTATCATGGACAACACCCCCTCATTTGTCATTTCCTCCTCACCACGAACCATTTACCACCCATCTTCCCTTCTCCTTTGCCAATAGTTATCCCATACCCATTAAATCCTTTAGATTTTTCTCTCCATGTCATGGACCACACCAAAACCATCACGTATGCAAACCAACATGAAGAGGATCTACTATATCCTATGTTTCTGTTCCTTGAACCACCACCTCCACCCACAAACCCCACCCTCTCACTATCCACATTAGGATCCACCACTCTATATGCTTCCATCGAGTCAGACATCTCATCTATCCCATCCCAAGGGGCTTCCATGTGACCTCACATTTGCCTATTCCTTAATATTTCTACCTTGAACATTAAGTACACTTGATCCACTTATAGGACAAGCCAATGAAGTCTGGTAATAACCAAGACTTTTCTTTACTCATGTATATTCATGTGAACAAGGAGGTACTTGATCTTTTGGATGAATGAACCTCACCATAATCATTGACTTACATGAGGAGATGTACTAAGAGGTTTTATAGATGTTTTTGTTTATCTTGGAGGTCATCATGGATCATGTCACCTTTCTTATTGGAGTAATACCTTGGTAACTCACACTATGAGACTTTAGCATTGGGGAACATTTCTACACAGAGGGTTTTTTGGCTTCATATACCAACGCTTTCATGTGGCCAGAATTGTCTCTGGATGATCTGGTGAGGATTTGGCCACTGATCACTTGGGATCAATATAGAATTCATGATCCACATACAGTAAAGAGAACCCAGCTCCAGGGTTCTGCCTTAGGTATTATACATTGTTCTATGGATATTTCAAGTCTAATTTGATTATATTTTCAAGGGAACATTATTTATGTAGAGTTTATCACATTGTACATTTAAATTGGTGGCCTTAGTTTGATCATTGAAAGACTGTAAACATTGTATTTCCTGGACAATGTGTGGTGGGATCGAGGTACCCTAATGGGTGGAAAATACATTACCCACAACACCTAGTGTCTTTGATGTTACTCCACTTCTTTCCCCACATGGGAAGATGGAATATATCATACTTCACATGCTCTATAAGATGTGAAACATGAGTAAGATCAATGAGAGCTATTAGTGGGCCCCTGAGAATATATAGGATGCTGTTAAGGCAACATCTCACCTCGTCCCAACCCCTTCCCCTTATACTAAGAGCCCTATCCCTAAAAACCATCCACATTCCTTAATTCTATATCTTATATTACTTAAACTATAGTTTCAACATCACCTCATTCCACCACATCACCACCCTCGGCCCCATACACACCTACCCAACCATTTCTATCATACATATGGTGTATTTTCTAAAATATTCTAGAGTACCATATATATACTTTCCTTTAACATGGAATCCAATTCACCAAATTATCACATTTTACCACCACAAACCCACCATCATCCCCCAAATCATCCCACCCACCACCACATACTGTCTTAGACCCTTCTTCATCCACCATTCCCTCCCTACCACCCATCCCAACTGAGCTAGAGGCCATCACCATTGAACCAACTATGGTGGTTGATCCAGCATCCCCCACCTCTATTGTTGAGATAAACATGGAGGGTCATCTATAGGCACCCACCATTTGGGATTTGGATACCGATGTAGATATTGGTGACACTAAAAACACCATTTAGTTTTTTCATGTATTCCCCTCCCATGTCATTCAAAATTTCTAGGTGTCTATTTTTGGATGCTATTTTTATTCCATTTTCCATAATGTATAATTTGTTATATATATATATGGAGAAGAGTTTTGAATACAATAATTTCTTTATTTTTCTCATTTTTACATTTATATTTATTTATCAAAATCAATATCTACCAATTCACCCATCATTATTGAAAACACTTTCATGTAACCATATGGACACCCATATGAAATATATCAGTTTAGGGATGACATAAAACACCATATTGAGGAGATACAGATCCATATTTTCACTAACCAAGCTGGGCCTCCATCCAACTCCACACCAGACCCAGCCTATGACCAATAACTATGTTTATTCTTGATCCCTACGGGATAGAAAATAGTTCATGGGAATCAAACATCATATCTTTGGGAAATATTTCACTCCTAAGAATCATCCACAAAAAAACCCAAATCAAAAGAACATCGCTTCATAAACAATAACCATAACCAAAATAAATACAATAATTATAGTTAACTAGTTTACAATTTTAAACAATAACCAAAATAACGAAATGGGAAGGGGAAACCATAAAAAACAAAATCTATATGCAACAAAAGGGACAAAAACCTCAAACAACCTACACCAACACCTGAAAGAGAGGAACACCAGAAACCAATTCCACCATCACCACCTGGGAACATCTTTCTTTTAACTGGGTCAAACATAAGTAGGTCAATATACACCCAAGGGTGTGTGTTAGGTGGGAGACAAATTCAATACGATTCCAACCAAAAGAAATTCATTGTTACAAAATTTTAAGAAAAATAATCATGTTAGTTTTATAAAAAGGAAGGAAAATATTTTTAAATAAAACATGATTTGAAATTGATAGTGGAATCATTACATCAACGTATTGAATGATAAGAATAACATTATATGAGCACTATGGGTAATCCATAACGCACTAGGGTTAGTGGGGTCCTAGGATTCTCATACCTTAGTTATAAGAATAACCTTGAACCCATAGTTTCCTTATACTAGATACAGAAGAGGTGAACAAAAACCATATTATAGTTGTATCTAATCATCATCATATGTTTAGATAATATTGTATAATCAATCGAGTTAAGGGAATTATTACATAGCCCTACCAGACCACCTAGTGCACTAGACCTATTTTTCCCAAACAAGTTACCAAGGACCCATTTTGTTCTATATCAAATTCCATACATCACATGAATCACCTATTCTACATACACACATACAAGAATGGAATCACACATGAAAACACACCATTTTCAATTGGTAAGTCTTCACATAACCATTATGCTCACCAAAAAAATACGAAAAAATTATTTTCACCACCCAAAAATTTCATAAAAGCCATTTTGAAAACATAACATGAATACAAAAATCCTCATGCAATGATAAAGCATGAAACCGACTTCTTTTAACTTGGAAAGATATAGAATCTGGTGGAAAACCACAAACATAAAACAAAGAGATCCTATAAAGGAAAGATCATACAACAACTATCATGATTTAACTTGTGAAATAAATATTTAACCCTCATTAAGTAATCATATCCATTGGGGGAATTAGAAACAAATAATATGGAATAAATAATAAGAGGAGAGGCATACTAGATGAGTTATTGAAGATTCCATAAAACATTAACCATGAAATTGAGGTTTAAGGTATCCGAGAGGGAGGGGAGACATTCCTACAGATAGAATTCTTAAATAGAGGGATCCAAGGAGAGATTTGTGTAAAACATTGGGAAGGGAAATGGGAAAAATATTTTTAAATTTCTAGGCACACTACACAATTTTCTTGGTAAGGGAACACACCCGTGCGGTCAATCGTGCACCTCGAATAGACCCACTAGTCTAGGTTCATGGTTAGATTGCATTCCTATGAGGTTGGCAATGTGGCTTAGATAGTGCCACTCTCTGTGGAGCACAATATCCTATGGGGCAATGCACAGTTTCCACTAACCATGTTCCAATTGTGCACCACCTACTATTATTCCATAATTCACCATTTTTTAAAAAAGATGCCTTGGAATGCCAAGAGATAAATATATGAACAAAAACAAAACAAATAATAGCTAAAAATTAAACCATGTATGCCATAATTTTCTTCACTACAAATACTTTTCTCCCCCAAAATATTATTCTATAGTATGATCATAAGAAAAAATGGACACTTCTCTTCAACCCAAGAACTTATCTACCATGTCTCATGTTAATAATTCTAGTGCTTTTAGAGAACTCAGAACAATCATATGGACTTACCATAGAGCACATTCTCTTGGGAATCCACAGTCTATATTGGTTTCTCAACCACACAAAAATCTTATTCCATCTCCAACTCTTCCCAATTTTACACATGAGATAGGTCAAGATTATATTTCTTTTGTAGCAAGCCATGAACCACATAATGAATTTATGTCAATAGGGATAGCAAATCTTGTATATATTCTACATTAAAAATTATGCTAGTAACCTCAAATGGACTTACATACCTTGGTTACATCCCCCCTTCTTACCAAGATTATGGGGGCCTAAGGGAGGGACCACCTTAAAAATCACTTGATCCCCAACTAAAAATTACAATCCCTAAAACCGTTGTCTAGTATATGACTTATAGAACCTCTAAAATTTCAACAATTGTTTCCTTATCCAATATACTTTATCAAAAAAATCTTTCACAAGGGTAGGTACCATCAATAATGTATCACCCACTGCTTCCAAACATAAATTAAATATACACAACTGAGCATAATTTTCCTCAAAGGGAGATAGTCTTATCATTGACTGGTTTCTTTTTTATAAGAAAATTTTACCAATCACAAATGGTTATCCCATGAGCCTCAAAAATCAAACACACTTTCATGAAGGATGTCTTCTCAAATCTGATTCTCCTGCACTATATAACCATATGTTTAAGGGTGAAATATAATAATCAACTTTATTTGGGACCTCATTTCAATATAAACGGCTTAAAAAACCATGAGGTAATATAGGTGTCCATATCTGAAAACGCTACCAATGGAACACCATGAATTCTCAGTAATTCTTGAACATACAAGGGACCCATCTCATCCACTTTGGTTGAGTTCCTGATCGGAATGAAACATGTTATTTTGTTTAGACATTAAATCACTTCCCAGATCGTGATACTTCTCTTGGGAATGTGAGGTAATCCAATGATAAAATTGTCTGATACCTCATCCCATTCCTAAGTAGGATTGGGTAAATGATAAAGAAAACTAAATGGTGTATGGTGCTCTAATTTAACCTTCTAAAAAGTATAAAACTTGGATACAATGTAATATATATATATATCATCTCATACCAAGCCACCAGAACTAATGGAATATTTCATTGAACGTCTCGGTGATCCTAGGATGAATGGATCACCAAGAATGGTGGATATCCTACAACACTACCTTTCAAAATAACAACGACACCACAAAACGACCCTTCAAATGAAGAGTCCCAACTAAAGATAATTTCCATTAAATAGTCAACTCATCATTATTTAAAAACAACATAGAATGATGAAAAAACTAATCACATGGATTCTATTTCCAAATTAGCTCCATAAGGGAGGTCATCGGCTGAATACTTTCTAGGAATGTGACTCCATTGTACTCTCTATTTTCCAAGTGAATCTGGGAAAATATCCCCATAAAAGTCCAATCATCCCTAGAACCATTTTTTTCATTCATTATAATTTCCCTACTCAAGTAATCTACTAACATATTAACATTTCTTATGGTATAAACAAGATAAAAAACAAACCCTTGAAATTACTCGACCCAACAGTACTTCATCAGATTCAAATCCATCTCAATAAAAATATTGGTCAATCTCTTACAATCTGAGTAGAATAAAAACATTTCATGAAGATGTAATGAAACAATATCTTCAATGAATTCATCACTACCAGTAATTCCATGTCATGGGTTGGATATATATTCTCTTGTGGTTATTGTTTACAAGAAACATACACCACCATGTTCTCATCATGCATCATCACATACCCATGATGCATACCTAAGGGATAAAAAATGTCATGTATCCATTTCAAAATTCCAGTATGATCAAAAAAGAGGTTGTGTTTGATCATCACGCAAGCTACTCAAACTATTCTTGAAATTATGTTATCCATTAAAACATTACATATTTTTGAGTAAGTTTGGTCATGGGTGATGTACCGAGAGATAAATCTAAAACAAACTACCTATAATACAATGCCAAGACCAAAATTCTCAGGATATTGAAGATGTTCCTCGATTTTGACCATGAAATCACTACACTAATCTTATTGGGGTCTACTAAAACAACATGTTAAAAGACCACATGGCCTTGAAAATTTATTTCCCTAATCCAAAAGGTACAATTAAAGATCTTACCATAGAGATAGTGATTTTGAATACTTACTAGAATGATTATCAAGTGCTTCTCATGCTCTTTTTCTATCCCGAAGTTAACAATAATTTCATCAGAAAACAACACAAAAAATGTGTCGAAGAACCAATGAAACACTATATTCATATGTGACATGAAAACCGTTAGAGCACTATATTACCTGGATGGCCTGAAAAAATACTCAAAGTGGTCATACCTGCTTCAGAAGGATTTTTTAGGAAATCCACCAATCTGAATATAACCTGATGGGACTTAGAATATAAGTAGATTATAAAGAACTACCTTTCCCCTTGAGCTGATCTAAAAGATCATTATTACAAGGTATGGGGTATTTATTCCTGAATTTTTCACTATTCTGCTTCTCATAATCCATATAAAACTGAAGAGATATATTTCCTTTCATTTAAAATATAACTGGGGCTCTTATGGTTTGAAAATACTGTGAATTAATCCTTTGGATTCAAAATAATTTAGTTGATTATTTAATTTAGTCAATTCAGTGGGGACTATATAATATGAGGGAATATATATTTGTTGTGTTTGCAATTCCAAATTGATGTTGAACTCCATTTCCCACCCTAGTGGAAACCCTAAGAAACCATCTAGGAATAACTATGGAAACTCATTCACCACAAAAGAAAATGAATCCTTAGCACATGTATCTTTATCCTCCTACAAGACAGATGGGACCTAGAATACTAGATTTCCCAAATCCAAAAGTGGAGGTCTAGCGTGTCCTGACTGAGGATCCCATTAACCATGAAAAACATGATAACTCCCAATAGGTTCCATGAAGCTCACTCACTGGTGATAGAGGTTGATGTCCTCCTAAAAACACACCATCAACTCTATAAAGTGGATAACAATAATGTGGTACATTTATAGATCTAGGAAAATCAATTCTAGATCAACCCCTTAAATGATGAGAGTGTAAGATGGATGCCTAAAACACAAATATCTCATATTAAGAAGATTCATAAAATTCTCCATTTCTTACGGCATGGTCTCAGTTGGAAAATTTTAAAATCCATAAGGTGGAAAAAATAACAGAATTAGAAGCACCAATTTCAAATAAAGAAACATCTATATAAGATGATATAAAAACAAAAAATCAAAACTTTTCAGGTCCTTCACCTAATTATATAGGTTCTTGATCCATTGCACAAAGGCAATTCATCTCTTTCTGGCCCTGAAAACCACTACTGTCATGTGGATCTACCTTAATATGAATATGTCTTATAGTAGATCCTAGCCTACCACCACACCCACCAGACTAATAAATCATTGTCCTTGATTGCTTTGATTGGATTTTAATTCTTCTAGAGTATGAAGAGCCTGCACCACCCACATAAGAGTGTCAAACTCTACAAAAGAGCTACAAATTATCCATTAGTCCACACATATGTAAAGGTCTGGGAGGGGCTAAATACGCTAACTACATGTTCCCCGACATTCCACAACAATGGTATAAGACTAATCAAATATTTGAAGCCACAATTAATAATGGTCGGGAATAATTTATATAGATACCTCCACCTTATTATCTTACTCATATCTCTTCCTATTTATTTAGATGAACAATAGATTCCCTATCCCACTACTAAAACTATCCTAGAAAATTCATACATTCCACTCTCATCAACCCCAATCCTCAGATATTGATCTAAAACCTTATCATATGTCTTCAACTTAGACAAGAAGACTTGAGATCATATGTTTGAAAGAAATCCCATTTGAAACCATTAATCCTTTAGCTTATGATTGGAAGCTACCATGGATGTGAGTCAAACCAACCCCACAAATCAGTTGAAATACTCTATCATGGTTTGATCCCCCTAGTGGAGATCCAAAAACTCTCAGGTATTGGTGAAGGATAAGGTCATGGGGAAATAATACTCATTGAATAGGAAAATAAAATCATTCATACCAATATATTCATGCATCTCTACCTAAACCACTGAGTTCCACTTTCTACAGATGGTACATTCCAATAAGAACATTGAAAATTTCACCTTAACTATCTTATGATTATCGTGAAACCCATAAATCCTTTAAATATTATCAATACATTCCTCAGATTCCTGGGGATCCACAATACCTTTAAGGGAGGAGGCATGTTCTTGTAAAACATTAATACATTGTCCCTTCTGAAACACGTTTCAACTTCCTTTTATTGAGTAGGACAAGATCCCTACCCCATATCCAATTCCCATACATCCCAAACCACTAATTAAACTATTCTCTAATCAGCTAGAGAGGGAGAACCCTCTCTATCCACTTCCTCCAGTTTCATAAAAAGCTTCTAGGGAGGCATGATGCAACAACCACCATAAAACATAAGGAAACCATCAACACATTTCCATATAATTTTCTACAATAAATCCTTTAAGAAATTATAAGAAACTAAAACCAAATCCTTAGAAAGAACAATAAAAATAAAAACAACTTCATACTCATTTGGTGTCCATGAATAGTCTATAACAAATATGTCTCACCGAAAAGATGTCTCAAACCAATTCCTAATAATCCCATGATGATCTGGGTCCAATCATAAGGTGTGATGTCCAAGAACCCCACTCACAACGGGAAAATCCATCCCTGATAGTCCTAGATATTTTCAATCTAGAGTATCCCAAATATCATGACCCAAAGAAAAGGAGAAACTTTCCTAGATACTATTTTTTCTTGAACCAAACAAGGCTGTCATCCAACCTAGCACTCGAACTCGCCTGTGGAAAGGCCCAAAGGGAATTCCTGTTACTTGTGGGGTTGAAACTAGTGTCTGGGAATTAGACATTACATCATTCGGAATTAATTATCCCATAATAATCAATTAGAAACATCCCACAATTATAACACATCATATCATAAATAATAACTATAACCAAAAGAAATAAAACCATCATAGTTAAATTGTTTAAAACATTATCCAAAAACCAAAATACTAAAATCGAGAGGGGAAAACACCACATAACTAAATCTCCATGAAAAAAGATGTCAAAAATTTTCCTGCCACCACAACCAACATATGTTAGATATGATCACTAGAAACTATATCCACCGTCACAACCGCAAAACATCATTCATGTAATAGGGTAAAATATAACATTGTCTATATACAACCGAAGTTATTTGCTGAGTGTGAGGAAAATCATTGCAGGATGCCACATAAAAAAATTAAATGACATAACATTATAAAAAAAACCAATATTTTTTTTATAAAAAGGAAGGAAAAAATATTGAAAGATTTGTTTATGAAATTGATGCAGGAAAAAATATGCCAACAAGTTGAAAAATAGGCATATCATCATATGAGAACCGTGGGGAACCCCTAAGGCAGTAGGGTTAGTGGGTTGCTAGGATAATCATAACTCGGTGATAAGAATAAACCAGAAACCATAATGTTATTATGCATGATAAAATATTGGTGAATGTATCCCACAATTTTGTGGTCTCTGATTATCAACTTATGTTTTCAGTGTTATAGTGTCAATCCATCTTGGGGAACTGAGACATAGCCCCACTGGACTACCTAACTTACTAGACATAGTCTTCATAACCCTATTAACAAGGATTAACATCATTATCCATCACATTTAGTACATCACATGAATCAAATCTTACACATAAAAATATCTAACAATTAAAAAAAACATGAAAACCCACCATTTTCAAATGGAAAATCATCACTTAACCCTTACGCGCACCAAAACCATTTGAAGAAAAGTTTTTCACCAAACAAAAAATAAATAGAACCAATTTAGGAAACATATAAAATTTATCAAACAAATACATAAATGATAAAGCATGGAACCAATTATCTTTTTCTTGGAAACCTCCAAAATTTGGTGGAAAACCACAACCTCACCACAAGGATACCCTGTATAGACATTATCATACCACAAACATCAATATTCACCCTAGGAAATAAATATTGAACCCTCATTATGTTATCCAATCCATTGGAAGAAGAATAAACAAAAATATAAGGATAAATAAACTAAGAAAAATAAAGAAACAAGAATAAGATATGCTTACTTGAACTACTGAAAAATGACATATACCCACAGTTCAAAATTGTGGGTATAGTCCCCAAAACCATGGGTATTGGATATACCCACTATTTTTGGAACCATAGAAAACTGAGGCATTAATATATATCCACGACCCATACCCATAAGTTTGAAAATAATAGTTATCCCTTGTTTCACTTCCATATTCCACTTTATAGCCTTATGACCACATTTTTAAAAATATGGGTATAAATATTAGAAAAAAGAGGACAGGGATTTTTTAACCTATGACCTGCTCATCTACCACACAGTATCACACCAGCCATGATTCTCAACTTATGAGTATATATATCTAAAACTGCTTAAAAATATTAATCAAAAGTGTTTATATTCAAAAAAACCTATCAGAGTGTTTCGAAGATGGGTCCTACACTTCAAACTCACTGCACCTGACCACTCTAGCTATCGAACCTATATTAATATATATCTATATTTACATATATATATTAATATAAACCGTCTATAAAAAATGAGTTGCTTCAAGTTTCAAACACTCAACCTCCACTCCACCGTTAAACCCACTCCCACTAAACCAAATCCACTTATGGTTATATATTTAGATTATCTTATATATATTTATAAAATGTCAGTGTGAATAAAATGTTCTGTGCGGGTTTCAAACCAATGCCACTGCTATACCGCTAAACTACCTTACCACTACACCAAATGCACATATATTTATAAAAATATATATTATCTTATATATCTATTCGTAAAATGTGGGTATAAATAAAAATCAATGTGAGAGTTTTGAACCAGGGCCGTTTTTATGACACTGAACTCCCTTACCACTATACCAACTACAATTATGTTTAAAAATACATATATTATCTTATAAATATTTTTCTCATGAAAAAAATAAGGGACCCTTTACCCATGTAATTTATGTACCTTGGGTATAAAGTTATATAATGAAGTCTATACACACAGTTCCTGAGAACCGAGGGTATTGATTTCACTTATACCCATTGTTCGGTTTAACCATAGGTATAGATTTTCCTATAGCATTCCAGTGAAATATTTTGGCTTCCCACATTTAAGTGTGAACGCTATACCCATAGGTTAGCAAGAACCATGGTTATATGTCATAAAATGACTCTTATACCAACAGTTCATGAAAATCGTGGGTATAGGTGGGTTTATACCCACGATTTTTGGAAAAAACAAGGGTATAGACACATTTTCCAATAATGTTGATGAGTTATTGAAGATTCCACAACAAATCCACTAAAAATGGAGGTTCAAGGGAGACAAGAGGTATAAGGAGAGGCACATAGTGAAGGAAATCCTAAATGGGGTAAGCCAATGAGGTATTTGAGTTAAAATGGGGAAGGAAAAAAAATGATAAAATAATCATTTTTAATGTTATGGGAAATCTAAAAGGTTTTCCTGAGGATGGAACATGTCGGTGGGGTTGACCGTGTGCCTCAAGCAGACCCACTAATTTGGGCATACATGTATCCCGCATTCTTGTGTAGTACGCTATGTGGCATGGATAGTTCCATGTTCATGGGTGGATGATTTTATTTTGGCTGAATCATGGTTTCTGCTAACTATTTTTCAACCATGCATCACCTGTTATCGGTCCAAAAATCACTATTTTTCAGAATATACACCCAAGAAATCTAATAGATAAATATAAGACAAAAAATAAAATAAACAATACCTAAAAATGAAATCATATATGTGAAACATATTTTATAGGATACCCCACAACATCCTTCATGGAATTTATAGATACCACATGATCATTTTGGTCTACCCATTCTAGAGGTGGATAACCCCACCATGTTCCCATGTGTTCTCAACAATAACACCACCAAATATTATAGTATGTATGTAAAATTCGAGGAAAATTTTGAAACTAATTTATCTTTTATCTATTTTTATTGATGAGGAAATCATTTTTAGCACACTATGGGATACGAAACATAATTTTTTTTTCTATATTTTCATCATATTTCTTAGTAACATTGTTTTCTTCCCCTTAATTACCTATTTGTCAGTCATCTAAAACATAAATATTGTTGATTCATGTATTTATTAGAGATACATTATTCATTTATTTATTATTTTTACCTACCAATTATTCATGTTAGATATTGATTAACCCATATTCGTTAATTTTTTTATCTTGTATAGGGATTTTGTTTCTAATAAGTTTTGTAGGTAGCACAATTTTACCATCATCATCCCCCAATTTCTCCAAGGGAATGATTTCCAATACAAGGATCTCTTGATTCTTAAATTTAAAATTCATTAATTGATATTTCAAATCTATTTATGACTCTATTTCTATTTCTCCCATGTTACATTCAAAAATAGTATATATAATATCATTTTAAGTGTATCTGAGTCATTATTGAGCTTTATTGTCTCTACACTCAGATTTTTTTTCTTGTTTTCATTAGTCTTGCTGACATTTTTTCAATGAAATCATGATTGAACTTGAAATATCACTACACCCATTTAAATAAAAGATATTTTTTGGTTTGAGATTTTTTAAATCCTATTCTTTCCCATTTAAAATTTTAGCATGACTGTTGAGTTGATTAATTTAATTATATGTCATGATTATTTCAAGTGTGTTTGATTTACCTGTTACTAGATATTAGGTCATGAATGACTGATATTTATTTTATATACTCCCATTACTATTATAATTCTTGACCAACATATTATTATTATTTTTTCATCATATTTATTGAAAGGAAATTTGGGAACATAAACCTATCTGAACATATATTGATATATTATATAATGTATGATATAAAAAATACACCATTAAAATTATTAAGGAAATCGTTGATGCGCTAATTATCTGAATACCCACATATAAATATATCCTTATTTAACCTATAGAATCAATTAATTGAATTTTGATGATAAAATGTTTCAAACCTAATATCCCTTCCAACTTAACTCATTGTGCCATGTAAGATTTTATTTCAAACAATTGTGGGGGATTTTTCAACTCTACCATACATGTGATTTTATTACTGAGGAGACATATGGTGGTATTTTACAAGATTTAAATGACTTGGTTCATGATTACTTTCATAATTTTCTATGCATACCTTATTTTAAATAATAATTATAATATAAAAAATGGAGTGTGTATTATGAGGGTAAAGAATCACTATTCTCAATCTGATGATTCTCATGATATAATACATGTGGTTATCTAGTGGATGTGGGACCCATCCTGAGCTAGATTTTTGAAAAATAAATAAAATGAAATAAATAAATGAACAAGGAACATTCTTTGTGTTTTCTTAACATATTCCTGGAACCACCATAAGTTGTTTGGAGCATGGAGACATTTTGGTCACAGATGAGTTTCTTTACTGAACTGTTCACGATTACCATATATTATTCAATAGAGATTATTCTCATTTTTAATATTATTTTTATCATCTACCCACATTCCTCCAGCCTTAGAGACATTTGATCCTTATTTATTCATCCTCCATGATTATGATTGTATTTTTATTTTTGGAGTGGATATATTACAACCAATGTATGCATATGATTAGGAACACATAATTAGTGTATGATCATAGATCCAATTTAATTTTACCTTGAGTGATGATAGAAAATTCACTGTGAGATAAATCATAACATGGGCATAACATTTGAGGAATAGTTGATAAAGTAAAATTAATAGAATAATGATTCTAAATAAAGAACATAGCTATGAGGTATGACAACATTTCTCTATGGGTTTGATTCTGGAGGACTTGATTTTCCCACTTGCACATAGTATTATTTGGTTAGTTTTTAGACATGTTTTCTATTTTAAAATTGGTTAAGATGGAATCCCTATTGGGAAGATTTTTTTTAGGACAGTAAATATTTCAAGCGTGGGTTCAATTAATAAGTTAAATTCAAAAATATTTTTTGGATAAATTAATTTAAGGTTAAATCATGATTTATTCGATAATACACTAGGTTTTAGGATTTTTCAAAAAATAGTAATCCAAACTTAAAAGAAGGAATGGATTTAAAATAAGAAAAACAACATTACATGACAATAAAGACATATTTACGATGTGTATTCGTTGAGTAGACCACTTACTAGCTAATTTTCTAGAACTGAATACCTTTGACATGAAGTTGACCAAGTAAATGATGTAAATCCCATTTAGGAATCATGAATCTTTTAAACTCCAAACCTGATAAAGATACATGACATGAACTAATTACACAACATTAGAAGTTTGAAACCTGAATCCCACTAATGACACAAGCCATGAAATATTTCAAATCCAAGATCATCAATGTTATTTGAAGATTTAAAGTATTTGGCATGAAACCCATTTAAACATCATGAATTTTTAAGGAATGAAGTCGCATAAATAAGTTACATGGCATGAGTCATTTACACAATGTGAAAAAGTCAGCTCTATAAATAATAAGTCACCCTCAATGTGGAAACGAGTTAGATACACACCCAAACAATTTTTCTTTCTTCATTATTTCTTTATTTTTTTATTCCCAACTTATTTTTATTACATTATTTTAATTTTTTAATAATTATGGTTCTACAGCCTACGATTTCGAGACTCGTTTATAATGTGTTGGTGTTCCAACATTCCTATTTGAAATCTGATTGTCATGCAACATCAATTGTCAATTTTTTATTCATTTTTCAATCATTCAAGTAGTATTTAATTGATTTCACATTGTCTCAATCATCGATTGAATTTATTTAATCTATTTATTCATTATGTTGAGAATTTTTTCAGTTTCCATAAATTCATTTAATACAATCATGGTTGGATAATCCTTTTGGGGTTAGGGTTTGAGAGTACGGGTGTATTTAAACATAATGAATTTAATGTTCAAAACATGTCAACCATATGGATAGTATTTATATTAAAAAAATTTAATCTATTTATTTTTCTTTACCCTAAGCATGGGAGATGTAATTGAAGGACCTTGACCTAGTTTTAGTTGAGCGAGTTATGACCAATAACATGTGATACATTCTCCCTTGAGGCTAAGGTTATTGAACCTTGGTTGTTAACTATATCTCTAAAAAATAATAGTTTCATCTTAGGTAAAACAAATTGGTTTTACCAAAACCAAATGGTGACATTTTCACAACATCACAACCTAAGATATTGTATTATTTCTAGCTAGATCTAGGATTATTCGTTTTCATAAACCATTATGTTGAACCATATCCATTTTCTCTTTCCTAAATTAAAAACCAAACTACATAGTGTTATAAAAGTCATGCCTAATATAAATCATGAGGGGTACTTCCAATAGAGTGTTATTTCTTGGTTTTATGCCTCCCTGATATCCCTATGGGTTTCACCCCACACTTTTACTCAACTACACATTTGTAGCTGAGCATATTTGGGGAAATATAATTCTACTCTGATAAACGCTCACACATAATCAACAACAGTATGTCGAACTATCAAAAATGAAAACATGAAATATTCATAAATAAATATATTATAATAAATTGAAATGGATTTATCAGATAAAAATAAAATAGTTTCCACAATGTAAATTCAAGCTTAAGTAATCCCCCAGAACGGTTGTCGCCCGGAGGCCTTGGTGGTGTGTGGTAGTGTTCGGGCGTTGCAGTGCGGTTGTAGTGTTTGTGTGGTCTCGAAGGTGCTCATGTTGGTTAAGGTGGCATCATCTGGGATCATGCCTTGGTGGATATAGAAGTTGGTCTTTCTCTCCCCAAGAGTCTTCCGACTTGCAGATGGTGCCTGTGTGTGGAGTGAATCTTCTTTGGCTACTGTGGAAACAAGGCGAGACATCTCTTAGATCTTGTTTCCATGGCTAGTTGAGCGGGACTTCTAGGTGTGTGGCACATATTCTGGCTTGTCAAAATGTGGATCTAGTCGCATCAATGCGGACATATGATTATGGATCTCTGGTGGCATCTACAATGCAGGTATACGCTCTAGTATGGATTTTTTTTTCAATTTGGTTCTTTGGATTCATGGTCACCTCCTACTGTCGTAGGTTTTTCTTCGGTCTTGCTGTGATCTGGTCCACCTAGTAGTCAACGGTTTCTTTGTTGGGTTTTCTAGAAACATTTTCTGCATAACATGATTTTCTACATTTTGGTTGTGGATATATTGGATTAGAACCATTTCTGGTGCTGGTTCTTGAATTTGGGGCATTGGATGTTATGGTTTGATTTGGGAAGTGAATGCTTTGTGGTTATCACATGTTGGTTTCTTTTATGGGTTTACTGTGGTGGTGGATGGTTTGGTTGTGAGTCATTGCTGGTGTGGTTTTTTGGTTCTATTATGAGGGTTTTCATGTTGGTTGTGCTTTATGGTGTTGTGGAAGTGCTGTTTGGGATACAGATTGGCTCTTGTCTTGGATACTGGCAATTATATTCCCTTGGTTGTGCTACTGGGAGAAATATACTGAAATGTTGAATGTTGTTTGGCTAGAATTTGAGGAAGATATTGTTATTGTTTTTTCTTATGGTGGCTATTTAGTAATGGATACTGACCTGCCTAGTATGATGGCGTTGGTTGATGCAGGAGCTGGTGTTTTTAGCGTTGTAGCTGGATTGGGTGTGAGTCGGTGTGGATGATGGATATTTGTACTATTTCGTGGTGTTGGATATTGTCTTTCCTTTGGGTGTTGCGGATATGATACTATTTGGTGATGGTTGCTGCTTCAGTACGAGGTGGAAAAGGTGGGACTTAGGACTTTGATGCTTGTGGTTATGTGATGTTGGTGGTGCATATGATTGGAAAGGGGGCGATGGATGATGAAAATGATGCTGTGAGATGCCGGTTGTTGTTTGGCTGGGATATACTGGTGGAGATGCTTATGTTTTTCTTCTTTTTCTTATTTGGTCTATCTTTTGGTTTTTTTCTTTGGACTTTTGGGTTTCGTGGGGGTTTACAGGGTTTTTTTTGGGTGTGGGTTGTTTGACCCCTCCCCTCCCTTGTCTGTTGCATCTTTTTTTTTTCTAATAAATTGGGGGGTCATAAATAGACTGACCCTCACATATTCCTTTCCCTTCCCGCAACTGTCATATTTCTTTGTACACATTTAAATATCAGTTATAAAAACTATAAGATTATAGGAGGGATTAATGGTATTGAATCATAGGTGGGATTAATGATATTGAAAGGGGTCACTCGTCACAATGGGATAATATATTAATTCAAATAGATATGTAACTTCATATATCACTAATATTAATTGGAATAAAATGTTAATTACAAAAACAATGTTCTTTAATAAAGAGGAGAAAGAGAAGATCCCTTAATAAATTTTAGCATATAAAAAGATTTTGTAAATGATATAGTGAGAGAGGATAAATTATATATCATTATTAAGATATAAATTTCTAAATATATTGACCATTATAAATTCATTAAAACGCATAAAATTGATATGAATAAATCTAAATACAACGAAGGGGATTGAATTTAAATGTAGATAGAGAGGTCTCTTGCCTCGAGAGGGGGGTTCTAAAATATTAGGAAGAGATTATTAGGAGATTGGGGGTAGCCTTAGAAGGAATATATAGAGGATATTATAGAATAAAAAAGTTATCCAATGGTTTTTGTTGAATAGAAATGGGATAGAGGGTGGGTTTATATATGAAAAGAGACTGGAGTTCTTTATTATTTCCCAATCAAAGGTTTTGGAATCTATATAATAAAAAAAATGAAAACCATAAATCTTTAAATGATTTTTTACAATAGTTTATAATAAATGGAAATTATATTAATCATTTTATAAGGATAATTTCTAAAATCATTAATATATTACACTTGGGGATGTGGAAGTGAGTTATGTTTATAAGAATTGTTTTTTCAAAACCATAAAATATAATATAGTTTTTGGAGGATTCATAAAGGATTTATAAAATTAATCAAAAAACCTAAAAAAATTATTTTAATGGGGAAACATATATTTAGTCATTTATAAAATTTATAGAATTTATTACATCACATTTGGGTCATTATGATGTCATAATACAAACTGTATATTTATACAGTATTTAATTTTTACATAAAAAAACTGTCTTTATCAAAAAATTATAAAAAAATAACTATTGGTTAATTTTGATTTTATGATTCCAAATATAATAATTTTTAAATGAAAATATTTTTTTAAATATGTAATTTTTTAATTTTAATCATGAATTGACATTTATTGATAAAAATGGATTTTTTCACAAAATAGTTTTTAAATTCTTATAAAAAAATACATTTGAGATTAAAAAATTTATATTTCCATTTATATTTAATAAAAAATATAAAGTTTTATTGTTTTTAAAATATATTCTAATCATAAAATTCCTGAGTTCCATGAAAATGACATCTTAATATAAATTACATGTTACACAAAAATATAATATGTACTTTATCATATAAAACTCAGAATCATTTATAACGTAAGAAATATAAGAAGTAAATATAACCATTATTCAATTGAAAAAAATATTAATATTAATATTGTTATGGTGTTGATATATATCACATTATTACACCAGTACACATGGAAAGATTAATGTGTGTGAATATGATATTTTTATTGTGTGGTTTAGTGATTATTGTTTTGGTCGTGATATTTATGAGAATGAACTTCACTCATAAATTATTTCAGTCATGCTTTAGTTTTTAATTATAAACTTGACACTGGTCAAGGGAAAATCCCGATCATGTGATCTACCAATAAATCACTAATAAATGAGATTTATAGTGTATGATCCTATGCGTCGAGGCCATCACATCATTTGTCAATGTCAATTGAATTTATCAATAACCTATATTTATAATGACTATATGAACACTATTAAATGGAAATATTATTACTGGTGATGACTCTTAATGGTATTTTAAATTCAATATGGTATAATATTATAAAAAATAAAATATGTTCATATGTTTTCAATAGAAATAATACAGAATAATGAATTTATTTTAAAGGGAAATTTTTTTTATATATATTTGATTTCTTACAATCTATCCCATTGCAAAATTAATCCCTCAAAATGTAAATTTCATAAAATAAAATAGACAAGGTTACGGGTATTTCATAGACTCCTATGGTTCCCACATCACTTTTTCAAACTCGTGGATCCTTTAAAACACAATGACTAGGTGAATTTCCATATTTTATAGAAATATTTCTCTAAAAGATAATATATTCATCAACTAATCTTCATATGAAACATCATTATCTAATGTTATTACCTTTAGATTAATCACATGTTATGGGTATAGTATGTACTACCTCAAAAAGGATTCATGGAATGCATTATGTACCGGATATAGGATAGGTGGGAGTGCTAGTCGGTAGGGCACTACTTCGATGTATATTGGAATAAGATTTCCATTCTTACCAAACCTCGTGAATTTTATCCATGAGAATATAGGGAGGAATACCTTATATCAGACCTCATCCCTCAGGTATCATCCATAATTATCATCTTATCTCTTCTAGAAACTCTAAGTAGCCCTGATGTTCAACTGAATGGTCGTGACCTTTTCCACCATTTCCTCAACCATTTCTCGGACCAACAATTTTCATTCGCCAACTTCATCCCAACATGTAGGTGTTCTACACCTCTTCCGATAATGGGATTCACATGTATCCATTTGGATGATTGAGTGGAAATTATTATTGTATGACAACACGGCCAATGTAATATGTTGATATCATCCTCTTTTGAAGTCCATTGAGAATGTTCCCAATATTTCCTCGAGTGTATGGATTTCCACTATCATTGGCCATTATTGTTGGGATGATAAGTCATGATGAAGTTCAACTCAATATTTATAGAACATTATAGACTCTTCTAGAACATAAAGGTAAATCATGTGTTTCAATCATATATAATCGAGAGTAATGTTCCATACAACCTTACCACTTCTCTAATGTCTATTTTTCATGTTGATCTAGTTAAAGGTCCTATAGGTTTTCAAAGATGTGAGAAGTATTTCAACTAAGATCCTCCGAAAACCATATAACATTATTTCCAACGCATTTCATCAGAAGATCAATGAAAAATTCTAAGGATACATTTTCCAATTTCCTTGTGGGTGTAGGCAATTTTTGCATTATCCTGTAGGATTTTTTTGCCTTTATATTTCACTTGCTAACATATAAGACACCATGATATATATTCTACAATATCTTTCTTCATATTCTACCAGTAATAGTTCTCTCATAGATCATGATATATATTTTTTATCTGTTTATTTATGGAGAAAGTGGAGCGACGTGAATCATCCAATAGATCATTATTTAACATAGGATTTTGTGGTACACATTATCATGAACCAAATTTTAGAAATCCTTCTTTAATAATTGTTAAATCTGAGGATTTACCATTTCTAATAGCTTCCACTATCTTTAGAATTTCAACACCATCCCTTTGATCCTGATTTATATTTCTCAAAAGAGAAGGTTGAGAAATTATTTATAAAAGAATTGATGATTTTACTTCTTTTATGATTCCCATTTCATTATTTTTCAAGTTTATGAATATTGGATCCTTCTAAATTCTCAAAAATGATAAAATTTCATGATCCATTCTACTTAAGGAATATTACACATTATTTAATTTCATGGGATGATAGTGTATTGATCAGTCATAGTCTTTAATCAACTCTAACCATCTTCACTGGAACATATTTAGATATTTCTGTGTGAATATATACTTGAATTTTTTTGATCAAAATATATTTCACAATTCTCTTAAAATAGATAAAACTACTGTAATTTCAAAATGATGATTTATATATCCAAATCCAAATAATATTTTGGGTATTTCATTTCGTGAATATTTAATTTCAATTAGGTATAGGCTACCACTTTTTCCTTTTCTATTAGTATATAGCCTAATCCCTTATTCTATGAATCTTTGTATACCATGAAAAGTTCCCAACTTTTTGGTATCATAAGTAAAACTATAGTGATGATCATATTTTTCAACTCATTGAATATATCTTAACAATAATTATTATAAACAAAATTGTCTCCCTGTCAAGTTATCTATGTAAGAGGGTTTTAATGGTTCCATAGATTTTGGACTCAAAAACCCTTAAATTGCTTATATCTTTAGTGGTTACACAGATATCCCATTTCTTATGATAACATTCCACAAGAATAATACTTACATCAACTAAAAATAACATTTTCTACGCCTTCAATAAATATTATCCTTTTTTAATTAATATATTAAGGTTATTAGATGCTTCTCGTGTTCCTCTGTTATTTTAAAGTATATTAGAATATTGTCTTTAAAGACTACTGAAATTTTGTCAAGGTAATTTCTAAATAATCTAGTAACTAATTCCTTGATTATTTCTATAGAATTAGTGAGTCAGAATGGAATAATAATGAACACATAGTTTCCATACCATTTATGGAAAGCATTCTTGGGGATATTATCCTTTCTCATGCTTACATAATAATACCTCATCCAAATATCCACTTGAGAGGAGCATTGGGTTTCATGTAGATGATCAAAAAAGTCATCAATCCATGGTAGATGAAACATTTTCTTTATTTTTATCTTTCTGAGCTCATGAAAATCAATACAAAGGCTCATCAACCAATCCTTCTTCTCAACAAAGAGGATTGGTGCACCGAAATATGACTCAGTTGGGAGTATGACTCTTTTATTCAAATTATAATGTAGATGCTTATTTAACTCATCAAACTCCACAACCTCCATTCTATATTGATTCTTGGATATTGGAAAATCACCATATATAATCTCGATTAAAAATTTATCCTCTTGTCTATGGAATATACCATGAAATTAATTTCTAAACACATCTGTTTGTTACCTCACAATGTTTATTTCTTCAAGGATGTTATTTTCTTTATCATATCATATAGATACACTTTTTTTACAAAAAATAATATCCATTATTGAGATATTAGTGCTAAACAAGATTCATCCTCCCCCTTGTAATTGTAATTAATTAGATGTATATTCATGATATGGAGATTTATTTTCATCCCACCACAAATTATATTGTCTCTATGTAAGGAAATCGAATACATACCCATGAATATATGAAATTCCAATAAAGGAACTATCAAAATATTACCTCAGAAGTACATACAATAAATTTTGTCATGGGGGGATTTATATACTTATGATTCAATAATTTCCACATTTACCATTTTAATCAACAACTCCAGTAAAATTATTTGTGGTAGTGTTTTAATAGTTCTATTAAAATTTCATGATTCGAAGGAATGCATGGAATAGTGGAAGGAAACCCTACATTTCACTTTTTCATTTTGGTTCTAGTCATTTAACTCATCCAAAATAGGCATGGAAGGAGAATTGTCAGACTATTAAACAAATAAATATGAAACCAATAAAATTAATGGGATAAAATATAAGTGACATATATTCTTTCACCTATGATTTTATAGGCTTAAATTTATGTTATCCATGATCTATTTCCAAATATAACCTTTTGTGGGAATTATTGATCACGTAATAATGGGTTGTATGAGTTTAAGAGTTTAAAAATTAATATTCCTCAAGAGTTTAAAACCAGGTGCACAAAAATTCCTATTGTCTTGCACAAAGTTATGATCTAGTCTAGAACAATGTTCTATTCAATGGATAATTACCCATTGGTCCCTCTATGTCATATCCACATCAAATTTTACTATACATACAATGATTTATTTTCTTGGTAACCACTTACACTATATATTAGGGGTTCTTGTGGGTCCCACCACACTAAACCCTCCCATGGAAGGTTTGGTGGGTGTGGGCCCCACCTCTAACTTCCCCTTTGTAGGATTAAATCCACCTTCCTTAGATAAATTTGTACATAACAAAATTTATCTATTTTATTCTAAATCCCCATTTATTAAACCTTAACCTGCTCAAAATGCAACTACGACAAAGGTCCCCCTAAGCAATTACTGGCGCCGTGAGTTCATCGGTGCCCTCATATTTCAATTCCGACCACCAGTTCAAAAGATAGAAAACCACACTCGTTCGTTCACTGAATGTACCCGAGCTAAACTTCGGAAATTGATTCCGGGCACACTGGGCCTCGGAATCAGGTGCTGTTAAAAACCGCGCACTCGCAAAATTCAAAATAAATTATGAAAAAAATTTCCTCAAAATTTCCGGGTCTTATATTACTCCCACCTTAGGGCTTTGCATCCTCGTAAAGCTACAACACAAAACTAGGGAAACTAAAGGAGGTACCGAGCACGCATCTGAGCCTTCCTCTCCCATGTTCTCTCCTAGAGGTTCCAGTGCTGCCAACGAAAGCACACAAGAGGAATCGACCATCCCTGTAGGACCCACTCATGTCGATACTCAATCTCTATTGGAACCTCTTTGCATGTCTCCCTGTCATCGACGTCCAACTCCCTGTGGTCGATGATGTAAAGTATTGTGTACGTATCTCTTCAGCTGAGATACGTGGATGTCATCATGCACCCAGTGCAACTGAGGTGGAAAGGTCAAGTGGTGAACCACCACGCCTACCCTGCTAAAGACCTATAAAGGTCCGTTGAACCTCAGACATAACTTTCCACCTCAGCCACATCTCGATAAAACTTGTCGACCTGAGACCCGTATAAGGATGTGGTCACTATCCTTAAACTCTAGAGGCCTCCATTTCCTGATTAGAATTGAAACTCAAAACTCCTGCTACCACGAGAGTAAGATTGACCGACTCAAGAGTGATCGACCACACCCTCCTATGCATGAGTTTACTCTGTGCTGCCTGAGGTTTCCTTTTCATCGACCAAGGAAAACCCATCCCAACATTGAAGATAAACCACAACCTTTTTCCCTAATACAGTCAATCTGGGTAAGAACTGTGAATCCAATCCATACCCAAACCAACTTCATAAGTCCTCGACTGTGCCACCATGATATTCCAACCGAAACTCTCACCTCGAGGGTCAGATCACACTATCAGTGTAAGTGTGATTATCAAGTCTCCTCCCAAAGGTATCTTCAGACGTGAGGGTGAAGCCAACGGCTTACCAGAAACTCTAGGTTTGGGACAAGATTCGTGGAAGAAAGGAATGATTCGTATCAACGTCTGTTGTAACGACAGTTAGAGGTGGACACAAACTGTCCCTCAAATAATTCTTAGAGCCATTGGGTCACACTCCTTGACCGCATGCACCTACTCCTTTTCCCTGCCCTCCATCTCCCTGAACCTGGTGGGGATAACAAAGGCGGGTGGTTGTAACATGTTGAAATGTACACCACCTCATTTTTCTCTCCTAGCTCTGCCTCCACGTCTGCAGCTCCGCAGACTCATCAGTCCTTAAGACATCTTCTTCTTGAAACATTTTACACGCCCAAGTCTCTAAGATTGGTTCCAGTTTCCTGGTTCTTACTACATTGTGTAGTCTTCATCCGCTCTTGGATGATCTGCACCTTCTCCGTCGTAGCTCATACCATCTCTGGTAGGTAGGAAATTGGCCAGCTTGGTAAGTCGGTCAATGTTCACCCTTCTTTGACTACGATCTGTAAGAGCTGCTAAGATTTATCCTTTTCTGAAAGGAGAAACTTGGTCTCGTCCCCTAGATGAACCAAATTCTTTGCCTAATATATTCAATCCTGACATGAATGATGCATTCATTCCATGGACGACGTCGTAAGTCATCAACTTTACTACCAAGAGATCCAACTGTCACTCTCGCCTCCAAGGGTCGAGTCACACTATCGGAATCAGTGTGAGGTCATTGGGTCTCCTCCAGTAGAAATCTCAAAAGTGAGGGTCAAGTCAATAGTTTTAATTGGGACCTCTTAGTATCATCAAACAAAAGGACAGGAAAGTAAGCATCACAATGATAAGTGTCTTTTATTACTGCAGCTCGAACTACAAAGACCCAAATACAATAGTAACATGGAACTAGAAGTACCAAGAACAAAAGGAATCCACTAGTTCCACTCATTTCCACCTACATCCGGGGCTCTACAACCTTGTCCACCGCTCGGCTATTGCTTAATCACCCACCGTTTCTTCTGTCTCGGTGGCTACTCCAATGCGTGCGGATCAACTGTGCGAGGAGTTAGATAGTCACGTTCAATGTGAGCCTTCATGCTGCATGCATAACACTTCCTGCTCCTCGTATGGCTGCCTCTGTTTCGTGTGCCTCACACAACCAAACATGTATCCCAAGGTCGCCCATCTGCTAGTATAGTCCTCTTGGACCTCTGCATCATCTGTCTACTGCCTACAGATGATTCGGCTGCTGATGGAAAATCCTTAGGCAATGGTAGAAACTCCTGAGCATGCTCAGAGTGTAGAGTCACTAATATAAACTCTACCCTGAAGAAGGTATCGAAGTCTCCAAAGGTGAAGGTCATCTCATTGAAAAACTAGAGCATCTGGATCTACCATCTTCCTGCTACTGCCTGAAGGAGGATAGCAGAAAAGATCACCATGAAGTCCACTGGTGTACCTACTATCCTGAAGACTCTCACCACTACCTCCAGCAAATCCTTATCCTCTTGTGGATCCGTCTCTCACCAGAACCGGGCTGGCCTCTGCCACTGGAACTCGTGCAGTGCGCTCAAGTGGCATGCATCGCCTACTGCTGGGGCTGGTGGCATCGGGGGCCCAATGTATGGTAGTACCGTTGGTGCCTCCGCTGGTAACTAAACTAAAAGAGGTCCATGTACCGAGGCCTTGTCCCTCAGCAGCCTGTCAGTACATACATCTCTTGTGGCTCTAGCTGATCATCCGTGGAAAGGCATTTTAATAGAAACAGATGTGACACAGTCAAATGATTATACCTGGTGAGATGAACTAGTTTGAGCTGTTTTAAGGGGAAACCTTTGAAAACACAAATGTAATTAGTGTTTTCGTCCACTGAGTCAGAAATCAGAAGTCAGGGTCCTTGTGTATGGATACATCGGCCATCTGCACCAACACTAGACTCCCTGAACTGAAAACCACATTGGTACCCTTAACACTATTGATTCACAAAAAAGAAATATCAGAGTTATAAGTTCTACGGTAGAAACGACTCCTCTGATACCAATTTGTCACAACCCGTCCTCGGGCCCCATGCCGTGACTACCCCAAGCCTTCATTCCATAGGCCAGGGGCTGGCGACTAGCACCAAAGGCGTAAATCCCCATAAAAATGGAAGGCATTGACTTTATAAAAGTAAACAACACAATAGAGTACAAGCGAAAGAAAACACTAAGTACAAAAAAAAGTGCTGAAATGTAAATGGGCCAGAATAAAAACCCAACTGAAACGTATAGCTACAACTGAACGAAAGTACAACATGAATGAAAAGTAGCTAGAAGAATAGAAGTAGCTCTTGGTTCATCCACCTCGAATCCTACCTGAAGGGTAGGTACATATAGCGCAGCTCTTGGATCGTCCCCCATGTATCATACCTGTAGGGTAGATACAGATAGCCTCCTCAATTCTCTCGCCCGTCAACCTCCTCCATGTACCGCCTCCTCGTGAAGTCCACCTCCGGATACTGACTCGTCATGAGGTCCACCTCCGGATAATGACTCATCGTGAGGTCCACCTCTGGGTACTGTCCAGTCCTCGAACACTCGGGCTCAGTCTACAATGTCCGTCGTCTGGAACCAACACAACGAGGTGCAGGCATATCCCGTGTAGGGGTGAGTAAAATGATACTCAGTAGGGACCCCGAGACCGTCATGGTCTCACTAAATCCAACAAGGATAACCACAAAGCAGGATCTAAACAGATAAGCCTTACTTAGGTATAAGCCCATACTTATACCTAAGTTATCAGGTAACCCATCTCAATCAGGAGGTATCACACAGATATGAAATCAATAGAGAACCACTACTTATGTATATGCCCATACATATACCTAAGTTATCAAGTATCCCATCTCAATAATGAGGAAAACACAAAGGTCATTGACTTAGCTTTAACCAGGATTTTCATTATCCAAACCGCAACTGCTGAAGAGCTCCTCCTCTATCAAGTACACTGATCCTGACACGACTTTGAGGCGATGCTCACTAACCATAGACTGATGAGGTACTCCTCATGTAGAGTACCATGGGACAGCCACACAAACACAATAGTGCTCTCCGCTGGGGTCTTCCACCCAAACACAGTAGTGCACCCCCCCTAATAGCCTGTAGAGGTACTCCTTCTGTCGAGTACCGTGGGTATGCCACCCAAACACAGTAGTGCTCCCCGTTGTGGGTCCACCACCCAAACACATTAGTGCTCCCCACTGCACTATACAAGTCACTCTGACTCGAATCAGACACGCATTCATCAGGTCACAGCCAGCTACACGGTATCTGTACTCTGTACGCTCGTCTCCAGGAGGGTCTGCTCCACGAGCTACTGTTCGATACTCCAATTATCAAAAATTCCCATGAAGAAGTATCTCAAAGTACCGTCTCGTCATAGGGGTCTCAATGCAATAGACGGCGCATCAATCGGACGCCCGGTCTGTGAGTTATCTACCTTTTTGTCATGGGGGCTCGGTTGGTTTCGTGTAAGAACCAACCCGGACGTATCTCAAATATACCCCGAACTCTCATAGGGTATACTCATAGAAACTATTTCTCAACGTGATTACCAATACCGCTAATGGTTCGCCAAATGGTCATTCGTTTTGAATGTTATCAGCTTTTCCGTTCCAGGGGCCCGGTTGTATTTCGATTACAATACAACCCAGCTATACTTCAATTGTGTCCAAACCTCAGGTGAAGTTTGTCAAAAGATCCGTCTCACTGAAAGGAATCCAACAAAGTCGACGGCACGTCAATCGGACGTCCAAAGCTCAAGTGATAAGTGTTTCCACTCCAAAGGCCCCGTTGGTTTCGGGTTCGAACCAACCCATCCATACCCAAAGTTCTCCAAAACTAGGAGTGTAATATATCGTAATGACTATCTCGATCCAAGGATCCCAAATCAAATGACGTTGAGTCGATCGGAGGTATGTCGCCCAGGATATGGGTGTTTGAATGAAACATCCCAAAAATAGGGGGTTTGGGCCTGGTTCGACCCGGCCCAATACCCCCTAGGTCGGCCCGGACTGGATCGACCCGACCCGGGTCTGGGTTCGGCCCAATCGGGCACGGCCTAGCCCGGCTAGCATGGCCCGGCCTGGCTGGTGCGACCCAGCCCAGCACGACGTCCCGGCTTGCGGCCCGGCTCGGAAGCTGGCCGAGAGGTGCGAGGAAGGGGGCCTCTGTTTTGATACGGTGGCCCCATCCGGTGGGGTATGCCCTAGCCTGCTGACCAGGGGTTTCAACCCCCCGGTATTTCCCGAAACGGCTGGCCTTTATGGTCGGCCGGTGTGGCTGCCGCGGAACCCCGGGGGTCCCGCCTCCTAGTGTGCCGGTAGCCGGCCGAGTCTGGCCCCCTCTTAAAAAACTGCCACGACCTTAGATCGCAGGTCTTATCCGACGGGCGGGACGCGATGGCACCGTGCCCCTCCGCCACGGCCCGCCCCGACCGCGACCTCCTTCGGGTTCTCCGGCGCCGCGCACCACCTCCTCCGCGGTCTACTCCGGCCGTGGTTTGTTCGCCTTCACCAGCGCGGCGCGACGGCGCCACGCACTGCCGCTGCGGCCCACTCCGGTCACGGTTCTATTCGTCTCTGCGTGGTGCTATGGAACTGCGCTGCCTTCACTTTGAAAGCCAATTTTGATAAACAAGGAAACGGGGAGGGGAGTCGGCCGTGTTCGTGCGGTCCGATCTCCTCCCGTTATGTCGATAACATTTGGCCGAAATAATATAAATATGCCAAAGCACAATCTTAAATTCACTAGAAAAGAATTTAACCCCTACCTCGTGTCATTTGTCGTTTATTGACAATATCACCAGAGGGTGGACATTGGCTCGTCGACGTCGTCGCAAGGGAGGAGATGAAGATAACGATGGTCATTGGCGTTCGTCGTTTCCTCAAAAGCCTTCGATCCGGCTTGAGCATCATTCGTTGGAGATGTGATGGATGGAGAACCGTTCTTCATCGAGGGAGGGAGTCGTTCTTTGTGGGAGGATGAAGTTCTTCATGAAGGAGGAACTTCCTCCTTTCATCACACAAAGGCTCTCCTCAAATTCTCCCAAAATATTTTCCAAGAAAATATTTCATTAAGACCCATTTATTTAAATGATCACCATGAAATTCAAAAAAAAAGTCATCAGGTGTGACAAAATTAATTAATAAAGTTATTAATCACCTTACTTGGCTCACTAATCTTAGGAGGTGGAGAGGCTCCCCTTTAAGAAGGGAAGTTGTGAATTAATTAACAAGGGATAATTAAAGAGTTCAAGGGGAGTTATGGGGATGTGAGGAGTTAGGGGTTCGTGTGGCTCCCACCACACTAAACCCTCCCATGGGAGGATAGGTGGGTGTGGGCCCCACCTCTAACTCCCCCTTTGTAGGATTAAATCCACTTTCCTTAGATAAATTTGTACATAACAAAATTTATCTATTTTAATCTAAGTCCCCATTTATTAAACCTCAACTTTCTCAAAACACAACTACGAAAAAGGTCCCCCTAAGAAATTACCAGCACTACGAGTTCATCGATGCCCTCGGATTTCAATTCCGACCACCGGTTCAAAAGATAGAAAACCTCACTTCTTCGTTCACTGAACATACCCGAGATAAACTTCGTAAATTGATTCCGTGTACACCGGGCCTCGGAATCAGGTGCCGTCATAAACCGCGCACTTGCAAAATTCCAAAGAAATTATGAAAAAAGTTTCCTTTAAATTTCCGGGTCTTTACAATAACTCTCATTAATTATCATCCCATATGGTTATTCATGATATTTTAAAGTAATGGAATTGTTTTTCACTATTTGGTACTTAAAATTTTTGAATTGTTTTTTAATAAAATATAACTTCATTTCTATCTTAATTTGGAAATCTATTTTCTTTAAAAAAATGTTTTCTTAAAAAATCAAATGTATTACTGAACTTTTAAAAATGATTAATTAATTATTATTTTTACCAATTTTTTATTCTAAAATTTTTAATGGAATCTTCTTGTATTTTTTTCACCGAATGTTTTTTATATTTTTATAGTGAAAAAAGAATTTTTGTTAAACATTTATGATATGTTATATTTACTAACTATCATGACAATTATTTATTAGAATATTCATTTTTAATTTTAAAGATTTATTTTTAAAGAAATATTTTTTCCAGATATTCTAAAAATAATTTTTTTTATAATGTGGTATTCACAGAGAACTATTGAAAAAATATTTTATGTTTTAAAAAGTAAATTTCAAAAAAAAAGGATGTTCTCCTCAAAAAAATCAATGATATTTTAATTATATTTACAATAATTAATGTCAAAAATCCCTCTTTTTAATTATTCTCTAAAGGGTATAATTTTTCATGATACCTTCCTCATTATTTCTATGGATGGATTAATATTTATTCAATGATATTATTATAGAACCTATTTCATTTCCATGAGATAACCATGTTTCAATGATAATTTTTTGGAACCTATTTCTTTTCCATGGGTCAAGCATATTTGAATGATATTTTTATGGAAATTGTTTATTTTCCCTATTTTAATCATGATTTAAAGATATTATCGTTAAACCCATTACATTTCTATGGGTTAATCCTGTTTTGAAAGGAAAAAATATTATTATTATGTGTTTTATGACGAATGATCTATGTACATTATTTATGTTCTGGATCTTGGGTAATATATATGATGGGTACTCCCAGATACAACCTTGAGATCCCATTATACATTAAATGATGGGTTTTCCTAGATATTTCTTCAAAACATTTTGTAATGATTATTTTATTTGGAGGATTATATTGGAATTTGATAGTATGGTTATTTTGATTATAAAAGTCATTTAAGGGTTTGATAAGGATTGTATAAAATGATATTCGAAGATAAGATTATGTTTTTTCTATGATTGTTATGGTTTTATGAGGTTTTTTTATCAAGATTGATATCACATTGATAATGATTATTTATTCCTGTTAATATTTCTTTTTGTAAAGACTTATGCCATTTTATCATGTTCTTTTCCCATGAATTGATGAGTATGAATATTATTATAGTATACTCATATAAATTGATGATTTAATCATGGAATTATGTTCTTCTTATTATAAATTATGACATTCAATTGTTACTGATTGTTTTACCATTATAAAAAATTTGATCGCACCCTTATTATTATTCCTCTTCCCCGTTTTATAAATAATGTGGTCGAACAAATTATTACATGAAGGTGTTTCATATCGATTATGATGATGTATTAATGTGAAAATGAAAATTCATGTTAAGTGGGAGAGATTATCATTAAATTATTGTGAATTTTTTATGTAGGAGATTGTCTGAATTCTTTAAAACTCTAAACACAAAAAATCCTGAAGGATGTATGGGATCCTATATTAACTTTTGATCTTGTCAGTTTTGAATTAAATTTTTTTTGTCACAATTAAAATCATCAAAGAATGAAATGTAATGTTTATTATTTTAGCACTAGATCTGAGAGTGTGGTTTCTGGAATATTATAGTTGGTATCAAAGGAAAGGTTTAGATAAAATTAGAGATTATGTTTTTTTCCTTTGATTTTGCCTTAATATTTATGGATAAAATCATAGGAATATAATATTAAGGATGATCATAGGTTCAATGTCTTAGACACCTAATTATTGGGTTTTTAGTAGTAAAAATTTTGTGGTTATTAAAGAAATTTTTGGAGACTCTTTATTTGGTTTGTGTATTTATACCCCTAAGATCAAGATGAAGTTTCATTTAGCATGGAATTAGTTTTTCATGATGGATGAAAAATTGACAACCTGAAGGCTGGGTGACAATCCATCTCATCTGGAAGGATAGAGGTATTGAACCCACAATTGAATGGAGATATGGGTGTAGTACCTATAACAATCATACGTGATTTCCTGGACAGTGTGACATTTTTACATGTAATTACTATTTTTTTGAGATATATGATTTTTTATTTGATAAATAACAATTGATTTTTCGTGGATTAATATATAATAAAATAATTCTAATACTTATGTTTCGAACTTAGTCCAGAAATGTTTGAATATTCTTAAGGATGGTTATTTACAGAATGATTTGCTCTAAAATTTGGGTATTATTATTATTTTTGACTATTAATGTATCATATAAAGGTTAACTAATTTTGGTAATTATCTTACCATGTTTGAACCAATTTTTTATTAATGTCTACAGATAAGAGGAATTTATAATTATTTATTTAATGGTTATGTGGTCTTTGAATTTTATTTTCAATACTTTAGGTGTCATTCATTAATCTTAAATACTCATCGTGTGGATAAGAAGATAATATTTTTTTTATAATTTCATTAGAGGATGAAATTTTACTCCCCATGTAAGTATATTTCTATATTCTCTTAGTCAATACAGTAATAGAATTTCTAAACTCTAGGAAACTTATCTTAAAACATAAATTTATCCTGGTTACTTCATATACGATGAATCATATATTCTTTTAAATCATTTTATATTTATTTTCTTGAGACCCTTAACATTCGATTAATAATTCACTTTCTTGTGATCAATGGCCATCATATCTCTCCATTATTATTTATGATTTTCCTCCATTCTCACCTGTATTGTCCAATTTGTAAATTTAGTTATGTATTATTTCATTTTACATTCATACATATATTTAAATCTTATTAATAAAATGTTTTATCAATTATTTTTACAATGAATGTTTACAACAAATTCATTTTCAAAAATCCAATATTTTTTAGGGAGATAAAGTTCAAGTTGTGAGGATGAAATTTATTAATGATGGGGGGATGTAATGCCCTGGGATTTTAAAAATGAAACTATATTCTATATCATAAAGGAAACACAACAATAATTTATCTTTAATTACACACAATACTCATTTTATCTTACATCATAGTCTTCCTTATGTTTTTCATGTTCGATAGTGTATTAAACAAGAAACATAGAACATAAACTCTCCATTATTTATATTAACTTTATGAAATATCTATTAAATTGGTTGGTATATATATTGTTAACTAAATTATAAAATTAATAAACATATTTATATATAAATTTATTAATCAATATAAGTTATTTTTAAATATTCATAAATTAATGAATCATTTTTTAGTGAAATGATTTTATTCTTCAAAAATATAATCTCATCAAAAATTATTTTTATTGCATTTCATTAAAAAAAATATTATATACAAATTTTTTAACATTTATATAACTAATTTTATAAAATGAAAATTAATTTTTGGAATCGTAATATATAAATTCAGTTTGGGTAAAATTTTGGTACATTTAAGAAAATTTTGACTTTCCAATGAATAATGAAAAATACTTATTTTTATAAAAGTATTTTCTTTCCAATAATTATTTAATTTAAAATTATGAATTTTTTTTCAATAATTTATCGAGTATACTATTCTTTATTTAATAAACCTAATTACTTTGAATCCACTTTATAATTTTTTTTATTATGAGTTTGTTTTTGGAGTTTAAAAACTAGGTTTTCTAAAACAATTTAATTAGCATAATGTTTGTTATTTTTAATATTATAAAATAATACCTAATAGGGAATGTTTTGAATGAAAATTTTATAATATATATCTATGAGTATTAATTTAATTTCATACAATTATTATTATTATTAGTCATATATTTAATATAGAATCATCTTTTTTGTAAAAATACACTCTTCATAAAAATACTATGTCTCTCCACGTCTGTGGGAATAATGTTAAATTATATCCTTCCACTTATATGAATTTAATTTTTAAAAATAAATTAAATATTTAGAATTAGAAATATTTATAATTTCTAATAAGGAAAACATAATTTTTGACAAAAATTAATAGTTAATGCAGTAAAACATAATTACCATAGTAAAGGTAAAAGTTGATTTACTAAGTGTTAAACAAAAAATATAAGAGTTCAAATGTCATAAAATATTATCTTAATTTATTTTCATGAAAAGATTTATACAATAAAATTTATAGTTTACAAAATATTGAAATTTCTTCCTAATTAATTTGAATATGAACAATATAATATGTTGAGTAAAGAAAAAGACAAAAAAGAAACCATCCTAGATTTTAATATTTATACAACTTTTTGATATAGAGAAAACATCATTTTTTATAAATATTATTTTGAAATAAAAATGATTTGTTTCATCAGAATAAGTTATATTTAATTTTCATATATGATATAATTAATTAAAATTACTAATGAATTTCAAAGTAGTATTTATTTAGTTAATAATTAAATAAAATAAATTACACAAAATATACTAAAAGTGACTTAAATTGAGTGAATTATTGTGTTGAATTAATGTTTTAGATTAATATATCATGATAAATATGTTTTGAAATAATAGATTCTAATTCTATCATTTTCTTGAGGTTTTTTAATTTTAAATTAAATTAATAATTTCAATTCCAACAAAAATGTTATTTCATAATAAATGATATTTTATTAAATGATTTAAAATGATGAAAAATCATATCCTTTTCCACGTGATTTATAAATGTTAAAGAAGATTTATTACATTCCATTAATAGAACATTTTTCCTTTTTTAATGAAAATATTGACACTTAAATAGTAAACAAACTATGTTGGCGTATTTATGGTTTGAATAGTGCTTTTTTCCATTCATGTGCTTGTGTTAAAATAAATCATCTACATACATATGATTTTTATACAATAAATATTATTTCATATTTATATTTATTAATTCTAAATTATCCAATAAGTATCACTTTAATATATTCTTAATGGATAAATTACATACGATAGAAATATAGTTACCATAGTGAAAAACAAAAATGAAAAGGCAAGGAAACATAGGATTTAAGGAAGAAAATGACTAAGCATGTATTATTTTTTGTGTTGGGGGATTTTATCAATAATATATTCCCTCCAACTGAAAAATTATTAATATTTGATCCACTTAAATTATTATTGATATCCAAATAGTAAATACATTTAGGTATTTACAAAAATGTCACTCCTCCTCAACTAAAAATATCTACTCACTCCCCTCCTTTCTTCACACCTCTCAAGACATATGAATCATCCAAATCCATCCATAATAAAATAAAAAATTTAATAAACTCATCCAAAAATCCTTAATTCTTGAATAAAACCAACCTTTCAAGTATTTAGTGTTAACCTAAGGAAGAAACTCAATGAAGAGTTAATGTTCTTCAACAATTGTATTTATTTTACAAACATCTCCACCTCCTTCAATTATTATTATAACATTATTATATAATATCCTCAGTATCTTCTAAGTACTATGATATTATAAATTTATTTTTATGACATAAAAACACATATACTTCCATCAAATGTGTTATGAAATCATCATTCAAGTATACAGTGGACAACCACCTCGAGGAATGATGTCATTCATTTTCCCATTAAAAGCACTCATGGTATTTTGTGATGATGGATATAATTTTTTATGTTATTTATAACATAATTATACTTATTTATTATTTATATCAAACAAACACTTTTTATATTCAATTCCATAAGGTATATGATAACTTCGTTTTGTGCACAACTGACTGTCACCTCACAAAATAATATGATTTGTTTTCACTAATGTGTTAGATGGAAGTTAATAAGGTTAAAAATAATAAATATATTTTATATAAATGAAATATTTATGATATTATATTTTTGTATCATTATTTAAAAAAAATGTATCATTTTCTTTTAACCATTCACTCACTGAATAAATGATAACGTCCGTTGTGGACTTGTGGACTACTACCTCCTCAAAGCGATGGGATTCATTTTTTATCCCATATCTCAAGAATGACACATATAAGAATATATAATTAAATAATATGTTATTTATGATATTATTATCATTATATAAAAATAAAATTTAATTACCATTTTATAATAATGATAATTGAAAAATGGAAACGTTACTTATGCATACGAATGGCCCAACCTCTCTATAGTTGTAACATTAGTTGATTTCTCATAACCACCAATCTTGATGGGATTAAAAATTATAATTTAAGAATATGTTTGATAATTATTCCATGATTATTATTCTTTATTTGATTAAATAATTACTCCTTTGACCATAGTCAAACTAAGAAAGTCATTTTTCACACATAAGTCGAATATGGTCAAAACATATGATGTAAACTTAATCAACTAAGTAAATATATATAAATTTGTAATAAGTGATATAAAATAAATGAAATTTTTTAAAAAATTATCAAGAAATTAAGTAATTAAATTAATTTTATTATTTATTTATAAATATAACAAGAATGTTGAATCAGAGTCTGGGTATAGGTTTTCTCGCCTCACTTTTAATTCTGTAAGATATTTGTTATATTCAACACTTATTTTTGTTGTGTAGTGAATATACATACCATTAAGGTATTTTATTATTCTTATATATAAATATATTGGGATTTACATAACAATTTTATGATATCCCTTTCATGGGGTTTTTTATTTCCATGTTACCAAAGCGGTAAGTGATTTTTTTTACAATTTCTTTTCTTTGACACATTTGTTATCTTATTCACATATCATATTTAAGGGGTGTATGTACTAACCATTTTAAATTTTATAAAAAAATTATCATTATTTTTCTAGATATTATATGTTTTATTTAATTTTATTCATTAATGTGGATTAGTATTAAAATTTATAAAAGTGGTAAGAGTCATTTATTACAATATCATCATTTATTGAGATTATGTATGATGAATTATTTGATGACGAAATATTATAATTCTCATTTATTATCTTATAATATCGTTATTAATGATATTTTAATGTTATTGTACCATTTTTCCTATATTTAATACATAAATGGGTTTAGAAAGTATTTTTTAAGAATATCTAACATCATTTCACTCATTAGTTAGAAATATGTTTACCTTGAAAACTATTTATTCTGAAAAATATTTTCAAAAGTTTTATTAACCTTATAAAAGTTGTTAATTTAATAATTTTTCTTCAATTTTTTCTTTCTAAAAAAATAAAAGGAATATTATTTTCTTTTTCTGATCAAGTCACTTTTCTAAAAAATTTATAGTGAAAAAAAAAATTTCATTTAAAATGTATGGAATGTATGGATTTACCTTCTCGCATGACCATAATTTATTTAAAGAATCATTTTTAGGTTTAAAATGTTATTTTGGAAGAAATTTGTTTTCCTAATATTCAAGAAAAGAATTTCCATTAGTTTTGTTTTCAAAGAAAAGGATTTTTAAATAACTTTATGTTATTTTCCAAAACTAAATGTGTATTTTCATGAAAATAATTTTAATGATATTTTAATTGTATTTTCATTCTTAAAATACAAATAAACCTATTTTTACTTATACTCCAATTGATATATTTTCTAGTGATTCCAACCTAATTTTTTTTCTGGATAGATTATGATTTTTTCAATGAAATTATTATGCAATCTATTTCTTTTCCACAGGATAACCCTGTTTCAAATAGATTGTTTTGGAACATATTTATTTTTCATGGGTTTATGATGTTTCAAAAATGCTGTTATGGAACCCATTTATTTTACACATGTTAATCATGTTTCAAATATATTTTTATGGTAAAAAAATTTTAATTTGGGTAATCACATTAAATGAGAAATAATGACTATTTCTAATATTTTTATGTTGACAGATCTATGTAATTTATTCATGTTGTGGTTCTTGGATATTATATATTATGGGTGTTCCTAGATAGCATTGGGTGAGATTTCTATAGATTAAACTATGAATGCACCCACATAGTGAATCATTGCATTAGGTAATGATTATGTTTCTGGAGAATTATATTTGATATTGGTCATATGGTTGTTCCAATTTTAAGGGTTTAGTATGGGTTCTATGAGATAATGTTCCAGGATACCAATATGCTCTAATAATGCTTGTTGTTGGTTTATGCCGTTTTTTTATCATGATTGATATCACCTAGCTCATGATTATTGATACTTATGACTATTTCTTTTTATAAATCGTTATTCAATGATGTCACATTTTATGATCTGTATATTTATGGTTATGAATATTATTATGTTATACTCATGCACTTTGATTACGTCATCATACCCTTGTGCTCTTCTTGTGATCATTGATGAAATTCAATTTTTAATGATTAATTTAACCTTATAGTGAATTTGAACTCTTACTTTTTATTTTTCATGCTCCCTGGATGATAAAAAATGTGGTTCAACTAATAATTCCTAGAATTTATTTAATACTGATGATTATGATTTCATAATTTGAAAAAGAAATGATCGGTTAAGTGGGAGAAATGATTTTCTAATGTCACGTGATTTTTTATATCGAAGTTTTACTAAAAATATAAAACACTAAACAATAAAATTTTCTCAATGATGTCTGTAATCCAATTTTTTCTTTTGATTTTGTATGATTTGGATGTAAAAAATTGAGTCATAGTTATCTGCATCAAAGAAGGAAATGTAATGTTTATGATTTTAGCACCAGATACGAGAGTTTGGGTTAGGGGATATTGTACTAAAAGTTCAAAAATTTGACCCTTGGATTATTATGTTTGATATAAAGTAATACAATAAGATTTAGTTCTGTTTTTTCGAATTTTAATGGTTCTTATAATTGTATTTTTAACATAAATTTTCTGATTTCAACTTTTTGGTGGTAATAAAATAAATAGGATTACTATTCATATTAACAAAAACAATAAAATTAGACTATATCATAAATTTATTCCCATTGATTAAAAATATAGAATACATGATTAAAAATTAAAAATATATAATTTTGTTAATTTAATTTAAAATTTATCCGAAATAATGCAACAGAAAATCATTTTTTGAAAAATCACTTTTTTAATGAAAATTTTTTTATACTAAATTAATGTATAAAATATATTTAAAACATATAATGGATTATTTTAAATAAAATTAAACAAAATTAAATTCAAAACTAATCAAAATACTAATTTGGCATTGTAAATATTTTAAAATAAAATACAGTTTTTAATAAAAATCATTATTTTCCATTATTCCTTGAAAAAAGATTCCTTAAATTATAAAAAATTCTTCTTAAGATAATTTTGACATGGATAATTTAAAAAATAATTTATTATTTTTAAAAAAAAAAATTATTTAAGAAATTAACTAAAATAATCCCAAAAAAAACTAATAAAAATAATTTTTGAAGAAAACATGTTTTTTGTAGAATAAAATGACTTTCCAAGGAATATTGTACATATTTGAATATAATTAATTAATATATTAAAAATGAGTATGAATATTATATATTTTGTAATTAAGTTATTATTATTCATTCTCTCTAATTTAATTTCATGGTTATAACTGTCACATTTGAATAATAATATTTATTTGTTCATTTAAGATCAGTGGTGTGTATTTTATACTATATCAATAATAGTAATCCTTTTTAAAATATCAGGATATTACAAAAAATTACTTTTAATAAAAATTAAATTCAATTATATTTCTTAAAATGAAAAATAGGATCATTTATTGCTTAAAAAAGTATTTTTTCAAAACCTTCCTTTTTATGAGATATAAATTTCTATTTCAAGAAAAATATGAATAATTATTATAAATTATTATTCATATTAATTAATTGTTAACAACAATCCACTTTTTAAAATATATGAAATTATTATTATTATTATTATTATTATTCCTATTTGAAAATTTCATTTTCTAAAAAAATATTTTTTCATTATATTTTATTAATTTATTAAAGAGAATGATTTATTATTTTTGTAAATTTAATATAAAATATTTACCTAATTTTTTTATTTAGAAAAAAAATATTGTCAAAAGATGAAATTTTAGTTTTTTTCAAATAACTTCTTTTTAATCATGAAATTCATTTTAAAAAAAATTATGATTTTATCATAATTTAAGTGCATAAAAGAAGTTTATAAAACCCTTTAAGTAATAAAAATGTTATTTAAGGAATAACATAACACATTTTAATAAATTATTTGATCATATAAATTATATGTCCAACATTTCTTAAACTAAACTAAAATATTGGTTTAATAAAAAATGTTTTTTATATTATCTTTTTATTATGTAATTTCATGGTGAGAATCAGTTTTTAATTCAATGGAACCCTATTTAATTTTATTTTATTAGATATAAACAAAATATGTTATGAGATTTTATATAATTTTAATAATTATTGATTACACATAAAATTTTAGGCTGAAAATGAACTTTTTTCTAAATACAAATTTTACACATTATGTGCACTAATAATAAAATTAGCTTTTCAAAACCATAGAATTTTTATTTAATAAAATTATTTATAAATATGATAATAATTAGATCTGAACTATTTAAAGGGATCATCGTTAATTTTTAATTAAAATTAATGATTATTGTTAAAAATTAGTTACAAGGGTAAAAGTAAATAGGGGGAATGGTTAATAAAGTTAAAAAAAGGCCTTAAATCACTCAAGACATATCTTAAATGAGAGTTTGAGGTGTGTATTATACCACACTCACATTACCATCATCTTTTTTACAGTTTAGTGCAATTGAAATTGTAATAGTAATATCATATTATTGAATATTCTAAGGGTGCTTCCAAAATATTCTTTCTCTTCATTTGTAAAAGGTAAAAATTCCTCCACTTCAACACTCACCTTCCCATAAAATTTATACTTAAAATAATAAAATTTTAACATAATATATCCCTCTCCCATGTTAAAAACATTATTTTCACCATTAGTTATCATAAGGCATTCATTTACAAGGGAAATTCCAAGGAAAATTCAATTACCCAACTTGATTATTAGCAAATATTTAGATTTTCTTCGTGGTTATATTTATTCAAATTTATCCTATACATATTAATATATTGATATTAGTAATTTTTATGTATCTTAATTTAACTATATTATAGGTATTAACATTTTATTCCTCTATACAGCCCAAAAAAGAAAAATGAAATCATTGTTTGTGCATACGTGCGGACTACCTCCCCCACAAGCATCAAAATTAAATTTTCATCACCAACCATAATTAATGGTTTCAAGAATATTTTAATGATTAAGTGATATTTGTATCACATAATTATGGTTCTCTTATAAAAAAATTTATAACATATTATTTACATGACCAACAAAAGATTACATTTAATTCAATCATTTAAAACAAGTGAACTAAGAGTAAATTGATCACTTTTCAAAGTAATTACTTTATACTAATTTGTATTACCATTAAATTTTTTTATATTTATTATATATCACAATAATCAACACTTAATAAGATCTTTATTATTACTTTATAATGATATCACAGCTAAACCATCTCAAAATAATCCATCAATCCTGGAAGGTTCCTGTTTGTCTCAGTTTAACCAACCACTTGATCTATACCATATATTTTTTCCATGGATGTATATAATAAATTATTTAATAGAATAATATTATATAAATATGTAAATATTGATCTTCCAGTTATGGTTATATTAACAGTTAAATCAATAATTAAGAAAATAATTTTCCATGGTTTAGAATCACATAAACATAATTATCGTCGATTTCTTCTTCACGGTTCGTAACCAAAATTGACGTGAAATTAAATTATATGTTAATAAAATGTATTCTAAAATCTATTCTAGTTAATTTTATTATTCAGAAATATATATATATCAACATGACTTAAAAAACTAGTTTAAATTGATAATGACTACTTACACCCGTTGTTAAAAATAGGCAACGACTAGCTAATATATATATATATATATATTAAAAAATATGAGTATAAAAATTTTACTTATGAATAAGGATCTTGGATATGTATTTAATTAATTTAATTTAATTATTTGGGATTATTGGTGTACGTGCATAATGGATTCAAACCAAGGTAAGGGTTTTCATCTCAAATTCCTCTCATTGAGACAAGTTTTGTATTTTTCATCTTATTTAATTTATGTGGTGTATATACATAATTTTTGAGATATAATGACATTAATTATATTTTGATCATTTTATTTTATGTTCATATATAATTCATATCTTTCATGGGGTTCTGGTTAGAAAGATTCTAAAGTCCTAAGGGTTTTCATGGTCTCAATTTTTATTCTTTGAGATATAATATATTTTTTTTCACCATGTTTTCATTTTATATTATATTCACATCCCATGGATATATTTTTATCATACAAGTTTTATTTCATGAGATTTAATATCCAAATAATTTTCACTTATTCAGGTTGATATTGATTCAATTGTTTCTCTAATAGTAATGATTTATGGTAACTCAACTTTAATTTATTGATATGTGATTAATATATTGAACTTATTTTATATAATTACATTACATTATACCCATTTATTATTTTATGTGTTATTCTTTCAATGTATATATTATTCAAAATTATACCCTTTTGATTTGTTTTATTTTTCATGGGGTATGTTTCATATAAGAGATATTGAAAACTCAAATCTATTTTCTATGTGTAATAATATTTTAGCTTGATTATTATTTTTGTCCATGAATTCTCCTTCCATGATATTATATCACAAGTTATTTCATCATAAGTTATTTTATAATCCTAATTATGAAAATTAAAATTTAATAAAAAATAATGTTTTTTACTCTTATTACAACATGAGTTTTTAACAAATGTATTTTTAAAATAACAAAAGACGACTTCCATTAAACTTTATTATGTTTTATATTCATCTTTAAATTTCCCCAAGATAATCCTTATGACTTTTTGAGACCCTATTATTTAAAATTATTTTAAAAATTAATGGTTTTTAAATATTTTTTAATTAACCATTTCAATGATACTTTTCGAAGAGATCTGAAACATTGTCTTTTATCAATATTTTTTTCTAATATAACTTTTATGTTTTATCTTTAATTTAACTTTTCAATTTATAAAGGAACTACCTCTTATTTAACTATTTATACTCTAATATATTTTTTTATTTTGGGGAATGAACTCATGGTATCAAACATTACAATTTATGATATCTTCTTTTTTGGTATCATTCAAGAGTTATTTTCCTAGGACATTGTTCATATATACCAATATCTTTATATATTTCATTGTTACATTTGGTTAATTATTTTGTTTCAACCATCGATTTTTTTAACTAGATGGGTTAGCATCATGTTATCCATTTTTGACATGGTGATAATTATTGGAAATCCATATATTTTTCATCCGATATATATTATTATTGGAAATTTTATTCTGAAGTTCATAGCCATCCAACTTCTTTATAAACTTTGGTTCTGATCATATTATCCATATTATTAAAATTAGGAACAATATTAATATTCTTGAGGGTTATTTACTTTTTATTTATTTTGTTTATATATTGATATTATGTATTCTTTATTATATATATAATCATGTTTTTATTTAGAATAAGTTTCCTTTGGGGATGTTATGAAAGGTAATGTTGACTCTAATGTTGAATTTAGTAGACTTGATTATTTAATGTTACAGATCATAATTATATAGTCTCTCTAAGAAATGAAAAAGTCTCCAGAGATAAAAATGACAATTTTGGGGTATACCTCTTCCCATAAAAAGATAGAGTCTTGGAGTAAGGCCTTAATTATATGTTTTGGCCTTCATAAATATACATTCCATTATAATTAAATTATGATTATTTATGTACATTTCTCATTTATTATCATGGATAGATAATTATATATGTTTTAGTTTATTATAGAGTTATTCTAATTATTTATTCATACCATATTATGTATGTGATGATTATTTTTTGATAGATTTATTTATCTCTTTCTATTACTGAGTGTTTTAGGTCACCCCTTATTATGTTTACATTCCCATGGATTTTGAATAAAATATTGACAAGTGATATGTTTAAAATTATATGACATGTGGAATAATATTTGGGAGTTGTTAAATAATACTTATGAATTAAGTAGTTTCTAATATGGTGTGGAAATATATGAATTTTTTTAGAAACCCACCAGTTTTTTAGTTTATTTTTTCACCTGATTTTCTAAACATTTTAACCTAGACTTTTTTGGTCATGTCTGTTATTTTTTTATTAAGTCATTTAATTATGGTATAGTTATATAAGGGGATTTATATTTGGTATCAATGATAGTATGTAATTCATGTGTTTATAGAACTAGATCTAGGACTGTTGGTCTAGGGCATCATAGTTTGTATCAGATTAGGGTATAGAAAACATTGGAGGTTATTATGGTTTTTAGGATAATTTAGTATTTTATATGTTAGGTTTGATCAAAATCATAATGTTATAGATAACTCATTAGGTTTGTTTAATTATTATAAAATATATTAAGGATAAGGATATGTGATCATTAGTGAAAATATTATGAATATATCTAAGAATAATATAATATCCTAAAGTATTGGTAAATAATTGATTATGTGATCTTACTAGAATTTACATTCCTTTATAGATATTACAAGTGCATGAAATATCAGGAACCGATGTACCTATGATTAATAACCATGAAGAGTATGAATTCTAAATTTACATAATCATAAAATAGTGTAAGCAAAATATGCCTAACTATACATCAGGATTGATAGTCTTTGTGGATATCGAATTATTATTCAAATTTTTTCTAAAGATATTTCATATAGTATTTAGGTATATTTTTAACTTACTTGGTTAAATAACCTAATCGGAAAATAACCATTAATAACCCAGTATTGAAAAAGGATAGTAATAGGTTAATGTAAAAGTATCATATATTAAAATAAAATTTTTTATAAGGGAATGCATATTTTAATTGACTCTTTCATATTCCTATTTTATATATAATCATAATAATTTTAGTTTTAGTATTTGGTTGAGATGGGGTCATGAAGATGAATCTTGGAAATGATTGTATCTGGAAACCACTATTTATTAAAACTAAATAAGAGAGAATGCATAATTGGTAAAAAAAATTAGTATATGACTATTTTGTTTAAAATTAAGTTTCCTAGTCTTATCTACATTTTCTAGAGAGATATTTTTATTGAAAATAAATATTGAAACTCAATGTTTATTCCTTAGTTATTTCTTCTTTATCAATGAAATTATATATATTCTATAAGTTATGAGGATTATGTGAAAAATGTAAGGATTTTCTTTAGTAGTTCTACCTTAATGGTATGGAAAAAAAATATTAAGTGGTATTAGTAACATTAAAAGTTTATTTTATGACATGGTTATATATTTTAGGATAACTATTTTAGAACACATTATTGAGGTATGTAAAACACATAGATCTGATATAGACTTTATTTTGAGATAGTAAACGGTTGTTTGATTTTGAATAAGTATGATAGTATTTCAAACCATTTCATTTATAATTGATTCATGATATTTTTTTTGAATTTCATATTGCTTTTTTGATTATGATATATATTAACTAGTTTGTGACCTTGTATACTTGTTTTTAATACTATTTGAGGGTTGATGATATAGTTGATTTTTTTAGAAATATATACCTACGTGGTTGTTTATTGACTAGGTTGTTCAATTGGTTTTTGGAATGTTATGTTATTGATAATATATTATTATGGTATATACATACTTTTCTATTTTATTGTATGAATTGTTAATGTTGTTTGTATAATGATATGTAACTTGATTTATCTAATATAGGGTATGGTAGATGTCGTATTAAGGTTATACCTCCAATGAAAAATATGCTAATTAATCCCTCACATACTTTACTCAATGTGCAATATTTAATATTGAAAGAATTTAATTTATTTAAAATGGATAATGTAATTCAATAATATTTTAATACATAATTACCTTAAAATAAGTCAATGTGTTAGAAACCGTTCCCTACAAACAACACCGAACTTAAATGAAACCATGATATATTTAAATAAAAAATATTTATTTAATTATGTCTATTAAAACCTATAAATTCATTTTTTTGGTAATGAAAAAGTGTAACCACTAAATTAAATATATTCCTAAAAACTAAAGGACACTTTTAAATTAAATGAAGTTAAATTAGATTACATAAATTGGTTAATAAAATCATTTTTTTGCTTAAAAATGTTTTTTTCTAAAATGTACCTTTTCATGAAATATTTATTTCTATTTCAAGAAATGAAACCCTTTAGCTGGTAAATGATATCAAACTATAATATTAATTATTCATATTGTAAAATGTCAATTTCCAATAAAAATAGGCTTTCACTAAATTCTATAATTTTATTCAAAAATTGAAATTAATTTTTATAGAAATTTAATTTTCATGATGTAAATAATTATGTGGATTTATAATAACAATATTATTTGAAGATTTAGATTTTATATTTTTACAAAAGAATTTATTTTTAGTTGATAAAATATGTTTTTGAAAAAATTCTAATTTTTATGATTTTATTACTATGTAAGGGTATCCTAATAGTTTCATAAACCTTTTATTTAATATTATATATATTTATGGAATAATACAATGTATTTTAATATATTAGTTGAGCTTAAAAATCATATGTCCAATATTTTTAGAACTAAATTAAAACTATGTTTTAATAGATTTTTTTTCAATTATTTTAATTAAATATTTTCATATTAAAATTTATTTTTTGATATAAATTAAAGATTGATACATTTTATTTGATTTAAAATGAACCAAATCAATCACGAATGAAAATTACCTTTTTTATTACCAAAACATTTTTTAGGAAAATGTGAGAAACTATAAGATTGAAACATTACAACCAATTAAAACCATGAAAGAGGATAACCGAGATCAAGACTACAAGATCTTCCCCTCCCCCTTAATTACATCATGATGACAAGCCTTCACCATCACATGACCACTCGGCTAGCTATCCCATGTAGGGTTGCATAGTCCTAGTACCGTTGGTAAAGCCATACACTATTGAACTTCCAAATCATCCAAATATTTCATGGTAATTGATAAATTTAATAACTATGTACTAAATTTAAATTAAATTCCTAAAAACATACTTTTTTATAAAAACTATTTTTACCAATTTTTTATGCTCATCTTAGATTTATATTTTAAAAACCATATAAATTATATTTTATAAAATTAACTCAAAATCATAAAATCATAAAGTCAAATTGGTTAAGGGTTTCATTATTAACTTTTCATCTAATTATAATTACTATGGTTAAATATCAATTACCAAGGAAAATGTAAAGTGTGGTAACATTTAAATAAGATAAAATAAAAAACCATAAAAATAATCAAGTTATCTCTAAAATATGTGTTTGAGGTATGTTTTGACCCACACTAACATTAATAATCTTTTTTCCATTGTTTAGTAATTATCCTTTGAATGGTAACATCATATTATTGAAAATGTCAAGTATGCTTCTAAAAGTAACATTATATTTATTTATAAAAGATAACACTTCATCTAATTAATTTATTATCTTACTATATAATTTCTACTTGAAACTCTAACATTTTTCCTCATAGACCCCTCTCCAACGTTTGACATCTTTTGGTCACCATTAGTTATCACAAGGACTTTAATTCTTTGTAAAATTGTAAAGACAATTCAATTACTTAATATGGGAATTATCAACTATTTATATGATCTTCTTGGTTATATTAATTCAAAATATTTATAGATGTACAAATATAATAAAATTAGTATCATTTATATACATAAATTTTTATTTATTTAGGTTATTATCATTGTCTATTCATGAATTACACAAATTTAAAAAATGAAAAATGTCATTCATACATACGTGAAAACTTACACCACCATGAGAAACCAAATAAATTTTCCATCCCCCCAATAATTTATTATTATTTTAACGGTTTAATGAAGAAATATTTTTTATGAAATCAATGGGCTTATGAATTTTGAAATTATACAACCTATTAATCACATTGTTAATAAAAGATTATCATTAATTCAAACACTTAAAATCAAGAATCTAACCAGAAAATGATATTTTTTTCTCTTTATGGAATCTATATAGAATTATCCTATATTAATAATTATTTAATATTATGATATCTTACAATAATAAACACTAAATAACATCATTATGCTTCTGATATGGTAATATAAATATTTAATTTATTAATTAAATAAATGCCTTATGTTAATTAAGAATCACAAATCATGATCATTGATGATTTTATCTTCATGGTTCATAACCAAAACTAACATATAATAAAATTATAGATTTATAATTTATATTTTAATATCTATTCCATTACCTTATTTGATATAATAGCGATTGAATTAGGAAAAATAATTGATTCCAAAATGACTTTAATGAAACTAGTTCAAAGTTATAATGATTACATATGCTTAGTGTTGAAAATAGGTAAAAAATATATCATATATAAATATATAGTGATTATAAACGAGGTTTATATATATTTATTTTTATGAATAATATTTTAGGATATGTATCTAATTAATTTAATTTATTTATAGTGTAAATTTGGTGCAAGGGTCAAATGGATCCGGACATGGGTAAGGGTTTTCATTTGAAATTCCTCTCATTGAGAAATTTTTAGTATTATGAACCTATATTAATTTATGTTGTGTATGTACATTATATTTGAGCCTTCATACCATCAATTATCTTTTAATCATGGTATTTTATTTTTATTTACAATCCCTCTTTTCAAGGGTTTTTGTTTTCAATGTTTCTAAATTCGTAAGGTTTTTCTTGGATTCAAGTGAACCATGTTTTATTTCTATTGTATATCCATTTGCCACTCCTATATTATTATCATACAGTTTTTATTTCATGGGATTTACTATACAAATCATATACACATATTCAAGTGACTATTGATTAATCTTCCCCAATAATAAGGGTTTTTCTGAACTAATCATTCATTCATTGATTTATTGTCATTATCTTTAACTTAGTTTATATTAGTTGGGTTAATGGTACCTATATATTTAATTATGTTGTATTCTATCATTTGTTTTATTTTTAATAAATAACCCCCTTCCAAAAGTTTTATTCTTCATAGAGTATGTTACATGTAAACGATATTGATAACTAAAATCTATTTTCTTGAAGTTGTAATGCTTCATGAGGATATTTTTTTTTATACATGGGTTCTCATACAAAAATATTTTATAATATTTTATTTTATAATCATATTTTTTTAAGAAGATATTTTAATTAAAATTAATGATTTTTTAACTTACTTTGTATGTTTTAAATTGGGGTATTTTGAAAACAATAAAATATATTTCGAAATTTCACTATCAAATATTTTACCATCCTCTCAAAATTTTTCAAAGATAAAAATTAAATATTTTAATGTTTCAATAATTGAGGATTATTTTTAAAAATTAATGGGTTTCACATAGTTTTTACTTTAGGTTTTGAAAAATACTTTCAAAAGTTACCCGTAACACTGTCTTTTACGTCAATTATAAATTTTTTTTCTAAAATATCTTTTAATCTTTCACTAAGATTTCAAAATTTTAATTTCCTAAACATTTACCCAAATAGTGTTTATGTTAAAATATTTACACACTAATATATATATATCATTTGGAATAATTAACTCATGTTATTCAATAATAAAATTCTTGAACCATTCTTGGGTGGTATCGTTCAAGAATTCATTCCCACAGATATCGTTTATCTATTTCAATATCCTTAAATGATTTATTTTTTACACTGGGTTTATGTTTTGTTGTGACCATACGCATTTTTTCTAAGGATAACTCATAATCATGTTATCTCTTTTACTTATAATTGGAAATTTTTTGTTGTACCAAATATTTTTATTCCAATATGGATGATTGTTGGAAAATTGAAAATTTATTATTGGAAAATCAAAACTATTTATAAGGATGTATTGTGATTATTTTATATTTTTTATATACATTGGTAAAATTATTAATATTCATTATGTTTATTTTTAATGGCCCATAATTTAAAAATGATATTAGTATCTTGAAATAAATGAGTATTGTAATATGTTATTTATTATTACAAAATTAAAAAACTGACAATAATTTATTTCATTAATGAACACTATAAAATTATTAAGAAATGCAACTAATTAAAATTACAAAAATTAAAATTGGTAACAAATTTATAATATAAAAGATAAAATGGGAAAATATGGATCACCCAAATCAACTAGAATTATAACCCACACTACCAGTGATATAGAAAAGAAACAACCTATTAGTAAAACAATAAACATCATAGAAAATTTAAATATATAACCATGAGGGTAATTGAGTTTAATATTTAATTGTGTAATGGAGTAGTATATATAAGAGGTAATGTGACCATTGGAATAGTAAAGTTATTACTTGAATAGTAACCTAACCATTAGAATAGTAAATTTAACCAAAAATAATAAATTTTGATATGAATATTATTTATCAGGATTTATTTATGTATATATAAATTTTATAATTACCAAAAATAAATATAATGATTAAAAAATCAAAGAAAATATAAGAATATTTTGAGTAAACAATATTTTAATGTATATTATAGAAATCGTTATTTTTGTTTTAAAAATTAAATTCCCCAATTTTATAAAATTGTTATTATAAAATATTATAATATTTAATATAATATAATAAAAAAAATTTGGGGTAAAGTTTTATAGTTTTTTGAAATTCAATTATTTTCAGGATAATAGAAAAAATACATATTTTCGTATAACCAATTTATCCTAAATTACATCATTCATGATGTTATAAAGAAATAATTTTTATATAATTTAGTTTCATCCATGATAAATTATATTTCATAACATATTCATTAAAATATGGTAAAATTAATTTCCAAATCTAAAAATTTCTTTCCAAATACTAAAATTATAAACTGTTAAATTAAAATATTATTTTCTCATTTTTCAACCCATTCTAAAGGAAAACCACTCCTCCCACCCATTCCGAACACCAATATACTACCAAATAGTACATATAAATACACGTATAATACTTATGGAGATTATGTAGAAATATTAATCCAATCACCATTAGATTTATGTGATTGTACAAGAGAAGTTACACTTAGGGGAGAGTAAGTCTCAGTTATCTCTACCCTCTTTTCTTCTTCTCATTCTTATCCTTCCCAATTAATTTTAGAACTATATAATATAATATTATTTATTAATTATGTTAAAATTAAATTAATTATTTTAACATTAATTAAATTTAATATTTATGAAAAAATGTCATTCTTCTATTTCTCGCTCTTTCAACAACATCCTGTTAAAGGTCAATTAACCACCTATGAAGACATTTCAATGAAAATTATTATTGACACATTTATGGATGGATAGTGTTAATTATAATATATATATATATATAATTAATTTATTGTATTATACAATTCATGATTTCATTATACATTTATATAGATAAATTTTCATGAAAACTGATAAATCTATGCAAAACAACAAATGTTTAAGAAAAGCATGATATCAAAACACTTATATTTCCTCAAAATAAATTAAAAAATCTAATAAAATGATTATAAATGATAAATAGTGGTATAAATTTCTATAATTAACTTATAGATAAATATTTTAATAATTCTATGTTTACTATTTAGTAGGCACAAAAGCGACGAAATAAAGTAGGAAATGAGGTAAGGGGATTCTCAACCCAACCTCATTTTATGTGGTTTATCCCTATTTAATGAGTTCATTGGTATAAATATTTATCTATTATTCCTTATATATAATTTAATTTTTCTTTTGTTTTATTTTTAGTGATATATAATTTCCCATCATGATTTTCTGACAAGTACGATGATTTTCCAAAAGAAATCTTCTTTCAAAAACACATCATGAATCATCTTGAGATGTATCATATTTGTTCAAGAATTAAGATTATTATAACCAAATGTTCCCCTTTTTCATTTAGTATCACCATGTCTTTTCATGGAATCATTATTGATGAAATAAATATTAATCCTAATCCTTTCCATGTGCTAATTGATGACTGTTGTTGCAATATATTCTATGTGGCATGCTTGATTATGTAAATATTATGATGTGATGGGTTGGATCATAATTATATATCCCTCCAATGAATTATTTATAGTTATGTATATCATGTGATAATGTGTATTTTAATGAACATAATTCCAAATTTTTTCACAATGATGATGTTATAGTTTTTCACATATTTTATGAATTAACATGTTGTTAGCTTTGTTCACAGCAATATGTGGTATTCAACCACTATGACATAATGTTTTATTTTTCTGAATATCCACATTCCATGACTTTATCACATGTTTCCCAAATTATTTTTTCCATGATTCTATACTTATAATATGATGAATATTATATTGATCACCAATTATATATTAATTCATGTATCTTATTGATCCTCTTATAAGGATTTTATTTTTCCCCTTTCTCTGATGTATATCCTCAGGTGATTAATTTCTCTAAAGAGAACATAAGGTCTACTAAGAAGAGTTAGAAGATGAAATTAAATAATATTTATGTATTATTATATAAATTTTACGATGAGTCTAATTTTCACAAGACACTAAAGCATTAGATCCCATATTTGTAACACTGTTATGTTGTTTATCATTAAAATGAAATAATAGTCATGTAAAAAAGTAAGGTCATTAATGTTGGTATCATATAATGATTTAGTTAATTTGGGAATTAGTATTTGAGATAATTATTGGAAACCGTTATGATAAATTTAAGTATATTTAAACATACAAGAATCATTATTTTAGAAAAATGATAAACATAGGAATCCAATAAGATTTTCCATTAGATTTAATTATGATAAATAATAGATTATTTATTACTTTTAGACTTGGGTTTTGATCAAACATTTTCTATTTTACAAAATAGTTGCATCTAGGAGAAATGAGGCCAACAACCCATTTGAGGGACAATGCTTTGATTGTTCCAACAATATCCCCAATGCCATGGGAGGTGTAGTTCGAAACATCATGGTAGTTTTCTCAAGCTATGAATAATAACTTGATAAATTTGGAATGTATACCTTCACTTGAGGAGGATCAACTCTCCATTTAGTCCTTTATGTGGAAATATTACTCAATGTTTAGTGGATATTCTACTCCACTTATCTTGTAACAATCGGTTAACTCAATAGATAATATATTTTTTATCCATTATTCTAAGAAGGGATAGGTGAATCTAGTCATTTTTCATTTAAATCGAGAAGTGAATCAATCAAGAAAATTGATCAAGAACACCAATCCGATAAATGAAATGGGGTAGATAGAGTGGGAAGAATTTATGAAAACATTTCTTCGTATGTTTTTCCATCGATCTCATCAAACAAATATTGAAAGAGAATTCATTAAGCTAAAGAAAAAGAATGTTGAATTTTTCACAGTCTAGGATTAAAACATCACAAGTCTTGCAAGATATTCCTTGGGTTTTGTTACCAAAAATAAAAAAAAATAGATTATCTATTCAATTAAAACAACACCTTCTAAAGGATACTGATATATAAGACCATGGTAGTTATGAATAAGTGGTTTTATGTTCACTAAATTTAGAGATGGATTTTGGATAATGGTCCATTGGTTATGGAGATAATGAGGTAAGAATATAGTTACAAGATATTGGGTCAATGGAAAAGGAGTAAAGAGGATCTAACAACCCACATATAAAAATTATGGGAAGTATCATTATGGGGATTACCTGAACGGGACATGTAGATGATTCAAGTTTAAAAGAGAAGGAATCCAGGATCATGAATATTAAATAGACATGAAGAATATGTCCAACAAGAAAGAGGAAAGGAAGGTACATCCAAATTCATCACCCATAGTTAAATTCATCAATTATAAGGAGCAGGGACACAATACAAGCTAGTTCACTAAACAATAGTTCCTTGAGGGTAATCAGCATTAGAAACCACTAAATCCAAATGAAAAATTGAAATAGTATACCATCACTAATAATGATGTGACGTGGGAATTTTAAGTCTTATATGTTTCACTTACTATTCACTAAATTGGGTAAAATGTTTTATTTGATTCTTGTTCTACTCATTTTTTATATCTTTAAATTTTGCAATAACTATTGAATTTAATCCGTGATTACTTTAAATATATATATCTATAAAAACACTCAGTGGTGAATTTGTTAAAACCTCAGTGTTTGAATTTTTCCCTATAATCATATTTGGGAGGATTCTTCTAAAAATCATATAATACATCCCCTGGTAGAATTCAATGCAATACTGGGAATTGATTTGTTTTCATTATATATTTCACACATCAACTAACATGAAAATGAAATATATCTTCATATTCCAAACTGTCACATGCTCCTTTGAAAATAAAAGTAAGCCATGAATATCCTTTAGAAAATCAATTAATAGCGTGGGTGTTGTTACCCTATGAATAATAATACCTATCCCAAGTTGATGCATCTATGGAAAACATCAATCTTAATGAAATTACCATTTTTATGGAATTCCCTAATGTATTTCCTTATATGTTACATAAAAAATCACTAGATTGTAAGGTAGAGGTCTCATTATATCTCATACATAGAACTAATCCTATCTCAAAATTACACTATAAGATGTTCCCAATCTAACTAGAATATTTAAAGAGGTATTTGTAAAATTACATAGACAAAGGGACTATATACCATAGTGAATAGCCTTGGGGTGCATCATTTATCTTTGTAAAGAAAATGGATTGATCAATGTGGATGTTTATAAATTATCAGAAACTCAACATGATCAATATGAAGTAAAAAATTTCATCTTCTAAGGGTTGATGACTTGTTTGTTTAACTACGAGGTTATCAGTACTTCTAAAAGATAGATCCTCATTCTGGGAATCGTTAACTTTTGGAAGGAAGATATTCAAAAAATATTTTTCCTAAAATGTATTGTAATTATGAGTTCTTATCGATACCCATCATACTTACTAATAACCCTGAAATAATCATGGATTTTATGAATAGATTCTTTAGATACTACATCAAAAAATTTATGGTAATGTTTATCAATGACATTCTCAGTTACACTAAGAGAAAGGAGGACCATTAAGAGATTATGAAGATTGTGCTGGCATCTTTTAAGATGGATAAAATGTAAGTTATGTTTTTAAAGTGGGACTTTGGATGATGCAAGTCACATTCTTTGGGCATGTGATCAAAAGTGAGGGAATTTATACATACCCTTTAAAGACTTAGGAAATGAAGGAATGTCCCAAACTCACTAGTGTCATGGAAATATATAGTTTTCTTGGAATATCTGAGTACTATTACTTTTTTTTAGAAATATTTCATGATTGTCAGTCCTGATAACTAAGTTATCACTTAAAGAGGTAAATTATGTCTGAAGAAAAATATTGTGATGAAACCTTGAAGGTCCTCAAAAAGATGTTAATCAATGTGCTTGTACTCACATCACAAATAATTGGAGAAGTTTTTATAAAATACAATGATGCTTCTATGAAAGGATTGGGTTGAGTAATCATGCACTATGATAAAGTGATATATTATGCCTCACTATAGTATAATATCCTTGAGATGAAATACATGATGCACGATTCGGAGCTAGAAGTTGTGATATTCACTCTTAATATTTGGTGTCACTACATATATAGTGAAAATATGGATATATATTCTGATCATAGGAGTCAAGGAAATATATATATATATATATAAACACAAAATGAGCTCAAAATATATCAAATAATATTGTTAGATATCATCAATGAATATGATTGTACTAATTTCTACTATCCATGAATGTCGAATAAGGCAACTTGTGCTATAATAAAAATTGAAATTATAACACTATCCATGGTCCAAATTGAGAAAGAACCTATCTTCCTAGATGTTTAAAGGTGGGGTTTTGAAATAATAACAGAAGTGACAAACCCCCCTTACCAAATAGATTCCTAACCATCTATCATAGAGATGATCAAGGAGGTATTAAGGGATGATCTTGATCTATAAAATAAGGTGAAATCCATAAAAAGGAAAGTTACATGATTTTTACATCGATGATGATGGTGTGGTTTGATTTGGAATGAGGGCTTGGGTGTCTTAATTTCATGAGATAAAGAAGGTGCTATTGGGAAATGTTCATAGCTCACCATTCTCTATCGATCTTGGAACTACCATGATATACAATTACTTTCAAGAAAACTCTTAGTGGGACAACATCAAGAATGAGGTTGCATAGAATTTCACATGGAATTTAGTTTATCAAAATGTTAAAGAATATTGATATAAATCCAAAGGGATAATAAAACCACTTCCTATACCCATATGGGAATAGGAGAATGTCATTAGGTACTTTGTCATTTGTCACCTGAAGATATCAAAGGAAAACAATCTGATATGGGTTGTGGTGGATCGACTCATCAATAATACCCACATTATCATCATTTGGGAATATTTATCACTTGAAAAAAAATTCCAAGATATATGTGAAGTAATTGGTGAGGCAATATAGGGTTCCACTTTTAAACATCTCCGATCACGATCCAATGTTCACCTATAAATTATGGATAAGTCTTAAACATTATTTGAGTACTGAATTGAATTTTATCCTAACCTATCAATCTAAAAATGATGTTTGATATGAAAGGACTATTTAAATTCTCATTTTCATGATAAGATTCCACTAAATGGAGTTTTAAAGAGGATGCGATCATCATCTCCCAATGGTTTAGTTTTCATATAAAAATAGTTTCCACTCAATTATTCTAATGGTTCCATATGAAGCTCTATATGGGATGTGATGTAGAACTCTAACTAGTTGCGATGAAGTTGGTGAACAAAAGATTCTTGGACCTAATGTTGTGAAAGATATGACAGAGAAACTTTTTTTTCACCCAACAACATATTAAAACTACTCATATTTGAAAAAATTGTTATACTGACAACCATTGAAGGGATTTTTTGTTCGAGGTTGGAGATGATGTTTTCCTTCAAATATCACCATGGAAGAAAGACATGTGGTTTGTTAAGAGAGGGAAGATTATTAAAAGGTAAAATGGTCCCTTTAAGATCCTTGATCACATAATACTTGTATCATATCGATATTCACTTCCACTTCGTATGGCTCAGGTTCATGATGTGTCCCACATATCACTACTGGGGAAGTACATACATGACCCCCCACATGTACCTAATCTAAATATCGTACAAATGGAGAATGACCTATCATAAACGGAATAGTTAGTGAAGATATTGGATCATAGTTAAAATTTCATACACAACAAGATAACTCACATTTTACAAGTATTATAGAGGAATCACAAGAAAAAAATATGACATGGGAGCAAGAGGAAATAATAAAAAAATAGTAACATCTCCGATTCTCAACTGAAAATACATGTTGACATTTTGGGGATGAAATTTATAAATATGGGAAGAATGTAACAACATGTGGTTTACAATTGATATTTTATCTTGAAATATATGAGTTTTTTTAATGTAGTATTTAGTATCATACATATAAAAAACCAAAAATAATTAATTTCATTAATTGAAAAAATTACATTAATCTGAAAAAAAAACCGATTAAAATTCCAAACATTACAATTAGAAAAAAATATATTCTAGAAATTCAAAAATGAGAAAATATGGATTTCCCTAATCTAATAGAATCATCGACCCCAATTCCCACACTATATAAAATAAAAAAAATTAGTAAACAAATCAGCATCTTTGAAGATGGAAATATAAAGAACTTGAGGGAGATTGAGTTGAATATTGAAGAAAAAAGTGCAGTGATATATATAGAAGAAACTTTGACCCATGGAATAGTAATGGGACCATTATAATAGTAACAAGACTATTGGTAATAGTAACCCCGTAGTTTGGAATTGTAACTGAGCAATTTTAATAGTAATTTTACAAGTAAATAATTAATTTTGATTTAAATAATATTTTTCATCATTAATTTATGAAAATATATATTTTATAATGCCAAAAAATTAAATTACATGATTAAAAAACTCAAAGAAAAAATAAAAAAAAATTTAATAAACACTATTTTATGGTATCTAATAAAAATATTTTTTATAAATTTAAAATTAAATTTTACTATATGTGAAATTTATTTTTATAAAATTAATCTCATTTTTGAAATCATCACATCAAAATTTTCTAAGCATGATTTTTTGGTAATTTTCTAAAATGCTTCAATATTCATGTAAATAGTAAAAATATCATTTTCACATAACCAGTGTATCATTAATTAAATCATTAATGAAGTAATAATGACATAATCCATTATATAACTTGAGTTTCAGCTATTATATATTTTATTTCATAAATGATTCATTAATGTATGATAAACTTAATTTATAAACATATAAAGTACTTTCCAAAACCTAAAATATAAAGTATTACATTAAAATATTGTTCTCATTTCTTCACCATTCCCTTTGATTAAACTAATGAATTAAAATAATAAATGGGCTTTTAAGTCTGAAATGCAATATATAATATTTACATGTGATTTATAATTTCAAAAAAATCAATATTACAATATTTACCTTTGATATTTTCTTTTATTCTAAAAATTCCACTCTCCTTAAGTATAAATAACCCTTCTCTATTATATTGGAAAACCACTCCTCCCACCCCTCCAAAATCACAAAATCTAATAAACACTACCTCTAATTATGCTAATAATACTTGGGTACATTCTAGGGAAATCCAAATCCAATCGCAAAGGGAGTTATAGTGTTGTAAAAGAGAAGCTACACTGAGGAGAGTGTAAGTCTATATTAACTCTTCTATATTTTCTTATTCTCATTCGTTATTTTTCCCAATTAAATTCAAACCATATTCAGTAATATTAATTATTATATCATTAAAAATTGTATTTATGATGATAACCTACATTAATTATCATATTTATAGAAAATATGAATTTCAAACTTCCCCTTCTTGCCCTTTCGATAATGTCCCGTTAAAGGTCGGTTGACCACCTACAAGGACATATCTAAGACAATTACTATAACCAACTTGATGGATAAATAGTAGTAATTATATATAATATGTTAATAATTAATTAAATTTATTTTAAACTCTTGTAGTTAATTATAAATTTCTATAAATTACATTAAATGAAAATAGATAAATCAAAGCAAAATAGGAATTTTTTTAATGAAAGCATGATATCAAAACACATCAATTACATCAATAGAGATTTAGAAATATAATAAAACCAGTATAATTCGTAAATATTTTTATAAGTGACTATAATTAACTTCTATATCAATTTTTTAATAGAAAAATTATTATTTAGGAGGCATAGAAAGTGATGAAATAAAGAGAGAACTGAGGTAAGGGGGTTCTTGAAACCAACTCCTTTTCATTAGGTTATCCATATTTCATGAATTATTTTGTATAAATATTTCTCTATTGTTTCTTAAATTTTATTTAATTATTTTGATTTTTAATTTTTGGGGATATAAATATTTCCAACTTGATTTTACTACAAATACAAATATTTCTCAAATGAAGCCTTCTTCCAAAACACATATCGACCCCTCTTGAGTTGTCTCTTCTTCACTCGAGAATAATGATTCTTATACCAAACATGTTTTTTCCATTTTTCATTTTGGAACCCCAATTTTATATATGAAATATTGATTAAAAAATCCATATGAAACTCATTTCATTCCATTGGATAAAAAATTACAATTATTGTAATACGTTCTATGTGGCATGCATGATTATATAAATATTATGATGTGACGGGTGGGCCTGGAATTATATAACCCTACAGTGCATTGGGTAAGTGGAATTATCTTGTGATATTATGTGTGTTATGAATAAATATGATGTTGTATTTTTTTCATAATGATGATATTATGATTCTTCACCTATGTTATGCATGAACATGATGCTTTCATTGATCAAAACTACATGTAGAAATTGACCACAATGAAATGATGTTTCATTCTTATGAATTTCTACATTCCATTACATTATCACAAGTTCACATCATGATGTAGATGTTGATATTGTGCTTAAGATATTATAATGATGATTATTCTCAACCATGATACATTGATTCATGTCTCTTATTAATCCTCTTACTGGGCTTTATACTTCTAATGATGAATATTTTAAGAATTCCTTCATCAAATTTCTTAAGTGAAAGTTAATATTTCTATGATTAAATTTATTTAAAGGGGGGAATATAACACTCATATATTTTAATATATGATTAAATTTAAGTAATTCAATTACTTTCATACCATTCTCCACATGCTCCACAAAAAATAAACAGAACTAATATATATTAAGGTAAAGTATAAGTATTTAAGTATGATCATTAAAATCTAGCTATCAAATTAGATGAAATTAATTAATGTGAAAATTTTATTAAATATATGTATAAAGAATATAAATCATACTTTTTTCATAAATAAAATTCAATTAGTTTACCTAATATCTCAAATATTATGATTTATTTTTTAAAATTATATTTTCTAAGAAATTAAATTTTTATCCAATATAAATTTTTATTTAGTTTGTATAAGATATCAAATAATAACAATAACTATAAAAATTTAAAAATTTCATTTTCCAATGAAATTTTTATTTTCATTATACATTTTTATTTTATTCAAAAGATGAATTTATAATTTATAGATTTTTATTTCATAATATGGACATAATTGTTTGGATTAGGAATAAGGAAACTATCGTAAGATTAAATTTTTTGTTTTTTCCAAATGAATAAATTTTTCGCCAAAAATTACTTTTTCTAAAAACAATAATTTTTTTGGATTTTTAACACTATATAAGTGTATCGTAGAAGAAAAAAAACTATTTTGGAAATAAATTATATATTTAGGGAATAATATTATGAATTTTGATATGATCATTTAGATTATAAATCCTTTGGCCAATATTTAGAAAAATAAATTAAAATGATAGTTTAATAAAAAAGTGTTTTTTTACTTTTATTAGATTCAATTATTTTCAAGGTGAAGAACCAATTTGGATTTCCCTTATAGAGTATTAAATTTTATTTTGTTTCAAATAAAACATATATTCATGGGAATTATAAATTTTAATAAATATAGATTATACATAAATTTTATGCTTAAAATCACAATTTTTTCTACAAAATATTTCTTATGTGTTATGTGAAATAATATTAAAATTAAAATTTCATAACCATAGAAATTTAATTTGATAAACTTTTTTCAAAATTTGTAACTTTAAAGGTCCAAATTCATTAAATGGGTCATTGTTAATATTTTCCTTAATATTAATTACTACCATGTTAAAAGTAAATTAGGGTAAAAGTTAAAAAAGTTAAAATACATAAAACACACAATTTGCCTCCCAAATTAGTTTTCTAGGTTAATATTGACCCTACATAAATAAAATATCATATTGTTTCATTTTAGTGAAACTTTCCTTGGACTAGTAACATCACGTTATTGAAAATGTTTAGGGAGATTCTAAAAGCTCCCTTATGATTACTTAAAAAAGAGAACACATTTTCCATTTCAAGACTCAACTCCCTTTGAATATTCTCTTTAAACTCTTACAAATTTCCCCTCATATACCCATCTCAAATTTTAAAAATATTTGGGCCACTATTTTTTATCATAAGGTCTTCATTTCTAAGCATAATTCCAAGGAAAATTCAAGTAACTGATGTGAGTATTATCAACTATTTATCTTTTCTTCTTGATTATATTCATTGAAATTTATTTTTTACTTACTAATATAATAAAAATAAAAATATTTATATATTTTAATTCAACTATATTAATAGTATTATCATTTTATATTAGTGTATCTCATCCATTAAGAAAAACTAAAATCATTGTTTGTGAATACAAGAGAACTATGACCACCAAAATAACAAAAATTAATTTTAAAAAACCACCCATAGTTGATGGTTCCTGGAATGGTTTAATGAAAATAATATTATTCTTATGAAATCATTAAAAAATTTATATAATTTTATGAATTATTAATGATACTATGAACAAATGATTATCATCAATTCAATCATTTAAAATGAACCAACTAAGAGGAAAATGATCTATTTTCTCAGTAACGAATTTATATAAACATACGTTTTATTTATTATTATTTCCAATTATAATATATGAACATAATAAACAATAAATAATATCATCATTATTATTGTATAATTACATTACAACCAAACCATCTCATAATCTTCCATTAATCATGGTAGGTTCATGTTTGGGTGGGTTTAACCACATACTTGAAGAATACTATACATTTATGTTATAAAAGACTATAAGAATTCATTTACTAAAATAAAATTATTTAAATAATTAGTTAATTTGTTTTGGTTTGGTTTTATCAAAATTTTCATCAATAATTACACAAAAAAACATCTTCACTCATTAAGAATTACTAAAACACAATCATCCCTACTTTCATCTTCATGGATAGTTACCAAAATTAACTTGAAATTAAATTATATATTTTTAAACTATCTTGTAATTTATATTATTTCACATTATATGTTTTAATAATTATATAATTTTGAAAAAGAATAGATATCGACATAACTTTTAAGAAACTAGTTTAACGCGATAAATATTACTTACACTAGATGTTAAAAATAGATTACAATTAGCTAATATAAGAATATTTATTATAAATGAGGATTATAAATAAATATTTTCATAAATAATAATCTTGGGTATTTTTTTATGGTATTATATTTAATTATCCATGACATTTAGTTCAACTGAAAAATAAATCAGGACCATGGTAAGTATTTTCGTCTCAAATTCTTCTGTTTGACATATGTTTGGTATTATGCACCTACATTCAGTTATGTGATGTATATAATACCTATTTGGGAAATTTTATCAAGAAATGTATTTTAATAATTTAATTTATGGTTGAATTTCATGCTCAATTTTTCTACCAGTTTTGATTCGAATGTTTCTAAAGTAATAAGTGTGTTCTTAGTCTCAATTATGATTCATTGAGACATAATATATTTTTTTACTATGATTTTTTTCTATGGTGTATTCACATACCATGGTATTATTATCATAATATTTATAATTTTGGGGATTTCCTTGAAAAATTATTTTCCCATATTCAGGTTTTTATTGATTTGATTGTTTCCCCATTAGTAATGATTTTTTATAACTCAATATTCATTCATTGAGTTACAATTTTTCTATTAAAATTATTTCATATTATTTGGTTACATTGTTCTTGTTTATTATAATATATGGTGTTATCTTTTTGTTTACATTTTTCTTACCAAATTTACTCATTTTCAAATGTTTCATGATTCATGTAATATGTTTCTTATATGGGATATTGATAACTCAAAACTCCTTCCTTTGAGATATAATTTTTCAACATGATTATTTCTTTTCCATACTTGGGTTATCTATCCACTAAATTTTATATTATGGTATTTTCTAATTATATGTGGAAAAATGATGTTTTAATATATATTAGTTTTTTACTCTTCTTACAATGTGACTTCTGACCCAATGTATTTTGAAAATAATAAAATGGATTTTTCCCGTTTATGTTATATGTTTTATATTCCCTTAAAATTTCATTTATGATAACCCTTAATTAATTTCTATACCATTTTATTAAACAGTAATTTTAATAATTATTTGATTTTAAATAGTTTTCACAACACCTTTTGAAAATGACTTTTCGAAGAGACCCGTAACATTCTAATTTTTATCAATATGAAAAATGTTTCCTGAAATATCTATTAGTATTTCACTTACTTTTCCATTTAAAAATTAAAATTTATTTTCCCTAAAGGGGTTTGTGTATCACTCTTTATAATCTTTTATATATTTATCATTTGGGTTAATGAATTGATAGTACCAAATGACACCATTTATGATCCCTTCATTGATAGTATAATTTATGCATTATTTTTCCATAGTGTTATTCAACTATGTCAATGAAACTATATATTTACTTTACTATACTAGGGATGTGTTTTTTTCAATCATAAAAATTATTTCTCTATATGGGTTATGATCTTTTTATCCCTTTTATTGAAAAAATGGATACTTATTGACATACCATATATGGTTATTCCATTATGGATGATTATTTAAAATTTAAATATATATTGTTTGATCATACAACTTATTTATAAAGATTGGTAAAGATCATGTTACCCCTTTTATTAACATTGAGAAAAGTAATGACATTCCAGATAATTATTGGCTACTAGTGTAGGTTGATAATGTATTTATATTTAATATTATTCAATATATGGATAACTGTGTTTTTTTTCAGCTAAAAACTCCCTTATGAATAGTATAAAAGGTCTTTTTGGCTTTAATGATGAATTTATTTGAAAAAATAAAGTGGCTGGTATGGTTGGAATAATAAACCCCTCAATGCATCGATATGTCTCATAAGACAGAACATGTTTAGTTTGGTGTATACCTGATAAGTATATTTTTTATACTTGTGTCAATGGGTTTCTATGTATGAAGTCATTGAATATCAATTGATTTAACATAAGATCTATTCATAGTATTAATGTTTTGAAAATTGTAATGCATGAATGAAATATGGGGAAATATTAAAGAAAACATGGATAGGGAGAAACAAACTACCCCTTCGTGCCGCAATCTTTACTCACGATGCTTCATCAAAATTTCAAAGATGAAGGGGAACTGAAAACTAGAAAAACCCTAAGTAAACATCATTTAGTATCATTAAACTTCATGAATTCATGGATAGGAAGGATTATTGTAGTGAAACTCGTGATGACGGAAAACATTGTGAACAATATTTATATGGTGTGTACCTTAGGTACATGATGTGACCAAAGTCAAACCATTGTACAAAGTTTCCACGGATTCAATACGATGGATGAGAAATCAGATCTAAAGTACATTTCGAGTAACTCAGGTACACATTGTGAAGAAGATGTTGTGTGAAAAATAAATTTGATGCTACAAGACACACTACAGAATTTTCTTATAAAAATAGGCCTCTGAACACCATTATGTAGCACCATGGACTTGAGGGAGCAAGTACAACCACTGAGAGGCTATGTAGGGTCCCATCTCAAATTTTGTTCCAGATTGGTTTTTTTATTTCATTTCATTTATGTAATCCTTTAATGATTCATAATTTAATTATAACCTCTAGTTTCCTTCATTCTTCTTCCCCTTCACTCATTTCTAATCACTCCACTATATGTATTGGTTTATTCAGTGTCGGTGAGCACCCGATGTTGACCAGCTAAACCCCATTGGGTAGAACGAGATCGGTTAATGGGGGGAATGTACCATCATTGTTTTATTTTCCGTTTCTCATAATGTTGATTTCATTCGATAGTACCATGTTTCACTTGTACACCTACTTTATTCATTATTGAATCATAGAACATATTTTTTCAAAAATTAATGAACCCCAAAATGACTAAGATGATTTGTTCCTCAACATTATATCAAATAACTCTTATGCATTTTGAAATCTGAAATAAAATAACATTATATATTTTGATTCATCTGACCAAGATGAATTCATATTCTAGGGTAGTTTGATAGGAAATTAACACTTATTCTATCGATGAAACTATTTGTTTTCATATCTATTGGATATAATTATATTGTGAGTGTAGTTGAATTAATTAATTTATCAAAAATGACCCTGGAAACTGATTCCCCTCTCTTATATTTCCCAATTTGAATTATATTATTTTAATTTCACAATTAGTATAACAAAATTAAACTGAAATTAGACCAACCCAACCTTTATTTAAGAGTTTTAATCATTGTGTTCCCCATTACCTGTAGGTACAACCCCATTCTTCTGTTATACTACACCTTTTTAGATATTATGGTTCTTAAAATTATAAATTTCTATTTTGACTCTCACCTAGAGGAATTAATGATGCCTTTCAGGGAAGTAAAATTATGGCCCCATTGCCGGGGAGAACTAGAGCATTGTACATGACTTAAGACTAATTAATTAGGTCAATGACTATTTTTATCCCATTTTTATAATAATTTTAGTTTAGTTAATTAATTTTTAGCCACTTTTTTAACATATATTACACTTCTAGTAGTGTTTCATGGTGTGTGGGATTAGTTTTCAAATGATTCAACATTGTGCCACTATACCATAAAAATTTATAGAATATGCAGAGTATCAGTCCACATGCGATGAACTGAATTCAGAAGGGTTGACATAGTAAGACAGTAGTATGAAGGATTCTTATTCTCTTATGTATGATGAATTCCAACCACCATTATGGAATGAAACCTATTATAAGCCCAATGAAGAAGCTACCGACTATTAAAGATACCAAAAAAGTTGGTTTGTGTAAAACACTCATTATGATTACTACATTCAGCAATATTAAGAGAAACAGCCCAAAGAAAGACTAACCAGATTACTCACCCAATGCATTAAAGTGACGGACAAGAGGATGGACTATAACAAGGAGAAACTCAATGGGATGGGAGAATTGACTACTCACCTTGCTCAAATCATTTCAAAATTGTATTTTCTTATTAATTTCCTACCAATAGTTTCTCATTTATATACAGGTGAATTTTAATATGATAAAAATCAAGAATGAGAGTATGTACACGATGTTGAAATAAATAAAAAATCTAGAATATTACATTCAAGAAGACTCTTTCTTCCATAAACCACAAAATATTAATTCAGATGACATACTATCCACATTGATCTCTAAGTTCATTCTAGTATTTGATTAGTAGAAGGATGACCATGATGCACAACTCTATGAGTAGGGAGAATAAATTACACATTTTTTCCATTTTATTTCAAATTTAAATTCCCTAGTATGCAACATAACATTAAAATATAATGCATGGATTGATTTGTTTGTAGACGAAGAAGATAAAATGGTGGAGGAACTCAATATTGCAATAATGAAAAAGGAAGAAAAATAAGAGATAGAGAATAAAGAACATTACCTAGAGTATATTGGAAACCATGAAAAAGATGGACCGCTAGATCAAAAAGATGTATCAGAACCTAAGGAATCCCTTTTATACATAAAATAATAGCAAGATGAAGAAATAGAATTTATTTTGAAACTGCACTATGAATTGGAAAGAAAAATGATGGAAAATTGGTAATTGTATGGTTGAATAATAAGAAGAGGAGGTCAAAGTAAATAAATCTATAGAATTAGAGGAAGAATAAGTGGTAGATATGGATGATAATACTATCAAGGAGTTACAATCCATTGAATTTATAATGGAAGAGGAAAAATTAAATGAAGAGGAAAATGAGAAAACATCCATTGACCACATGGGTATTCATGACAATGAATGGGACTCCCTCCTAAAATTTCTAGAATAAGAGAATAATAATGAGGCTTTGACTGGAGAATCCATTAAAAAATGTGAAATAGTGGAAGAAAATGTGGAATTAGTGGTGGATCTGGTGAACTACATGATCTATCAAGATATCAATTTATTATTGTTTTAATCAAATTTACCCTCAAATTTTAGTGCTCAATAAGCCATGATAAACCAATGGAGAAGGAAGCGACAGAAAACCCCAAATGCACAGCTAATCCAAAAGTGGTAAAATCCAATCCATTTAGCTTTGTTCCATGATCCAATTAGCTATCAAATGTAAAATTTCAAGCCAAACAACCCTAAGAAAGGGAATCCACTTAGAGGCAACACATATTTCAAAATTTCATTCTAGGACATAAGATTTATCATTTTAAATTAATCTCTTTAAGGTTGGACTCTTTACCTACTTGATCTAAATTTTTAAATGTTTAGTGGCATTCACAATCATTGTTTATTTTAATATTTAATGCCCCTATAAAGAAGTTGAAATAATAGATTGAAGAACCGGAAAACATCAATAATAAACTTTGTGTAAGCAGACTACATGTCATGTACCTGGTCAGAAAAACCTTAGAGACTCATTCAGAAGCATCAGTGGAATGAGAGTATTGTTTTTACTTGTTTTTAACTATTCACCAATAGTTTTTTCTAGAACATAATTTGAAAAATAAATGCATTTTATTGTTTCAGGAACTGAATTGAATTAGATTCTCTCACAAAAATTATAGAATTATTTGTCCTGTACTCACTGATGTATGAGAAATCATCACCAATAAGAAATATTTTTATTGGTTGTATAATTTTAAATATAATGACCATAAATGAAAAGATATTAATGGAAACTTTGGAAGCCAATTGCTTACATTAATTTAGATTACTTGAAATGATTTCTAATATGTTTTATTTTCATGATATTGATTGCTAGAAGCATGCATTGAGTGAAATTATTATTTATTTTCATGCCATTAACTAATTGACTCATATTCTATTCCCATTCTAGAGAAGATTCTAGACCAAATATTTACTATTTTTCTGAGCATATTTCTTGAGTAGAACATTTTCATGTAAACCAACTAGAACTTTCATTTATAACTTCTTAATGTTATGACTATAATAATTATATTTTTAAATGACTAAGGGGTATTATTAATGAGCCCTTTTATCCATAGACCCACATTCACATTGATCCTCCTTTTTCACATAGAAGCCATGGATGACCTTGTTGGGTTTAATATACATTACATGCAATTATTTATATTTCTAAGAAGCTATTTTTATTTTTCATGATATTCAATTGAATGAGTGTGATGGAGGTGTTGTTTATTGTGGTTATAGGATGTGATATCTTGGGGAGAGACAGTAGGGTGTTTTCCAAGATTGTGGGGAAGGTTCATATTTAAATTCATTATATTCCATTATATATCCCTCTTGTTGTTAAAAAATGTATGAAAAGAGTGAAAAATGGATTTTTCCTAGGGTAGGTCAAAAATCATCATTATCAAACCGATGATATCAAAATCATATGTGGTTAGATGGTGGATGTGAGACCTATCCTAGGATAGCTTCCAAAAAATAAAATAAATGGGTTGTGAATTTGGAGAATAAAAAATGGAAAAATAGAAACAATTGAGGATTGTACGTTATTTTGAATACATTGTTTGCGGGTCTTACTCTATGCTTTAGGGGTGTGTGAGATGTCATTATATTTAAGTGAGTGGAATTTTCATTGATATTTTCCTTTGAATATCATGAATTTTATGTTAGATGTTAGCCTTCTTCTTGAGACTTAATTGATTTTCAACATTTTACCTACCTACCCACATTCATAGAGTCATTTTTACTTTATTTCAAATCCCTCATGATTAATTATGATATTTTTCTTTCCATGATGGAGAAAGTAGATTCAATGAAAGACTATAGTTAGGAACACGTACTTGAGGTATGAGAATTACTTTTTTAAATTGTTACCTTAATTGAAGAGTGGAAAATATACTGGTGACGTAAATCATAAATGGCATGGTTATTGCTGAAACATTGAAAAATTCATGTGAAAAGGTAGAAATGTCTTGAATTTAAAATTTTAAATGAAGCATTATTTTTGGATTCTTTATTGAGTATGTGTTGTTCTATTGAAATATTCAGTTATATATTATTTTTTAAGCATTATATGTTTAAAATTCCCTTGTTGATGTATGGACCCTAGGTGATTTGATATTTAGATTATTCTCAAGGGTGAGAAAAGATTTTATTGTTGGGTATTTGATAAGTATGTTTTGTATACATTTGTCGATGGGTTTCTGTGTAGAAATTTATTGAATATCAATTGATTTAATATAATATATTTTTGTTGATATTAATGTTTTGAAAATTGTAATAGAAGAATAAAATATGGAAAAATTGTATAGAAAACAAGGTGAATGAGAAACATATTGACACTTCAGACCACGAGCTTCGCTCGTGGCCTGACATTGAAATTTTAAAGATGAAGGGGAGATGAAGAAATTGAAAAAAATAAGTATTGGTCATGTACTATCACTATACATTGTAATTTCATGTAGAGGAAATCTGAATGCTGGACAAGTCGTCATAAAAGAACACACTATGAACAGCATGTACATGGTGGGTACCTCAGGTACATGATGTGACTGAAGTCAAAACAATGTATGAAGTTCCAAAAATTCAATGTGGCGGAAGAGAAATGAGATATTAAGTACACAATGTGTACCTCATGTATATGTCGTTACGACGATGATGTGTGAAAATTAAAATCTATGATACAAGCCACACTATAGAAATTTCCTATAGAAAGAGGCATCCATATTCCATTTTGAATCACTCGGGACCTAATGGAGCAAGCACAACCCCCAGGAGGCTACCGTAGGGTCCCAACCCATATTTCTTCGTTGATAGGTTCTGTTTATTTTTTATATGTCCATTAATTTATGTAATCATTTAATTCCTCATATCTTAATTCCATACTCTATTTACCTTCCCTCGCATTCTCCTTCAATTTTTTATAATATCTCCTCTATGGGTATTGGTTTATTCATCATTGGTGACCACCCAATGATGATCTAATAAACCCAATAGCGGATAACAAGATATGTTAAAGGGGCACGTACAATCATTGTTTTATTTTCCTTTTCTCATAAATATTATTTCATTTGATAGTATCGTGTTACACATGTATGCCTACTTTATTCGTCATTGAAATATTGAATTTATGTTATCAATAATGAAAGAACCCTAATATGATGGAGTTGATTGGTTCATGAACATATAATCAAATTACTCTTTTTATTTAGGAAATCAAAACTAAATACACTTTAGATATTTTCATTCATATATCCTAGAAGAATTGAAATTCTATGGTAGTTCGAAAGGGAGTGAACATTTATTCTATCGATGAAACAGTTCTTTTATGCATCTATGATTTAGGATTTTTTTGTGAGTGTATTTGATCTAATTAATTTAGAAAAGTCACCCTTGTAAACTGATTCTCATCTCTTCTATTTCTCGATTTTATTTCTCTTATTTCAATTTCACAATTAGTTTAATAAAATTAAACTATAATTGAATCGACCCAACCTTTAGTTAAGAGTTTTCATTGTCGTGCTCCCCGCTCCCTATGGGTACGACCCCACACTTCCTCTTTACTATAAATTTATATATAGTATGGTTCAAGATATTATTAATTTCTAATTTGACTCATTCACGAAGAAATTAATGACACTATTTAGGTGAATCAATACGACTTACCATAAATTGATAGTGTCTTCGCACAAGTCCTTGATATCATGTTTGGAGGAATGATATTATTAATCTCATTAGTATGAGATAAAAATTATTGATATCTCATTTTTTATTTATTTTCATTGATATAAATTGCTATCATTTTTAGTTTATTACAGAACTATTCAAATTATTTACTCTTTACATGTTATTTATTTCATGATTATGTTTTAAAACATTAATTATATGTTTCCCTTACAATGTTTCTATGGTCACCATTTAATATATTTTCTATTACCATGTTTATGAAGAAAAGTTGCACAAATGATATGATTAGTAGGATAGCATGTGTCGAAGCATTTGTGGGTGATGTCGAAGAATCCTTATGGATAAAGTCATTTCTAATGTTCTAGGGGTGAAATATCCATTAGTTGAGAAACACATGGGGTTTTCATGTTTATTCTTTGTTGTAATTCTATAGATATCTAAACCTAAAATATCGTGTGAATGTATATGATTTTTTATTTAATAACATACATATGGTATAGTTATGGTATATAATTTATAGTTAGTATCATATCTAGTATGTAATGTATACCTTTATGGAATTGAATTTGGGATTGTGGGTTTGGGGAATCACATTACCCATTTTGTTGGACCACCTTAGATTTTTTAGAATTGGATTTCACCTAAAAATAAATTTTTGATGGAATGTTATGAACTATTATATTCATGAAAGTGGAAGAATAAGATGGATAGAACTAGATGATATCAATGATTTTTCTCTAACCGTCCTGGCATGATTTTATTCCAAAAATTGAATCACATAAGTAAAATAATATCATTTGTTAAATTATAATATATTCTACCTAATATATTCTCCCAAATCTCACACACTTCCTACATCACCCTTGAATTCAACTAAGATTAGGAAAAGGATTACTTATAAAGGTTGATGATGATATTTTTCTTGTAAGGTGTTTTACTAAAAGAGTCAGTCAATTTATTCTATGTGTTAGAATGATTTATGCATGGGTATTCAAGGAAAATATTCTATGAAGAATAGGATTAAATTAAGAAGAATTCCTATATTATTTTAGAAAATTTTATTAAATTATCCAAGGTTTTTATTAGATTACTCATAAAATATTTGTTATTAATGTATGTTATAGTTTTATCAAGAAATGGGGAGTTGAAGTGAATATGTTAGAATTGGTTAAAAATACTTTCAGGTAACTAATAAATAATATAATATGGTATATCATGCATGAGTTTTGAAAATCAAGGTTTTTCATAAATTTTCTTTACATACAATTTGAAAACAATTTCAATTGAGAAATAATTTATGTTGAGTTTATGGTAAAAATTAGTTTTTAAAATTACCATGGATTTAGGTATTGAAATATAATTTAATTTATTCTCGTAGATTTCAAAAACATTCTACAAATAAAATATAATTTAATAGTATAACATGTTGGATATTCATTGATAAATAACATGGAGGAGTGTAATCTCCTCCCCTAGTTCATCAAGTTGGATCATGTGGTACTAATTTAGTTAGTTCCCATTAATTTAAATTGTATTTCTTATCATTGTTTCACAATCATTACTGCACAAATAAAAAAGATATACATGATTAATTTTAAAAGGGTTTTCCCATATATAATGACATTTAACAAGATTTTTTTAGGCTTAAGTTATATAAAAACACTTGATATCTATGATAGAATGAATTTTGTTGAATCATTTAGTCATTATCCACCCTTTTTCACTATTATTAAATTTTAAAAATTTCTAAATCCTATGATCAAATCTCATCATTCCCCTGTAGCTACAATATTTTTTCTTTACAAGCTCTATTAAGGTCCAAAATCATTTATCTTATAGCCTAGTATAATTTTTCTATTAATTCATTAGGAATATGGAGTATTATCCATAAATTAGAATATCTGGGATCTTTCCTTTTGGTATATTTTAGGCTATTAAATATTCTCCTAATGTATCTTCTGTTCTTTTCCTCTAATCATTCATGTTTGGATTAATATTCTTTCATAAAATTTCATTTATTTCAGTATTCAACATTTTAGATTGGCCCTTCGTTTATGGGTGATAGGGTGTTGATTCTTTTTAATGCACCCCATACATTCTCAACAGGGAATTAACTATCCTAAGGGAAAATTGAGTCCCTTGATCACTAATAACAGGTTGGTTAGTCTAATCCTAAAAAATATCTTATCCCTAAAAATTCACACACAATATGATAAACATAATTTTTTTGGGATTTTTCTTCTTCTAATTTTTTATTATTTTCTACTAAATGTATAATATAATACTTTTTGAATGACGTCGTGAATGGTCCCATGAAATATATTCCCCAAGTAAAAAAATTCACAAAATCCTATGGTTTTTAAGAAATTGTTTTCCTTTTTAAAATATTTCTTTACAACTAAATTATTTTAAAAAAATTAAAAAAACTCATGATTATATTTAAATAATAATGGAAAATTAACTCTAGATTATAATGTTTTTATTCATTTCCTTGTAGGTCCACAGTGAAATCAACAAGCTAAAGTGTGAAAAAAAAAACATAAAGATGGGTTCAATTTTACTTTTAGGAAAACATCTTTATAACATTTGATCATTGACATTTATATAAATAAATGGATATTCCTAAATGTAATATTTGGAATAATATTTTAGTTTTTAATTTGGTTGGGATTTAAGAAGGATTATGTTTATATATTACTAAATAAGTCACCATGGATGGATACCATGGAACTTCATCTTCAGCCAAGAAGAGATGCACCCCTAGAATGTTGTCTGTTACTGGTCTGTGGGCTGGAATCCCAACATCAGCCATGTAGTGATGTCTACTCCAATGATCGACCAACTGGTTCTCACATCCCTTCTTTTATTTTTTTCTATGTTCAAATTTTGAAGCATTACCAACCATATCAAAGGCCTGGAAATTGAATATTTCTTAATCATCTAATATATAAGGGATGGTTGGACAAAAACACATACATTAGGGATAATAAAAATAATATTAATCAATAAAAAGAAAATATGCCTGCAAAAAAATATTTATCTTTTGTTGTACAGTTGAATTTTACATAATCTAGGCAACCACTTACGGTTTCCCCTTAATTATCTAAGAAATAATTGGTCTAACTACAAGACTAGAAGATACATAAAGCAGCTTGAATTGATATTCCCAATTTGGTGGATGCATCATTGGTGAGGTTACAAATAATATTTTTAATTCATTAAATGCTTTCATACACTACTTATTGATATCAAAATTAATATATTTCAAAATTAATTAATAGAGTAGGAGAAGAAAATTCCTAAAATACTTACTGAATCTTCTATAGAATCCAACATATCCTGAGAAAGATATAACATGTTTCCCACATGTGAGGTAAGGAACAGAATTTATAAATTTTTATTTTATTTATCCAATTCAATTATTTTGGTGTGATGATATACCAAAGAAAAATTACACTTTCAAACATAAAGTGGAACTTTTAAAAATCTAGAAAAATGTTTTTTTCAATTCATGTTTTCTAGAATTTTTTATGTTTTTTTGAACAATATTTAAATTATTTCCAAAAAATGGAATCATCTATGAAACCCCACCTGAAATCCTAAATGTCATCATAAAATATAATTATTGTTCCCCCTATGAAATTTAACTAGTGTATTAAGTAGTCTAAATGATGTTATCTTATAAGTGATGGTGCCAATGGGATATGTAAATGTGGTTTTATCTTAGTCCTTTTGAGATATTAGAACATGTAAATCACTAGAACATACTTTCACGGAGAAACAATGAGTCGTTCTTACCAACCTATAAAGAATAAGGTCAACGAAAGGAATATATAATTGATCATTTTAGGTGATATTATCAATGAAAACTCTCCAACTCTTATTAATTCTAACATGGATTAATTCTTAAATTTTATTTCTCACAATGGTTGGGATAGTTTTTTTGGGAATTATATGAATGGATTTAACCCATTTTGGGTTTTAATTGGATATATGATCCTATATTATAAGATATTATATTTTTACTTCTTCACTACCTCCAAAAAGTTGTATTTAGCCTCATTTGGGACTACATAATAGGGTTAGAATCTCCCTCTAGAAGGATTTTATGAGTGATTATTTTTAGGCTTTATTCCGGATATATCTCTTTAGATCCATCAAATATCATATATATTTATTCTCAACATATAAATCATTGTTTTTCGTGGTTTTATAATGATTATTAGTAACCATCACAACTAATTTACATCCTTCTATTAAATACACATATTTCATTCAATATGAATTGGTTTTAATTTCATATTTAGCGTTTTTTCAAGATATTACATTACATTTAGGTCCCATTCTCCCAAATGTTGAATTTAATACACACATGTTATCATATAATCAACATATTCATGAAATAAATAATCATGTTCATTACAAATTTTATAAGATACTTCTTCTTTCATTCTGAAAATGGATTTTTTTTTTAATTTTGTACAACCTTACTATCTTTGTGATTTTTAAGCAAAAAATATTCTCCGTAGGATAAAAATTTCAACACCATGACAAAATTTTCAAAAAGTTATTCCACTTTATGTTGGTATAGTGTAAAAAGTTATTGGTTATCTTAAGTGAGCCTCATGGAATAAGAAAATGTTAAATTGGTTAATGATGTCTTCAAATCCCATTGTGGGCATTCCCTCATGGACACTAATAATGGTTCTATCATCATAAAAAAGAGTCCCCCCAAAATCAGGGGAAAATTGGTGATTTATCCTCATCTATTTTTAGAATACATAAATATTATAAGAAAAGAAGATATTGTACTTTCACTATGATTATCATATATCACTATTTCTTGGAATATAATGGACAGTTTTGGATGTAGTCTAAACACTATTGTGGGATTCAAATATAATATTTTAAAATATGAAAAATAAAAAGTTTTTGATAAATTTTTTTAAGAATAAATATCACATAAGGAATCCTAGAATGTGAATTGGGAAATGGTGTGGGGGATATAAAATATCCATGTAACTTGATATTTTTTTGGAAACTTTAGTGTGATTGATATTGGGACACTTCTTTTTCAGATGATCCCCTGTTACCTTAAATAATTCTCTTTATAGTGAAAGTATACTTTAGAACAATACAATTAATTTGATTCATTTTTAGGGCTTCAGGAATGGTAATATTAATTTACACATTCTAAAAAGTTTCAAGAATTTCATTTTGAAATATTTCTTCCTAAATCTCGTTTTATTGAATAATGTATTATGGTATTGGTGGGGGAAATACTTTTTTATCCCTTTTATATATTTTTATTTGTGTTACTTATATCACTCTCTTTGATACATACTTTTCTTATTCTTCTTCCCTTTACACTACAAGGGGATTTTCTGACATTTGTTCAAAAATTTCGTAACATCAATCTTCAATCTCCCACAACTCCGGTTAACATGGTTGAAGTTCAGGTTCGTCCAATGGTGGGAGATCTTCTCGAATACTTATTAAAACCATATTAATATTATTACTTACGTCAATTTTTTTTTGAATATTTTATTCTTTTATTTTTAGATACAATCTCTACCAAACATCCAATACAATTATTTAACTCCCCCACTTCAGTAATCATTTTATAAACCTCATCTTCTTGAAACTACACTAATGTTTATTCATTTTTAAATGGTTTATTATAGGATATATTTGTCTAAAATGGTTTTTTTGTTTGGGAGATTTATATAGATTTTCGTGAGCCTTTTGGAATGTTGGTGGGTGCTAGTTTGGAATTTGGAAGGGGGATGTTATTGAAACTAGTTTTGGTAACAAGTATTGTTCATGTATTAATTTTTTATTTGGTGGTCAATATTTGTTATATTTTTTTCCAAATATATATCAAAATTATTTAATATCTCTAATTAATTTTTTTTATTATAATTTATTTATTGAAAATTTGTTTCACAATTCTTCATTCTCTTCACCTCTACACGTTGGTTAGTAATATGAATTAATAATGAGCATAATTCACAAACCATAGTTGGCAGTTATTTTTCACTGAATTATTTTAGGGAAATAAATATCGCTCATTTTTTTATCATTATGTTTATTTTTAGGTATAGGTTATGAATAAAAAATTATTACCTCATGAATTCCTCTTATCCAAGTGACCCATGCACCAAATAATTGTGATTTATAAGATATATTTTTAAATATTCACTTGGATTCTTTTGGGGATTTGTCTATGAAGGATTTTACTGAATAGGGATATAGTAGGTTTTTACCATTTACAAACATTTTTAATATAATAACACCAATAAATGGTTCTACTCTACTACCCAGTGTGGGACACTAGAACACAACATCTTAAACCTCTCTCAAAACACGAAGATAGTCTCTCTAGATGCTTATCTAATGAAATAAATATCATTCGTTATTTTTGTGAGCATAAAGGTGGGAAAGATGCATTTTATAAGAATATATGAAAATAATACCAATCATGGATTTCCCCTAGTTCTAGGTTTAACAAACACTCATTGTATGCTCCATTTAATGAGAAGGTGAATGCCCTCCATTTTACTTGCTCTTCAGCAACTCTTATTGGCTCTAGTATTGAGAAAATTATTTTGAATCCTCATATGTGGAAATTAGGATCTTCACTCGAAAGGAAATGAAGCCTATGAAATAAAATTACTAAGATAGGTTTTAATTATAAATCATTTTTTATTCCTAGCATTGAAATTTTAATTTTTTTGGTTAGAAAATTTAGGTGTATGTAGTTATCTTAAATTTTATTTGGAATTTTCAAACATGACCATAGGTTTAAATTGTTCACTAATATCCTCACCTGAATCTACAAGGGATATTTTTTGGAATGTTGGATTGTAAATTAAAATTCATATGTATAGTGGGAAAATTATTTTAATTTTTTAGACATTACTTAAAAAGTTTATTATTTGAATATTGAGTTTGGAAAATTAAAGTTAGGCTTCATTTAATTTTGTAGTGTTTTCTTCCCTTAAATAGATCCATTTATTTCATGCATATTTTAATGGGGCATAGAACATAATTTATTACCTTTTATAGATATATAGTGGAAAAACATTGTAGTATCTTACATAATATTGCACAAAAAATCTACATTTCAATTTCAAATTTGATATAAAATAGGGGTTTGTATCTTTTTGGGAGATTCTGAAAAGAATGAAATCAATTTTGAATGTGGGTTTAAAAATTATTGCAGAAATATTGATCAAGTTAGTGTTTTCTAAACCTATTTCACCATTATCCTAGTTTCCAAATTTTCCATCTTTCTTCGGTAATTCTAGTAACTAAGGGGTCCACAATTGAATCTTCTCTCTCCCTTGACTAGATAATGATAGTGATTATATAATTAACAAAGATCTCTTTTTTGTTTAAAATATTTCCTCTGTGTTCATGTGTTACAGTGGACCCTCAATATAGACTTATGATATTCCCAATCAGGTAATTGTTTTTCTATGTATTCAAGAGTTCCCACAACCACTTTAACATGTGTAATTGATCATTTAGCACTCCACTAGCCAATTATAGCATGTTTTATTGTATATATACCATTACTAGGTGTATAAAGATAGTTATAATAAAACAAGTTAATAATTAACATTGTAATCCCTCACCATATACAATCAAACATTATAATAAAAACATTTATTTGTATATTGAAACTAGTTTAATTGAATAAATAAAGGGTTTCATTCTATGAAGTGCATGAACTCAAGCCTTAAAATGGATTTAGCCTTCCCTTAAACAATCACTTGGAGATTAAACACTACATGTGAAGGGTAACAAAAGAAGCAAGAGGATAATAAAGTCATTACAAATATAAAATATTAAATTAAAACACATTAAAAGATAATAGTATAAAAAATCCAATTTTATCACATGGGTGGTCCTAGAGAAAAGGTGTTCAGTCAAGTAACCTAATCCATTTTGTCATTGTGTCTTATTATTGATGTATGGATTACATATTAAAATTTTTTAGCCAAACCACAAGAATTTCCACCTTTCAATTTGGGAAAATCTCCCTAATTTATAGGGGTTATTGAATCAACATATGATCCACAAGCACCAAATTATTTATATGTTTCATTATTTTCCCTCCCTGATCTATGTTGAATATTATTAACGTTTATACGAGTGCTAATTTATTGGTATCTATGATTTTTTGAAAATTATAGATGAATATACCATAGCCAAAATTTTACCTTTAGATGGCCATCAAAAGATAATTTCTGGAAAATATTAGACCAATTATGAGGTAGGATTGGCATGGAAAAACTATGAGTTTTTGAGAAATCAGATGAATGATGAGTGACTTCATGATATGTTCAACGTGTGATCACATGTTTGGTTGTGTGGTCACTTCAAAGGAATGGTCTCTTGGGTTCTTCTTTCTATAGCTTTGAATTTTCAATGCTGTAGGTTTTTTTTCATCATACAGTTGTGTGAATTTTCTTCATGTGGAAGATTGAGTTTTATCCATATGTCATCTTGAGTTTTCTTTATCCAGTAGCTTCTTTTTATATGGATTTTTTGGAACAAATGTCTCATTTTCACATAGTCAATTGAATAACTCATTTGGTTATTCAATCTATTCTTGAGGTATCTTTATGGATTATCCTTGTGACTAGAAATAATATGGTTGCTTGATATGACCATGTAGTAGCTCAAGAAATTTTAAAATTTACCACCTTGGTTAATTATATTCCTTTTTGGGATAGTTGTCAAGTGATCGTGAAATAGGTTTGAACACGCTATCACTTGGGTACTTTGTAAAATTCTAGGCACAATCACTCACCTATAGAAACTACATAATTTCTATATTTCTTCATTTATGTATAGAAGAACATTTTATTTCCTCAAAATAAATTCATCCAAGTAAAATAATATTCAAAAAATAAATTATTCATTTAAGGCATCATTATTTTAATTCACAAAGATCAAATATTAAATTAAAACAAAAGATATAATCCAAAAGTTAATAAAACTCATGATTATTCCATAAACTATAAAATTTTATAATATAAATATGCTAAAATGGTGAGTTTAAAATCATTGAAACTCAAGAGAAAATGTTTGAAAATATTTTTTTTTTCATTACCCTCACACATATACTTTGGACTCTAAATAAGGGAATTTCAAAAATATTACTAGATAAATATTCAAATACATATCCAATATAAGTTCTTCATTTAAAAATCAATTCTTCAAGATATCATTCCGAATACATTTTATTATTTTCATTTCCTCTATTTAGTACAAAAAATTAATTCTCACTTATATCATCATATCATATGCCCTTATACCCACCGTCATGATTATTCCACTGAACAATCAAGTATTATTTTTGGGTAAGGTTTTTTTGATTCCAAGATATCAAACGTTTTACTATGGGTTTTATGAATATCTTCAACCAAGCTAAATAATTCTAGTAATTATTCTTATCATGATTTCTTTATGAGGGTTTTTATGTTGCTATAGGGTTGGTTGGATTACAATTTCAAACTATTGAGGTTGAATGAGGGGGGGGGGGGGTTCCCTAATATAAAACTCAATGCATGATTTAAATTTACCCCAATTATAGATTCTGACCTCCCATACCCTTAAACATACACAATTGCACGTTTTTTAATTATCTATAAATATTCAATACCTTTTTTAATTTTTAAATAGAAAATTTATCTTTCTCTATTTCTCAAAATCATTTTTTTGAATTTTTTTATTTTTCTCTTAAAGGAAGAAGGGAACATTAGAATTTATATAGTAGGTGTGGGTTATTAGTAACCTAAATTAGAAAGTATTTTCACATTCTTAACATGTTTCTTTTGCCACAATAATTTTTATTCTCTACCAGCTCCTCAACATAGCACATTCAAGTGAATTTATGCTTCATATTCCCTCTAGACTTCCCTCAAACTTCTTGGTTAGTTATGATAAGAGATCATTAAAATTATTGACGTATTTATTTCATCTTTACCACTTTTTACGCACTATATTATCTTTTTCAATCTATTTTATCTTTAGGATACAATATTTTAAGGAAATAATGGTGATTTTATCTTAAATAGTGTGATATAACTATATTTCCTCAATCAAATGATATTAATGATGAATTAGTATTTTTTATATCTTCATTTTATTCTTAAAATTTAATCACTTAATTTATACAAGATTTTTATTCTAAATTCTAGAAGATTATTCAAAATAGATTTTCTCAGTTCACTTACTTTTCCTCCCCGTCACTTTATCTCCACTAAGACCATGATAAGGCTTCTAAATAAATATATATAGGGATATTCAGATTAGAATAAGGATTCTTATTAATTCCATTTATGGTTGATAAGGGTCATAAAGATTTATCTATGAGTAGTATTGAAAAAGATTCAATGAAATGGGGGTTCAAATAAAAATATTGTCACAATTATTTATGAAAAAGTTCCTTGAATACTCCATGGTTTTTTAGATTAATTTATAAATTATTTTTGTTCATGTATTTCTAAGTTTTATCAAGAAACATGGCATTGAAAATAATATGCATAAGTTAATTCATAAGCCTTTTGGGTAAGTGATCAACAATATAAAACAATATTTCTTAGTGTGAGTTGAAAAGATCTATGGATTTTCATGAAATTTTGTTACCTATATTTTAAATAAATTAAATTTTATCATTAAATTTAGGTCAGTTAATGGCTTAGATTAGTTTTTCGACATTATACTAGATTCAATGTTTTCAAGGGTTTTCAATTAAATCTCAAGGTTTTTAAAACACATTGAAAATAAAAGTTAAAAGGATAAAAATTGAAAAATATACAAATATAAAATATTTTGGTAGTTAAGAATTATAAGGGTTTCTTTTTTTCATTTTATTTGAAAAACAATAAGTGCATTATTTATATTAGGGAAAGTAAAAGTAATTTATTACCTATGTTAAATATAGATATTGTTGAAAGCCAAAGTAGTCTCTTAGAGAGGATTCCATATTAAAACTACTTATCACTATTTAATTTGTAAAAAAAATGGCCTTTCACTTTAGATTATTACTTTGAAAAGGAAAAGAAATTATAAAATGGCTTTTAAAAAACAAACTAATGGAATAATTATATGTCTAAGGTTATCTAAACCCTATTGAAATGCAATCTACGTTCCAAAATTATTCAACCTTCCTCGGCTAAGATGGTAGACAAGATTTCCACAATCACTTCCTCTTTTATACTTAGAAAGTTAAAGATAGTGGGGATATACCAAAGTATAATATCCCAATGTTCTAACCTCATTTTTATGTGCCCACGTGTTCCAATGGATCCTCTATTTTTACTTATATAATTTCCAGTTTGGTATTCTTTTTCCAAAAAATCCAAGAGTTCCTACTAGATTTTCCACACATGCAAAATATCATCGAGCACTTCACTACTTAGTTTAAACCTCTTCTACCATATACATATAAGTACTATGTGGATGTAGATAATGATCATCGAAGGAAAATTAATAATAGAATCTAAAAAATATATAATCTCACTTTATAGTCAAAACTGTTATTTTAATATTGAAACAATTTTAATAGAAGAATGAAGTTGTTTTATACCCTAAAGTTTATGGAATAAAAAATTTAAAATAGTTTTATCCTTCCCTTACCTAATCACTCATAGTTTTTCCCCTCCATGTAAAGTGTAACTAAGAATAAATATGAGTATAAATTCATTAAAAACATAAAATGGAAAATTAAATCTATGGAAAATAGAATAGTAGAAAACCACAAGATTTATTGTATGAACGGTTCCATGGAAAATATTTTTAGTCAGGTCACATTCAATGGTTCACCCTCACATCTTTATATAAATTAATTTATTACTTATTTAGATCCATTGATCAAACCACTATAATATTCACCATTTTTATTTGGAAAACCAATCACTCCTTATATATCATTTTGAATCTCCACACAGTCTATGAGTTTCTATTTAATTTTGAGTTTTATTTTTTATGCATCAAGCCATGTGTCAAATTCTAAATGGTTTTAAGGGTGCTTATGTGCTGGATTCTAAGGATTTTTATGTCTGGATTAATTTATCATTGTTTACATGTATTTTTTATAAGATCTATAAAAGTTGATTTTAATAATGTTATGGATAGACCATGAGGTGGCATCAACATTGAGATACTATGTGATTTGAAAGACTATATAGAATAGGGGTGAGCATTCAATATAATGAAAATTTGGACAATTTTTTGTTCATAAGGTCACATCAAAGTAGGTGTGACTGATTGGGTTCTTCTTTTAGAATGATATAATTCCATCATGTGGAATATATATATTTCTTCATATAGCTGATTGAGTTTTCCTCAGGTGGAAGCTTGAGTTTTATTTATAAAATAGAATATCAACTATGAATTTTCAATCATGGAAATTCATTTTCCAATGATCATTTGAATTACTAATGTGTTCAATCAATATTTACTCATAGTTAATTATTGGATCAACCACAAGACTAAAAATAATTTCAAAACATGAGACTATCATGCAGCGGGTTGATGGATTTAAAAAAACCTACCATGGTTGATTATTTTCTTCTTGTGACCAATTGACAACTGATAATGTAGTAGGATTTAATGTGTGGTCACTTTGGTACTTTGTGAATTTTCATCATGGCCAATCTCCAACATTAACTATAGAATTTCCATATTTCTTCATTTAATAATAGAACTACATTTTATTTATTCAAAATAACATCATCCACTTGAAATAATCATCAAAATATTACATATTATGTGCAGGATTCATTCTAGTAATTCCCAATTATCAAATATTCAATTAAAACTCTATATTTAAGTCAAATATCAATAATTATTCATATTAATATGTGAATAAAAAAACATAAAAATAAAAACTCTTCCCAAAATAGTAAATTTAGAATAATTAAAATTTAGGTATAATGTAAAAAAATAATGCCTTTTTGGGACCTCGATCCCTTTTGGGAATGATGTTCCACACTTTATCATCACACAATAGTCAATGTTTTATGACCATAAACATCATTATTTATGGTCGATGTTTCATGGCCTTAAGCTATGTGTGGACCATTTTGTAGAGATGAACAATAAAAATATTATTCCCTCATTTAAATATGGTGTCATTTTCCCTTACCACAAAACTAACTCTCTCAAAGAATTTCGATCAAAGTTGTATGACCATAAAACTCAGCACCTGTTGTCAAAATTTGTTTGTAATTAAAATCATGCCCTTAATAATCTAAATCATAAGACCAAAAACATATAATAAAAAATGAATAAATCATTGGAGGTTCAAAACTCAAAAAACAATTCTTATGAAAAAGTCAAGTCTCCCCTCACTAATTCTCTCACTTTTCGGACCTAAGAAAAAAATATAACAAAAATAAGAAAGGCAACAAGATTGTTGAGCATACCATACTACCTAATAAAAAGTCGATCCTTACTTTCTAGGACATCTAGTTAATGAAAAATTAATACCAATAATGCACCATATTAATATTCCCCAATAATTTGTTTAATACAAGTCATTGTAACTTTTAGAGCACCGATACCCACCTCAAATACTCTCTCTTCTTTGAAACCACTTAATTTTATAGTTATTTGAATTATATTACATCATTCAAGGATATCGATAATTACTATATTCCAAATATATTGAAACCTCAATTTTTTATACATGAATCACCCTGATATGGATCTACATACATACACCCAACATTTCCTATAAATAGAGATGTGTTTTCATCCAAATGGGAAGTTCCTTTAATCATCATACACTTTGACACCACTATAATAGAACCATACCTTAAAATATTATCATTTTTCATCATCATTATATATGTCCTATCTCTTCATTCCAAATTCAAACCCCTTGAGGGGTGATTTTCACAATCCATAATCCAAAAAATCAAGTGGATACATTATCGTCGATGTTACACCTCTATTTATCATACTCATCTTCAAAGAAAGGGTAAAATATTCATTCTTGAATAAAAATTTGACTTTATCAAATGAACTTAAAATGCATGACATGATGATCTAAGATTAATTATTGTATACGGAATTCCCCTCTTTAGGATGGTCTATAATAGTGCGTGGAATTTAATTTATATTGGGTTTCTCCACCCCATTACAATATTGTTTTCCATACCATTTTCCCAATGTTGCTTGACCTTAAATATAAGAAAAATCAGTCAAATCACTAAGACATTATACTAGGTGAATGTTTTCTGGTATGTAATAGCATGAGGATTTCATCCACGTTAGGGTTTCGATTCTCATTCCACCACAAAAATATTTTCATGTTCTACTAAAGCCTTATGTGGCCAACATGTGATCCATATAAGATCCAGGAATTGTCTTTATGTACTATGGGTTATTAAATATCACTAGCACGTTTTTATTCTTCTTATAAATATGTTCTTATGATCCATTTGAGGTGTTTAATAGAACTTTTCAATAATATTCAAATGTACTTACATGGCGTACAGAATGGCCTTTAACAATTCCCAAAAAGGTTGCTAATTACTACAACAATAAAAGGGTGTCCCATTTATCAATGATAAAAGAGAACTAATGAAGGTCTGGCTTCCTGTATTGTACTATTTATATAACACCACACCTAGAATAAAACCTATAATTTAAACATCACACAAATAAGAAAACCAGTTATATATATGTACTAGACACCATGAAAAAAAAAGTTCCACACATGGTATATACCAAACAAACAATACCATTTACTTTTGAAACAAAATTTTTTATAAAATTACATTCACAGATGTCCAATAGAAATTCTAAAACATTAATATTTCCTCTTTTGATTCCCATGATCCACTTCCAATAATGTCCACTCATGGTATCATTTTCCAAAAAAAAAATCACAACCCAATAAAATGATTCCACCTATATAAGAAAACAAATAGTTTGTTATTAATAATATAAAAAAATAAATTAAACATTGATATGATAGAACACATAAATAAAATTTCAATATTTAATAAAAATGACACATTTTGAGTTATAATGGTCACACTGCGATTCCTATTTATGTGGGGTTGATTCCAACAAGCTGCAAAAGAGTTATGGATCGTTGTCCTAAAATATCCAAACAATACAAATGTGTTTTCTCAGTTTTTGAGTATGTCACCTATTCTATTACTAAAATTAATAAAAAAATTATATAATGACACATTTGGAGTTATACAGGACACACCATGAATCATATTGAGGTGTGACTATCAATCTGAATACGTTTTTTTGGTTTTCAGTATGTTACTTGTGTTTTTTTACTAAAAAGTCATTTGAAACCCAAAACACAGATTTTGATTAATACCATTCACATCATGAATCTATTTTATGTGAGACTACTTCCAATATGTCACAAATGACTTAAGAATTATTTTCTTAAATTATCATGAAAATCAGAGTTCATTTTCATGGATTTTATTGGGTGACACGTTTTGAACTAAAATGTCGATTTTAATGTGATAACATACACTTTTAATCATATCGGTCTCATTGTGCATGAGATTGAGGTTAGGATGAATCTTAGACATAAAAAATGACTTCTGTATTTTTTTCATAAAGTATCAAAACAATAAAATTGTGTTTCCTTGGTTTTCAGTAAGTCACTTGTTTTTACTAAAATTAATATCAATTTTAAATAAAAAGAGACACTATGAGTGACATCAGCCACACCATGAATAATATTGAGGTGCTAAAGATCCCTACACATTAGAAATGAATAATAAATCATTCTCTCAACATATAAAATTAATCAGAATGTTTTTTCTCAGTTTTCAGTATGCCACTTTTTTTACTTAAATTTAGGTCAATTTTAAATAAAAAAGACACTTTGAGTTATATCGGCCACACCATGCATTATATTAGGGTAATATTGAGTTATACACATAAACAATATCCCATGGATCATTTTAATAATGTATAAAAACTATCCAAATGTTTTTATCAGTTTTAAGTATGTCACTTTTTCATTTTACATAAATTAATGTTAATTTTTAATAAATACACGCTTGAAGTCAAACCAGTCACAATATGAATTGTATTAAGGTGTGGTAGACTTCTATACATCACAAATGACTCATGGATAATTTCCTTAAAAAATCAAAACAATCAAAATATATTGGTTCCATTCTCCGTATGTCACATTTGGGTTTTACTTAAATTGATGTCTATGTTAAATGAAAAGCGACACTATGAGTTATGACAGCCACACAATGCATCGTATTGAGGTGAGGCTGATTCTTATGCACCGAAAATGACTTATTTATTGTTTTATAATATTATAACACAATTTTAATATGTTTTCTTAGTTTTTAGTACGTTAGTTGTGTTTTTTTACAAAAATTTCATTTCAAAATAGAAACACACATTTTGAGTCATACTAGTCATATTGTGCGTCCGTTAGACCTAAGACTACTTCATACAAATCAAAAATATCTTATGAATAACTGTCATAAATTATCACGTCAATTAGAGCATGTTTTCTTGGTTTTATGTGAGTGACACGTTTTCAACTAAAATTACAATTTTAATCTGATAATAGATACTTTTAGTAATACCATTCACACCATGTGTTTAATTATGTTGGGGTTGACTCTTATATGCCACAAATTACTCATGCATAATTTTACCGAAGTATTAAAAAAATCTAAATACATTTTTTTTAGTTTTTAGTATGTCAGTTGTTCTTTTTTTCTATTTAATGTCGATTTAAAATTAAAAAACACATCAAATTCATAACACCCCCACAGTGCATCATATTGAGGTGAGATTGATTCTTACACATCAAAAATAAATCAAGGATTATTTTACTAAACTATCCAAACAATATGAATAAATTTTCTTTGATTTTTGTATATCATTTGTTCTTTTTACTAAAAGTAGTTTAATTTTTAAATAAAAAGACACACTTTGAGTGATACTGGTCACATGTTATTTTTGCTCAATTTTGAGTAGGCCGGTTTCTCTCATACCAACTATATTGACCGATAAATTTCATATATATATATATATGTGTGTGTTATTAGTTGATTAATATTCCATAAATTACATAATTATCCATGGAGGAATTGTAACACCCCGAGATTTTATGAAAAATATTTTTTTTTAATTTCATTAATGTCTTGTGTTGTACGATACACCAAAAGGAGCTTGCACAACATGCATCCCTGACTTGCCTTGCATTACACGCAATCACGACCTTCCTCGATAGCGTGTGTAGTACGCAATACCGAATTTCACTAAACGAGATATTATTATAATATTGTTATGAACTACCCGTTATTAATAGTAATACCCACTTTTTGAAATTTTATAAATTTTATCTTTCAATATAGACTTCTTTTCTGGATTTGGAATGTCAAAATTAGCTTAGGGTGAAATTTTGGTACTTTTCGGATAACTTTAATTTTCTGATGAATAGTGAAAATAGCTAAATTTTAATTAAAAACAACCTTTTTAATCGAAATAATTAATAGTGATAAATTATTAATTTGAGTGGTTTTAAAGTATATTTATAATATATTTTTACAATTTAATACAATTTTGGTCATTGGATTTAATTTCACATTTAAACCAGACATAAACAAGTGTCAATCTTTTGATAGTTATTATCTCTTAAGAACACGCTATTTGTTTTAACGACGGAAATTAATTTTTAAATTAATTAATGCAACTGATATGTTTTGAATTTGGTAAAATAGACATCATTTTTGAGTTCATAATATCAAATATATCATGGTCCTAATTTTTGGTATTTTTCTAGAAACTTTCCTTTTTTGATGAATAGTGAAACCACTAAGTGGTAGTTAAAAAAATGAATTTTTCATAAAACTTAATTTTACCGCTTCTGTGAGTGGAATTTCAAAAAATCCGAGAGACAAAGTTTATTTCATTAAGTAAAATGTGGTTCAATGAGATGAAAATAATTTTTGGTGAATAGTAACTTTTTACTTTTTTTTACCACGGTTAAAAGTAAATAGGGTAATTAAAGGTAAAAATGATATTATTATTACCCTAACACATGCCCTAATTCTTTTGGATAAGATTAATTCGAATAAAAACTACATTACGAATAAAATATGACCATTTAGGCCCACTTGGATTAGATTAGGACATTTATTATTATTTAATTCAAAGAAGAGTTAAAAGAGTTAAAATCAAAGTTTATTTAATGAAACATTTTTAATATAGGGTTATACATAAGATAAATTCGATTGTAAATATTCATTAGAAAGCTAATACGATTTACTACATAAGTATATATTATTTATAATTTTTAGACATTAAATATAGTAATTTATTTATGACACAATGATGATGCAGTAATTACCATAATAGTAAAAAATTAGAATAATTGATATTATAAATACCCAAATAAATATAATTTGAGACTTTTTCTGAATTTCGCTAATTTTATAGGTTAATATGACATGTTATTATTTATTTAATTAAAATTTTTCTAACTAATAATTTTGTTATAAGTTTTAAAAAAATCATTTACTAAATAGTGTCAAAATTGACATAAATAAGTTTTTAAAACAAATATTATATTATGAATTGTTATTATATTCCTAAAAATCTATGGCTTGGCCAAATAACTTAGATATGGTTATATATATTAATAATAAACAACTTTGGGATCTTTTTACTACTTATAGTTTGTTTATTAACCTTATAGTATAAGAACACAAGAAGACACGGTAAAAGTAAATTTATTTAACTTAAAGTTAAATAGGAATGATAAGGTTAAAATAGGTACCTAAACTTGTCTAACTTCTATTGGATGAGAGTATTTCTACCCATACCCACCTTAGCTTCGAAATAAATCAATTTGGAGCTATTTAAAACCGAATGTGGCTTTATAATAAAATATTATTTTTTGTTATTCCAAATGTACCCCTCTCCTCCCTTATAAAAGGGAAGCTCCTCCCTCTCTTCCTCACACCACATTGAGCCTTCAAGCTCGTCCAACCCCTGCCAAATTCTCTTATACACTTCCATAGAAACATCCTAGAGGTTCTGGTCTTCCTCAAAGACCAATTTTAGTGTCCTAAAAGGAGATCTCAAAGAGGCGCTTCAAAGAAGAGGTAATGTCCGTTACTGATTCTTTCAACTTTATTTCTTCTTCCACTTCTTCTTCTTAGGTTGTTTCATTATGAAGTAATAACATCTGTATCAATCATATAATTATATGTTATTATAATTATAAAGAAACCCTATTTCACCATCTATCCATCCTACGGAAAATGAAATCACCACGCGTGCGTACGTACGGAATACCGTCTCGACGCCATGGTGTAATCTATTTTCCACCACCACCTTACTTGGATGGGTATAATGGTGTACATAATAACTATATATAATTATTGTAAAGTGATATTGATTCTGAAATATTATACATACACTCCAATACAATTCCATGATCATGAGAACGATATCATCGCTCGTGCGTACGTACGGACTACCGTCTCCACAACGTGATGAGATTCATTCTCAATGATTAACAATTCATGAATGATTATAAAGTATATATAATAAGTAATCATGAAATATATGACATAATAATGATACTGTATTTATTTATATATATATATATGTATTTCATCTACTTAATTCCATTCAATTCAATAAGGAAACAAAAACAGCGTTCATGCGTACGTACGGCCTACCGTCTCCATGGACGATGTATTTATTTCCATTTATCGATATATTATATATATGTATATTCTGAATATATTATATATATAAATCATGTTTTAAATTATTTATATAAGTAATCATGATCTAAGTAATCATATTAATAATTACAAGTTAAAACACGAACGACAAATGAGACGATTTTACCCAAAATGCTACTTTAACATGAATTTAAAAAACAACGGGTAATATAAAGTCATAAGTGAACCATATATGATATAATAACAATGAATATGATTCTATAATAAGTAAATAACATTATTTAAATCATTATACAGGGGGTTCAGATACGTATGAAGCATATCAGACCTAAGGTAAGGGATAATTTTGAAAATCTCATTTTTATCCGAGATTGCTTATTCATAATTATTTACTGGGGTTATTGTTATCAACCATGTCCACGTTTCCTAAAAATGATTTCATGTATGTTTAAAGTCCTTTTTACCCACTTTTGACTTTTACTACATGGTATGTAAGGAATCTTTCTTTTGTTTACGTTACGAGGTACTTTTTTGACTTTTACGGTAAAAGTACGATAAGAATGTTTTTTTACATATACAGCATGAAAGGATTTTTATGGTTTTATAAATCCTTATTTTCATGAAGCTTCCTTCAAAATATTTCATGAATATTTTCATCAAAATCATTTTCTTCTAAAATTTCATGACATTTTGTGATAAGAAAATGATTTTGAAGAAAAAAAGAAATTTTCCTCAAGAATTCATTTCAAGTGATTTATCAAAACCATTTTCATATAAGATGACATTATTTCACATGTGTATGTTTCAAGTGTAATGTCTCTAAGATTTACATGTTTTCACTTTTCTTATTATGAAATGATATCCATTTATTTTATATGGATTATGTGATAATGGGATGATGTTTATGAAACCATTTTTATTTATTGGGTTATTATGAATGATGTATGTTTATTTTGTGGCACAAGTAAGAATGATTTCATTATGAGATGGGTGGGACCTATATCTCCCTCCAATGCATTGGGTAAAGATTTATATCTCATGAGATAGACATGGCTGGAAAGGAAAGTTAAACCGGTTCAGTAATACAAGACTGGAATGAGGAGTGAACTCTATTCAGAAAGGGACTTTGTCCACTAAGATGGTCTTGGCATCAATTACTTGGCTAATATGGAAATCATATCATGAGTTTAATAGTTTCCACAATTACATGTTTTATTCCCATGATATTTTATCATTCTTAATGTTTCTTTATGATCTATTCCCTACGCACTTCCATGTTTTATGTCATTGCTCAAGCTTTTGATGTTTAAACATTATGTTCATGTTTTTAAGTTCAAATGTATATGTTATGTTTTATTTTATCCATGCTTACCCATACTGAGTATTTGAGCTCACCCTTTTGTATGTTTTCTTTTCCCCAGGATATAAAGAAATTTTTTAGGTAAGAAAAAAAAGGGAAGATCTTTATTGGGAGATGATGAAGATCTTTCACCACGATTAGAAGATTACGTCACAAGTTTCCAAAGACACTAAACTATTACGATCCTTGTGTGTCTTTCTTTGTTATGTATTAAGTATTCCGCAAAAGTAATGTAATGTTCATGTATGTCAAGATTCGGGTCTCTACAGTTGGTATCAGAGGAAAGGTTTAGTCAACCTTTGGAAACTAGGATGCGAAAACGTTAGTGAGATCCCTAGATATATTTCTAAGGCATGTCTAGGGATGTCCCTAAGGATAAGTATATGTATAGGATATAGTCCTAGAACTACGGTAACAGTATTATAATTTAACCTAAGTTGTTAGATATTGAGGGTACTCCCCCTTTACTATTTTGTTTTTCCTAGCATGATTTTTCCCTCTCACACTATTTTTTTGGGTTTTAGAAAATGGCTGGAAACAGGAATATTCATGATAATGGACGATATGAAGGACAATGGAATGCTATTCTTCATGAGAAACCAAATGAAACGGGATTTGGAAGTCCAAACATCGTTATTATGCCTAATCAGAAATCTCATAATATGATCAATAATCTCAACTTTGGTAATTTTCCCAACTTAGATAATAAGAGAAAGATGGAGTTTCATGATGATCATAGAGGAAAGAAAGTTCAATTTCCCTCATGTAAATCATGTGGGAAGAGGCATCGGGGAGATTGTTTCAATGGAACTGGAAGATGCTTTGGGTGTGGAAAAGAATGACATAAATCCAGTAAGTGAAAAGGAAAAGGCTCAGTTAACACCATGGATGAGGATAATGGTATTTCTACGACATCAACAATGGTTAAATGTTTTAAATGAGGAATGTACAGGCATTATGCAATCCAAGGCCCTAAGGGAAAGTCTCATGAAGAGAATCAGTATGGTCATATGGGTAATATTTATGTTGATGATGATGAAGAGACTACAAATGATATGCTAGATTAAAGAATTGTTGAAGCTCGGTCAATGGTTTAAGAAGGAAGTGGAATGATTACATGTTTATCAAGTGTAATGTTGTATAAGTAATCTCATGGTACTATGGAATAAAGAGACATCTAAGGATTGTTACACTATTGTCTTTCCTTAAGTTTTGAAATAGTGTGATGAATGGTACCTGTATTTTTGGAAAGTAGATGATATGCGCATAATGAAGGGATAAAAAGATAATGAGATGTTTGATTGTATTCATGAGCTCATGACTGATATAAGGACTAAGTGATATTATGGTTTGATTATATAGAAATTTTGGGGTTTTGGTATGTGGAAACAGTTAACTTTTGATAGCATTCATGTTTTCACAAAGGTTAAATGGGTATTCATTTTTCAAGAGAATACATGATTAATTTATTCACATGTTTGTGATTTTATCAACAAGATATATATTATGGGGGATAAATGATGGCATTCACGTGATTGTTATGTGACATTTCAAGTAATCATTTTCTTTATACTATGAGCTTGGACCGAAATATTTTAGATAAGCCTAAAGATTGGAATAGATTATGTTGGACATAAGTTAGTATTGTTTAAGGATAGAAATTTTTTCGATATTATTGATGGGATGTTATAGTAATGTAGTTTTAGAAAAAGGACAACTTGTAGGATGGGCGACATCCCATCGCGTCAGATAAGCCTGTGGGAATCGACCCCACAACCGAAGTGCGACTGACCTTTATCGCCTACCACTGGCCTACAGGAAGTCCCTGGTTAGTAGAAACTAGTTTTATTATTTTAATCAGTATGATATATGATGTATAAGTCCATTTTAGGAAACATATATGATTAATCTCACTATAGATCGGCTTATGTATATTTAATAACTTTTACTAACCTTTTGTTTGAGACAGATGGAATGACCCGTCATTCTATCACATGATCTGCTAACACTTCATGAATAACAAATTCAACTTCATTTCTTTAAGAGATGAAGTGGAAATTGTTCAAGGCATGAACAACAGTGAGATTGTTCCAAAATAAAGTAAGTATTTATTCTAATTCAAATTCTTCAACTTTAGGGAAATGATCTTGAAAACCAAAAATGTTGTCCTAGTGCCCTTATATCTGATGAATCAGATGGTACCCTAGACTATCACAAATTTATGGCTTTGTGATTGTTGGATTTTTCATAGCCATGTCCCCTACCACTCTCCATCAGAACTTGATGGTTAGATTTTTCTTCCATATCCATATTTTCAGCTATGTTCTCCTACGTGGAAACCCAGTGATGAGTTAATTTGGGTAACCATTACATTTCATACTTTAGTTTTCAAATCCAAGTTTTTATATTACTTCTTACGATGTGGGTTTCTATTAACAAAATTTCGAGTAGTAAACCATTTATAACCCCGACAAATTTCGAGGGCGAAATTCATTTTAAAGGGGGTAGAATGTAACACCCTGAGATTTTATGAAAAATATTCTTTTTTATTTAATTAGTGTATTATGTTGTACGCTACACCAAAAAGAGATTGCACAACAGGAATCCTTGACTTGCCTTGCATTACACGCAATCATGACCTTCCTCGATAGCGTGTGTAGTACGCAATACCGAGTTTCACTAAACGAGATATTTTTATAATATTATTATGAACTAGCCTTTATGAATAGTAATACCCACTTTTTAAAATTTTATAAATAATATCTTTCAAAATGGACTTCATTTTTGGATTCGGAATGTTGAAATTAGCTTAGGGTGAAATTTTGGTACTTTTCGGATAACATTAATTTTTTGATGAATAGTGAAAATAACTAAACATTAATTAAAAACAACCTTTTTAATCAAATAATTAAAAGTGATAAATTATTAATTTCAGTGGTTTTAATGTATATTTATAATATATTTTTACAATTTAATACAATGTGGGTCATTGGATGTAATTTTACATTCAAACCAGACATAAACAAGTGTCAATCTTTTGATAGTTATTATCTCTTAAGAACACGCTATTTGTTTTGACGATGGGAATTAATTTTTAAATTAATTAATTCAACTGATATGTTTTGAATTTGGTAAAATAGACATCATTTTTGAGTTCATAATATCAAATATAGCTTAGACCTAATTTTTGATATTTTTCTGGAAACTTTCATTTTTTGATGAATAGTGAAACCACTAAGTGGTAGTTAAAAAAATGAATTTTTCATAAAACTTAATTTTACCGCTTCTGTGAGTGGAATTTCAAAAAATCCGAGAGACACTGTTGATTTCAGTATGTAAAATTTGGTTCAATGAGATGAAAATAATTTTTGGTGAATAGTAACTTTTTACTTTTTTTTACCACGGTTAAAAGTAAATAGGGTATTTAAAAGTAAAAATGATATTATTATTACCCTAACACATGTCCTAATTCTATTGGATAACATTAATTCGACCAAAAACAACCTTAGGAATAAAATATGACCATTTAGGCCCACTTGGATTAGATTAGGACATTTCTTATTATTTAATTCAAAGAAGAGTTAAAAGAGTTAAAATCAAAGTTTATTTACTAAAACATTTTTAATATAGGGTTATACTTAAGATAAATTCTATTTTAAATATTCATTAGAAAGATAATAAGATTTACTACATAATGATATTTTATTTATAATTTTTAGACATTAAATATATAAATTTATATATGACACAATGATGATGCAGTAATTGCTATAATAGTAAAATATTAGAATAATTGATATTATAAATACCCAAATAGATATAATTTGAGACTTTTTATGAATTCCACTAATTTTATAGGTTAATATGACATGTTATAATTTATTTAATTAACTTTTTTTGAACTAATAATTCTGTTATAATTTTGACAAAAATCAATTACTAAATAGTGTCAAAATTGACATAAAATAGTTTTTAAAACAAATATTATATTATTAATTGTTATTTTATTCCTAAAAATCTAAGGTTTTTCCAAATGACTTATATAATTTTATATTTATTAATAATAAACATCTTGGGGTTTGTTTATCTGATTATAGTAAGTTTATTAACTTTATATTATAAGAACACAAGAAGACACGGTAAATTTAAAATTATTTAACTTAAAGTTAAATATAAATGATAAGGTTAAAATAGGAACCTCAACTTGTCTAAATTCTATTGGATGAGAGAATTTCTACCACTCCCCACCATATCTTCGAAATAAATCAATTTGGAGCTATTTAAAACCGAATTTGGCTTTATAATAAAATAATATTTTTAGTTATTCCAAAGGTGCCCCTCTCCTCCCTTATAATAGGGCACCTCCTCCCTCTCTTCCTCACACCACTTTGTGCCATCACGCTCGGCCAACCCCTACCAAATTCTCTTCTACACTTCCCTAGAAACATCCTAGAGGTTCTGGTCTTCCTCAAAGACCATGTTTAGTGTCCTAAAAGGAGATCTCAAAGAGGCGTTTCAAAGAAGAGGTAATGTCTGTTACCGATTCTTTCAACTTTATTTCTTCTTCCACTTCTTCTTCTTAGGTTGTTTCATTATGAATTAATAACATCAGTATCACTAATATAATTATATGTTATTATAAGTATTAAACAACCCTATTTCACCATCTATCCATCCTACGGGAAACGAAATCACCACCGTGCGTACGTACGGAATACCGTCTCCACGCCGTGGTGTAATCTATTTTCCACCACCACCTTACTAGGATGGGAATAATGGTGTAAATAATAACTATATATGATTATTGTAAAGTGATATTTATTCTGAGATAGTATATATAAACTCCAATAAAATTCTACGATCATGAGAACGATATCATCGCTCGTGCGTACGTACGGACTACCGTCTCCACGACGCGATGAGATTCATTCTCAATGATTAACCATTCATGAATGATTATAAAGTATATATAATAAGTAATCATGAAATATATGACATAATAATAATACTGGATTTATGTATATATATATGTATGTCATCTACTTAATTCCATTCAATTCAATAAGGAAACGAAAACAGCGTTCATGCGTACGTATGGCCTACTGTCTCCATGAACGATGTATTTATTCCCATTTATCGATATATTATATATATGTATATTCTGAATATATATTATATATAAATAATGTTCTACATTATGGATATAAGTAATCATGATCTAATAATCATATGAATAATTACAAGTTAAAACACGAATGACAAATGAGACGATTTTACCCAAAACGCTACTTTAACATGAATTTACAAAACAACGGGTAATATAAAGTCATAATTGAACCATATATGATATAATAACAATGAATATGATTCTATAATAAGTAAATAACATTATTTAAATTATTATACAGGGGGTTCAGATATGTATGAAGCATATCGGACCTAAGGTAAGGGATAATTTTGCAAATCTCATTTTTATCCGTGATTGCTTATTCGTAATTATTTACTGGGGTTATTGATATCATAAATGTCCATGTTTCCTAAAAATGGTTTCATGTATGTTTAAAGTAATTTTTATCCACTTTTTACTTTTATTACATGTTATGTAAGGAATATTTCTTTTGTTTACGTTACGAGGTACTTTTTTTACTTTTCCGGAAAAAGTACGATAAGAATGTTTTTTTACGTATACGGCTTGAAAGGATTTTTATGGTTTTATAAAGCCTTATTTTAATGAAGCTTCCTTCAAAATATTTCATGACTATTTTCATAAAAACCTTTTCTTCTAAAATTTCACGACATTTTGTGAAAAGAAAATGATTTTGAAGAAAAAAAGATATTTTCCTCATGAATTCATTTCAAGTGATTTATCAAAACCATTTTCATCTAATATGACATTATATCACATGTGTATGTTTCAAGTTTAATGTCTCTAATATTTACATGTTTTCACTTTTCTCATTATTAAATGATATCCATTTATTTCATATGGATTATGTGATAATGGGATGATGTTTATGAAACCATTTTTATTTATTGGGTTATTATGAATGATGTATGTTTATTTTGTGGCACAAGTAAGAATGATTTCATTATGAGATGGGTGGGACCTATATCTCCCTCCAATGCATTGGGTAAAGATTTATATCCCATGAGATAGACATGGCTGGAACGACAAGTTAAACCGGTTCAGTAATACAGGACTGGAACGAGGAGTGAACTCGATTCAGAAAGGGACTTTGTCCACCAAGATGGTTTTGGAATAAATGCCTTGGATAATATGGAAATCATATATTGTGTTTAATGGTTTCCACAATTACATGTTTTATTCCAATGCTATTTTATCATTCTTAATGTTTCTTTATGATCTATGCCCTACGTACTTCCATGTTTTATGTCATTGCTCAAGATTTTGATCTTTAAACATTATGTTCATGTTTTTAAGTTCAAATGTATATGGTATGTTTTATTTTATCCATGCTTACCCTTAATAAGTATTTGAGCTCACCCTTTTGTATGTTTTCATTCCCCAGGATATAAAGAAAGGTTTTAGGTAATAAAAAAAGGAAGATCTTTATTGGGAGATGTTGAAGATCTTTCACCACGATTAGAAGATTATGTTCCATGTTTCCAAAGACACTAAACTATTACGATCCTTGTGTGTCTTTTTTTTGTTATGTATTAAGTATTTCATAAAAGTAATGTAATGTTCATGTACTTCAAGATTTTGGTCTCTACAGTTGGTATCAGAGGAAAGGTTTCGTCAACCTTTGGAAACTAGGATGCAAAAATGTTAGTGAGTTCCCTATATATATTTCGAAGGTATGTCTAGGGATATCCCTAAGGATAAGTATACGTATAGGATATAGTCCTAGAACTACGATAACGATATTAGAATTTAACCTAAGTTGTTAGATATTGAGGGTACTCCCCCTTTACTATTTTGTTTTCCCTAGCATGATTTTTGCCTCTCACACTATTTTTTTGGGTTTTAGAAAATGGCTGGAAACAGGAATATTAATGATAATGGAGGATATGAAGGACAATGGAATGCTATTCTTCATGAGAAACCAAATGAAACGGGATTTTGAAGTCCAAACATCGTTATTATGCCTAATCAGAAATATCATAATATGATCAATAATCTCAACTTTGGTAATTTTCCCAACTGAGATAATAAGAGAAAGATGGAGTTTCATGACGATCATAGAGGAAAGAAAGTTCAATTTCCCTCATGTAAATCATGTGGGAAGAGGCATCGAGGAGATTGTTTCAATGGAATTGGAAGATGCTTTGAGTGTGGAAAAGAAGGGCATAAAGCCAGTAAGTGAAAAGGAAAAGGCTCAGTTAACACCATGGATGAGGATAATGGTATTGCTACGACATCAACAATGGTTAAATGTTTTAAATGTGGAATGTACGGGCATTATGCAAACCAATTCCCTAAGGGAATGTCTCATGAAGGGAATCAGTATGGTCGTATGGGTAATATTTATGTTGATGATGATGAAGAGACTACAAATTATATGTGATATGAAAGAATTGTTGATGATTGGTCAATGGTTTAAGAAGGTAGTGGAATGATTACATTTTATCAAGTGTAATGTTGTATAAGTAATATCATGGTACTATGGAATAAAGAGACATCTAAGGATTGTTACACTGTTGTCTTTCCTTAAGTTTTGAAAGTGTGTGACGAATGGTACCAGTATTTTTGGAAAGTATATGATATGCGCATAATGAAGGGATAAGAAGATAATGAGATGTTTTATTGTATTCATGAGCTCATGACTGATATAAGGACTAAGTGATATTATGGATTGAATATATAGAAATTTTGGGGTTTTGGTATGTGGAAAGAGTTAACTTTTGACAGCATTCATGTTTTCACTAAGGTTAAATGGGTATTCATTTTTCACGAGAATACATGATTAAGTTATTCACATGTTTGTGATTTGATCAACAAGATATATCTTATGGGGGATAAATGATGGCATTCACGTGATTGTTATGTGACATTTCAAGTAATCATTTTCTTTATACTATGAGCTTGGACCGAAGTATTTTAGATAAGACTAATGATTGGAATGGATTATGTTGGACATAAGTTAGTATTGTTTAAGGATAGAACTTTTTTCTATATTATTGATGGGATGTTATAGTAATGTAGTTTTAGAAAAAGGACAACATGTAGGACGGGCGACAGCCCATCACGTCGGACAAGGCTGTGGGAATCGAACCCACAACCGAAGTGCGACTGGCCTTTATCGCCTACCACTGGCCTACAGGAAGTCCCTGGTTAGTAGAAACTAGTATTATTATTTTAAGCATTATGATATATGTTGTATAAGTCCATTTTAGGAAACATATATGATTAATCTCACTATAGATTGGCTTATGTATATTTAATAACTTTTACTAACCTTTTGTTTGAGATAGATGGAATGACCCGTCATTCTATCACATGATCTACTAACACTTCACGAATAACAAATTCAACTTCATTTCTTTAAGAGATGAAGTGGAAATTGTTCAAGGCATGAACAACAGTGAGATTGTACCAAAATAAAGTAAGTATTTATTCTATTTCAAATTCTTCAACTTTAGGGAAATGATCTTGAAAACCAAAAATGTTGTCCTAGTGCCCTTATATATGATTAATCAGATGGTACCCTAGATTATCACAAATTTATGGCTTTGTTATTGTTGGATTTTTCATAGCCATGTCCTCTACCACTCTCCATCAGAACTTGATGGTTAGATTTTTCTTCCATATCCATATTTTCAGCTATGTTCTTCTATGTGGAAACCTAGTGATGAGTTAATTTGGGTAACCATTACATTTCATACTTTAGTTTTGAAATCCAAGTTTTGCTATTCCTTTTTATGATGTGGGTTTCTATTAACGAAACTTTCGAGTAGTAAACCATTTATAACCCCGAAGAATATCGAGGGCGAAATTCATTTTAAGGGGGGTAGAATGTAACACCCCGATATTTTATGAAAAATATTATTTTTATTTTCATTAATGTCTTGTGTTGTACACTACACCAAAAGGAGCTTCCACAACATGCATCCCTGACTTGCCTTTCATTACACGCAATCACGACCTTCCTCGATAGCGTGTGTAGTACGCAATACCGAGTTTCACTAAACGAGATATTATTATAATATTATTATAAACTAGCCGTTATGAATAGTAATACCCACTTTTTGAAATTTTATAAATTTTACCTTTCAAAATGGACTTCATTTTTGGATTCGGAATGTCGAAATTAGCTTAGGGTGAAATTTTGGTACTTTTCGGATCACTTTAATTTTCTGATGAATAGTGAAAATAGCTAAATTTTAATTAAAAACAACCTTTTTAATCGAAATAATTAATAGTGATAAATTATTAATTTGAGTGGTTTTAAAGTATATTTAGAATATATTTTTACAATTTAATACCATGTTGTTCATTGGATATAATTTCACATTTAAACCAGACATAAACAAGTGTCAATCTTTTGATAGTTATTATCTCTTAAGAACATGCTATTTGTTTTGACGACGGGAATTACGTTTTAAATTAATTAATGCAACTGATATGTTTCTAATTTGGTAAAATAGACATCATTTTTGAGTTCATAATATCAAATATAGCTTAGGCCTAATTTTTTTTATTTTTCTGGAAACTTTCATTTTTTGATTAATAGAGAAACCACTAAGTGGTAGTTAAAAAAATGAATTCTTCATAAAACATAATTTTACCACTTCTGTGGGTGGAATTTAAAAAAATCCGAGAGACACGGTTGATGTCAGTAAGTAAAATGTTGTTCAATGAGATGAAAATAATTTTTGGTGAATAGTAACTTTTTACTTTTTTTACCACGGTTAAAAGTAAATAGGGTAATTAAGGGTAAAAATGATATTATTATTACCCTAACACATGTCCTAATTCTATTTCATAAGATTAATTCGACCAAAAACAACCTTAGGAATAAAATATGACCATTTAGGCCCACATGTATTAGATTAGGACATTTATTATTATTTAATTCAAAGAAGAGTTAAAAGAGTTAAAATCAAAGTTTATTTACTAAAACATTTTTAATATATGGTTATACATAAGATAAATTCGATTGTAAATATTCATTAGAAATATAGTAATATTTCATAAATAATGATATTTTATTTATAATTTTTAGACATTAAATAAATTAATTAATTTATGACACAATGATGATGCAGTAATTACCATAATAGTGAAAAATTAGAATAATTTATATTATAAATACCCAAATAAATATAATTTGAGACATTTTATGAATTAAAATAATTTTCGAGGTTAATATGACATGATAGTATTTATTTAATTAACTTGTTTCTAACAAATCATTCTGTTATGATTTTTACAAAAAGCAATTACTAAATAGTGTCCAAATTGACATAAAATAGTTTTTAAAAAATATATTATATTATTAATTGTTATTTTATTCCTAAAAATATATGGATCGGCCAAATGACTTAGATAAGGTTATATATATTAATTATAAACAACTTGGGGTTCGTTTGGCTGCTTATTGTATGTTTATTAACCTTATAGTATAAGAACACAAGAAGACACGATAAAAGTAAAATTATTTAACTTAAAGTTAAATATAAATGATAAGGTTAAAATAGGAACCTAAACTTTTCTAAATTCTATTGGATGAGATTATTTCGACCCGTCCCCACCTTAGCTTCGAAATAAATCAATTTTGAGCTATTTCAAACCGAATTTGGCTTTATAATAAAATAATATTTTTAGTTGTTACAAAGGTGCCCCTCTCCTCCCTTATAAAAGGGCACCTCCTCCCTCTCTTCATCACACCACTTTGAGCCTTCAAGCTCGTAAAAACCCAACAAAATTCTCTTCTCCACTTCCCTAGAAACATCCCAGAGGTTCTGGTCTTCCTCAAAGACCAATTTGAGTGTCCTAAAAGGAGATCTCAAAGAGGCGCTTCAAAAAAGGGGTAATGTCCGTTACTGATTCTTTCAACTTTATTTCTTCTTCTACTTCTTCTTCTTAGGTTGTTTAATTATGAAGTAATAACATCAGTATCACTCATATACTGATATGTTATTATAATTCTGAAACAACCCTATTTCACCATCTATCCATTCTACGGAAAACGAAATCACCGCGCGTGCATACGTACGGAATACCGTCTCCACGCCGTGGTGTAATCTATTTTCCACCACCACCTTACGTGGATGGGTATAATGGTGTACATAATAACTATATTTGATTATTGAAAAGTGATATTTATTCTCAAATAGTATACATACACTCCTATAGAATTCCATGATCATGAGAACGATATCATCGCTCGTGCGTACGTACGGACTACCGTCTCCACGACGCGATGAGATTCATTCTCAATGATTAACCATTCATGAATGATTATAAAGTATATATAATAAGTAATAATGAAATATATGACATAATAATGATACTGGATTTATGTATATATATATTTATGTCATCTACTTAATTCCATTCAATTCCATAAGGAAACGAAAATAGCGTTCATGCGTACGTACGGCCTACCGTCTCCATGAACGATGTATTTCTTTCCATTTATCGATATATTATATATATGTGTATTCTGAATATATATTATATATAAATCATGTTTTACATTCTGGATATAAGTATTCATGATCTAAGTAATCATATAAATAATTACAAGTTAAAACACGAACGACAAATGAGACGATTTTACCCAAAACGCTACTTTAACATGAATTTACAAAACAACGGGTAATATAAAGTCATAAGTGAACCATATATGATATAATAACAATGAATATGATTCTTTAATAAGTAAATAACATTATTTAAATCATTATACAGGGGGTTCAGATACATACGAAGCATATCATACCTAAGGTAAGGGATAATTTTGCAAATCTCATTTTTATCCGAGATTGCTTATTCGTAATTATTTACCAGGGTTATTGTTATCATCCATGTCCACGTTTCCTAATATTGGTTTCATGTATGTTTAAAGTCATTTTTACCCAATTTTGACCTTTATTACATGGTATGTAAGTAACCTATCTTTTTTTTACATTATGAGGTACTTTTTTGACTTTTCTTGCAAAATTACGATATGAATGTTTTTTTACGTATACATCAAGAAAGGATTTTTATGGTTTTATAAAGACTTATTTTCATGAAGCTTCCTTCAAAATATTTCATGACTATTTTCATCAAAAACCTTTTCTTCTAAAATTGCATGACATTTTGTGAAATGAAAATTATTTTGAAGAAAAAAAGATATTTTCCTCGAGAATTCATTTCAAGTGATTTATCAAAACCATTTTCATCTAATATGACATTATTTCACATGTGTATGTTTGAAGTGTAATGTCTCTAAGATTTACATGGTTTCATTTTTCTTATTATGAAATGATATCCATTTATTTTATATGGATTATGTGATATTGGGAAGATGTTTATGAAACCATTTTTATTTATTGGGTTATTATGAATGATGTGTGTTTATTTTGTGGAAAAAGTAAGAATGATTTCATTATGAGATGGGTGGGACATTTATATCCCTCCAATGAATTGGGTAAAGATTTATATATCATGTGACAGACATGGCTGGAACGGCAAGTTAAACTGGTTCAGTAATACAGGACTGGAACGAGGAGTGAACTCTATTCAGAAAGGGACTTTTTCCACTAAGATGGTCTTGGCATCAATGCCTTGGTTAATATGGAAATCATATCACGTGTTTAATGGTGGCCACAATTACATGTTTTATTCCCATTCTATTTTATTATTCTTAATGTTTCTTTATGATCTATGCCATATGTACTTCCATGTTTTATGTCATTGCTCAAGCTTTTGATGTTTAAACATTATGTTCGTGTTTTTAAGTTCAAATATATATTGTATGTTTTATTTTATCCATCCTTACCCTTACTGATTATTTGAGCTCACCCTTTTGTATGTTTTCTTTTCCCCAGGATATAAAGAAAGGTTTTAGGTAAGAAAAAAAAGGGAATATCTTTATTGGGAGATGTTGAAGATATTTCACCACGATTAAAATATTACGTTCCAAGTTTCCAAAGACACTAAACTATTACGATCCTTGTGTGTATTTTTTTTGTTATGTATTAAGTATTCCGCAAAAGTAATGTAATGTTCATGTACGTCAAGCTTTGGGTCTCCACAAGAATAGTGTAGGTCTAGTGCTTATGGAAACATGAAAACATAATGAACTAGTTCATAAGAGTCTCTCATTAAATTATTCTTTACTTTTCCATTTATTCAACATATAATTTATAAAACCATTCATAATAACCTAAGGATATAAAACATAATAAAGGCTGATCATATATGATTAATAAGTGTAAAAAAGAGTTATATCAATGATCATATAAGGATAACATTAGCATACATATCTGAAAAGGTGATATTAATATGAGAAAATCATAACATGCTTGTCATAGATCATAATCATGAGTCGTGGATCAAAGCACGATATTTCATAAGACATGAATAATATTGTATCAAAGAATATTATAAAATAAAAACAAACACTTTGAGTCATACCAATCACATTTTGAATCGTATTGAGGAGCAACTAATTAGTACATTGTTCAGGAAAGTATTCATGATAGATCTTTTGGTAATTAATAATTTTAATTCAACTACTATGAATTCATACATTTCATTTAACAAGTTCTCCCTTTTTTGGCTTCTTCCAGATATTTGAAAGGAAATTATAGTTTCCCAAAAGATTTATAAGAAAATTAAATTATTTTTAAACAAAATTGACAAAAAAATTAACATAAAAATACTGGATAAAAAGATGATAAAATAAATAAATTAATTAATTAATAGGAATTAACGTTTATAAATTCTTGACCTATTTCATTTCTTCCATTATCTTAGTTGAAACCTTGAAGTCCAATCTCTCACACGCATGATTAGTTTCGAACAAACTGCCCCAACTCGAACAGTGGATTCCACTTGTATAAGAAAACAATTATTATACGAGTAATACAAAAAAGATTTAAATTAAACATAATTATGAAAAAATAAAATAATTTTATGTAGGTCACATATTCATGTTATTTGTGTACATTCCTCTTTTAGGAATGATGTCTATTCGTTTCTTAGTACATCTATATCGTCTTGTGAATATGAGTTTTTTCAACAGTCATAGTTGTACTAGAAAAATATAAATACATAAATAATTAGTAAATATTTTAAATTAAATAGTAATTATATTTGAAAATACCTCTTTTTGGATTCGAATTTTTTCAGGGAATTTTATCTCTCTCAAAAATCAACAAAAATAATAACCATCATCTTTTCCATTGGATTATTTCAAAAATAGTAGAAAGATTGAGGAGAATAAGTAATTTGTTTTTATATGTGTTGGGATGGTGAAAAATTATTATATATAATTTGATACTTATTCATTCATAGAACTTTTCTTCTTTTACTTCCTTTTCCCCTATCCTCATTCCATGTTTTTCAGGTTAGTGATGGACTGTCGTATCAAAACAGAATCCTCATTAAAATATAATATAAATTATATAAATAGATTTTTAGTTTTAAAATGTTATATGTAGTGTTTTAAGAATTGAAAAACACTATCATGTGGGGATGGTTTTTTGGATATCCATTTTTTGAGTCTAGGAAATAAATATTTTGAGTATCCAAATATATTACAATGATCTTCCAATGCATCATAAAACACAAAAAGTAATAATTAATAAAAGAAATAAATATAAATTTGATATTATGAAATTGTAGAGTCTTACCCCTACATCATTTCTATTAAATACTGTATGTCATATGAAATTTTTCTGTCATACAATTTCAATAGACCTGCCACTATTTAATACTTTTTTGTAATATTTTGTCATTTTATGTAGATTCAATGTGAGGAATAACGATTCTGTAATTTCATTCATTGGAAAATACCTTCATTTTTTCATATATATGAATTTAAAAATTATGAAATGTATTTAGTCATAAGTAACACGATATATTAGATTTTGGAAAATCAATCATGAAAACATACCTCATGTATACATTTAAAACTAATCCCCCTAGCCAGTCATTATCAAGGATTTCAGTTGCACACTCATCACAAATGAAGTCTTGATATTTTTTCCATAAATATTTTAATCATATTAAACTATGTGGTTACAACATTCTTTTAACATTGTATCCACATGTGCCTTCAATGACTGAAAATTTGGATATAGAACAAGCAGGGTAATTGTGCTTTGGGTATATATTTTTTATCATTGGTCGACCCTTTCTATGTTTTTGAGATGGATTTTTGTTTTATCCCTTCGCTTTGTCCATATGTAAAAATATTCATCAGTTTAGACCATTTTCATTAATTCAAAAAGTTAAAATGAAAAGTAAAATGGAAATTAATACATCTTTTCATCACGTTTTTTAGAAGATATGGCAGACATGTGATGAATGTTCCAACAACATTTTCAACTATATTAATATCACATTTAAGAATTGAAATAGGTAACTCTATGCTTGGCTCATGGGATACGTTGATCGACAATCACGCATGACCTATTGGAAGTGGTGTGTTTTGTAGCATGACTTTTGAATATTTAACATTGTATCCCTCACCACATGGTGATGGGTTTGAGATTCAATATATAAATCATAGTCATTATAAATATATATAATAACAGTATTGGAAAGGTATCAGTGTCTTCTTTATTAACATTGCACATGAAAATTTATTAGAACATTGATTACATCTTCAAAGACATCTCTTTAAGGGGAATGGATAACCACATAGATAGTGTGGGGTTGGGTAGGATCTCCACGAAGTGCCTGTTCCAAAGTTTCTTCTTCTCCTTCCCTCTCCCTCATTATTGTTTTCGTCATCTCTCTATACCATTGGAATTTTACATCAATGGTATATATTCATTCTCTCATATATTTTTCTTATTAACTTTGATCGTCCTCTTGTTTTTTTCACAAAATATGTTCGGGCTGTCAAACCAAAACCCGCACCTCTGACGCAACAATATTTTTCTGGCCACTTCAAGGCCACTGATACTTTTTGTTAATTAGAAATAGTTGTCTCTAATTCTTGTGAATATTTGAGATGGAAAATATAGTAAAATATGTGATCATTATTATGTAATAAGGATTTATAGAAAAATTAATTTTTATTATATAATACTTACACTTGTTTCCCTATGAATTTGAATATTTTCATCTATTAATATCTCATATATATTTACACATTCCTCCTTCTATATCGGATGGCATGGGATGGAAGTGGATTTGGATTTTGAGTCATCAATCTGCATATAAGAAAAGGAACATAATTATTGTTTTGTTCTATGTAACAAAAAATTATTATGATATATATAAAATACATACCAATTTTAATTTCAAGTGAGGCTTACCCCAGCCTTGCTTTATGTTAGGGGTATGTTGGTTTTGAAGCTCATTTCTTATTTGCAACACTCATGTTGAGCCCTCTGGAAGATTGTTGAATTCTTCCTATGATTGTTATTTTAATAATCACAAATCATTGTTACTTAATCCGACTGGATTTCTCATATATATAATCAAAATCTTTTAGTGAATCTGTTTATATTGGTTGGATCATGTTTTTACCTCTTTGATATTGATTTAAAAGTCTTCTGGAAGTCTTCTGGATCAAACAGACACTTTGTGTTCTGTAAAGTGAATGGTTGCACTGATCCATATCCGAAGTGAACGGTCGCACCGATCCATATCAAAAGTGAACGGTCGCACCGATCTATATCAAAAGACAACGGAGTCACCGATCATGACACACCGATGCTGATCATCTGAGTCACCGAAGATGTCTCGCCGATGCTGATCAAATGAGTCACCGATCATGACACACCGATGCTGATCAAATGAGTCACCGATCATGACACACCGATGCTGATCCTCTGAGTCACTGAAGATGTCACACCGATGCTGATCATCTGAGTCACCGAAGATGTCTCACCGATGCTGATAAAATGATTCCCCGATCATGACACACCGATGCTGATCAAATGTGTCACCGATAATGACACACCGATGCTGATCAAATGAGTCACTGATCATGACAAACCGATGCTGATCATCTGAGTCACGGAAGATGTCTCACCGATGCTGATCAAATGAGTCACTGATCATGACACACCGATGCTGATCAAATGAGTCACCGATCATGACACACCGATGATGATCATCTGAGTCACCAAAGATGTCTCGCCGATGCTGATCAAATGAGTCACCGATCATGACACACCGATGCTGATCAAATGAGTCACCGATCACGACACACCGATTCTGATCATCTGAGTCACCGAAGATGTCTCACCGATGCTGATCAAATGAGTGACTGATCATAACACGCCGATGCTGATCAAATGAGTCACCAGTCAGGACACACCGATGTCTAACCACTGATGCTGATGTTGATGACCTACCGATCACTTGACTCACCGATAGTCATAAACAGCTGTTTGAATTTCTTTATCTTTATTTAATCTAACCAACGGTCATATTAGGTATATTTTAATGCTCTGTCATTTATTTAATGAAGGTTGTTGGATTTCAGGGAACCATACCTCGTACCTGCAAAGAGAAATCATTTCTTTTGCTGGAGCTCGTGCCATAAATACAAGAAGTCCTTGTTGGTGAAAAAGGAGACAGAGATACACCTATGAGGGCAAAGAGTGGTGGATGAGATAGTTGTGGAAGACACAGAAGCTCATACACACTAAAGCTTACTCAAGAAGAGTTCTATACATTCATGAGGACATTGAATAACTTCATCGACTACATCTTTCACTATCTCTAAACCTGGATGCAAAGCATAAAACACTCTATTTTTCAAACAAAAATGATAAGAGGACCCAGAACCATTTCTGATCATACTCAAGGAGTCCAATGCTTCACTGCAATCAGTAGAGCCATTTCTAGACTCTACATCTCTGCTCTATGATTCATTATTTTACATTTCGAGAAGTGTGTGTTATCTGCTGTATTTAACACACACACTATCTCATGTACTTTAACTGGAGGATCTGTAAATCCTCAGCAAACTCTTTACATCTTTAATTTCCCACAGTAATAGTGGTAGAGGTCGTGTGTGACCTGGACAGCTGGTTTCTGTTGTTTTTTTCCCATGAATAACCGTGGTATAGGTCTGGGACCTGGAAAGTTGTAAACTATTGTGAACCCCGATCTAGGGTGTGGATCAAATTTATAAATTGTTGAGAGGACTAAGTCTCGGCTTGAGACTGAAGCTCTTAGTTATATCAGTTGTGCTATTTCTTTCAAAGTTTTATTTATTCCACTACTAATTTCTTTAAAACCAAAACAGTTTTAAAGCCACTTTGATAATTAAACTCGCAAGTGTTTATATTAGCTGAAAATCAGTAAGTTAGTTTCAAAAGTTAATCAACTCTTCTGTTTTGATTAACTGGGAAATAATAAATCCTTTGAGAACCTAACAGAACCTTTATTGTGATATAAATTCACTACAGTTTAATTCTGTGTTTTATTTGGGGGATTTTAAGACAATGTTTTTAAACAGAAATTTTAATTGAACTCAATTCACCCCCCTCTTGAGTATCCACTCCAACCAACATTTCGTATTAGAGGGTGTTTAAATATTTTCTAAAGTACTCCGTTTTTCAACTGTGATTTTAGTTGTATTTTAAATTTCTTGAAATTTCTGTTATTTCTAAATTTTTATCTCTTTAAAATCTTTTTTTAAGTAAGTTATCATGGATAACAGACTTGAAGGCGTTGCTACCAATAGACCACCATTTTTCAATGGCACTAACTATGCTCAGTGGAAAATCAAGATGAAAATTCATTTAGAGAGAATGGGTTTTGATATTTGGACTGCTATAGAATCTGAATATAAAATTCCTACTACTGTTAGATCTACTTGGAATGAAGCTACTAAAACAGCCTACAATAATAATTATAATGCCATGTATTCTCTGTACTGTGCTTTAGGAGATGAGGAATTTAATAGAATATCTGCTTGTAAAACTGCTTATGAAATTTGGGATACCTTAGCTGTTTCTCATGAAGGAACAAAACATGTTAAGGAAATGAGATTGAATACTTATACTATTAAGTATGACAATTTTAAGATGAAACCTGATGAACCCATTTCTGACATGTATCTTAGGTTTAGTGAAATTGTCAACACAATGACTTCTCTGGGAAAGGATGTTCCATCAAAGGAACAAATTATGAGAATTTTGATATGTCTACCTGAAAGATGGAGAGGAACTTCTGTCTCAATTAGAGAATCATGTGATATTGGTGAACTGCCAGTCAAGGAACTAATTGGAAAGTTGATGATGTATGAAGAGGAACTCAAGGTTAACAAAGAAGAAGAAGATGAACCTAGACGAAAGTCTATTTCTTTCAAATCTTCAACCTCAAAGAACAAGGATAAGGAGAAACTCCAAGCTATAAATGAATGTTCAAGCTGTGAAGACAGTGAAAGTGCTTCTAATAGTGATGCTGAGATGGCTCAAATTTCCATAAATTTTAAGAAGTTTTATAGGAAGAAGAAGTTTTTCAGAAAATAAAATTATAAAGGTAAGTATGACAGCAAGGGACATTGGAAAAAGGATTGGAAGAAATCTGACAAATCCGATGAAGTTGTCTGCTATGAGTGCAAAAGAAAGGGACACATAAAAGCAGATTGTCCAATGTTAAAATACAAGAAGAAGTATGAATACAAGGATAATAAGTATAAGAAAGCCATGAAGGCTACTTGGAGTGCTTCTAAGGATATCTCCACTGAATCTAAAGTTTCTGAAACTGAAAACCGAAATAAGGCAAACATGTTTTTTATGACAAACACTTCTGAGGGAACCTGCTTAAAGAGATCCCATAGAAAGACTTGGTATTTGGAAAGTGGATGTTCAAGACATATGTCAGGATACTTCTTATTCTTCAAGAGTTTAGTAAATGTTGATGGAGGCTTTGTCACTTTTGGTCATAACTCAAAAGGAAAAATCATCGGCTTAGGCCAGATTGGTAACACTGACTCAGTATTAGTTTCTAAAGTTTTATTTTTTGATGGACTTAAATACAATATGTTAAGTATTTCTCAGTTATGTGATGATGGTTTTTATGTTAAATTTGAAAATGATTCTTGAAATGTTTTTAATTCTAAAAATGTTTTAGTGTTTTCTGCTTTAAGAAATGAAAATGTTTATGTTTTTGATTTAAATTCTTTAGCTAAGCAGAATATTACTTGTTTAAATGATTTTCATAAAGAGCCTTGGTTTTGGAATAGAATATTTGGACAATGCAATGTGCATTCACTTAGAAAACTTTCTAGGAAGAACTTAGTTAGAGACCTACCCCAACTTGAATTTCCAACAGATAAAGTTTGTAATCCCTGTCAAAAGGGAAAGCAACATAAAGATTCTTTTCAATCAAAGAAAGAAGTTTTAACTTCTCAGCCTCTCGAGTTGGTTCACATGGATTTATTTGGACCTTCTAGAGTTTCTAGTTTAAATGTGAAGCACTATGTCTATGTTCTTGTAAATGTCTTTTCTAGATATACTTGGGTATATTTTCTAGTTCACAAAAGTGAATCTTGTTCTTGCTTTGTAAAACATTCCAAGTCTGTAGAAAACCTTAGTGGACTTAAAATTAAAACCCTGAGAAGTGATCATGGCCATGAGTTTGAAAATAATGAGTTTGAATCTTACTGCTCACATAGTGGTTATAGTCACAATTTCTCTACCCCTAGGACACCCCAATAGAATGGTGTACTAGAAAGAAGGAATAGAACCCTGCAAGAAATTTCTAGGACTATGCTTAATGAGTATGACTTACCTGTTTATTTTTGGGATGAAGCTGTAAATACAGCTTGTTATGTTATTAATAGAGTCTTCATCAGACCAGTTCTTAAGAGGACCCCTTATGAGATGTGGAACCATAGGAAACCTAAGGTTAAATAATTCAGAGTTTTTGGCTGCAAAGTCTTTATTCTTATTACTAAAGACAATCTTGACAAATTTTTATCCAAGAGTGATGAAGGAATTTTCCTAAGTTACTCTATTTCTAGTAAAGCCTATAAAGTTTTCAGTAAGAGAACTAAATGTGTGGAAGAATCTGTTCACATCAAATTTGATAAAATTGATCCACATGAACCTAAGACCTCTCTTGAAAATATTGAAGATGATCTCTCTATTTTGAACCTTAATGATAAAGAAATTGGACCTGTAGTTAAAACATCAAGTTATGGAAATTTCCCAGAACCTGCTTCTGTTGAACCTGAACCTGTAAATGAATCTGAAATCTCTAGCCCCATCTTTTCTAGACCAACTATAATTCTATGGAACCATCCTTTTGATGATGTTTTAGGTAATCTAGATAGAGGAACACCTTCTAGAGATTCTCTAAGAAATCTGGTTGAACATCAAGCTTTTCTTTCATAGTTAGAACCTAAAAATATCACGGATGCTATCAATGATGAATTTTGGGTAATGGCTATGCAAGAAGAACTAAATCAATTTGAAAGAAACAAAGTCTGGAAATTAGTAGAAAGACCTAAGGAAACTATAACCATAGGCACAAAATGGGTGTTTAGAAACAAAGTTGATGAATCTGGAAACATCAATAGAAACAAAGCTAGGCTAGTTTCACAAGGTTACAATCAAGAAGAAGGAATTTACTATGAGGAAACCTTTGCACCTATAGCGAGATTAGAGGCTATAAGGATCTTACTTTCCTATGCATCACATATGAATTTTAAGTTATATCAAATGGATGTGAAAAGTGCTTTTTTATATGGTTTTATTGTTGAAGATGTTTTTGTAGAACAACCACCTGGTTTCTCAAATCCTCATTATCAAAATCATGTTTTTCAACTTTCTAAAGCTTTATGTGGTTTAAAACAAGCTCCAAGAGCTTGGTATGAAAGACTTTCAAACATTCTTATTTCAAAAGGATTTACAAAAGAAATAGCTTATCCCACTCTTTTTATAAAATGGATTTGAAAAGATTTTTTAATAGTACAAATCTATGTTGATGATATTATTTTTGGATCTTCTAAAAATTCTTTATGTACTGATTTTTCAAAGGTTATGCAAAATGAGTTTGAAATGAGCTTAATGGGAGAGCTTAAGTATTTTCTTAGATTTCAAATCTTTCAAACTAAAGATGGTATTATTCTAAATCAGAGTAAATATACTAAGGATTTATTAAAACGTTTTGGGTTGGATAGTATTAAGGAAAGTGATATACCTATGAGTACTACCAGTAAATTGGATGTTGATGAAACTAGGAAATTAGTTGATCAAACCAATTACAGAGGTATGATTGGGAGTTTACGTTATCTTACTACTAGTCGACCAGATATTATGTTTAGTGTGTGTATGTGTGCTAGATTTCAAGCTAATCCTAAAGAATCACACTTACTGGCTGTTAAAAGGATTTTTAAATATCTTAAGTATACTGTGAATTTGGGTTTGTTTTATCGAAAAGAACAATCATTTGACCTAACTAGCTATTCATATGCTGACTTTTCTGGATGTATGTTAGATAGGAAGAGCACATCTGGAACATGTCATTTACTTGGAAAGTCCCTAGTATCATGGGGTAGTAAGAAACAAAACTCAGATGCATTGTCTACTGCTGAAGCAAAATATATAGCTACTGGTAGTTGCTATGCACAGATTATGTGGATGAAAAACACTTTATTGGACTATTGATTTGATTTTAAACATGTTTCAATTAACTGTGAAAACACTAGTGCGATCAACATATCTAAGAAACCTGTGTCTCACTCTAGGACTAAGCACATTGATGTCAGACATCACTTTATAATAGATCATTATTAGAAAGGTGATATTTCTATAGAATTTATTAGTTATGAACCTCAATTAGCTGATATTTTTACAAAGCCTTTATGCTCTGAAAGAATGAATTTTATTAAACAAGAATTGTGTATGATCGATCTGTGAATCCGATCTATGAAACTGATCTGTGAAACTGATCTGTGAAATTGATCTGTGAAACTGATCTGTCAAACTGATCTGTGAAATTTATCTATGAAACCGATATGTGAAACTAATTTGTGAAACTGATCTGTGAAACTAATCTGTGAAACTGATCTGTGAAACTGATCTGTGAAACCGATTTGTGAAACCGATCTGTGAAACTGATCTGTGAAACTGATCTGTCAAACCGATCTTTCATTCTATTACGTTTTATTATGTTTTAATTAATTAATTACTTTTATCTTTATTATGAGAACCCTAAATTATGAAATAAATGATATGCGGATATTTCTATTCCCCAAACCGTCAACCTTTCATTTCCTGCCAAGCCTTATATCCTCTCTTCTCCTCTACTTAGAACCTTCGACCTCCTGCATTCTCTAGAATCTTCAAATGGCTAAGCATAAGAGACCAAGCAAAGGATCAGAAAGTCATGTACCTTCAAATCATGCTCGAGGTGAGTCTAGTAGTACCACTCAATGATCAGTAAATCCGAACCTAGAAACTCATATTGTTGTAGTAGAAAAGGAAGTCAGTTCCGCCTGGCTTTTGACAAGTAAGTCGCTGTTGTTACAAGTTTTAGAATCGCAAGGATGGAAAGCCTGGTTCTCATATAACACTCGTGTGTACTACCCAAAGCTAGTGCATGAGTTTTATATAAATATTACAGTCACTTTAGATGGTGTAGAGGCTTCCTGAATGTCTTCTGTACTGAAAGGAAAGAAAATATCTTTTTCTTCTAAACAATGGGGTGAATGTTTAAATGTACCCCATGAGGGTCGGTATGAAGATTATGCTGGAAACATTCCTCCAACCACTGAATAATTCTCTTATGATTTAGATTTAGATATTTTGACTGGAAATAGAGTGTCAAGGAGAATCACAGCCTCAGAGTTGGATGGTGAATGTAGACTTCTCTTTAAGTTTATTCAGCACCAAATTTTCCTTAGGAAAGGAGATTTTGCTGTTGTAAAATACTAGGATGTTTTTCTATTGTTTTTACTAAAGACACATGAGAAGATAAATTTGTGTAGATATCTAATGGTGCACATAGCTGGAATGGTGAAACCTTCTAAGAAAGCCACTACCCTGTTCTATTCCAAAATGATCTCTGCTATGTTAAATAATCTGGAATGTGTTGATGAAGCTGATGAGATAGCTGAATCTGATAGTGCTTTTTGTGTTAACAAAGAAATTTGTAAAAGGATGAAAATAAATTGGAACCCATGGAAAAAAATTTGGTTTGCTGATGAGGACAAGCTTTATGAATCCTACAATCCCAATGATCATGGAAAGAGGTCGAAGGGTTTGAGAGACCCTAGTTTAAAATCAGATGAGGAGCCGATTTATTCTGATGATGAGGAAGAAGTAGATGTTGAAAGGAATAAGGACACTGAAGAGTCTAGTAAACAAGGGATGGAAGAAGCTGAAATAGAAGAAGGAAGTATGTCACCTCTTGATGATAGGAGTGATCCTGATACTGTAAGCCCTAAGAGAAGAGTGGACTTTGGACCTTCCAATCCACCTTTACCATTACCTGAATCAGAACCAGTTCTCGGTGATGAAGAAGTTACTGAGACAGATGTATCTGATAGTGAATATTATGTGAAGAATGCAGATGATAATGGAGATGATGATGGAGATGATGATGATGATGATGGTCATGGTGATAACCGACCTGTGGATGGTCTTGCTGTACCTCCAATAGAAACACATCAAACTGTACAAGAAACAAATACCAATGGCAAGAGAGATTATCTAGAAATAAGTGGAAAAGAAAGTTATGATAAACTGAAATATACTTTGTGTGATACTGTCTGGGATTATTACCCTAGTTTTTCTATTTTGGGTTTAGAGTATTCTATAGAAGAAGAGGAAGAATCAGAATCAACTGCGGTTGTGAAGGAAGGCCAACCAGTTGAAGCAAGGTCTGCTCATGTTGTTGATGATGCAGATGTTCATCTACCAAGTTCTACTATCTATCAGTATGATTTTGATATGTTCAAAATTGAGTTTCTTGTTGCTGTGAGAGATACAGTCAGAGAAGAAATTTTAAATGCTCTTACTGAAGCTTCTCTGCAAGTTTCTGAAGATTCTTTGGAAGCCTTTTCAACAAGAGTATCATATGTTATTAGACTAGACCTGGCCAATACTGGGGAGTTTATTGGAAGGCACATAGCCTCTCTAAATCAGACTATGAAGGATCTACAATCTGGCTTAGTTTCATTATCAAACAAATTTAGATCAACCATCTCTGGTATGATGGAAGTATTGAGAAATATGATTGAATATCTTAAGAAGTCTAATTTGAGGAAGTTGAAAGCTGAGATAACTCAGATAGTTGCCCAATCCAGTACATCCAAAGTAACCAAGATCACTACTCATGAGCTAGAGGCTCTAAGGCAGATTGTGCATGATGAATTGGCCGCCATAAGACAAGTTCTTGATTTGGACTCGTTGAGGAAGATGAAGGAGCACAGTGATCACATTCATAAGATGGTAAAAGTCTATTCAGCAGATGCCAATAAAGCTCAGAAAGAGATCAAGGAAAAGGTTGATCATTACTTTTCAAAGATTTATACCAAGCATGAGATGACCGCGAATTTCAAAGTGTTGGCTGATAATCTGAAACTACATCCAGTCAGTCAAGCTTTCAAGACTCAAGTTCATCAGTTGCAAGATTTTACTCCTACCGTGGAACGGTTCATGGAGAATAAGGAAGATTTTGAGAAGGCTATGTAGTATGTTGCAGAAGTTATTCAGGATTTCATAAATCTTTTGAAGCCTTATCTGAATGACCAAGCCACCACCATTATGCTTACTACTGCTGAACCTCTCAGTGCCTCTGATGTTGATCTAAATCAGATCTCCGTTCCTCAAGCTCTATCTCAACTATGGCCAGTTCTTCAGCAATCTTCTCAACCAGCTACTACTGCTCAACAGAAAATCACTGTGGCATCCTCTCCTCCACCTTCCAGAGCCATCTTACCACCTTTTCAAATTCTCCCAGTTCAACCTGCCTCCAAGCCTTCCAACTTACCAACCATTGATACTTCTGACAATGTCAACGCCCCGTTACATCCCATGAAACAGTTGTGTCTTGTTGTTGATAGGGTGAATAGTGCTCTGTTTGTACTCTGATGTACTTAACAAATATTTTTTTCTATGATGCCTTATTTTAATCTATTCTTTATATGTTTTCCCTCCTTTTTGATTATCCCAAAGGGGGAGATTTATATCTATGGGGGAGAAGCATACTATGGCAGGGGGAGCAATGTTTACATAAATATACAAAGGCATAAATTCAGGGGGAGATTTATATCTCATTGTGTTTTTATTCTTATTATGTCTTCTCACTATTATTGATGATATATTATTTTTATTTATGACTAATATTTGTGATTATCAAAAAGGGGGAGATTGTTGAGCCCTCTAGAAGATTGTTGAATTCTTCCTATGATTGTTGTTTTAATAATCAAAAATCATTGTTACTTAATCCAACTGGATTTCTCATATACATAATCACAATCTTTTAGTGAATCTGTTTATATCAGTTGGATCATGTTTTTATCTCTTTGATATTGATTTACAAGTATTATGGAAGTCTTCTAGATCAAACAGACACTTTGTGTTCTATAAAGTGAACGGTCACACCGATCCATATCCGAAGTGAACGGTCACACCGATCCATTTCAAAAGTGAATGGTCGCACTGATCCATATCAGAAGACAACAGAGTCACCGATCATGACACACCGATGCAGGCCAAATGAGTAACTGATCATGACACACTGATGCTGATCAAATGAGTCACCGATCATGACACACCGATGCTGATCATCTGAGTCACTGAAGATGTCACACCGATGCTGATCATCTGAGTCACCAAAGATGTCTCACCGATGCTGATCAAATGTGTCACCGATCATGACACACCGATGCTGATCAAATGAGTCACCGATCATGACACACTGATGCTCATCAAATGAGTCACCGATCATGACACACCGATGCTGATCAAATGAGTGACCGATCATGACACAACAATGCTGATCATCTGAGTCACCGAAGATGTCTCACCGATGCTGATCAAATGAGTCACCGATCATGACCCACCGATGCTGATCGAATGAGTCACCGATAATGACACACCAATGCTAATCATCTGAGTCACCGAAGATGTCTCACCGATGCTGATCAAATGAGTCACCGATCATGACACACCGATGCTGATCAAATGAGTCACCGATCATGACACACCGATGCTGATCATCTGAGTCACCGAAGATGTCTCACCAATGCTGATCAAATGAGTCACCGATCATGACACACCGATGCTGATCAAATGAGTCACCGATCATGACACACCGATGTCTATCCACCGATGCTGATGCTGATGACCTACCGATCACTTAACTCACTGATAGTCATAAACAGCTGTTTGAATTTATTTATCTTTATTTAATCTAACCAAAGGTCATATTAGGTATATTGTAATGCTCTGTCATTTATTTAATGAAGGTTTTTGGATGTCAGGGAACCGTACCTCGTACCTACAAAAAGAAATCATTTCTTTTGCCGAAGCTCGTGCCATAAATACAAGAAGTCCCTATTGGTAAAAAGGAGATAGAGAGATACCTATGAGTGAAAAGAGTGGTGGATGAGATAGTTGTGGAAGACATAGAAGCTCATACACACTCAAGATTACTCAAGAAGATTTTTGTACATTCACGAGGACATTGAAGAACTTCATCAACTACATCTTTAACTATCTCTGAACCTGGATGCCAAGTAGATGAGACTCTGTATTTCAGAAAAAAACTAGACGATGACTCAGAACCATTTCAGATCAAACTCAAGGATTCCAAAGCTTCACTACAATCACTGGAGCCATTTCTAAACTCTACATCTATGCTCTGTTATTCATTATTTTATATTTCGAGCAGTGTGTGTTTTCTTCTGTATTTAACACGCACACTGTCTCCTGTACTTTAACTAGAGGATCTGTAAATCCTCAGCAAACTCTTTACATCTTTCATTTCCCATAGTAATAGTGGTATAGGTCGTGTGTGACCTGGACAGCTGGTTTCTGTTGTTTTGTTTCCCACGAATAACAGTGGTAGAGGTCTTCGACCTGGACAGTTGTAAACTATTGTGAACCCCGATTCAGGGTGTGGATCAAATTTATAAATTGTTGAGAGGACTAAGTCTTGGCTTGAGACTGAAACTATTGGTTATATCTTCTATGCTATTACTTTCAAAGTTTTCTTTATTCCCCTGCTAATTTCTTTAAAACCAAAACTGTTTTAAAGTCACTTTGATAATTAAACTCACAAGTATTTATATTAGCTGTAAATCAGCAAGTTAGTTTCAAAAGTTAATCAACTCTTATGTTTTGATTAATTGGGAAATAATCAATCCTTTGAGAACCTAACAGAACCTTTATTGTGATATAAATTCACTACAGTTTAATTCTGTGTTTTATTTGGGGGATTTTAAGACAAAGTTTTTAAATAGAAATTTTAATTGGAACTCAATACACCCCCCTCTGGAGTATCCACTCCGACCAACAACTCAGTTGCTATTTCATAATAAAAATGTACCTGAAAAAGACAAGTCCACACAATGGCCAGTAAAAAAATACCTTTCTTGGGTTATCATCTATCCATAGATTACTAGTGGGTGTAGGTTTATTTTTCCTTCTACATCTTCAAGATGATGTGTTGTAAATATTGTGTGAAATCCTTTATGAATCATTCCAACATGCATTAATACATACTTATTGTGGGATTCTTTTACTATAAATACACTCTATAATAGATGAAGAGGAGTAAGACGGTGTGTCATTATTTTATTTTTTAGTAAAATAAATATATGATATCATATTATTACCATAATCTATTCCCACATCAGTGACATCATCCCTGTAACAACATGGTGCCATGAATCTACATCAATCGGCATGCATTGACGAGTGACAATTCCAAATAACTACTAAACATGGCCATGTTGTGGTTACCATGCTACCCCCCCACATTCCATCCCATCTAGAATTTTATTCCCTTTATATTCACCTTAATGATTATTTCTAACATCATTAGACTACAAAACATCTATTTTTTATGTGATGGTGGTCCTATATCACATACAATTTCCGCAGAAACAATATTGTCAATATGTTCTTCTAAATTAGTATCATCACATTGTGAATATGGTCATTTTACCTCTTCATTAGGAGCATTTGTAGGTAGGTAAATATTTAGTTTCTCAAGAATGGGATCACCAGCATGTGTAGAATTGTATTCCTCTGCACTCCAAGTAGTAATAGGTTGAGAGACATGTTGTTCCTCAGGATTGGGATCACCAACACATGCGGAAGTTATTATCTAGAAAAGTGGTTTAACATTTAATTTAAATTACATAAATGATGTGAGAAATGGATAATAAATTGAGGTAACATTATGTATATTACATAAAAAAGTAACATAATTATTGAACACTCTTTTTGTTTATTAAATTCTAAAGGGATTTTAACCCTCTACTGACGATCCAAATCCTTTAATTGTTGTATCCTTTGACATACAAAATATCTTTACATTGGGAATAATGTGAGTTAATTTTGATGTCCAAATGAAAGGTTCATCCGTAACTGAATTTTCATCTGACCCTTCAGTGATTTTGGTAGATAATAGGACAATTGACCACTTTTGGTATACTGGATCTGGAACATAAAATAATTGAACTACCTTTGATTCCATTATAAATTGTTTGCATTTAAACCCTTCCTTACTAAAATCAACTTTCAGGAATCCCTATTCATCAATTTTAACATTAGTCCTATTATGAACCCACATTCATTGAAAATAAGCACTTGGAATGTTGTACAATAAAACTCCCTTATTTTTTTATAATGCCAAAGTATCACATATTTGCATAAATTGGATTTCTCTCCTTTGTACCTGAATCATGCATTACTTCTTCCATGAGTATAACTCCACTATTTTCATGGTAATCCCATCATCATGCTCATTTGTAAATAACATATAATCATCAATTACATAACCATTATAAGATATTATGTGCACAAATGGTCCTCCGGCTATCCATCGATGTTTTTTCTGAAATTGAATCTCTATTTTAATCTGACTCTTTAAAAATATGGTCTTGAAACCATCCTATAAATTGTTGGTCATGTGTATTTGATATCCATATTTTTTCCCTTGATGGATTTGCATGCCTAAGAATTTATTTTCCTATTTCAAAATATAGGGAAACCTACAAACTATTATGAAAAACATAAAGTTCTTCATGCTCCCAATCTGTGATATTGATTGTGAAAACATCTCTTCAAGAAATTCCTTCACCCAAAAGACACCCAATGTGAACATATTTCAATAGTCCAAATTTTTTCTCACCATAAAGGTATTCGGGTTAGAATTTAAACCATCCTAAAAAATATATCACTCTATAATAAAACCCTCTTGATGACGTTGATTTTTGACATACCCTTTCATAATATTCATTTACCGTTAAATGGGGTACATCTATCTATAGTTTACAGAACAACAGAGTTGAATCTCTATCACTAAGTGAACCTTCAAATGAACCATCTTATCAAGAATGTTTGTTGGGAAGAACATTGTGAATTAAAATAATAAGATAGAAATTTATTTTCTATACTCATAAATATCACCATGCCTATAACATTTCTAAATATAACTTTGAATAAGAAATGGATCTCAGTTAATGTATGATGGGAGTTCTTGGAAAAAATGTAATGTAAAGATATAGGCATTATATTTAAAAACAAAACATGGAAGTCATGTTTTTTTTCAGACCCTTTAACATTAAATCTATCCTTAACATGATGTTATTTATATTCAATGAATACCCCTCTATAACTTTTATGTCATTAAAGAAGTTGAAAAACCGATATCTCTCTTACCTAGAAAGAGTATAAGAATTTTGAGGAAGAAAATTTCATTCTCCACCCTTCACTAGAACCAACTCTTCTTGTCTTCCCATGATAACCATGTCCAACCTAACCCTAATTCCATCCTTTGTTTTTATGGGTGAATTTAGCAATGTTCTAATGAGACTATCACATATATTTTTTTCATTATGCTTAACATCCATAAAATTTATGACGTACACAAAATTCTTGTATGATAATTCCCAAAAAATGATCTCTTTTTTAATTGGTTTGCCTAAGGTTTTTCAAAATTGGTTTACCAAATACGGAGTCCACATATTTTACATTCTTAGACATTTGATTACCTATTTGTGGAGATAGTGTTGTACATTCTTTTAAACTCACATTGAATGATGGAATCAATGATCCGTACTTATGTTATCCAGGTAGAAATATATGATAACCTACAAACCAAGTTTTAGATCAATGTTTCAACCTAATTTACTATGTACCTTGTTCACAGATGGGACACCCTTGAGTTCCTTTAATGTTATATCCTACAAATTTCCATAAGTAGGAAAGTAATTTATCCTCCCATATGACAAGGCTCTCAATGAAAAATCTTCATTTCTATAAGCATCATACAACATAACACCTGAATCCCACAATAATTTCAATTCCTCGATCAATGGATCTAAATAAACATCAACATCATTACCTAGTTTTTTTCCCCAAATATAATCATAGATAACATGATGCACATTAATTTAACATATAACCATGGTGGAAAGTTATAATTTGGAAATATAATCATCCATGTGATACGAGTGATGCTTTGAAAACCAAAAGGATTGAATCTGTATTTGCATAACACAATATGAATTTTTCTCAACTCGTTTGAAAATTCATGATACATATTATCAATTATCTTTCACGGAGGAGAGTCTATTGGGTTGAATAGATTCTCATCATTATTTATAATGTCTACATGCCACGTCAATTACCATGCAGTCTTCTCACTTCCATATAGGAACCTAAAACATGGAATTATTGGAAAGTACCATACAACATTTATAGGACCAGATTTACCATTATTGTATCGATAAGAACCACACATTGGGAATTCTTTATGTTATTTTTGGTCGTTTTGAAATAGAATATGGTCATTCAGGCATGCATGTGTTCTTTCAGAGATCATACCCATCGATCATATAATTCTTTTGGCTTTATATGTTTGGATCGAGAGAACATTATCTTTTGGGAGAATGGAATTCAAGATAGAAAGTAATTCCATAAAACTAGAGTCACTCTATCCATTGCGTGCTATCAAATTATATAGCTTCAGTATGGATGGAAATGATGTATATTTATTGAAACCACCATACAATGGAGTCTTTGAATAACTCTTTAACAACTCAATTAATTTTGGGAAATCATGAAGTCCATCTTCAATTGTCTTTTTCATTTCATCAATATGCTCTTCGTCATCATCCACATATATAATAACATCCTTGATATGATCATCTTCATTGTGCACACTTGTAATCATATCCTATGATCTATAAAACACAGTTTTATCCTAGTTATTATCTATATTCTCTATTTCCCTATATTTATTTAAACATTTATAACTTATATCTATTTCATGAAAGATCAAGGGTTATTCCAAATCCTCTGGTCTGACTTTTCTTGAATAACAACTGCATAAACGCATACAAATTATTTGAGAAGGTTCATATGCATGATATTTTTCAAACTTAATGAACACCTTCACACCATCTTCATACTATTTTGTCAATCAATTTTAATTCATCCATTATTTATTCATATCCATACTTTTTTATACGGTGATATTAATATTCAACCAAATAATTACACAAAAGGGGCCTTTCATATAAGGGCAACTCTATATTTGAATGATATTTATTATTTCATTTCTATGCCTAGGATTCATTCCCTTAGAAGCTGACAATAAATTCCTTTGAAAACTATTTATAAAATAAAACATGAAATCTCATTAAAAAAACAACCATTTTCACAAATTTCTCACTAATGAGGAGTGAATAAGTGATAGATAAAAACATATGTGTTACTTGAACATAAAGTCACATATCTTCAAAGTGGGAGGCCATATTCCACTTGATGCTTGAATCGTATATTACATAATCATGATATTTCTAATACAGTATATAAGAAAAAAAATCCCTTATTGAGGATATACATTAGGTCAATGTTAACAGACTATAGGTGCTCAAACCTTCTCTATTATCAATGGTTATTTTAACTTTTTGATTAAATATAATTCATACACTTTTTAGTGTATTCCAAAAATATTTCACCATAAAGATAATACTAATAACAAGTAATATAGGGAATATCTATTTCCAAATATAGTAAAGGGTTAAGTAAGTTTATATTATGTATCCTTAACTATCAGGAATAGAAATAAACCACATGACTATCATGGAATAGAGATATTCAAATCCCAACTCCTAATAAATCTCAATATAATCCATTCTCATTACCCATATCATTATTGGAAAAGATTAATGTTTTTAGCAATCTCACATTAATATAAGTGAAAGATCTTTCATGAACATATATAAAAAAAGGAACCATACCACATTCATGGTTAAGGACTTCTTAACACTTCAAATCAAGACGAATATTAGTTGACCCTCTAGTAATAACTAGAAATTCTCAAACAATTAAACAGTGTATAAATGAGTTATTCACTACTTTGAAATCTCATTAGGGCGGGTCCCCAATTCAACCTTGTATCAGATAGCCATCCCATATATGAATTTGGGTTTTTGAGTGATGCGTCAATAGAAACACCATAACTAGGGAATCAGTTGTTGAGTAGGATTAGTCATCACCATGAACATGACAATGCAACGATCATGTTTATAGGTTGCTTCATTAGGGAGGTGAACCATATAGATTATCATATCCTCAATTATGACCTTAAAAACCTATAAGAAGGAATAATTATTCCAAATATTGGTTCCCATAGTTATGAATATATACTAAAAATTACATTATTGAAAAATGACTAGGTTGGGATTTGAGTTGGGATCTATGCCTTAGAGGTGCTTCTAGCATAGACTGGGTTTGGCCCTTCTAGGTACACCAAAAAAATAAATATTTTGGTAGGATCTCAATGTACATGAGTTATATGAATTTTATCAATGTAACATAGTATTTCATTCACATTAATAGGAAATTCATCTCAAAACCTAATAAGTAAGTGTTAATTGTACATGAACATGTTCCACTAGGTGCATGGAGTGGTTTGGATAAGCCTCCTAGAATAGATTCATCATTACTCCATTAATGTTTTCAATATTTTCTCCCTATATCCATTACACCTCTTCTTCCATAGTCTTTTTCTCCACATACCTCCATTTTCACATTTTTTTGGTGTCCAATATTTCATTATTCTTCTACTTTAAATCATATAAAGAATCTTTTTCGAGGGTTGGGGTTATAGGGATAGTGGATGAAAGTATATTACTATATTGGGTAATTCATTTGGAGGATAACTACTATTGTTTTTTATTCATGGGTATAATTATATCTATAATATGCTCCTCCAACATGGACATAGAATTTGATGATTATGGGTGATAGTATGATGAGATGTGTGTGAATATATAATAACCCAATCTTAAAATATATGAATTAGTTCACTACAGCCCCAAGAGTGTACATAAATTCACTGGTGATGGTTCTTATCACTGAGTGTATTTGTTTAATATGGGGGCCACAATTTTCCTACTTGGAGTAAATTGATAAGTTATAATCGAATTATCCAAATAACCGACTTGAAAAATTCATATAACACAAATTATCAAGAAAAATAAACAATATATTCCTCTATAATTGAATAAAAATAAAAATAAACACTACAATCACTATACATATGCAGTCAAAAACAATAATCCATATCCATATGTAAACATATGGAAAAACGTGTGAAACTACACTGAAAAAACATAGATAAAAATGGATGGGTAATATTCTACGACATGATCCTTAATTAAACATGGCCGCCATTCTGAAAACAACTAACAAGCAAACCAATTACTTCTCCACAAAACAACAATTAGGCCCCAGGTATCCAATACCAAACCATATACTTATTGAACCAAAAATGTACTCAGATCATTACAATAATACTCATGGTGGTACCACCAGAGGATCTGGGTTCACAACGGAGGAGGGTTCGTAGAGGAGAAGGGCTTCGTAGAAAAGGTGGGGTTCAGTGGTAGAGGTGGGGTGCATGAAAGAGGGCTTCACGGTGGAAGGATTTCATAGCAGAGGAGGAGGAGGGCTTTACCGTGGCGGGGGAGGAGGAGGAAGAGTGGGGCAGGATAGGAGGAGGATGAGGGCTTCACGGTGACGAAAAAGAAGGAGGAAGAGTCGACATCCAAGGAGGAGGATGAGGATGGGAGCTTCTCGGTGGAGGAGGAGGTGGTAGAGTTCGGATTCTGTGAGATCTTGAGTGGTGAGAAAAGAGGAGGATATTATTATGGTTTTTTTTTAAACAAGAAAAACTATTATCAATACTATTTAAAAAGTGATGATAAAGGTTTGTTTTATTAGCGCTAAAATATAAAGTGTTGATAAAACATCGCTTTATTAGCACTAAATTTTGTCACTGATAAAGTCTACGTTTATCAGCACTTTTTTTGCACTGATAAAGATTTATCTTTATCAGTGCTAAAATACGATGAAGAAACTATAATGACAATAAATTTTTTATATTTTTATATATATTTACAAAATTATATATAATATATATATATATATATAATATCTAAATTTATTAAATTTGTAATTATAAATTATGAATATCTTTATTCAAATTTTATAATTATTTAAATATATCTATTTTTATTTAAAATTATATTTTTATATATCTATTATAATTTATTAATAATGAAATAATTATAAAATTATATATATTTATTATAAATAGATTTTTATTACATATTAATTATAAATATATATTTATTTCATATATATTTTAATGATATTCATAAAAAAAATAATTATATTTATTTATTTATTTATATTTATGACAATAAATAAATATAAATTCATTAAAAATAATAAATATAAACATAATAAATATATTTATTACAATTTGATAATTATTTAAATATAGATATATATTTCATTAAATAATTAGGAAATTATAAAAAAAAATATATTTTATATTTTTTTTTAATTTCACAAGTATTAAAATATATTTATTTATTTATTAATATATATATATATAATTAATATATTAATTTTAATTTCATAAGTATTGAAGTCTTTATATATTTATTTATATTTATGACTACAAATAAAAATAGATAATTATAATTATAATTATAAATATGATCAATATATTTATTATAATTATATATATATTATTTATAATTATAAATATAAATATGTGAATAGATGTATATATATATATTTATATAATTATAAATATATTTCTAAAATTATATATATTTATAAATTTATAATTATTATAAATATAATTATTATAATTTTCAAATTATATATATATATATAATAATAATAATTATTATTATTATAAATAAAAAATTTTATAAAAATTTTTATATAATTATAAATATATTTATATGTATATAAATTTATTGGTATATAAATATTTATATTTGTAAAATTAGAATAAATTTTTTAAGTTCTTTTATAAAAAGTGTGTATATAATTATTAATATAATAAATATATTTATCATTTTAAAAATTACAATAAATATATACATTTTTTATAATTATAATTATATATATATAGAAATATTTATAATTATAAATATAAATAATTATTTTTAAAATGAATTTATATATAATTATAAATATAATAAAAATATTAATCATTGAAAATAATTATTTGAATTTTATAATTATATATATGTATAAGTATATGCTTGTATATAATAATAATTAAAAAACTGTTATAAAAAGTAATTATACATAACTAAAAATATATAATTATAAATACAATAAATATATTTATTATTTAAATATATTTATCATGATTTTAAGAATATTTATGAGAACATATTAGCTTAATGGGAAAATGAATGAATCATATATACTGAGTAAAGTATAGATCTCATAAAAATTGGTCATCATATATATGGATAACATTAATAGTAATGACGGCGTAATGTATAAATAAACATTCATTTGGAATACATAACATATGAACGTCAATGAGATTCAATCATAATTGGATAAATTAATTGAAGACATATATTTATCTAATTATATATATGTGTGTGTATAATTATAATTATAAATATACATATCTAAAAAGTATTTATATATAATTATAAATACATATATTCCAAATGTATTTATATATAATTGTAAATATATTAATATAATAAATATATTTATTATTTAATTAAATTTATTTTAGAAATTTTTTACTTATTAAAAAATATATATTAACTATAAACAAGCTTTTTATTCAATGTATACAAATAAACCTTATATTTTGCTATAAATATAATAATTCTTTATAAATTAAAAATATTTTTTTAAACTTTTCTTCCACTAAAAATAATGTAAATAAATCTACCCCTTATCAATGCTAAAAGAAGTGTTGATAGAGGGTAAACCTTTATTAGTGCATTTTTAGCACTGATAAAGGGTATATTTATTAGCGCTTTTAGTTAGTGCTGATAAATGTCCCCCTTTTATCATCATTTTTTAATTTGCACTGATAAAAACTAGTGCATCCCTTGCCCAGATTTGTGGTAGTTTGTTTTGGGTAATTATCCCCCCTTGAGCATTATAATTATCTTTCCATGATTTTTCCATTTTTTGATCCTCATAACATTATGTCATACCATTTCCATATCTGAATGAACCAACTCTAGTGTAAAATAGTGGAATTTATGCATATACCCATCCATGAGGCACTCCTAGGAGGAAAACATCATCATATCGGAATAGACCAGGTCTAGTGAATAGTGATGGATCCTATGCATATACCCATATGTGAACCATTCATGGAAATATTTTATATATGACTATGATGAAAATTTTAAAATGGAATATACATTATGGAATTAAAAATGATTGAGAATTAAATTCATTTTTCATTCATTACAACAAAAGTGGAAGATGAGTGATCAAAAATTCTAACGATAAAATGTCATTTCCATTATAATTATATAAAAAGGGAGAACCTCCGCATTCTAGAGTCTCTCCCACTAGCTATTATATAAACATAGATTGATGTTTTAATACACATTCAACCAAATTATAAATATTTTCAAATTATTTATAGAATTTTTCAACTTCATTTCTATGTTCATCGAGCATAGAATCATCATCCTTTTCCTTGAGTAAGCAGAATGTTGGCCTTCATATAAATATCTATCATCACCTTCTATGATTAATCAACTATATTTTTATGTTCCTTATTGTCTTTATCTATGATAATGATATTTTTACGATGATAGGGAAAATCATTGTGAATTTGAACAACTGAATCTCATATTTCTGTAATGTGAGGTTTCCACATTTACATCATCATAGAATATAGATAAGATTACATAAGTGTCGTGGTTCAATGTCTTGCATAATTTTCTAAAAATTCTTTTATAGAAACCCTTTCTATTGATTATCATTCATGAGCCCATGATTCAATAACATCTTTTACTACAGTATATATGACTTGATAGTCAAAAGTTCTATTTCTTAATGTTCTAAACTTGAAATGGATTTTGAGTATCTTTTCTAATAGTTCATTCATTGGAGTTTGGGAACTGACCTTCTTTATACTCATACACATTTACTTTCTGGTGATTTGGTGAGAATCAAGATCCCACTAATTATACTCACATTCACTATTTGATGTTATGATATACTCTAGTACCAATCAAACAAAGAAATTAAAACATTGATACTCCTTGGGGGATCTAGTACCAAGTCGTATTGCATTCCAATCACAATTTTTTGTTAATATATTGGGGTTGTTGTAACTAGATTCCCTTAAATGTGGAGTAGGTATATTCAAATTTAATATGTTATTCATATCAGTTAAGGAACACAGTAAAGAATCTTGTTTGAGAGTTACAAGTCGTTTCCATTTAATAATAAGACGAATGCTTCATCAACTATTATCACTTCACTAGATATTATAGTTTGAATGTTTTCTTGAAGGGATTCATATTTTTATGTTACATATGGCTCATAATGTGCATTTTATTGTAGATTAAATTGATGATGATTGTGTAAAACTTCACATAAGAAACATTTCTGGTTAATACAACTATAAAAATAATTGAAAAATTCAAAACAACATAACATCTTTGAAATATTCATAATGTATAGAATATTATTCTTAACAATTGGTGGGGTCCTCAATATATATAAATTATTTTAATGAACTAATACTAATAAGAGTGATAATTGGTATAGCTAGATCAAAACTTAATACTGATTTCCCATAAGTATATCCACCTAGAAAAAACCTTAGTTATTTTTTAGTTATGAAAATTACTAAAAATATTAAAATAGATGTTTTCATTATGGTAATAGTCATAATTATTATTAGAAAAATGATCCCCCACACCACTGAAACAAATTTTATTATTATAAGAATAGTCATTATGAGGATTGAAACAAAAATCCCAATCATTTCCAAAATAATCAGTGTTGTAACTTGGATTTTGTCTCTTATTATTAGATCTTCCACTAGGGATGTTGAGAAAATTAACTCCCAATTTTTTATTGATCATGGAATTATTATTATTATCCAACCATCTTAACAAACCAATAAGTTATTACCAACATCAAAAACAAAAAATATTTATCTGTACAGGATTTCCATTTACCTTTAATCCATGTATCTAGGTGAACTATTATAATTATCAATTATTTTATCTTTTGAATCTCTCTATAAGATAGTTCTTTAGACAATACATGTGTTCTTGATAGTGGTTGAGGTTGGAGAAGCCCCACAAGGTTAGTATTTACCACCAACATATTTTCAAAAATGTTAATCGATCTGTAAACATTGACTCTCTCACCATGATCCAATATAAGGTTACCCCACCCCCCTTCAGAATATTGTGGAAGGTAAATGAGTGATCACTCGACTATATACTCTTATGGATTTTAAAATGTTTTAGGATTACATTAATGGTGAAAATAAAATTATAATAGAAATTAACCTCACTTATTCTGGTGAAGTGATTTAATAATCATAATCAGTAACTTCCACCCTTTATGTCATCATTTCTTGGACCCGATATATGTATTAAATACATCCCTTAATGGATTGGATTTAGGTGATAAGGTCCAACCTATTTAGGATGTTCTTTGAAATGAATACATATATGAGAATTTATGTGCCTGGAACCTAGTAGGTCAATCTCCTCTACCTACAGTATCTTGTAGGATTCTTCCAAACATAATCTCATTCAGAAAATAGACTCTTTCTCTTGGTATCATCTTACCTCTAAGAATTTGTAAATATATCTATGATAGGAATGGTAACACTTCTACAAAAATGATCTTTATCAGTGATCAAAACTGGCTTTATTAGCACTAAAAAAGTGCTCTAAATCTCAGTGCTGATAAAGGGATGGGTCCCCTTTATCAGTGCTCAAAACGTGCTGATAAAGGGTGACATTATCAGTGCTAAAAAGGCCCTGATAAAAAAACCCCTTTATCAGGGCTAAAAGAACGCTAATAAATGTGTGTTTTATCACCGCTCTTTTTGTGCTGATAAACTAATTCTTTATCAGAACTTTTTTATCACGGATAAAGGTGTAGTTTATCAGCACTTTTTTGCACTGATAAAGGCTCCCTTTATTAGTGTTAAAAAAGCACCGATAAAGGCCTTGTCTGCTGCTACAAAAAAAAACTATTACAGCACACCCAAACACCTGCAAAAAAATTCAGCATCTCAATAAGCTAATTATACCAAGTATACCTATACAAAATTAACACATAAATCATAAGCTAATTAGACCAAGTATACCCTTAAAACAAGTATACCCATACACCATTAACACATAATTCATAAGTTAATTATGCACATAAATAATTCAATTCAGAATTTAGGGGTTTGGGGGCTGTTCAGAGGTTTGGGGTGGCTTTCCATGGGGGGGTAGGGGGTGTCCCGGGGAATGGCGGTGTCCGAGGGAAAGGGGTGTCTAGGGGGGTAGGGTGGTCTAGGAGGTTGGGGGGTTGTCCAAGGAGGTGGGGGTGTCCATGGGGTGGGGGTGTCTAGGTGGGGGGGGGGGGCTATCTATGGGCATGTCCAGGGGTGGGATACTGTCCAGGGTGTCAGGGGGACTTTTGAGGGGGTGGGGTGTCCAGGGGGTTGAGGGAGGTCCGGGGGGTTGGTGGGGCTATCCAAGGGGGGTGGGTTGGTGTCTCGGAGGGTGGGATGGGGGTGTTTGGGGCGATAGTGGTGTTCAGGGGGTGGTGGTGTCAAGGGGGGTGTGGGATGTCTAAGAGGTTGGGGGACTGTTCAAGGGGGATGGGTGTGGTGTCCGAGGAGGGGGGTGTTGAGGTGGGGGGACTGTCTATAGGGTGTCCAGGGGGTGGACTGGTGTCCAGTGTGTCGGGGGGGGGGGGGGAATTCCAGGGGGTTGGTGGGGCTGTCCAAGGGGATGGGATGGTGTCCGGGAGGGAGGGTGTGTCCATCCATGGGTGGGGATGTCCATATGGTGAGGGTATCCAGGTGGTGGGGTGGTGTCTAGGAGGGGTGCGGGTGTCATCCATGGGGTGGTGGTTGTCCTGGGGGGTGGGGTGTCCCGGGGTGGGGGGGCTGTCCGAGGAGCGGGGGGCTGTCCATGGGCATGTCTAGGGGGGTTGGGGTGACCAGGGGGTTGAGGATGATTTCCACAAGGTTGGGGTGTTCAGAGGGGTGGGGGTGTCCAGGTCGTAGGTCAGTTGTTCTTTTCACTTAAAATTGTGTCTATTTGAAAAAAAAGAGAGACACTTTATGTGATACCAGCAACATTGTGGCTTGGATTAAGGTAGGGTTGACTCGGACACATCTCAAACAACCCATGGATTGTTCTCCTATAGGATCAACACAATCCAAAAGCTTTTGGTCGGGTTTTCGTATGCCAGTTGTTGTTTTCACTTAAAATTGTGTCCATTTAAAAAAAACGAGACACCCTTTGAGTGATACTGACCACAGTATGCCTCGGATTGAGTCTAGGTTGACTCTTACACAACAGAATAAACCCATGGAACATTCTCCGAAAGGATCAATAGAATCTGAATGCGTTTGGCCAGATTTTAATAGGTCATTTGTTATTTTCACTTAAAATTGTGTCCATTTGAAACAAAAGAGAGACACTTTGAGTGATACTGGCCACACCGTGCCTTGGATTGATGCATGGTTGACTCATACACGTCAAAAATTATCCATGGATAATTCTCCTATAGGATCAAGACAATTAGAGTAAGTGTGGTCAGATTTCCGAAGGTCATTTGTTGTTTTCTCTTAAAATTGTGTCCATTTTAAACAAAAAAGATACACTTTGAATGATACCAGAAAAACCATTCCTTGGATTGTGGAAGGGATTAATTTTATACATCGCAAAGGACCCATGGATCATTCTCCTATAGGATCAACACAATCCAATTGTGTTTGGTCAGATTTTCGTAGGTCATTTGTTTTTTTCACTTAAAATTGTGTCCATTTTAAACAAAATAGAGACACTTTGGGTGATACAGGATAAACTGTGCTTCATATTGAGGCAAGGATGACTCTTACCTATCCCCAATGCACCCATTTATCGTTCTACTAAAGGATCAACACAATAAGAATGTTTTTGGTTGGATTTCCGTGTCAGTTGTTGTTTTCGCTTAAAATTGTATCCATTTTAAACAAAAGAGAGACACTTTGAGTTATACCGGCAACACCATTCCTCAGATTGATATGGGGTTGAATCTAAAATGTCTCAAAGGATCCATGGATTGTTATCGTAAAGTATCAATACAATATTAAAGAGTTTGGTTGGATTTCCGTATGTCAGTTGTTGTTTTCAATTAAAAATCTTTCCATTTTAAACAAAAGAGTGACCCTTTGAGTGATACCGGCCACACCTGGCCTCCGAGTGAGGCGAGGTTGTCTCGTACGCATCTCAAAGGACCGATGAATCCTTCTCCTAATATATCAATACAACCCAGAAGAATTTAGTCATATTTCCATAGGTGAGTTGTTGTTTTTACTTAAAATTGTGTCCATTTTAGACAAAAGAGTGACACTTTGAGTGATACCGGCCACACCGTGCCTCGGATTGAGGCGTTGTTTCCTCATACACATCACAAAAGACCTATGTATTGTTCTCCAACAGTATAAATTCAATCCGAATGCATTTTGTTGAATTTTCGAAGGTCAGTTGTTGTTTTCACTTAAAATTGTGTCCATTTTAAACAACAGAGAGACACTTTGAGAGATACCGGCCACACCGTGCCTCAGATTGATGTGGGGTTGAATATTACATGTCGAAAATAACCCATGGATTGTTCTCCTAATGTATCAACAGAATCTGAATGTGTTTGGTCATATTTTTGCAAGTCAGTTGTTGTTTTCACTTAATATTATGTCCATTTTAAACAAAAGAGAGATACTGTGAGTGATACCGACCACACCATGCCTCGGATTGAGCAGGGTTTACTTTTACCCCTCATAATGGACTCATGGATCATTCTACAATAGGATAAAGGCAATCCGAATGTGTTTGGTTAGATTTTCATAGGTCAATTTTTGTTTTCACTTAAAATTGTGTCCATTTTAAATAAAATAGAGACCATTTGAGTGATACTAGCCGCACCATACTGTGGATTGAGGCCGGGATGACTCTTAAACATCAAAAAGGAACCATTTATTGTTTTTATAAAGGATAAATACAATCCGAATGCGTTTGGTCAGATTTTCGTAGGTCAGTTGTTGTTTTCAATTAAAATTGTGTCCATTTTAAACAAAAGAGAGACCCTTTGAGTGATACCGGCCACACCGAGACTCTGATTGAGGCAGGGTTGGCACTTACACATCAAAAAGTACATATGGATAGTTCCCATAAAATATCAATATAATCTGAATGCATTTGGTTAGATTTCCATAGGTCAGTTATTGTTTTCACTTAAAATTGTGTCCATTTTAAACAAAAGAGAGACACCTTGAGTGATATCGGCCACACCGTGCCTCAAGATTGATGTGAGGTTGACTCTTACACATCACAAATGACTCATGGATCGTTATCCTATAGGAGCATGATAATATGAAAGCTTTTGGTTGGATTTTTTTAGGTCAGTTGTTGTTTTCACTTAAAATTGTGTCCATTTTAAACAAAAGAGAGACACTTTGAGTGATACCGGCTAAAACGTGCCTCGGATTGAGGTAGGGTTGACTCATACATGTCTAAAAATACCCATGGATAGTTATCCAATATAATCAACACAATTCGAATGCATTTGGTTGGATTTCCTTTGGTCATTTGTTGTTTTCACTTAAAATTGTTTCCATTTTAAACAAAAGAGAGACACTTTGAGTGATACCAAATAAATCGTGCCTCATATTGAGGCGAGGTTGAATTTTACACATCCCCAATGCACCCATGGAACGTTCTCCTAAAGGATAAACACAATATGAATGCGGTTGGTCATATTTCTGTATGTCAGTTGTTGTTTTCACTTAAAATTGTGTCCATTTTAAAAAACAATGAGAGACACTTTGAGTGATACTGGCCACAGTGGGCCTCAGATTAAGGCAAGGTTGACTCATACCTGTTTCAAAGGACCCATTTATCATTCCCCTATAGGATCAACAAAAATCGAAAGTGTTTGGTCAGATTTTCATAGGTCAGTTGTTGTTTTCACTTAAAATTATGTCCATTTTAAACAAAGGAGAGACCCTTTGAGTGATACCGGTCACACCGTGCCTTGGATTGAGGTCGGGTTGACACTTACACGTCACAAAGGACCCATGGATAATTATTATAAAGGATCAATACAATACAAATGCGTTTGGTCGGATTTTTGTAGGTCATTTGTTGTTTTCACCTAAAATTGTGTTCATTTTAAACAAAAGAGAGACACTTTGAGTGATACAGGCTATAATGTGCCTCGGATTAAGGCGGTGTTGACTCGTACATACCCTCAACGCACCCATGGATCGTTATCTTAATGTATCAACACAATTAAAATTAATTTGGTCAGATTTCCGTACGTTAGTTGTTGTTTTCACTTAAAATTGTGTCCATTTAAAAAAAATGAGAGACACTTTGTGTGATACCAGCCACTGCGAGCCTCGGATTGAGGCAGATTTGACTCGTAAATGTCTGGAAGGACCCATGGATCTTTCTTTTATAGTATCAACACAATACGAATGTGTTTGGTTGGATTTCCATAGGTCATTTGTTGTTTTCACTTAATATTGTGTCCATTTTAAACAAATGAGAGACCCTTTGAGTGATACCGGTCACACTGTGCCTCAGATTGAGGCCGAATTTACTATTACACTTCAAAAAGGACCCATGAATCATTCCCTTAGTGGATCAAGACAATCCGAATGTGTTTGGTCAGATTTTTGTAGGTTAGTTATTGTTTTCACTTAAAATTGTGTCCATTTTAAACAAAAGAGAGACAGTTTGAGTGATATTGGCTATACCATGCCTCAGATTGAGGTGGTGTTGAATCTTACACATAGAAAAGTACCCATGGATCATTCTTTTATAGGATAAACACAATCTGAATGCGTTTTTTCATATTTCTATATGTCAGTTGTCATTTTCACTTAAAATTGTGTCTATTTTAAACAATAGAGAGACACTTTGAGTGAAACCGGCTAAACTGTGCCTCAGATTTAGGCAGAGTTGAGTTTTACACATCCCCAACACACACATGGATCATTTTCATAATTTATCAACACAATCCTAATGTGTTTGGTCAGATATTTGTACGTCATTTTTGGGTTTCACTTAAAATTGTGTCCATTTTAAAAAAAATGAGATACTCTTTGAGTGATACCGACCAAAGCGAGCCTCATATTGAGGCGGGGTTGACTCTTACACATCCCATAAGACCCATGTATCATTCTTCTATAGGATCAACACACTCTAAATTTTTTTGGTTGGATTTTCGTAGGTCAATTGTTGTTTTCACTTAAAATTGTGTTCATTTTAAACAAACGAGATACCCTTTGAGTGATACCGGTCAAACCGTGCCTTGAATTAAGGCCGGGTTGATGTGTACACATCACAAAGGACCCATAGATCACTCTTTTAAAGGATCAATACAATTCTAATGCATTTTTTCGGATTTGTGTAGGTCTGTTGTTATTTTCACTTAAAATTGTGTCCATTTGAAACAGAAGAGCGACACTTTGAGTGATACCGGCCACACCGTTCCTCGTATTGAGGTAGGATTGACTCGTACACATCCACAACGCACCCATGGATCATTATCCTAAAGTATAAACACAATCTAAATGTGTTTGGTCGAATATATGTTGGTCAGTTTTTGTTTTCACTTAAAATTGTGTCCATTTTAAACAAATGAGAGACCCTTTTAGTGACATCGGTCACACCATGCCTTGGATTGAGGCTGGGTTGACTCAAACACATCACAAAGGACCCGTGGATCATTATCGTAAAGGATCTAGACAATCCAAATGCGTTGGGTTGGATTTCCTTAGGTCAGTTGTTGTTTTCATGTAAAATTGTGTCCATTTTAAACAAAAGAGAGACACTTTGAGTGATACCTTCTAAACCGTGGCTCGCATTTAGGCGGGGTTAACTCGTACACATCCCCAACACACCCATGGATCGTTCTTCTAAAGGATCAACACAGCCTTAATGCGTTTGGTCGGATTTCCGTACACTAGTTGTTGTTTTCACTTAAAAATATGTTTATTTTAAACAAAAGATAGACACTTTGTGTGGTTCATCATTCTTGCATGTTGCCGGTTCATATCATCTGTTAAATTGGGAAAATTACACATTGGAGAAATGATGTTTTATTTAAAAACAATTACATTTTTCCTTTGAACATTTACATACAAAAGTGTTTCTTCTTTTGATCCCCTTAACCCCTCTCCAAAATGACTGCCAATTGTACACGTCCCCAAGTCAGAGCTTCATGCTATTTGTGTATAATCTTCCATCAAGTAAGTGACCCACTCGTTTCTAAACAAATCCATATCATCTTGTGAGTATGAGGATTTTTGGCAATCAGAGTAGTACCGAATAATATAAAAATAAAGAATTAATAAATAAATTAAATGAACTAGTCGTTGTTTTTGAAAATACCTCTTTATGGATGCTAGTTTGTTGATGAAAAACGATCTGTTTCATAAATTTACAAACATAATAACCGCAATCATTATCGTTTGTTTGTTTTGTACACTGCAAAAAAATTATTCATAAGGATAATAAGTAACTTTTGTTGAGATGTGTTTGGATAGTGAAATTTTATTATATATACCCTAATATTTGTCCAGACGCATTACTTGCTTGCCTCTTTATACTTAGCCATTGTCCTTGTTCCTTTTTTAGATGATAATGATACACCTCCCTATCATAAAATAATCCTTAGTAAATGATAATATAAATTATATTACTTGATGTTTATAACTAAAAAATAGTATATAATGTCTTACATATTCACAAACTCCGTCATGTGTGGTCGGTTTGATGGATATCCTTACTTTGAATCCAGAAAATAAATATTTGGAATATCTAAGTTCACTACAATTAGCATCCAATGTTCCCAAAAAACACAAAAAAGAATAAGTAATAAAATAAGTGAAAATATAATTGATATGCTTTAATCATAGAGTTTTACCCCTGCATGATTGGTATTAGGAAGTGTTTTTCATCTGTAATAATTCTTTCAAATGTTTTTAGAAAGTTGTTCACTATTTCATTCTTTTTTTATGGATCTAGTTTCGTTAGATGTGTTGATGTGGTATGAGGACTAATGTGTCCGAGTTTTGGCTTGTGAGAAAATTCCTTCAACATTTTTTCATATATACGTCTGTTCACAATATAAAATGCATTTTGTCATAATTTTCATATTAGATGAGATTTTAGAAAATACGTTCATGAAAACATACCTAATATATATATTTACAAATGTGACTCCTAGCCAACCGTTTTCAAAAATCTCAATTACATTTTCAGCAGCAATGATATCTTGACTTTCTTCTCCGTATATATTGTCTTCGAAAACCACTATATGACTAATACCACATATTAGCTTCATATCCTCATGAGCCTTCAATGATAGTAAATGTGGATAGAGAATAGGTAGTGTTATTGTGCTTTCATATTCTCCTTGGGATCAGTTTGTCGATCCTTTAGATGGTTTTGAGCCGATATTTGTCACCCCATTCCCTTTCTCTGTCTATAATAACATTCATTGGTTCAGAACACTTTTTCATTAAATATTAAAGGTTTAGTTTGAAAAAAAGGAAATAAACACCTCTTTGTCCGCATGTACTCTTTCAAGTTGTGAAGGCCATGCAATGAATGTCACAATAGCCTATTTGACCGTATGAATATCATCATCATCAAGTGGAACTGTTAGCTTTACATTTGTCTCATTAGCTACAGTAATTGTCACTTTCAGATGATATTTCAGAAGTGGTCTATTATGCTACGTGTCATCTAGGATGTTGAACACTGTATCCCTCGCTACAACGTGGTAGGTGGGTGTTGACAGATATAAATCACAATCATTATCACCTGGTAGAAAATCAGAACAAGAAAATTATCAGTGTTTGTCTGATTCAAATTTCATGAGAACAATTATTAGAATATTGATTACCACAGCTAAGACAGCTCTTTGAGGGGAATGGTTCGCCTCAAAGCTAGTGGGGGGTGGGAGGATCTTCATGTACTGGTTGTTCCTGAGTTGTGTCTTCTCCTTGGTTCCCACCCTTAAAAGATGCTAGCAGCTCTCCCTTCCATTGCAATCGTTCTTCAAGGGTTGCTAGTCTTTTTCTCATTTGTTTCAATATTTCATCTCTATCAACTTTTTTTTCTTCTCAAAATATACTCATCGTGTCACCCCAAATCCCAAACCTTTGACACGACCATATTGTTCTGACTACTTCAAAACCGTCGATAATCGGTCTGCTCCCGCTACAGAAGTAGCTGGTTCCTATGACTGTCGGATATAGGAAAATAACTTATTATTTTTATGTTATAGCAATTTAAAACAAATATTTTTATCGTTGTGTCATACTTACACATATTTCCCACACTTTTTGTGCATTCTCATATACTAGCTTCCCTTACTCACACGTGCCTCCTTCCATAGCACATGGCGTGGGATGTAAGTGTCTTTGGTTTTAGACTCATCAATCTACATATAAACGTTGAAATATAATTATGATTTTGTTTATTGGAACCTAACAATATTATTGTAAATTTAAAATATGTACCATTTTCATTTCTAGTGAAGTGTACCCCATCCTAGCTTTACGATAAGGGTATGTTGGTTTTGATGCACGTTACTTATTTTTAGTATAGAGTTGCTGTTTTATAAATGAAATATTGTCAATCAAAGTGATGAATACATGTATCCTCAAACAACGTATTATCACCCACAATGTACCTAAAACTTATCATCCCCATGGAGGCCAATAAATGCATCCCATGCTTCTTGGGATATCAGGTGAGTGTAGAAAATGGGTGGGTGCAGGTTTAATTTACCTTTGGAATCTTTCAGGTGACATATTGTTAAAATAGTTCGAAAACCTCGATGAATCCTTCCTAAAATCCTTAGTACATAATCCTTGTGTGAATCGTCTACTATAAATTTACTCTGCAAGATATTTAAAAGAGTAATATATTGTTTAATTATTTTATTTGTTAGTAAATTAATGAAATAAATTAATAATGTTACAACAATTTCTTCCCAGATCACAGCCTTCAGCCCGGATACAACATGCTGCCATGAACTTATGTGAATCGGCACGTGTTGCCGAGTGATAAATCCAATGTAGCTACTAAACATAGCCTTGTTGGGATTCACATGTTGACCTCATGCATTCCATCCAACATAAAATTTGATTCCATTGATTTTCACCTTAAGAACTTTGGCTAACACAGTCAAACTACGACGCACCTGTGGTTTCTGTGATGTCGGTCCTTCATTCTCGACCATTTCATCGATATCAACATCATCTATATGATCATCTGAATGGTAAAAATGACATGTTATGATGGTTTTTGGACCTCAAAACTAGGAGCAACAATAGTTTTAGAAACATTTTGTTGCTCTGCACTGTGAGCAGCCACAGTAGGAGCAGTAGCATCCGCAGTAGCAACAGTTTGAGAGACTTGTTCAGCCGCAAGGTTAGGAGCATCGGAATGTGAAGAAGTCCTTATCTACAAAAGTGGATGGATAGTTAATTTTGATTACATAAATTCAGTAATGATAAGATAATAACATGATATAATAAGATCTATTTTGCAAACAAAATATAACCTGTTTATTGACCTCTCTTTCTTTTTTTCAAAGGATGAAGGGATTTGACACCTCTATCGATTATCAAAATTCCTTCATTGTGGTATCCTCTAAAATACAAAACATCGTCTACATTGGGACCGCTGTGAAATGATTCTGACATACCACTAAAAGGATCATCCTTAACTGAATTTTCATCGGACCCTTAAGTAGTTTTGGATGATAACAGAACAATCGACCACTTTCGGTTTGTGGGATCTGGAACATAAAAAAGTTGTACCACTTGTGATGCAATTATAAACTATTCATCTTTTTACCCTTATTTAAAAAAATAAAATTTCACAAATCACCATTCATCTATTTTAACACCAATGTTGTTATCAACCCATTTACATTGAAAAATCGGCAACTGAAATTTTGTGTAATCCAACTCCCATATTTGTTTGATAATTCCAAAATATGACATATGTTCATAAATTGGATTTCTGTCCATACTACCAGAAACATGCATCGCTTCAGCCACTAGTGTAACTCCACTATTTTTCATGGTACTATCTTTATCATGTTCATATGTATAGAATTTATAACCATTAATTACATAACCACTGTAAGATAATACATAACACTTGGTCCGGCGACTAGCCATCGAAGTCATTATGAAATTGAATTCGTATTTTCATCCATCTACTTAAAAATATGGTCCTGCAACCATCCTATAAACTGATGATTATGTGTATTTGATAACCATTTTTCAGACCTTGATGATTTTAACTACCTAAGAATTTCTTTGGGAGTTTCAATATATGGAGCAACCTCCCAACTGTTATGATAAACATAAATGTGGGCATGCTCCCGATCTGTAATAATTATCGTCACAACATCTCTTCCAGAAATTCTTTCACCCTTAATGCATCCAGGGTGATGAGATTTAGGGAGACCAATGCTTTCAACATCAGATAGGTATTTAGTAAAAAAGTCAATGGCTTCATCAAAAATATATCACTCCACTATACAAACCTCTGGACGAATTCGATTTTTGACATACCCTTTCAAAATCGTCATATACCATTCAACAAGATACATCCATCTATAGTATGAAAGACCATAAATTCGAATCTCTCTCACCAAGTGAATCATCAAATGAACCATCATATCAAATAATGTTGTTGAAAAGAACATTTCTAATTAACATAACATGATGACAATTTCTTTTTCCATAGATTTAAAATTTACCGTGTCTAAAACTTTTCTACATATAGCTTTGAAAAAGAATCAAAGTTTGGTTAACGTATGAGAACATTCTAGGGAAAATTCACCATAAAGCTATAGAAATTAGATCTTTCATCAAAACATGGAAGTCATGTGACTTTAAACCTTTTGACTTCAAATCATTCATTGACACAATCTTTTTGATATTTGATGAATACCCCTCTGGAACCTTAACATCATTGAAGAAGTTTCAAACCTGGTATCTCTACTCCCTAGAAAGTGTATAAGTAGATGGAGGAAGAAATATTCAATTTTCACCCTTCATGGGAGCCAACACTTCTCGTATTCCCATGTCAACCATGTCCAAGCTTGACTTAATTCCAAAAAAAATTTTAGGGGCATTTAGCAACATTCCAATAACACTGTCACATACGTTTTATTCCACATGCATCACATCAAGAAAATGTCTGACGTAAAAACAATTCTAGTATCGTAATTCAAAAAAAATGATCTCTTTTTCCAAATGATTTTCATAAGGTTTTTTGAAAATGGATTACCAAAAATAGTGTTCAGATCTTTTACTTTCTCAAATAGCTACTCACCTGTTAGTGGAGACAGTGTTGTGCGTTATTCTGAACTTCCATTGAATAATGTCGTCCAAAATCGGTACTTATGCCGATGAGGTATAAATCTAAAATAACCAAGCAACACATATTTTGATGAATGTTTCAACGTAATAGAATCTGTATTTTCTTCCCACACAGGACACCCTTGGGTTCCTTTAATTCTATAGCCTGAAAATTTTTCATAAGCAGGGAAATCATTTATTTTCCCATACAACATCACTCTCAACGTGAAGTATTCACTTTTATAAGAATCATACAACATAGCACCTGAATCCCAAAATAACTTCAAATCCTCGATCAAATGAGCCAGATAAACATCAATATTGTTACCTGGTTTTTTTGGTCCTGATATAAGCATAGATAACGTGAATAATTTCCACTTCTTGCTTAACCAAGGTTGCAAGTTATAATTTACCAACATAACAGGCTATGTACTATGAGTTCTCATCTGAAAACAAAAAGGATTCACTCCATCTGTAGATAATGCAAGACGAAGGTTTCTCGGCTCTTTTCCAAATTTAGGATACTCATTATCAATTTTCATCCTTTGAGGAGAGTCGGTCGGATGATGTAATTTCCCATATTTATTTCTTTGATCTGCATGCCATGACAATTGTCTTACCGTTTCTTCACTTCCATATAGACTCTTAAACCTTGGAATTATTGGAAAGTACCATAAAAATTTCTTAGGATTGGATTCATCTTTCTTGTATCGATATTCACCACACTTTGGGCATTCTATAAGTGATTTTTTCCCCTTGAGAAACAATATATAGTATTTTGGGAAAAAAAGTATTCTTTCAGAAATCATACCCATCGAGAGTCGCATTCATTTAGTTTCATATGCCCGTCTTGGGAGCTCATTATCTTCTGGGAGCATGTCATTCAAGAGAGAAAGTAGTTCCATAAAAATGATAGCACTCCATCCATTGCATGGTTTCAATTTATACAACTTCAGTATAGCTGACAATGATGTATATTTAGTGCAACCAGCAAACAATTGCATCTCTGCACAACTCTTTAACTTCTCAATCAATTTTGGGCAATCACGGAGTTCATCTTCAATTGTCTTTTTCATTTCCTCAATACAATATTTATCATCATTTACATCTATAATCACATCCGGCATAGGGTATTCTTCATTGTCCATATTTGTATTCATATCTGATGATCCAAAAAATGTAATTTTATCGCAGCCAGTAGCTACATTCACTTTTTCTCCGTCTTTATTCCAATATTTATAACTCTGATCTATTCTGGGACATATCAAATTTTCCTCCAACTCCTCTGGAGTAAGTAGTCTAGAATAACAACAACGTAAACATGGACAAAGGATTTTACAAGGATCCTTTGCGTGATCCTTTGCAAACATGATGAACTCTTTCACTCCATTCTCATACTCTATTGTCAAATGATTAGCATCCATCCAATCTTTATTCATCTCTATCCTATTCGAATGTCAAATATTAGTATTTATGGTAAAAGTACACCAAAAAAGACTTCCAAATATAGTAGAATAGAACCACTTCCTTATAAAAGGAGATATTAATAGAGCCTAACCATTTCCAATAATGATTTGGAAATCAACAGAACCAGGATATACCCCCCATGAAAATCAACACAGTTTCCAAACAAAAAGAGTTTCACGGGGCTAATCACTTGTGTCATGGATGGTAAAACTCACACAACATCATCCTCTATGGCTCGTCCTCCTATATCGTTTCAACCCTTCTATGGTCAACTAGTCCATCCTTTTATACCTCACTGACCTAAAATACAAATGGATGAAAACCAGTAGCCAACTCTATAAGTAAATAATGGATGCTCATAATCTCAACAATATGGAATTCATTAAATATAATTACATTAGATTCATTATACTTTCCTCAAATCACCCCATTCCATACATAAGAATAATCAAGAATGATACATCTACCACTCCTAGGTCTCTGCCCTACATTTAATATCATAATGCCTAAATACCCATATATCCACACATGCACATCACCAACACATAAAAAACAATGTCCACATCAGAACAAAAGTAACCATATGGATTTCAATCAGGTTACTCGACTGAAGTGGTGGGGTGTAAGAAAAAATAAGAAAATATAATAATTATATAGTCACACATAAATCTAAAACTCCTTGATCCTGAGCTGGTGTTAACCAAAATAAAGACCTATCATAGAGAACCACTCCCCCCCTTAAGAAATCTAATAAATCATAAATATAGGTCAACAGATACATTTTATTGATCATAACCTAATTGAGATTCTGGTAATCAATACACAAGCGAAGGGTTCTAATAACCTTCTGGGTGAAAAGAACTAGTTCTTACCAGGGAAACACACTAGGTTAAATAAATAATTTGGAAACCAATTCATCCCACTAATTATTTAGCTACTTCAATTTAACTAGTTCCATATGTCAATATAGAAAAGATATTGGTTTTTTACCCATCACCCTGTTTATATAGAACTCCACCACCCTCTCTAGTGGAAGACCAAAAAATACTAAAGGTAACGCATTGGGAAATTCAATAGCTATTAGGTTTTACTCCCTCTTTATCCAGAGAAATGTTACAATCTCTATCACATAATCCATGATCTCTATTATAAGTTTCAGTAGTTCTATATTGATGTTTGATATGAAATAATGATTGGAACCAATATCAAATAAAACATACACTAAAGAAAAAAGAAATGGGAATGGTACCTCTCACTATCTCATGACCCACATATGTTCCTAATGAAGATTAATCCACTACATGATGTTGTTTCATTCCTAATACATGTTTCTAGGATCCCATTGTTATTGAATAATTTTTCTCTGATTTCGTAACTCTCAATATTTATGATTCCATTTCACTACACAGGGTGGTAGAACATGTAAACCACTCTTTAAGTGGGTTTAATGTCTGTACGATCTGTAAATCTTCAATGATTCAATGAAATAATGCTTTCGAATCCAACCATTTCTATGCAAAAATCCCCTTTCAAATTCATACTCACATAAAATCCATTTTATAACATGTTTCAAATCACATTTAAAATTCAAAGACACGTATCAGGTTCAAAAAAATACAACATGAAACAAAAAAGAATTTCTCTTATAAAATCCATATTCAAAACATTCAAACCATTAATTCTATTTGAAAACTCATTTCATTTCACACCTTTCACACAAGAGATAAAATATCATTAAGAAACACCTCATCAAAGATCACATGAAACATAAAAACATTATTTTAGAAAAATAATTCTTCACATGTGGATCTCAAAACCTTTCCAAAACATATTTCGCTCCAAAAATGTAATCCATAGAACACATTCATGAAACTAATAAAGAATATAAAAATCATCTAACAATGTAAAAGCATTGAATCACTTACCACACACTTGGAAAATTCCAGAGGTATAGGTGCACGGGAGGAGCCACCAACTAAAGTGAAATGGATGAGTAGGTTTCGCGGGGAGTAGGGTCGAGCAAAGAGGAGTAGATGTAGGTTTTGCGGGGAGGAGCATCTGCCAAAGGGGTTTGAGGGGGAGGATTAGGAGAAATGATAGCGACGGAGGTCAGGAAAAGCAAGGATCGAGGGTGGAGGAGGTCTGACAACATGAAGATCAGGGGGCGGTGGAGGGGAGTCATAGGGTTATAGTACCGTGAGAGCTTTAGGTCGCGATTAACCAAGGACATTGTGTGACTGATTTTATAAAATATGGGACTGCAGTTTTATCAGCGCTAAAACATTAGTGCTGATAAAGGTAGCCTTTATGAGTGTTTTCTAACGCTCATAAAGGGACTCTTTATCAGCACTAAAAAGAACTGATAAATCCTTCCTGAATGAGCTCTAAAATTTTAGCACTGATACATGACTTCTTTATCAGCACTTTTCTAGCACTGATAAAGGTTCTCTTTATCAAAGCTTTTTTAACGCAGATAAAGGTTACCCTGTATGAGGGATAAAATTTTAGCCCTGATACTGGGAAGCTTTATCACCACTTTTCAAGTGCTGATAAAGCTTCCCATTATCAGTGCTAAAATTTTAGCGCTGATACAGGGTTTCTTTATCAGCGGTTTTTTCTTAGCACTGATATAAGGTGGCGCTTCCCTTGCCCTTTTTTATATTAGAGTAAGTGAAAAAATTTCAATACATTTCTAGCTATTAGGATCCAAACGTGTTATTTTTCTCTATATCATCTCTCATTGAAATGTATTCCTCAAAATAAGTCATTTTCTGGGGCCTCATTGTATCCATTAAAGTGGAAATTTGTTCTCTTCATTCAGTATCAAAAGGGATTGGACCTTCACTACTAGTTAATACTATATCCTAGAAGGACATGAATGGATTAATGTTTCATCATAATATGATTTAATCCCAATGGAAGCATCAAATAGAATGAAATTTACCTATATGCTTGTCTCTTATCTCATCAACATCAACTATATTTGATGTACTATAATTGAATGTTTCTCAATCTAGACAATTGAAGGAGGAGCAAGACCCTTCTTTTGAACACATCAAAATTACCTCCTAAATATTCAATGTGAATATCCTTGGTAGTTGACTTCAACATATAACTTGGATTCCATGATGTCCTCTTGTATAGATATCACATAGGTGTATGCTTTAAGGGTAAAAATTTCATTGTCATTGATTTTACCGATTAGGATTCCATATAGTGTATACAAAAACTGATCATGTTGGTTTAAGTTTTTCTTGATTTCAATGTTATATAATGAGATCATCTTAACCCGAAGAATGATCTAAACCTATGTTCATAATCACACATTCAGGATCTCTTGGATATATATAAACTTGAATACACCTATATGACCTACAATCCACCCCCATAAAACATGGATGGTACTGATGATCCTAAGAATTCTATTTACCCAATATATATGTCAACGTTCTCAATATAATTCCCCCAACACTAATATGTACAATTTGTCATGTATGACAGTTCTTAATTAGGATTCCATCACAAATGTACAAATCGTAACTCTTACATTTTATACCTGATTTTGGAGCATTTTCTTGCTTATAAACATTGTTAAAAAGTCTAACAAGAGGTCCATACAATCAACCATGGAGTTTACCTTCCACCCACAACTATTTAATTGACCTTATTCCATGGTTTTACAAAAGGAAACATCATTCCAACATATCTTTTGGGTTATAGTAACTCTATGTTACTTCACCTATGTCATTTTCCTAATCACCTTGATAAGAAATCTTCATATGTTCCAAAATTAACATAAATCATTAGACAAATATCTTCTCTCTATGATTTCATCACAAAGTGAAATAATTCCTTATAAATTATATGGGCCCTCTCACTATCATCCCATAAATATTTCATGGGATAACTCTATTCTACATTTCTCCCATGATCAGAGCCTCACATATCATTTTTCCCCCCTGGAGTCTCACTACCACCAATCCATACACGAGATAAAACAAATTTGTGTACATAATCCACTTGGTGATAATGTCTGGAGTGAGATACTTGTTATAGTGAGAAAATGATTCCAATATCCATATATATTTATCTATTTCAACCAAATTTAGTTCATTTTCAATCTCTCTACAACATTTCTATGCCATGAAGTTCTATTCAAAATCCATGTTGAACTCTACTCCATGATTAAGGTCTCATCTTTAGAATAAGTCAAGATTTTTTTTTCTAATCATCTATTCTACATAATAGATACACATATGTGAGTATTGAGATTAGGTGATAATCATTCCTCCCCTAGATTAAAATGGGTTAGTCCTCAGACATAAATATATGTTCATATTTCTTCATTAATAAAATGACATGTCGATGATATATTTTCCTGAGTCACATATTGATGCGTAATATTCTAAAGGGGTGGATGATTTTTTCATTGAGGTGATATGGTTAAAAAATTAATCTTCACTATAAACTCATATATAGGAATGCAATATATTATCAGATAATCTCAAAGGTATAATTATAATAGATTAATAATAAATCTCTATGGAAATTGAATTCACTATAATTGACCATTGTTGATATTGTCAATCACTTCCATTTGCCTCACCAAAATATTTTAAGCATGAAATCTCAAAGTCATCTATAATATAAAATATAAATGGGGATCAAAGATAAAAGTTTCAATAGTTGTGAAGTATAGAATGCTACATGATAAACTATATTTCATTTTTTAGTCACACGAGCTTCACATATGAAATCAAAAAAAAATAGTGGCTTATGCACATAGACAACCATAAATTCATGTCACAAAATTTATCATTTACCTTTGGTCCTTATGTGCTTTAATCATGTGATGATATCAAATGGATTAATCAAGAAATGAAATCATTTGGTTTAATCACATGATGAAATTGTATTTTGTAGTCAAGTGATGAAATCATATATTGTACTCATGTGATATGATCTCATTAAAGATTAAGCTGGTGGAGAATCATCTATAATGAAATGGTTCAATTGTTTAAATTAACTCCCTTCATTCCTATCATAATATTTATATGGGTGGACCAATTGTGTTGTAAAAAACTTTATGCAAGCACCATTTTTTATCATCTTGGAAATAGGTCCTCTTTCATACCAATCAGACCCAATTTTAAAAGGGTGTATTTCTTGACACTTGATTTGTCAGCAATGGCCCAAAAAATTAATGAATATAAAAATATTATTTTAATTCTCTCATAAACGAAAAATACCAAGTGAGAAACCATCATGGATCACATATCATTAATGTATATCTCTTATGGCCATACAAAACCCTCCTGGTATGTGGCTCATTGACATGGATCTCAAGTAGCTATAAGAAACCCTTAATGTCAACTGATGATTGATAGAAATATCATACAGCTTAAAAATGATCTAGATATAAGGAGTGTTGAATGATGTCTCTCTAGGTCATGAGAAACCCTTCTAGTCTACAACCCATTGACATATATATCATGAAACTGAGAGAAACCCTCATATTCCATAGATCATTAATGGAGATATCCCACAGCATGAAGAAACCCTTCTAATTTAGAGATCATTAATGGATATCACATGAAACTATGAGAAACAGTATTGGTTTTCCTCTTGTTCGTGGAAATTTCACACAACCATAAAAAGAATGCTCATTCATGACTCATTAGTGGAAATATCTAATGGATCACATGGACTTTAGTGGTTTATCTTTCCCTAGCATGTGTGTTAACTATAAATACAAATTTTATATTCATTTAAGGTAATCATGGGAATTATAAATAAACATAAAATATGTTTTAATTATAGTTAAATAAATAGTGTTTGAATTGTTATGAAATAAAAGAGGTTTTTCAAACATGGAAATTAAATTCAAGTAAAAAATAACTCCAAAGAATACCAAATACCATTAAGTAGTTATTTATTGTATCATCAATGATATTATCACATGATCATTCATGAATCTTCCTCAAATGAATCCATTATGTTGGCAATCATCTATGATCCCATTATGTGAAACCTATTTTATGAGATTATCACATTGTCTCACTTGAATTAATCTATTATACATGCTTCATTCCCTCACATGTGATCCCATATCACACAGAACAATTTCCTTTCCTATGTATCATATGAAAACTCATATCACCACCAATGGTTTTGCATTATATATCTCCCCCAAATAAAATTTTATCTAGGGTGTTTTTCTCCCCATTGAATGTGCTTATGAATGAAGTGACTGGTTTATTAATAGAAATTATAAACATTAAGAATAATTTAGTGAAATATATTTTACCCAAAATCCATCATAGATCACACCGATTCAAATAATATTTATAGAATCCATTCTCCAAGATCAAAAATATTAAAATTTGAAAATGATACCTTCTTTGAAACCACTAGATTCCCATGATCAGGGAATGATTATCAGTGTACACCACATCAATCATGTACTAACTTGATAAAATGAGGCTTTGGGATATTCCTCCTGGATAATTAGAGCCCCTACAATAATCAAAATTATAGATTCTCCTGATAATGAGGGTACCATACATGAAGACACTCGAGTTTTTTACCCTATCTCATGATGTTCAACATGATGTACATGCATTGGATACACGGTTAATAAAAGCCTCTAAGGGATCCCTTTAGTCCATTCAATGATCCAAGAATAGACAGTGATATTCCCCTAATTTGATGTTTTTATGTATATATTCTATTTTATTCCATGAGAATGGGATTCCTTCATAAGTGTATGCTTGACCATGTTCCCCTTGATAATTTAATCATTTTGAATAATCAATGAGCTAGGAATTAACACAATTCATCATTACATATCCATGTTTCAGCATCTCCAATTCACTCTCAATTCGTAAACAACATCATGGGAATCCCTAATGTATAATCCACAACTGATCCTCAGGGGTCCCTATTTCCTGTGAAACCACCCTCAAAGGGACAAATTTTGTATGAGACATAATCCTTTGAAGATAAATATTACCTGATATGTGTATGTTATATAAAACAAATATAAATAAACCCTACTTAATTCATTGTTTTCAGACCTTTCACATCCAAAACATTTATTATCTATGATGTTAAACATAAGGGTATGGTCCTACCACACTACCTTAAATGGTGAAACACATAATATGTGGTCTTTGATCCTAGTTAATCAGGATATATAGGTTTCCTCCCTGAGGTCCAAAACCAACATGATGATCACTTATATCCTTTCGCATTGGGTAATATTCCCTCTAATATCCCCATTCACTTCCATTATGGGAACATTATTTATATATCATCCTTACATCGGGTCAAAGATACGATGAAGTCTTACCTTGAATGGAGAGACACAGTCCCTCAAGAACTACCATCTCTTTTTTTCTGGTATATATCCACCAGAGGATCATAAATCCTCTCTGTGGGGAAATATTCTAGGGGAATTTCTTTTTTTGGTCCATAATCCATTTGAGTTGAACCAGAAATGGGAAATTATTTTTAAGTCCCACACTAATCATTAATATAACCTTTTCAACTATAATCCATTTCTATATGAATTTAAATTATTTATAATGATCCTTTATCCCATTAAATGAAAATTTATGACATTTCTCATTACGTGTAATTAAACAATGTGGATATTAATTACTTTTACATTGATACATTTGATGTACCATTATGGGCCCGATTATAATTCCACCACAACTATCACCTCCATGTATGGTGGTAAGCTCTAGAGAACCCATATGTGTGGCCTTAAACCATAGTAACATGAACTAAGAATCATTGGTAAATTAATTAATTAAATATATATAACTTCTAATACTTATAAATATTCTCATCAATTCATCAAATAGATCATATTTTTGGCATGGGATAACTGGTCTCTCAAATGGATATGGGTAGGATTCATGAAAATGATTAAAATCTATAATAGTGTCCTGGATTAGGTGATAGTTCCCCCTAACTAAAGCTAATGAGGCAAAAATTTCGTTCTCTAAACAAAAATCCATTCTATAGTGTTACAGTTAATGTCCAAAATGGAATGCTTCCTTTGGAAATAAGCTAAATGCAGACCTAAATTCCACTATAGAGTCACATAAGGGTTTCCATTGGAAATAGTATGTCAATGTTAAGACTTGTTATATATAAAAAACTCCCTCAATATTGGGGAATGTTTTTCACCATCAATTAAAACCTTAGGATCTAAGAAGGAGGGATACTCACAGACCTAAATAGCTATAAATGTTCATTAAACACCTACCACCAAAGATGGGTTTGGATCCATGTCCATTTTAGCTTCCAATACTCAAATTAAATGGAAGAAGGATATGATTCAAGAGGATCAGAGGAGAAAAATGAGGTAAATCAATATTAAACAATGATTTCTATCCAATAAACAAGAACAATCTCCAAATGAGAAATGAGGAAGAAAGTATGATTATCTTAGAAACTATATCATGAAACATGGGAGAAAGAGTGGTTTAAAGAATTTACATTTTATAGGTGAAAGGAGGTTATTTTAATTTTTAAAAATTCTGCAGACTTATTTCATGGTGTGGCCTTGCTGATTGTGGTATGGTGTCCCCCACCATGAACCCTTACTATGTGGTCCTCTAGAAGGTAGGGTTGAAGTTCCTAAAATGGAAAGGGTGGGGTTATTTATCAGAAAATACTCCATGTAATTCCATTAAATAACATCTCCCATATACCTCCCTCGTGGCATAGTTTCAATGACCATGACCCAGCTCCCCCAACCCAAACTTTGAAAAAGTGGGGATAAACTTACTAAATTAAAAAAACCAACTTGTTAGGTCAGGGATCTCCTGGCTACAGCATGGTCTTATACAACTCCATAATTATATTTCCCTATAATACCAAAAACAAATTGAAGAAAATTGAATCATAAATGTTGATATAAAAGTAAATAAATAATAAATTCCACATCAAAAAACGTCATGTGGATGACATAATTTACCCACCATTCCAAATTTATCCCTCAAAATGACCCTAATTCTCTTTATTATAAAATAAGTTAATTCATTACTCTTTTATAATTTATTTATTCACCAAAGTCTTCTGTCCTTTACAACCATGACACCATAGCCCATAGAACAAAGGTATACACTTACCAAAATATATATTTTCTAATAATCCATTATATTAATAAGATGATCTACAATAGAGGTATTAGGAACCCAATCCAAATACTCTAAATATATTACATAAAAAGGGTGTTTATGATACTTTTATAGCTTGTATACATGAAATAAATCATGAATAGAAGTCAGTTGAGATTGTATGACTGACTAGTTTTCTACCTTCCTATGATTCTTCATGATCTTGAATGGTTTGAAATAACACAACATCAACTTAACCTACATAGCCAACCAAAATTCTCCTTGACAATGATGTATTCTAAAAACACATAATCACCAATGTAAATTTAAATTTGTGATCAAAATAATTATAGTTAGATTTATAGTGACTTTATTCTACCTATGATTTTTTCTATATTATATGAACCATACTTGTTATCTCTTGAATGATGTTTAGTCCTTGAAATGATCACTCCCCTAGTTCTATCAATAATATAATGGAATGGAATGAACATATTTAAAATGACTCAAATGGTGTCATTGTAATCCAAGAATGATAAATTTTTTATATTAATATTTAATCATCAATAGTTTCTTCTCTCAAGAGTCCCTAAAATCAATCACACTGGATCATTGTATATCTTCTATTTATTGGACGACCCACTCTAGATAACCATTTATCTAATGATATAATTTCATGCTAAAGTTATATTGAGAACCCATTTCATCCTAAATAACCTTACATAACTAAGAAGTAAAGTGTGATTCCTAATAAAAAATGATGGTTGAAGTCACAAGATGAAGATTTATATCCTTTCAGATATATAATTTCCCAAGATATTTTACTTTTGTTAGATACTTAGTAGGGATAAACAGGGTTCATTTCATCAACACATTGATAATCTCCTAAATCAGGTTCTCACCACTCAGATTCCAATGAAATAAAAATGAAAAATCCATAGAAAAATATTTCCATTTTTACATTATAATGGAAGAAATTTTATTAACCACATTTTTCTTTGATGATTAAATTTAATTTTCTAACATGTGGGGTATTGTGATAGGAAATATGCCACCATATTATTTTTCCTAGGCTATCTTTGATGCAACATAAAATCTTAGTGGTTATTTTATAACCCTAGGGTAAATTTCCTAATTATAGAGGTGGCCTCCATCCATCTATTTATTCATAGATGTTAAAGAAAAAACTATCCTCTTTCTGAATGAAATAAAATCATCAAGAGATTGAGGCTAATCACCCAAGGTCTCCACACTATTTATAGTTCCACTTATGCACTAAAAATCCTAATCCACATATTTCTTGTGATATAACTAATCATCTATCGAATATAGAACCTACACACCAGAGAAACAAACCTACTAAAACTTCTCTTCCACACTCAAATATATTTCATCAAAAAAAATAATCAAATAGTATTAATAGCTGGATTATTTCACATCTTGAGCTGGTAAATTATCTCTCAACATTTAGTTCACAACATTACATTTACCAGAGTTATATGTTATATTAATTTTTATAGAGTTTAGATACTCCACCTAGTGTCTCTATTGATGTTTTATATCCCTATGGGTAAAAATATACATTAAAATTTTATGCATAAAAGGTAGTGTAACCAAGTCTTTAAACCAAGAATCACAATATCCAATTGATGGTCATGGGTGGGGTAACTTCTCTCATTTGTCCGTAACTAGAAATATTAATAATCCACTACATGATCTTGTTGCATCAAGACACACCCCAACCCTGTACCCAAGGAATCATAATACATGTCATAGCCTTTTCTAGAAATGCAATGAATTTGAAAAAAAGTTTATTTCAACATAACCATGATCTCCTCAATGCATCTATATAATTTCTCATCCTCATAAAGCTTAACTCCCTTCTGAATAAAAACCATAAATAGAGATACTAACCTAGATAAAACCTACAACAAAATCTGTAAGACCGAGCTAGATCGAAATATATTTTTATATCAAAAAATAGGGTATATCCAGATACATCACTTCTTTAATCATTATAGGATTCATAGAGATACCTATCTCAAACATGACATGTCCCAAACTTATACCAGTAAAATCCCAAACTAGAACTTAGAGAGTCCAGTATATAATAAATGATCTTAAAATAATATCAAAAAAATATTAATGTGTTTATTATGATCCTTCCTCATCATGGAATAAACCAAGATATAATCCACAAACACCATTACAAAGGTTTCTTCCAAAAAATGAAATATTTGGTTCATCATATCCATTAAAACAGCATAATAGTTTGTTAGGACAAATAGCATTACAATGTAATCATAATGGCCATACCATCGCCTAAAATTGGTCTTTGAAATATATGATTAATTTTATCTCAAACATTGGTATATTTACTTAAGGTTAATTTTAGAGTACCAACCAGATCCCATGAACTGGTCACGGAGGATACATATTCATGACAATGGGTATTTATTCTTCATAAACATGAGTTTGGGATTTCATAAATCAATTTTGAATTGGAGGGTACCATCTTATTTAATTATAAATATAACTATTAATTCCATTGTTAACACACTAGAGTGAGTAAAATCAATTTACCTAAGGTTCCATAAATAATATTTTTATTTATTCAACTCAATAGGAGACATTCACTATCACTTTTTATTTCCCATTATCTAGGGACACAAACTCTTGGGCCTAATCCACTCTTAATATCATAGGATATAAACTATGATTGAATATATTCTTCAATTTATCCCATAAGATATCCTCATGAAGTTTATCTAGTTTAATTATTTCCTACCACTTTTAGACATGCCCCTCTATCATGTATGTGGAAAAAGTAACCCTAGAGTTCTAAGGAGTGTCAAGGAATATAAATATGTGCTAGATATTCTCTATTCGTTAATTGAGATATTTGGTTCCTCAGTCACCCAAAAAGATAGGTGGATTGTTTTGGGTAAATTTATGAGAATAATAGCCAATAAATATAAAAACAACAACTATAAATTACCCCAAAATAACAAATATTAATTCTCAAATTGAGACACAATTCCTAACCACCCATTGTAACTCATGTTTGGTCATAGAGAAGAGATATAAATGAACTTTTCCATATACTACCCTCAATCCCTGATGATCTTATCACCACAGTTCCTTAATTAACCAATAAAAATAATGTTCTCCAATATAGTATTGTAATGAACCAATACAGGTTTACCATGGCCTTCACCAGAACCTAGCTTCCACAATTCCTAAGGTATATTCTTGATCTTCTTGGGTTAGAAATTATTTTCTTCATATCAAAACTAATCACATAGGAATTATTTCAAACTTGGAATCCAAAACACCACCACATGTATTCTACCTAGAAATTAAACATGATCGATCCATATATTGGACATTCACAAACAATGAAAATAAAAACAAAACAATAAGAATACCCCATATGTGTATAATTTTTTTTAGAATAATCGATAATGATATATAAATTAACCATCACAGTATATTACAAAATAAATTGACCACATTAATATTAATTCATTAAGAAACCAAAATAAATCGTGGGTGTTTGTGGCCAATACCACCACCATCCAGAAATTAGCCTCATAGATGAATCATTAATATATTATCTCAAAAAATCTCTAAGTAACATGTGGTTACCACTAGATACCATGATCAGAAGGATTGATTATCAAGTAATTATGACCGTAGATGTGGCCCCTTTTCCTTTACATGTATCCCACAAAACTAAATATTATTACACCCCAAGGAAATATGAAATATATGAGGCAATTCTTGGTACGATACCACCATGATTCTATTTCACTTCATAAATATTTAAAACTATTAATTCCAATTGAAAAAATTTATTTTGATAAAATTGATCTCATAGAACAACTTTTTGAAAACATTTCTACTAAAATTTGGTATTTATTAAAAAAATTAAATTCTATTAACACATGACTGAGGCCACAATAAACACAACTGAGGGAATTAATCATAATCCCCTTCATAACATCTTAATTTATGAAAGAGGGTAATAAAATATAACATGTATGTGAAATAAAAAAAATTTCACATATGGTTCCAACCATAATCCTAAAGGCAAATAAGATGTTATAAAGGATCAAATGTCGGAATACGCAGACCAATTAATTTCATGAGAAATCATGGTCACATTAGGTGTCAAATATCCATCATTATCACTCTTATGGTACTCAGGACACATTTCATAGACATCATACAATCTACACATGAGAAGAACTCATCTATTTCACAAATATAGACCCAATATCACCCATTTGGAAAAACATACAAGAAAATTCGAAATTATAGTCATTAATTCAATCACATAATATGAAAGCCATTTACATCGCATCCAAAGAGAATCAACCAAAATTTATATTTGTAAAAAAAAATTAAAACCCATTAAAATCCATAAAAACATGTGAAAACGTTTATTAAAGATATTGTCTGTAAAAAACGGGTTTTCAATTAAAGACACATGAAAATAAAATTTCACTCTGAATAATCCAAAAATCGCATTAAAATGGGATATTTCAATCATAAAATATTTATTTCAATCATAATTTAAAAAAATTACCAAAGGAAAACTCAAAACAATAGGTATGCTAAAGGAAATACAATTTACATTTAAACGCTTATATTAAATAATAGTTAACTTTTTTCCCTAACTAAAAACCACAAGATATGATAAGGAGGGATCCCCATTACTGAAAAAACTAATAAAATTTCATTAAAGTCCCATCCCAACTACTGGTTCTTACCCTATATAAAACAATGTCCCTAAAACTCAATTGAGATGGAAGATGATGATGATACAATTGGATAACAGGAGGAAACCAAGATAAATTGAGAATTACCTCCCAATTTTTACCTAAGATGCATGAATAATCACCCAATGAGAAAAGAGGAAGAGGGGATCCATGACTAGTCACAAAAATCATTATAATGAGGTGAAATTGGGAGTGTGAAAGTGAAATATTATGGGCTTCAGATTTAATTTAACATATAAAAAACAATATAGACACATTCCATCACATGGCCCTATTAGTTGGGATGTGGTGTGCCCCTCAAGTAACCCATGTGTCATGTTCCTATAAGAAATATCATGGAGGTTTCAATAATGTATTATTGGGGTTCTTAATACCTTACGCCTCCATAACACTATGGGTTATTCCATATTGTAGCCTCTCATGCACACCTCCCTCACAGAATAATGTCGATAACCTTGGTGTGACTCTCCCCCAACCAAAAATTACAGAATGATATGAGGAAAATTATCACATGAAAAAATAATATGTTATTTCATACATTCCCTAGATGAGGCATGGACAGATAAAATTTCATAACCCCAATACTCAAAAAGAGAAAAAACACAGAGATGTAATGAGAAAATAAAAATTGTAAATAAGAATGAATTGATCAAAATTTATACACTATAAAATTTCATTTGGGTGTCACAATTATCCCCACCATGCCACTTTCTAGAATTATAATGTACCTAGAATTATTCATCATAGAATAGGTCATGCCATTTTCCCCTTTATTATGGCCTCATGATCCGAAGTCTCATGGCAATCACTATTGTGCTATATTAACACATAGTCCAATAGGATATAATTACTATATAGAAAATATTTTAATAATAAAATATATGAATAGGATTCCCTGTAATAAAAGAAATATGATCTAAATCCAAATCCTCCCGCTCAACTACTTGAGATGAGTCTGTATGATACATCTTCTTCTAGGATATGTCAAATTCATCATGAATGGATGTAAAATGAGATGGTGAGTCTATATATTATGAAAATTTATTAAGATGCTCTGTGACCTCAAATGACCTGACATAGCACATCATCTTCTTACCCTTCTTTCCCAATTTATGATATCCTAATTGAATAGATATTCTTTGAACCACTAAATCACTAACCAAAAACACAAGAGGTTGACGATTATGGTTGGTGTAGGAGTTCTTGTCACTTCAAGTAATATGTATTATATTTTAGAGCATATTAACATTTTGAATCTCCACCTATATGATTATAGGTCCCTATATGGATTTATTTCCCAAATGCATCAGGTATAGTGGAGACAAGAACAACCATCTACAAAATTCCTCAAAGTGTTCCTGTAATGACCTGGACATTCACTATATATTTTAATTAATGGAATATTATGTCAATATATTATTCTACATGAAAAATTAAAATAAATTGAAATATTGATATGTAAAAATAAAATTTTATCATTATAATATAACCATTAAATTAATATTAAAACCAAGAAGTAAATATATTTCAAAGTATATGAAATAAATAAATGGTATAGAGTAGTAGAAGTCTCCCTTATGATTCAAATTTATCTATTCTTATAAATGAGGTAACATCACTATGGTTTTATATAGAAAAATACTAGGACAAACTCTTACTATTATAGTATTAGAGAAATCTAATGCGAGAGAAATATAAGTGTGTGGACATTCTCATGAGATCTACTCTAGTGAAATCACCATCTTCAACTACTTCTAGAGCATAACATATGCTTAGATCATATATAGATATTTTTAAGGGATATGTAACTAAAATTTAGGATAATATAAACTTTTAATTTTAATTTAACAAGTTACTTATCACATGGATTTTATATATTTCGCATTTTGAATCTTAAAAAAATTCAGTAAAAATACATTTTCTTTATATTTCATATTTTAAAACTACATTTATGAATTTTGAAATATGAGTTAGATAAAACTAATATATTTATATAATTTTTAATGTCTCAATTTAATAAATATGGATTTAAGGTAATTTTCTTGAAATATTTGTTTTTACTTGAATAGTACAAAGCACCATTTTATGAATACAACATTTTTATGAAATTGTTGTATTATAAATTTATATTAAATATTTTTAAAACTTTTCTCATGACCAATTATGAAATAAATATCTAAAATTATACATTTTAAAACACTATTATGAATCTATAAAACTCATGTTTATTATTTTAGAACATAAGTATTCTTATATTCTATTAAAAGTTTTTCAATATCATATATTTATAATTATGTTTTTAAAATGTATAATTCGGTTGTTTATTCCATTTAAATTCATATAAATATTATCATATATGATAATAAACCAATTAAACTACTAAAAATCAACAACATTGATAGTTTCATTCTAAACATAAATTTTTTCATAAAAATACACTTTCTCTAAAAGAAAGATTTTTTGACTTTGTGCGCTAATTTTACATTTATATTTTCTCAAATATAAAATTTTTATTTTATCAAATTTTATTATTTTTTAACTAATATTGTTAAAAAAAATTAATCCCAATATCAATTGCGTTCAATAAAATTGGTTTTTTAGGGAAAATGGAGTTACCACTACATGGGTACCTAATGGTGAGAAGTGTATAACCTATTGAAAAAAGATAAAAACATGTTAAGAAAGATTTATTCTAATTGATGTTTAAAGGAGGATTGACCTTATATCCTTCCCCACTCCATTAGTTTTTAGTTTTTAAGGCTTTATCCTAGAATTTTTTAATTAAATTTTGTTCATATAAAGAGTATTTACATGAATTTCATTCTCACCGATTATAAAATGGTACATTCACCAGCACTTCATGTCAATCCAAAATTATTATTTCCCCTTGAAACCTATCCCTTTTCTATTATATTAAAATCCAACATCACTTCCATAAACTTCATGTCACATAGAATTATCTAATTCCCTCTATTTATATAGATTCCTCTTGTGAAAACTCAATGTTATGAACAATGCTAGAGTACATTCAAGGAAATCAATATAAAGTATAAAACAATATTTGGCCTTAATTTTGTTACATTGATATATGATTCATATTCACCAATTATTTATTTGATCGTTTATATAGTTGATAGAGATTTTATATTGACATAATTTTAATGAAATCAAGGGTATTTAAAAAAATCAATCTCATGTTCTACCTTAATGGGTTTTCAATTCAATTAATAATAATAATGTAAGGATCATAATTAAATCTAATCCCTTTTTGATTTTAAAGGATTCATTTTGAAATTATTTTATTCAAAGCATTTATTAATTACATGATAGTATTTAAATTCCTTTTTATTTTACTTTATCTATTGGTATAATTCATTTTATCTAAATGATTTTATCTTGATCAATTTCATTATGAATAGTATATCATTATTTTGAATAATTTTCACTCCCTTAAACATGGTTTCCCTTTCTTATCTATAATATCCCTTCTTGTCAATTTTATCATTCTTAATTAGTAACATAATTATTAGTTAAGTCATCTGATATTCATATCTCTTTTCTAATATTTTGAAAATAATATTTTATTATAATTTTTTATGATATTTTATTTCAACAGAATACATTTCAAAATCTAAAAAGTGTTCTCCTTAAGACACCCTCATTACTTTTGGGTTATGCATTATTCATCTTTTACACCCTTTTTATCTATCTTATTTTGATTTATTTAATTCATATGTTGTGTATATGTTCCATACATATATATATATTTTACAAAACCTTTATTAAATTTTTTAAAACATGGTTTATATTACCTTAAAATTTCCAACATTTTTAGTAAACCCAATTTTAAAAAACATTAATTTTTTTTATTTTATGGAAAGTGACACCAACAAAAAAAAATTACCGTGAATATATTTTTGAATCTCAAATTATTTTATATAAAACCATTTTAGTTCAATTATGGTCTGAATATAAGTAATAATATTTTTTCCTTTTTAAAAGATCTTATTCCCATTTTGAAAAGCATCAAATACGCAGTTCATTGTTATTCTTATTTATCCTTAATATTATTCATGAATTTTTCTATACTAGAATTAAATGTCCAAGGAGTATGTATCTTTATTAAAATATGAACATATAAAAATGATTTAATTTATTCTTATCATGGGAATCCTTATGACATAACCTTTTATTATGCTTTAAGACAAGATTGTAAAACCCAATTGTTTTCCAAGGGATTCATCATGGTTATGCTCTATATATGAGTTTTTGTCATATGGAACACATATTAATGTACATATTATGATTATAACTATGTGATGGCAGGTCCTATAATTATATATCCCTCTAAAAAATCATTTTATGTTTTCATCTCACGAGTTAACATATATGGTACACAGGTGGTTAACCTGAGCACACAAGGTTATGAAACAGGATGTCACTAGAATTATATAGCCCTCTAATTTAATGGGTAATGTTTTTAACTCGAGGGTTATTATTTAGGATACATGGTTGTTTATCCTATGAAAACTATGTTATTTTAAGGGTGGACACATAATAAAACATCCCTCCAATACATTGGATGATATTTTCATCCTATGGGAACCCATGTAAGGTTCATCCTTGATTATCATAGGAACATTATGTTATGTGATAGGTGGGCACAAAATTATATATATTCGTCCAATGTATTGGGTAATGTTTTTATCTCATGAGATACAATATATAGTTCCAAGGTGATTAGCCAACACACACTATGTTATGTGAAGAGTGGGATTAGACTTATATTTCCATAAAATGTATTGAGGAATTCTTTATTTCTCATGAGATAATATGTATGGGACTAGTTTTTCAACCTAGTAAACTATGGGACAATGTACAATATGTGATTATAGTATTGGGAGATTGCCTTGATTTATGTTAAAGATTTCAAGAATTGTGTTTTGGTCATAATATTTTCATTCCAAGATTATTTGATATTAATTTGTTTACGCTAACGCCTCATGATATGATTCTTATATTATGATCTATGTTTTTATGGATATTAACAATATATATTATGTTCATTTTCACCTCATAAATTATCATATAGATATTTTAATCTTATTCCCCCATATTATATTTGATTATTATCACTTATTCTTACCCTTACTAAGTGTTTAAGGTCACCCATTATTATGTTTCCATTTCCCTAGGTAATAAAAGAAAGTAATACGTATGGTATATCTATAAGATTATATTTTGTAGAATGTTTTTGGGATACTTTCATGTTATAATATGGTTTATCATGTACTACATTTAGTGAAATGAACCCATGGGATAATAAATACATGAGTTTTGTTAGTTAATAGTTCTAATTATTTCTAATTCTCCCAAATAAAATAGACTTATTGATTCATGGTTTGTATTAGATAAAGTGTTTTATGTGTAAAATAATATAATATCATGTATTTAAGTCTTTTTTCATATCATTTGTATAAATGTAATTTATAGTTATTTTTTGTAATTAATATCAGAGAGCATTATAGAAATACCTTGGTATGTGTGTAAGTATAAAAAAACATCTTAATGTTTTGGTAATGTAGATATTGTGTGGTTCTCCTAAAAATAAAAACTCTATCTATATAATATAAGTTGATGCAGGATTTGGAACATAAATAACTATGTGTAATAATAATATATATTTTGTAATATCCTGGTTCCGGAAGATGCTCAGAGGTTCCCCGTACCCGATTGGTCACATGGCTTCAATAACATTTCTATGAATTCCAGAGGCTGTTGACTATCAGTGAGGGCTTTGGGTGTGATAGTAGGGAAACTATTTCCTCATTGGAAAGTAATGTAGTGGAAATAACTGATATACTATAGCTAAAGAAGTAAAAGCATGCAATAAGTAAACAGTGGAAGACTGATGAAATAAACAACTGAAGCACATATATATAATGATGCATGATACATATATCTAGGAATGTATCCAAACAAGTCATAATGATGGAATATAGTATTAAACCAAAGTACAAAAAAATATTGATAAACTCCAGTTGCATTGTAAGACTAAGCTTGGTCTCATGCCCTCTAGCTCCACAGTAATCAAGTACCTAAAGTAGAAGGGAACTTTCCTTTTCAATACCTGCAATATTATAATTTGTTTGGGCCGAATGTCATGACCCAAATAGGGAGTTAGACTAATCCCTGTAGGCAACCACCCAATGATCTGTGCCTAACAGGAAGTGAAAATATATATTAGGAAAATTGAAAAAGAAGTAATAAACATGGAATTGCTCAAAAGTAAATAGTCCTACCAATTCAATTACAATCAATTTACATTTAACAATTTATCCAACCAATTAAAAATACAATAAACCCTTTAGGAAAGTTCAGACAACCTATCCCCTCTGGTTGAGCTAACAATCTTAAGTAACCCTTTGGGTAGTTCTCACAACCTAACCCCTATGGATCAATTTACAACAAGGATATAATGAAGACTCTCTAAGGAAGCACTCACTGTCAATTCCCCCTATAGTCATGTATAATCAAAGACTCTCTGAGGAAGCACTCACTATCAATTCCCCGTATTTTCTTTTAACGGTAAACTATGACACTCTAAGGAAGCACTCAACATCAATTCCGCATGTGGTTTTGTAATGTAACTATAGATACTTTGACGGAGAACTCAATGTCAATACCCCCTTATGGTCTCACAGTGTTATAATTATAACAAACACTTTGGGAAATCCCTCAACGTCAATTTCCCCTATGGTCTCACTACACCAGGTTCTCACAGCCCCATGTAAAGAAATCATGCACAAATGATAATCATCAGCCAAGGTAAACCTCAAGAACTACTTGGATAAATAAACTATAGCATATCAAATCAAGTCAGATAATAATCACTCCACCCTAAAAATACTATGCGTGGAAATCAAAATAGTTTCCTTACAGGAAAGGCTAGACCACACGGACAAAAACACACAAACATGGAAAAAATATACCTAACTTAGAAAAGATAACCCTATACTCATAAAATTAAACGATATCCAATAAAAAAATGCATAGAAGGAAAATAAAAGTGCTAAAACCATAAACACACAATACCTCAAACAAGGGTACTGGGAAATTTTTCACATATAACTCAAATATTAACAACAGAAAGGTACAAAACACCTACCTCAGTGTTTTGAGATCGATATACGTGAACCTTAGGCCTTGAATCACCCTAAAATTACATATATCTACAAAAAATCTTATGAAATTAAATATAGGATATCTTGTAAAAGAGGATAAATCAGGTTATGATGTTCAAGAATACGGGAGAACATTTGTGGCGATTCCGACACAATTGACGGTGGTCGATTCGGAGAACGGATGACAATTCGGGGCCCAGAGAAGATCTGTGGTTATACAGACGCTCCTGGATGAGATTAGTTGATAATAAGTGTGTTTTCTTCCATTAGATGTGTCCCCAGTTCATTTAATGAAAAAAAAATAAAGTACACTATCTATATTTTAAAAGTACACCGCATGTACATTACTTTTTCGGCCTCTGCTTTGGTGGTCTCCTGGTCACCACACATAGCCATGTACACGACCATTACTTGGATAGTACACAGCCACCTGTGGAAACTGAGTACACGATGGGTACTTATAATTACATGGCATGTACTCCTGAAATTTCAAAAAAATTCTCTTTTTCTCAAAAACAACTTAAAAGAAAAAAATCATACATGAAAAGAAAATCTTTGTTCTTACTAACTTCCCCCCTTAAAGAAATTCATCTCAAAATTTCCCTAGAGAGATGGCACAGATGAAGAATCCTCAAATAGCTCTGGCCACTATGATCATACATCATCCTCCCTCTCCCATTTTTCATACTGTACTCACTCATGTGGTCATATCACACATACAATAGGAACTGACCGGCCATGGAGAACCTTCACACTTCAATCAACAATCCAGATAGGATGCTCCATGAAAGATATATCCACCTTGATCTCAACCTCCTCAGGTTGGAGAAAATGAGATGGGTCTGAGTAGTAGCATTGAAGCAGTGAAACGTGGAAGACGTCATTCATAATATGGTACCTATACGGTAACTTCAACTAATAGGAAACTAACCCGAATCCTCCCAACACCATAAATGTCCTGAAGTATCTCGGTGAAATCTTACCTTGTCTCATTATCTTCTTGTGTCCCAACCTTAGTGTGATACATAGGAAAACCCGATCTCTAACCTCAAATTCCCGATTTATTCTTCGTCGGTCAGCATAAGACTTCTGTTGTTACTGTGCCATATCCATCCTCTTCCGAATATACTATATCTGCTTCGTGGTCTTCTAGAAAAGTCAAGGTGCCAACATATCCTCCACTCCTACCCCTAGCCAGCATAAGGGTAATCGGCATGGCCTACCATAAAAAACCTCATAATGTTCTATCTGAATAGTTGCTTGAAAACAATTATTGTAGGAAAACTCCACAAGAGTTATGTGCTTCTCCAACAAACCTCTAAAATCTAAGATGCATTCCTGAATCATGTCCACAACCACCTGAATCGTACGCTCGAACTATCCATATATCTACGGATGGTAATCTGTACATAGAAGTACATGTGTATCCAATTCCCTCTGAAGTCCTTGCCAGACCTCAGAAGTAAAATGGGTGTCCCTATCTGAAACAATGTAATGTGTAACTCCATGTAAATGTAAAATCTTTCAGATTTATAACTTACCCAACTCATCAACATTGAAGGACTACTTAATCGGAAAGAACTGTGAAACTATCATGAGTCTGTCAATGAAAACCCATACTACATCATTCCCTCGAGGCGACCTCGAAAAACCGATCAAAAAATCCATCACGACATCATTCCACATACACTCAGGAAAGGGTAACTGCTGTAAAATCCATATTGGTCGTTGATTCTCTACCTTGTCCAGTTGATAGGTGGAACACCTCATGAAAAAACTAGAAACATCTCCCTTCATACCTGGAAACGAATACTGATGGTGTAGATCTCGAAACATTTTGGTGACACTAGGATGAACTGCCCGAATTGAGGAATGGAATTCTCACATCAACTCTTCACATATGTCCCCTTGAACCCACACATGTCCATGAAAACACAAGATCTCATCCTCAATTATTTTCCATCCAGGATTAGGGTCCTCTCCTGAAACACTCTCTCATAGGACTAGGCCTTCAGAATTTTTTAGTTTCCTTCTTCGCACTTGACCATGTTGAGTAGAGGTAACATCCATAGAAAAAAAAAAGAAACATCGGCTTGTGACTATCGTCCACCTCCAAATGCATCTTTGAGAATAGGGACATAAGATGCCACTCACTGTGGGTCTCCAAAACTACCTGTATCTGAGTCCTCCTGGTAAATTCCTCATCCACACTGTTGCCTTTCCCAGGCATTTAGGAATGCTTAAAGTCAAAAAGATTAAGGTACTCAACCCACCTTTTCTGTCTCAAATTCAGGTCACACTGAGTGAAGATATACTTGAGACTTTTGTGGTTAGTGAAAACCACAAAATTCTATCCCAATAGGTAGTGTCTCCAATAGTTTAAATCATGAAAAACTGTAGCTAACTCTAGATCATGCATTAAATAATTTCTCTCATGTGTCCACAACTGATGAGACCAGTATACAACAACCCCTTCTTCCTATATAAGCACTGCTCTGAGCCTGATACCAAATGCATCACAGTAAATAGTGTAGCTCTTTCCCAACTCTGGAAGAACTCGTATCATCACTGAAGTCAACCTCTTGTTCATCTCCTAAAAGGATGACTCATATTATTAAAACCACAAGTACATCACGCTATTCTTAGTCAGGCCCTTCAGTGGCGTTTCTATGCGTGAAAAGTCTAGTATGAAAAGTCTATTGTAACCATCCATCCCTAGAAAAAATCATACCTCAAAGACATTCTATTTCTTCTCCTAGGAATCTGCTGCTCTCAATTTATCTGGATCTACTGATACTTCTATTTCTAAGGTAACATGACCCACGAAGTGAATCTGGTCCATCCAAAAGTGGAATTTTGGGAGCATAGTATATAACTGATGCTCTCTCAGTGTACTCAAAATTATATCAAGATGTGTGGCATGGTCATGTTGAGTGTGAGATTTCTACCAGATATCTTCCATGAAGAGTACCATGAATGATTTCAAATATGGATGGAACACTCAGTTCATTAGTTCCCTGACAAATGAAGTCATGTTTGTGAGACAGAATGACATAAACTTATACTCATATAGTGTAACACCCCAGGTAAATAAAGAATATGACATTTTCATATTTATCCATATTTTTGAATCAAATATTAATATTACTTTAAAGGGGATGCAATGCTCGATGGCGTACCCAATACGCAACAAAGAGTTTCTTTGAAATCGTACGTTGCACACTAGTAATAAAATAATATTATTTTAAATGGTAGTTAACATGTAGCTGTTGTATTGGCGGGAATGGATAGAAATAACTAAAATATTATTATATATGTTTTTAAATATATTTACATTTATCCAATAAAAGATAAAGGCATAAAATATAGAAAGAATTCAATTTTAGGCTTTTATACCCTAATTTTCACTAAAGGTTCACTTATCGCCTTTTGATGGTGAACTGTCATTAAATATAGTTTTGATCACTCTTATACATTCTTTTGGATCAAATAGAACTCTTATTTAGAATCGGGACATCAAATTTTACTTTGTGTAAATTTTTGGTATTTTTCTGATAAAGTTCATTTTTTAATGAATAGTGTAAAATGTTGTATTTTAATTCAAAACTTCTTTTTAATATAATTTATTTATATGATTAGATTATCATTTGAATTGGTTTTAAAGTGAAATTATAAAATATTTTTACCATTAAATCCAATAGTGGTTGTTGGAATTAATTTCACTTTGAAATCAGACTTAAACTAGTGTCAATCTTTTGATACTTATTGTTTCATAAAAACACGTTATTTGTCATGACAGCGGGAATTAATTATTAAATTAATTAATGTGACTTATATGTTTTGAATTTTGTAAAATAGACTTCATTTTTGAATTCGGAATATCAAATATAGCTTAGGGTGAATTTTTGGTAATTTTCTGAAAAACTTCAATTTTTGATGAATAGTGAAACCACTAAGTGGTACTTATAAAAACTGATTTTTCCGTTTAAATGAAATTTTTCCATCATTGTGTTTTGAATTTCAAAAATCCGACATACATGGTTTTCATTAAGAAGTAAAATGTGGTTCAATGAGATTATAATAATTTTTTGGTGAATAGTAACTTATTACGTTTTTAATCGCGATTAGTGGTAATTAGTGTAGTTTAAGGTAAAAATAATGCTTTAATAAAATGAGGGGAGCCTGACACATGTCCTACCCTCATTGGTTGTGTCATGGCCGACCCAGACAATCCATGGGTCAACTTGGGGACCCCATGGAGCCACTTTGGTTGGGAAATGTCATAAATAACATTTTTTTAATGTAAAAGTAAAAATGACAGAAACATAATATGTTTTACAAAAACAATTTTTTCATGGTGTTATAAAGATCATATTTTTGATTATAAATATTCATTAGAAATATAAAAAGATTTCCTACATAATAGTATTTTTTCATAATTTTTAGACTTTAGATAAATTAAAGTATTTATGACATCATGATGATGCAGCGATGACCTCATTATTTAACAATTTAAATAAAATGGAAAGTTAATGTAAAATATAAAACCTACACATGGCCAAAACCAATTGGATGAGTGGATTTCGAACCCTTATCACCTTATCCTAGAATTATATCAATGTGGGACCTTTTGAATCTGAAATTTTTTTTAAAATAAAGTAACTCATCTTTAATTTCCAAGAGTGCCCCTCCTCTCCTCTTATAAAAGGCCCCCACCTCTACCTCCTTACCCACACTCCCAAAGCCTTTGGCTCAGCTAACCCCTGCCCATTTTGTCTCTACACTTCCCTCTCTTACTCCTTGAATCCTAAATTTGTGCAGAAGTCTTCCCAATGAAGCCTTTGAGCTCAAACCAAAGGGTGTTACCCGATTTTAAGGTAATGTCTTCTTTTGAGTCCTATTGTTTTATTTTGCTTCTCCAACCCCCTAAACTCTTTTTATTCTTTTCTTTTGTAACAAATACAGTATCCAAAATATACTAGGATGTTGTTATAATAAGGATTCGAGATACACTTACACACACCTACATCTAATGGTTAACAAACATACTGTTTCCGTGGATGGTGAATTTATGCCTCCCGAAACGATGATTGTTCAACATTACTTTAACACCTTCAAAGGTGGCCATTAAGGTGTCACTATATTTATATATGATATATAATATGTTTATGTTTTCCTTAAGCTTCTGTTTTTTTCTTTTTGGTCATACCTTTATGGTTTCCATTATGGGTGAACGCGATATCTTCATTTAAGGAAGTGCGGACTACCGCCCCCTCAAAGTGATTTGATTCGTTAAATACCATATGTGGGATGTATAAAGGATGGAACTATGATATTATATATGATATTATACTGGAATCATAATATACCTTTATATCATTATGATTCCATTCTATAAAATATGAAATAGAAATGAAAGTAGCGTTCATGCGTACGTACGGCTTACCGTCTCCATGAACGGTGCATTTCATTTCTTACCTCTAAATGATTTTGTAATATTATAAATGCATGAATGTACTGGATATATATGACATATATGATATCTACATCATGAATACCATTCTGGATATAATGGATACATGAAAAACTTGTAATTATAAAGGGTTTATTTTTGACTCAAGTACCAATGATCGTTAAAATGACCATTATTAACTTAAATAATTACATAGTGTTCATGACATGGTAATAAGTCATATAAAAGGAATAATGAACTTGAAAAATGTTCTTAAGAAAGTAGAAATTAACTCAATTTTATTATTCAGGACATTAAAGAACGATCGAGTCAAGTCGGACCCGAGGTATGGGACTTTGTCTCAATCTCCTTTCATTGAGACATATTTTATTTTATACACAACTTTCTTTTATACGGTGTATAAACCCCTTTGACTTTTACATTTATTCAAAAGGAATCTTTTTTATACGAAGCGTTTAATAAACGAAAAAAGGGAACGTTTTGTCGTACTTATGCGGCGACAAATACTTCTCCGCCGTCGTGACCGTTATTTGAGTTTCGGCTTCCTCTACAAGACATACCTTTTTTAAAAAGAAAAATAAATACCATGTTTTACTTTTCTTTAATTTTGGTATTGAAAATGGTTTTCATAATGTTTTTATATCAATGTCTTGTATTGATATCCTGTGATTGAAAGTTGGAAATGTTATGTTTCCTTTATGCATGTTTTATGTGATACGATTATGTTGAGGTTCTTGGGAATTATTATGAAGACGGGTGGTTCCGTGATAAAATAAGGGCGGGTGAGCCCGATATAGCTCTCCAATGCATTGGGTAATGCGAAGGAGTGAAACGTTAAGGTTTCTCCGAAGACATTTAGGGAATATACTGTGATGGGTATTCCAAACGTAACCAAGAGGGTTACTCCCTACGTAAGAATGTTATGAATGCCTTAAGTTACCTTATGTCTTATGATTTCATTGATTTATTCATGATTTGATGAGGTATGTTAAAGTGCTTATGTTTTATGGGTAAAGTATGATCTCATCCTTATGTATATATGTACCCATGTTTCCTTTCTATATTTTTATATCCCTTACTGAGCTTTTTATGCTCATCCCAAGTTTTTTTGAAATTTTTTTCACAGGTCAAGGGAAAGGTACATGATATGATGATAGTGTCAAGGAAGTGTCAAGAAAGAATCCATGTTTTATTTTAAATATGTTTCCGCTGAATGGGAAAATGAGTACTATACTTATGTAACCACTTTGTTTATATATGGAATGTAATGCATGGTTTATGATCTAATTATCTAAAACTCTAAACCCGAAAAGATCCTCGATCTGTAATCTTGTAATAACTCAAGATTATGTAAGGTTTAAGGCTGGGGCCTTATAGTTGGTATCAGAGGTCGGTTTAGACAACTTTAGGGATTAGGAGTTCTTGTGAGACACATGATTAGTCCCTATATCTATTATTTCAGTTAAATCCTTGTTTTAAAACTTTTTTTCAGGTCAAGTAAAGTCGGTTACGAATGGAAGGTGAAGGATCTCAAACGACATTCCTATCTCTTCCAGATGACATGCTTGCAATAATTATTTCAAAGTCATCTTCGGATGATTGTGAATCTTTTTCTAGCATACAACTCACTTGCAAGCAGTTGTTTGAGATATCAAACACCTCCACTATACCTCGTTATCATCATGGATCATGGGTTGTTTTTAGACAAATACTATTTTCACAATATTCTCATATTTTCAAGAAAGGTAAATATTATCAAGGTATTTTCAAATATTTTACCTTATCACAAGAATTTGAAGCATATTATGATTTTAAAAAAGGTTTTGAGGAAGGAGACCCTTGCACAACCTATTTATATTTGCTTTAAAAATATAGTCTCACATCACATACTTATGGTATTTTAAAAGGACTAATAATAGAAAGTTTCAACTCAATTTCAGTCCGACTATTTTATAGAAATCATGTTTTATCAGATGTTTTGGAATTATATGTCATACATGATTATTTTCCAAAACTGTTTTTCTGTGAACACCCATATGACCCATGTTGTACGAGGTGTATTTGGATGGAGGAAGCAAATGATTTTGAAGGATCTCTAAATCATTGTTGTAATTCATGGGACATCTACCTATGTGAACAAGATGACGATGAAACTGAGTGGATGCCATGATCAAGGTATGCTATTATGAGTTTGTGTAAGAAACCTAGAAAGAGTTGAAAGTCAACATGACAAGTAAGTATGTTTCCTTAAGATCAAAAATAAATTCCTCAATGAAAAGTAACTTAAAAGAAAAATGTTGTCTATTAACTTTTACTACTGGGGAATCAAATACAGTTCAACCCATCCCAAGTTTTTGATTTTCTTGTGGTTAAATTTCTCCTAAACATGTTTTCTATCGCTCTCCCTCGGAACATAACCCTTGGTTTTACCCTCCATGTCCATGTTTTCTTACATGGAATCCTAGTCTGGGTTATCTCGGGTGACCTCTAAACTCCCCTTTCTTTCTTTTAAAGTGATAGTTTAATTTACTCCTTTTCCGATGTGGGGCTTTCGAGGATGTTTCCAAGCGCAATTTTAAAATTGCGAGGACGCAATTCCCAAAAGGGGGGAAGGATGTAACACCCCAGGTAAATAAAGAATATGACATTTTCATATTTATCCATATTTGTGAGTCAAATATTAATATTACATTAAAGGGGATGCAATGCTCGATGGCATACCCAATACGCAACAAAGAGTTTCTTTGAAATCGTACGTTGCACACTAGTAATAAAATAATAATATTTTAAATGGTAGTTAACATGTAGCCATTGTATTGGCGGGAATGGATAGAAATAACTAAAATATGATTATATATGTTTTTAAATATATTTACATTTATCCAATAAAAGATAAAGGCATAAAATACAGAAAGAATTCAATTTTAGGCTTTTATACCCTAATTTCACTAAAGGTTCACTTATCTCCTTTTGATGGAGAACTGTCATTAAATATAGTTTTGATCACTCTTATACATTCTTTTGGACCAAATAATACTATTCTTTAGAATCGGGACATCAAATTTTACTTTGTGTAAATTTTTGGTATTTTTCTAATAAAGTTCATTTTTTAATGAATAGTGTAAAATGTTGTATTTTAATTCAAAACCTCTTTTTAATAAAATTTATTTATATGATTAGATTTTCATTTGAATTGGGATTAAAGTTAAATTAGAAAATAATTTTACCATTAAATCCAATAGTGGTCGTTGGAATTAATTTCACTTTGAAATCAGACTTAAACTAGTGTCAATCTTTTGATACTTATTGTTTCATAAAAACACGCTATTTGTCATGACAGCGGGAATTAATTATTAAATTAATTAATGTGACTTATATGTTTTGAATTTTTTAAAATATACTTCATTTTTTAATTTGGAATATCAAATATATCTTAGGGTGAATTTTTGGTAATTTTCTGAAAAACTTCAATTTTTGATGAATAGTGAAACAACTAAGTGGTACTTATAAAAACTGATTTTTCCGTTTAAATGAAATTTTTCAATCATTGTGTTTTGAATTTCAAAAATCCGACATACATGGTTGTAATTAAGAAGTAAAATGCGGTTCAATGAGATTATAATAATTTTTTGGTGAATAGTAACTTATTAAGTTTTAATCGCGATTAGTGGTAATTAGTGTAGTTTAAGGTAAAAATAATGCTTTAATAAAATGAGAGGAGCTTGACACATGTCCTACCCTCAATGGTTGTGTCATGGCCGACCAAGACAAGCCCTGGGTCAACTTGGGGACCCCATGGAGCCACTTTGGTTGGGAAATGACATAAATAACTTTTTATTTAATGTAAAAGTAAAAATGACACAAACATAATATGTTTTATGAAAACAATTTTTACATGGGGTTATAAAGATCAGAATTTTGATTATAAATAGTCATTGGAAATCTAAAACGATTTCCTACATCATAGTATTTTTTTATAATTTTTAGAATTTAAATAAATTAAATTATTTATGACTTCATGATGATGCAGTGATGACCTCATTATTTAACGATTTAAATAAAATGGAAAGTTAATGTAAAATCTAAAACCTAAACATGGAAAAAACCAATTGGATGAGTGGATTTAGAACCCTTATCACCTTATCCTCGAATTATATCAATGTGGGACCTTTTGAATCCGAAACTTTTTTTTAAAATAAAGTAACTTATCTTTACTTTCCAAGAGTGCCCCTCCTCCCCTCTTATAAAAGGACCCCACCTCTACCTCCTTACCCACACTCCCAAAGCCTTTGGCTCGGCCAAACCCTACCCATTCTGTCTCTCCACTTCCCTCTCTTACTCCTTGAAGCCTCACTTTGGGCAGAAGTCTTCCCAATGAATCCTGTGAGATCAAACCAAAGGTTGTTACCTGATTTTAATGTAATGTCTTCTTTTGAGTCCTTTTGTTTTATTTTTCTTCTCCAACCCCATAAACTATTTTTATTCTTTTCTTTTGTAACAACTACAGTATCCTCAATATAATATGATGTTGTTATAATAAGGATTTGATCTACACTTACACACACCTACATCTAATGATTAACGAACATACTGTTTCCGTGGACGGTGAATTTATGCCTCTCGAAACGATGATTGTTCAACATTCTTTTAACACCTTCAAAGGTGGCCATTAAGGTGTCACTATATTTATATATGATATATAATATGTTTATGTTTTCCTTAAGCTTCTATTTTTTTCTTTTTGGTCATACCATTATGGTTTCCATTATGGGTGAACGCGATATCTTCATTTAAGGAAGTGCGGACTACCGCCCCCTCAAAGTGATTTGATTCGTTAAATACCATATGTGGGACGTATAAAGGATGGAACTATGATATTATATATTATATTATACTGGAATTATAATATACCTTTATATCATTATGATTCCATTCTATAAAATATGAAATAGAAATGAAAGTTGCGTTCATGGGTACGTACGGCTTACCGTCTCCATGAACTGTGCATTTCATTTCTTACCTCTAAATGATTATGTAATATTATAAATGCATGCATATACTAGATATATATGACATATATGATATCTACATCGTGAATACCATTTTGGATATAATGGATACATGAACAACTTGTAATTATAAAGGGTTTATTTTTTACTCAAGTACCAATAATCGTTAAAATGACCATTATTAACTTAAATAATTACATAGTGTTCATGACATGGTAATAAGTGATATAAAAGGAATAATGAACGTGAAAAAGGTTCTTAAGCAAGTATAAATTATATCAAGTTTATTATTCAGGACATTAAATAACGATCGAGTCAAGTCGGACCCGAGGTGTGGGACTTCATCTCAATCTCCTTTCATTGAGGCATATTTTATTTTATACACAACTTCCTTTTATACGGTGTATAAACCCCTTTGACTTTTACGTTTATTCAAAAGGAATCTTTTTTATACGAAGCGTTTACTAAACAACAAAAGGGAACGTTTTGTCGTACATATGTGGCGACAACGACTTCTCTGCCGTCGTGACCGTTATTTGAGTTTCAGCTTCCTCTACAAGCCATACCTTTTTTAAAAAGAAAAATAAATACCATGTTTCACTTTTCTTTTATTTTGGTATTGAAAATGGTTTTCATAATTTTTTTATATCAATGTCTTGTATTGATATCTTTTTATTGAAAGGTGGAAATGTTATGTTTCCTTTAGGCATGTTTTATGTGATACGATTATGTTGAGGTTCTTGGGCATTATTATGAAGACGGGTGGTTTCGTGATAAACTAAGGGCGGGTGAGCCCGATATAGCTCTCCAATGCATTGGGTAACACGAAGGAGTGAAACGTTAAGGTTTCTCTGAAGATATTTAGGGAATATACTGCGATGGGTATTCCAAACGTAACCAAGACGGTTACTCCCTACGTAAGAATGTTATGAATGCCTCAAGTTACCTTTATGACTTATGATTTCTATGATTTATTCATGATTTTATGAGGTATGTTAAAGTGTTTATGTTTTATGGGTAAAGTATGATCTCATCCTTATGTATATATGTACCCATGTTTCCTTTCTATATTTTTATATCCCTTATTGATCTTTTTATGCTCATCCCAAGTTTTTTTGAAATGTTTTTCACAGGTCAAGGGAAAGGTACATGATATGATGATAGTGTCAAGGAAGTGTCAATAAAGAATCCATGTTTTATTTTTAATATGTTTCCGTTGAATGGGAAAATGAGTACTATACTTTTGTAACCACTTTGTTTATATGTGTAATGTAATGCATGTTTTATGATCTAATTCTCTAAAACTCTAAACCCGAAAAGATCCTCAATGTGTAATCTTGTAATAACTCATGATTAAGTAAGGTTTAAGGCTGGGGCCTTATATATAGACTATACTTGATCTGAGAGGCTGTAAGAGGTATATGTGACGGTCTAACCCACAATTGATGATAACCAGATCTCACATCAATCTTTGAAAAGACCTGGGCTCCTCAACATTGATCAAAGAGATCATCAATCCTCGGAAAGGAATATCTGTTCTTGACCATCAACTGGTTCAACTTTTGATAATCCACATAAAGTCTAAGGGTACCATCTGCCTTTTTCACAAACAGGACTAGAAAACCGCAAGGATAAGTTCTTGGTTGGATGAAACCCTTTGCCTGAAACTCCTCCAACTACTTCTTGAGTTCCTATATCATTGGTGTATCCATCCTATAAGGAGAAATGGACACCGATGCCACTCCTGGAAGAAGGTTAATAGAAAATTCCACCTCTCCCTTTGGAGGAAAACATGAAAATTCTTTAAGAAAGACGTCCATGAAATGATCCACCACTGGAGGAAATTTTATCTGGGAAGTCCCCTGGTCATCCCAATATAGATTAGAAAACGGGGTTGTAACTCCTTCCAACCAAAGATGCTCAGGTCCCGCTTTGCTCTCATGAACATCCTATTCACCCTTATGAAGAAACAATCCACCCTTTGGTGATGTGAAACTCACCCTATGGTAATATAAATAAACAATAACCTGGAAGGGAACCAACCAATCCATTCCAAGAATGAAATCATATCATGTCATCTCCAAGACATAGAGGTCCCAAAAGAAGTGACACCCACCAACCTCAAGAGGGAACTCCTTGCACTGGTGTACACTAGCCATTCTAGATCCCAACAGAGTATCTAGAATCAATACATCAGCAGAAGAAAAGATACATACCCCAAGGATCTCCACAACTTCAACAAATTTAAATCTATGGGAAGCCCCTATATCAAAAATTATAGAAGCTAAAATAGTGGAATCTAGGATCGCACCTCGAACTGTAGAGGGTCTGGGATCCTACTCTTTCTAGGTCTGCTCTTCTACAAAAGTCTGACCTCCACCATAGCTTTGTGACCCTACTTGGACACACTGAGCTAATCCACCCTGTTTTCACGGAAAGCCCAGAGACTGGCTACCACAGCCATGACCTCCACCTCGGCCTGAATAGTCGGAAGAACTCTAGTACCCAGAATGGTAAAAAACTGGTGGTGCTGCTCCCAAATGACGAGTCATAGAAGAACCCATATCGCCAGTTGCTGGGGAGAAGATCATATAGAAGTGCTGAAGATGGCCTATATTCCCACAAGAATGACATTTCACTGGGTCTCTTGGGTAATGTGTCCTTGTATGCCCAACCCTTCCACACTAGTAGCATACCAGCTGACTACCTAGAGGTGCGTCCAACCTACTCGGATCTCCATGTGTAGACTCCATGTGGAACTTCCTGATATTAGCTAGAGAATCACTAACTCTGGATACCAAACCACCCTGGCTCACAAATCTAGAATCCCTCAGGTTGCGCTCTGTGATCACCACCTAGTTGACTATAGAAGTCGTGGAAGTCAACCTGAAGATGCTCACCGTAGCCTGAATATTGTGCCTGAGACCATCCTCAAACATCCTATCTAGTAATAACTCATCACCTCTTGGAAAGGGTGTAAAGTGTTGCTGCTCTGTGAAGCGAGAAGAATACTCCATAACTGAAAGAGTACCCTACTCCAAACTCCTAAACTTATTGGCTCGATCGGCCCTCGGAGTCTCCGGGTAGAAAAAGTCATAGAAGGCACGCTATAACTCATCCTAGGACATGGAATGCTAGCATCCTGCCTATGAGATCTCATCCCACCATATGTTGGAACAATCCCAAAGCATATACGTATCGATATTGACCCTTCTCTCCAGAGGAATCTCTAGATCCTCAAAGATCATCATCATGGCTTCTAGACATGACTATGTAGCCTGGGTTCTTCCATCCATTGAGAATGTGGGAGGATTCTATAGCTGGAAAACCGGCAACAACTCTACCATTGATGGGGTAGGATGCAGTCCTCCCTGGAAGGTCTGTATAAACCTCATAAAGCAATATCAGAACTATGCATCAGCACCTGTGTCCAGAATGACTGTTGGTGCCATGACTGACATAACTAAAGGATCTACTGATACTCCCTAATCATCCATTTCCAGTGTCTGATCACTTCCATGTAACCGGTGGACAACCGGCGGACGTCTCGGTGGCATGAATATACAAGTTCAATCACACACCTTAGGTCAAGATTATCAAGGACTTAAACATATAAGTGTAAGATGGGAACAAGAGAAATAAATAATTCATGTTATTCAAAACATGGATACACAATGTGTATATCCACTACATGGATGGTTCCCTTAATCCTCCTCATGGGCATGTACTTTTTTCAACCCAAGATGTGTAACACCCCATACACATGATGTGTTGTCCTAATACACAGCATGTACTTGAATACTCTTCCCCTTCCCAAGTTCTTCTATACTGCTAAGCTACATGGTTCTACTAGAACTAGCCTACACGGTGTGTTAGTGCTAGACACGGTGTGTACTAGACTAACTTCACAACCAGTGTTGTTAGTTACATGCCCGATTACATGGATGAATGTACATGGCATGTTTGTTCCAAACACGACGTGTACTAGATAGATTTCATGGACCCGTGTTGTTCTCTACATGGTTGGATACAAGGGTTATACTACACGACGTGTTCAATCTTGACACAGTTTGTATTACATAATTTTTATCCATCTGTGTTGTTAGTCATATGGGTGGACACATGGTCTACACAACATGGTGTGTGCATCCAGTATACGTTGTGTCTCCCCAAAGATTTCCCAACCCTGTGTCTCTAACCATATATCTAGTGACACGGTTAGTGACTAAACGACATGTACATACAGCACATAGTGTGTACTTAAGAAAAACAGTTCCTTCCCAAATAGAAGGACACATGGAATGTATTTATCATTAAAAGCCGTATTTTCTTGGTTTTTCTGAACAGTAGGCCTCAAAATATACTCTGAAACCCATAAAAAATGAAATGAACATTAAGGTGCCAAATTCTAATTCGAGAGGGCCCATACTCCCTATGAATCAATTATTGGAATCTTATACATGTCATTTTAAAGCATCACAATGTACTGATCCACCAAATTCCAATCCATGAGGCCCATAACATATTAAGAACCAAATTTTAGAATTCATTAAAATGAAACATTACACAATTCAATATTTTATCAAAAGTAGTCATTCTATCAAGGAATCTATCACAATAACATGAATTTCTAGCACAACATCAATCACACCAACAAGTAATCAATAATGCACCCTAAATGGTATGGAAGGAATGCATGGAATATGATTTATAACAAGTTTCTATATGATGCATGAGATGGAATACCATCATATCATCAGATTTCAACAGAAATATAACCTTAATAATATCAATGATAACAGCACAAAACATGTTTATCACCCATTGTTGAAATCAAATCAACTGTAAAATTGAAAAACCAGAAAAATTGCAATAACACGGTTGATTTTCTTTTCCCAGAAGATGGGTTAGCTACTCCCAAGAATATCTTACTACCATGTTCATATTCCATTATTTCCCTGGCTATAGGATCCAAATAGTATGCCATGAATAAAATAATCCCTCTGATACAACTTTGTAATATTCGAGTTTCGGAAGCCGTCCAGAGGTGCCCCGTACCCGGTTGGTCACATGCCCTCAAGTGCATTTTCCTGAATGCCAGAGGCTGTCGACTAACAATGAGGGCCATGGTTGTGATAGTGGGAAAACAATCCCTTCATTGGAATAATAACTCAGTGGAAATTACATATATACAATAGTGTAAGTAGTAAAATCATGAAATATGTAAAAAGTGGAAGACTGAAGAAATAAACAATTAGATAACATATATATAATGATGCATGGTACGTATGTCTAGGAATGTAGCCAAAGAAGTTACAATGCTGGAGTACATTAGTAAACCAAATTACAAAAGAAACCAGATAAAATATAGTAGCATCACAATCCAAAAACTTGGCCCATTCTCTCCATCTCCATAGCAATCATGTTCTGAAAGTATAAAGGGCGCTTTCCCTTATCTCTACCTGCAACAATATAATTTATTTGGGCCCAAAAGAATGACCCAAACAGAGTATGAGATGAATCCCAATAGGCAACAACCCAATGATTTGTGCCTAACAGTGAGCATAAATATATGGCGGGTAAAATGAAAAACAAGTAATAAACATGGAAGTACTCAAAAGTAAATAGTCCTAGCAATTCAATTACAATTAATTTAAATTTAAAAATTTATCCAACCAATTAAAAATACTAGAAACCCTCTGGAAAAGAACTCACAACATATCCCCTCTTGTTTAGACAACAATCTTAAGCAAACCTCTGGGATGATCTCATAACCTAATCCATATGGTTAAATTTACAACAAGGATATAATGAAGATTCTATAAGGAAGTACTAACTGTCAAATCCCCCTATATTCAAGTATAATCAAAGACTCTCTAACGAAGCACTCACCATCAATTCCCCCTATAGTCTTTTAACGGTAAACTATAGACACTCAGAGAAAGCACTAAACGTCAATTCCTCATGTGGTCTCATAATGTAACAATAGACACTCTAAGGGGGAACTCAACGTCAATCCCCCAATGGTCTCACAATGTGATAATTATAACGGACACTCTTGGAAAGCCCTCAACGTTAATTTCCTCTATGGTCACACTACACAAGGTTCCCATAGCCTCGTGTAATGCTATCATGCACAAACAATAATCAACAGCCAATGTAAACCTCATGAACTACTTGGATAAACAAAATACAAAATATCATATCATATTAGATAATAATCACTCCACCCTAACAATACTAGGAAGGGAAAGAAAAATAGGAGCCTTATAGGAAAGGATATACCAAATGGTCGAAAACAAGAAAACATGGGGAAAACATCCATAGATTAGAAAAGATAACCCCATTCTCAAACAATTAACCTCTATCAAATAAAACAAGGCATAGGAGGAAAATAAAAGGGATAAAACCATAAACACACAATACCTTGAATGATGGTATTGAGAACTTTTACATATATAACTCCAAGACTAACTACAAAAAGGCACAAACCACCTACCTCGGTGTCAAGAGGTCGATATACATGACCCTAGGGCCTTGAATATCCCTAGAACATCATAGATCTAAAAAACACTTAAGAAGTTCAACTGAGGATATCTTGTGGAAGAGGAGAAATTTGGAGATGATGTTCAAGAAGAAGGGTTAACATACCGTTGTGATTCCAACGCAATCGATGACGGCCGATTCAGAGAATGGACAACGATTCAGGGGCTCAGAAATGATATGTGGTCGTACGGATGCTCCTGGACGAGATAGGTCGAGAAGAAGTGTGTTCTTTCCATTAAACACAACCCCGTCCCGTTTAATGAAAAAAAAGTACACAATGTGTATTTTATAAGTACACGACGTGTACTTGCCTTTTTCGGCCTCCACTTTAGGCGGTCTCTAGGTCACTACACATAGCCATGTACTCGGCCGTTACCCTTCCAATACATGGTCACTCGCGGCAACCGACTACACAGTATATACTTATAAGTACAGGGCATGTACTTCAGAAATTTCCAGAAACTCTTCTTTTTCTCAAGAAAAAAACAGAAAGAAAAAGCATACCGGAAAATAAGATCCAAGTTATTACAAGTTTTTTTGGGTATTAAATCAATCAGCATCTAGTGAATGATAAAGAGGCTGAACTTCACACCTATTTTGACAATCATGAGTGATATTCTTTGGTTAATCATGTACCCTTTATAAACTAAAAAAGGATCTATTTCATAGTTATTTTAAGGTATTATGTGAATAAGTATGAGAAAAGTAAACTTAAATTAACATAGGATGAATAAATAATGATATAGGTGGAACTAAGAGTTATATATATTGAACTAAAAGGCCAAGATTTTAATGTGATAGTATCATAAAGTAGTAAGTCTTGTTGATAAAATTTCTTAAGGGTATTTATGATTATAACATTATAATAATAAATTTATTTCACTCATATCTATCCATTTATTTTAGTAATGTATAGATCCAGAAGGAACCATGGGTGTGGGGGAAATGTGATGATTACTTCAACAAACAACCAATCTAAATTGGATCTAGAGGGAGAAATCATGTTATTATTCTAAACTATCTATCAAGAAATATGTAAAACAATATGAACATATTCGATGTCCCAAACACCCTAAAGAAGGGAAAAATAAAATTGTATGAAATTTCATGTGAAAAATATAATGAAGGAGAGATGATTTAATTCCCTATATTACAAGAATTTGGAAAGAAACATGGTGGAAACTTCCTGAAAGGGAAAAGTATATTCTATAATTATAGAGATGTAGTTCATCAAATTCAAAATTTTAATTAAAATAGATATTATACAAAAATCCATTTCATAAATTTCGTGGATATTGAATATTATTTAAATCAATTCCCCAATCACGGGGCTAATGAGGAAAATAGGACTTACTAACTTCTTAGAACATTGGAATGATTAAAATATTTTGTAACTACTTATATTAAAGGAAAATGTGATTTTTTAAACTCGATTTATGTATCTATTATTTCATGTAAGTTCGAACATATTTAATATTTATTTATAAGTAAAAATATTTTGTGTTATAATTATTATATTCATAGTATAAAAATATTCATCTCAGTTTGGGTAGGTTACTTGTTTTGAATTTATATCATCTTAACTTACAAGAATTTTTTTTAAGTGATTGTATATTTTAGAAAATAGTTCATATAAAATTGTGTATATATAAATATAACCTCATATCCTAAATTAAATCATGATAAAATACAAGGTTATGTTTAATTAAGAACATCCTAGGGAAATTACTCCATCACATGCGTTTTAAAATTATGTGGATGTGAATGGTAGAATGTAACAGCCGAAACATTCTACATGTATATTAATTAAAGAAATATAATGTTTAAAGATTCTAAAATATGAAGCAACAAAATAAAAAATATATGATATCATAAATTAATATTTGACCATTATAACGAACCTGTAAAATAAGCAAGTATAGAAGCATGTAACTATATTACAAAATCTATTAAGGAATGAAATGGAATAGGGATGTGGAATTCAAAATTATTAAGTTAAGTTATCAGTGGTTAGGAATGAGGTATATTCTCTATGTCTTTATCTAGACCAATCCCATCATGAAAATGAACAATTATGGTATGAGAGAACGTGTATTTAATAAAAATTTAAGCTTATAAAAATTTACATGAGTTCTATTCTAGAATAATCACAACCCTTGACTACTAGTATAGAATACATTATGATTATAATGTATTTATATATTTTTAGGGGTTTTGTAAATTGAAATTACTATTATATAAATTTTTAATTATTAATATAATGAGTTATTTACCATGTTAATGTTGTATATTTTTTATTTGTAGTTTAAAAAGTGATTATTTTTCTATAAACAGTTTTATTTATAAGAAATATTTTAAAACTGAATTTATAAATTTCATAATATAAATTAGATATAATTTACAAATTATAATTTGGATTTGTAATCTTAAAATTGTCTTAGTATTAATTTTTTTTATTTTTCTAGAATGTTTGATTTTTCACTAAATAGTTCAATACAAAGTTTTATAAATGGTGAATTTTTATGGAATATTGATAACATAACAATATATTAAATATTTATAAAACCATTTTCATTACCATTTATTTATGTAATATGTAAAACTATAAATTTTTAAATACTATTATGTATCTATAAAACCCATGTTTGACATTTGGGAATGTAAGTGATGGTTTATTCTGATAAAACCGTTTTTGATCTATTCACACAATTGAGTATTTACATAGTATAATTATGTTTTTTATTCATTATAAAGTCATATAACTCATATTTTATTTTATAATAAACAAATTAAGTCCATATCAATCAAAATATTGTTATTTTTTTAATCATCTTATTTATGCTTAAAAATACACTTTCTCCAAAAATAGGTTTTTCTGTGTTTGTACACTAATTTTAAAATTAAATTTCCTCACCCTTATATATTTTTATTTGAAAAAATTATATTGTTTTTTTAAATAATTATTTTAAAATTAATTTTTAGTGTTAATTTCAATATTGTATATTAAAATTAGTTTCTGAGTGTAAAAATAGAGATACCACGATATCAGTACCTATGTCTAAAAAGGGTTTTTCATAGTGTAAGAAATATAAAACTTTTTAAACACATATGTGATAATGGATGGTTGAGTAAGTCTCAACATTATCCATTTATAAAAATATATTATATATTTTTTGGATCCTTTTTATCTTAATGATGTAATGGAATTATATTAATGTAAAGGGTATTTACAAAAAAACATTATCACCACTTTTAAAAGTGGACTTCCACAACCCCTTAAACACACTCAAAAATTAATATTTACTTTTGAAACACTTAAATTATCCCTTATCCTACAATCCTATTACACTTATATAATATTATAGTCACATATAATTAGGCTAAACACTCCATTTACATAAAATCCTCCATGAAAAAATAAAATTTTCCAATGAGGTTAAAGAATGTCTGAGGATATCAAGACATAAGTTATGGGATTGATATCTTAATTTTTTCATTGATATATGATTTATACTAAAAATTTCATTCTTTTTCTTTGTATGTATTTGACATGGATTTATTTTTTTTATTTTTTTTCTTGAAATATAATGTATTTAAAAAATAATCATTCTCATGCACTACCTTTGTGGGTTTTATATTTGAATAATAACGACAATTTTAGGCTTATTATCATCTCCAATCTCTCTGTTAAGTAAAAAATGAATCCTTTTGAACTTATTTACTCTAGGAATGATTTCTTTAGGGCCTAAGATTTTATTTCATGATTTTTTGTCTTCCTATTGAGGGATAATTTCTTTTTAAAATAATGATGATATCTTCTTGAATTTCTTTATGACAATGAATATATTTGTTGAGAAGAATTCTCAACCTATTTAATTATGGTGTCCCCTAATAATCCGTAACTTCTCTTCCCGCCAATTTTATCCTATTTAATTTCAATCATAAGTATATTTTATATGAATTTAAATTAATATTTAAGTTATAATTTTTTCAATATAATGTTTTATTATCCTTTTTATGATGTGTTATTAAAAAATCATTTTAAAACATAAAAAGGGAATTCAAAAAACCACTCTCATTGCTTTTGGGTTACATATTTCGTTTTTTTGTAATTTATCTCTATCTTATTATAAAATATGTATTCTCTATGATTTATATATTTTTCATATATATATTCCTATACTACTATAACTTTATTTTTTGGGGTTAATACATGTTTTAATTTCCCTTGTAATTTCCCAAATTTTTAGTAAACCTGACTTAAGTTAACATTCTGATTTCATATTTCATAAATATTTCCAACACTATAAAATATATTTCACCATTATTATATTTTAAGTACCCTTATTATATTATGTAAAACCATCCTAGTTCAATTATTTTCTAAAGGAAAATATATTTTTTCCACTCATTAAAATTACATATTCTCATTTTAACAAGAATCACCAATGTAGATTATTTTTATTCTTACTTTTCCATGATCCTGGTGATAAATTTTCCTAAAATATAAATCAATGTTAAAGAACTATATTTATTTATTAAAATATTAACATCCTATATTATCTAATTCCTTCTTCTATTTTCAGTACTTATGATATAAGCTTTTGTTATGGTTTGAGATATGATTATGAAACCCACTTCTTTCTCAAGGATTTCATCATTCTTATGATTTATATATGGTTTATTTTTTATTTGTGGAATATATATTCATGTACATTTTATTATTTTAATTATGTTATGGGTGGGTTTTTAGTTAAATATCCCTATAATTCATGGGTGATGTTTTTATATGAGGAAATAACATGTATGGTGCATATAAAATTATGTGATACATACTATATTATGTGATGGATGGGTTCAGAATTATATATCCCTCCCAAACCTTTCATAATGTTTTAATTTAATTAGATACCATTTACGGTTCATGGTTGCTTATCCTAAGAACACTGTTTAATGTGATTTTTGGGCCTAAAATTATATACCCCTATAATGGATAAGGTTATGTATGCATCTCATGAGATTCTATGTATAGTTACCAGGTGATTAACCTAAGAATACTATGTTACATAGAGGGTTGTCCTATAGTTATATATTCCGCTATTTCATTGGATAATATTTTCAACTCATGAGGTACACTTTATGATCAATGGTCAGTTATCCTAAGCACTCTATTGTGTGATAGGTGGGACAAAACATTTATAGCCATCTAATACATTTATTAAAGAATTATATCTCATGAGATGTTATATAGAGTATTAAAGGTAACCTAATAAACATTATGAATTGTTAAACTATGTTATAATGGTTTTGGGTTTGAAAAATGACTTATTCTACTTATGTTATGCATGTGGTCATAATCATTTGATTCGAAGACTTTTTTTGTTTCATTTTATAGAAACTTCATGCTATAATTATTAGATAATTATTAATGTTTTATTGGGTATGAAATATATATATTATTTTCATGTACCTTTCATAAATTTTAAGACACATATGTTCATCCTATAATCACTTTTGATATTTTATTTTTATCACTTATTTTAACCATTATTAAGCATTTCAGCTCACCACCTATTAAGTTTTAATTTAGTATGCAATTAATGAAACTAATCTATATATAATATCTATAATATTATATTTCATAAAAATTTATGGAAGATGTTAAATATTGAATATGATTTTTCTTGTTCTTATTATAGTGAAAAAATCCCATGGGATAAGAAAGACATATGATTTTTTATTCAAAGGTTCTTGTTTTTAATAATTCTACCAAACACATAAGACTTCATGATCCTTAGATTGTATTCATTAATTAAATATATCTATATATAATAATTTAATATAATGTTTTAAATTATTGGGTCCTATAATTCCTTTTTAATCAAATATTTCATATTTTTTATATGAAAATGAAAATAATTGTACGTGCTTCTTCCAAGAGCCACCAAAATCAAGCACACGAGTTTGTAGCATATCTCCTAGAACCTACTGACTCATGTAGTATAAACATTTTTTTGAGGATGATACATCATGCTCAAATTATATTAAGAACCAATTGGTTCCTGAAGATCCTTCCAAAACATTGTAGTAATGTGTGGGATTTAATCATAAATTATGGCCAAGGGAACCCCTAAAGGTTTTTAACCAATCGAACAAAAAGGTGTCCAACCTCCTACAATTTAGTCAAAAACATAATATAAAGAAACTGGGAAGATTTTTTCAACCAATCAATCACCATTGAATAAAAAGTATTCCCACTCTTATTTTGAGGTTATATAATCCTAATGTCTATGGAAATATCATCTCATTTTAATATTGGAATGGGAATAGGTTTAAATAATCATTTGGATATCTGAATCTCTTCTTTAATTATTTGAAAAGTGAGGCTTCGTGAAATTAAATTCATAACTACCCACATAATCCCAATAAACCGGTGTTTTTTATTAATATCATAGTACATCTTGATAGCACTAGGGACAGTAGCCCAACTATAGAAGTAAACACCCCCTATCAGTTCTTTCTAAAAAATGTAAAGATATATCCAAACTCTATCTAAATAAAATAGAACCATCAAGAGACTATGGAAAATAACTTGAGGTATCTCCTCTATTAAAGGCTCCAAAAATAGAGAAAAATTTGGTATCTGATTTCTAATAGAGTCCAATTCAATCATTAAAGGAAGATATATCCTAAACACTATCCAAAAACACTTATACATCCAACAATTCAACACTCAAAATAATAATAGAAAAAAAACTCTTCAAATTCATTAATTCCCATAGTCCTTCACAACGTGAGAGAAAACATTCATGCTCAACCCATCTTAAACTGTTTTACTTTTACCAAGGGTGTGTAATATATCTAATTAAAAGTTCTACAGAAACTCCAACCACTGTCTCTATTGATGTTTTAGATACCTCTATGTGAAAATATAACTCATAATTTTAGGATAAAAATATACCATAAACCAATCCTTTAAAAATTAGTTGTTCTATATAATTAAATCACGAATCACATATGTTTACTCAACGTCATTCGTGGCGTAATTACTATTATAAGAGTATAAAATATCTTCGGATATTGGGTGCACAGTCTTCTTTTAAAGTGAAATATCTTTAATGTTTCCCACAAAGATCATCCCCTTTATTAATATTCATATACATACCCCACATAAAAAATGTCTTTATAACCTATGGATAGGAAACATAAGAAAGGGTGAGATCAGATTATTAGTATTGGTAAATAAGTAAAATACATAAGCATATAAGTACATGAGTGTATAAGAACATGAACATAAAATTTGAAAACCACATCCTATATATCAAATATCATCATCTTCATACATGGAATAAATATTGGTAGTTCATAAGACATAGATCATAATATAATGAAGAAACATGATCCATGAAGGAATAACATTAGCATAAGATATATTTTTTTGTAGAATACACTTAATCATAGGAAATATTATTACAAGGCTCCCCACAATGACATTCATAACAAGTTAGTCTTGGGAGAACCCCCCCATATACCTGAATTGTGCTTGGGATGACCTTCTGTGCAACCTCTTTTGGGATTGGGATAACCACATGTATACCCTCCTTTTGGGATGGGATAACCACCTGTGTACCCTCTTTTTCAGGTTTGGGCTCACCACTTGTGTACCCTATGAGATCATAAAATATTTATCATTATCCAATGCATTATATGGAGGTATAGGTCCTACACATCTCATAATTAAAAACTTATTAATGAGTTTCACATAATCATAAACATTGATCATACCATAAACCATGAAATGATATGGGTTTAATAAACATTTCATAATATAATAACTGATGGAAAATAAATAGGTTTTATAATTATTTCATTAATTCATCATAGAATAACCCATAGAAAAATAGGTGGGTATCATAATAATTTTATCATGTTATAACCTATGGAAAAAAGAGGGTTCCAAAAATATTTTATCATCATAAACCATTAAGAGAAAGAATAATAATGATATCCTTTATTGATATCCCTATAAAAGAATACGTTTCAATAAATTATATCATCTTATATGGAAAATATTTCGAAATATCATTCAAAACATTTCAGGGAGAAAAAATCTTTTCTTATTTGAAAATTATTTTTTAAATATAAATTATTTTGAAAATACATATGTTTTAAATTAAACTGTAGAAATATAAATTTATATTAAAAAATAATTTATAAAACTTAAAGAGGAAAATATCCTTTCGGTTTGTAAACATTTTGAAATCCTTATTAGAAAATATTTTTTGGATGAAAAGGGGGTTTCCACCAAGAAGACAATTTTTCTTAAAAATATTGTTTTTAACTCTTGAGTAAATAAAGAGTAGAAAATTAAAGTAAAACATGTATTTTCATGTAATAATAAAAGGATAATAAAATTAGTGATATTATAAAGAGATATATCATAATATTTCATTACTACAAGCATATTCATAAATAATTTTGATAAACGATGAGATTGTGACATAAAATATTGAATCATAATCCCTATGAAGGATTAACATAATATGGACCTCAAAATTTCATGAGAATAAATAAATTTAGGATATTACATTTCAATGTGGATTTATATAATCCTTGTGAAAAATATTGGTTCATAACATAATGTACATATCAAAGAATGAAAATTGATACAAAGATCCCTTACCGCTTTAGTAATGTTTTGAATAATACTCCCTAAAAAGAATAAAATCAAATGAAACCTCAAATAATATTAAAATGAGGTTATTAATGACCTAAAATTTCAATGGGTAAGTACATACACCACTTAAAAGAAACTTTTGGTGAATCTGTATATATATCTCTCATTAATAAAAGTGAGACTAGAAGTCCCTTAACACATTGATAACCTTAAGACCAAAAATCCCATGAAATATAGATCATAAAATTCATTGGTAGATACCAAAAATTTATGGATATTCATCATGAAATTCATTGTTTTTATGTATATACATCACATAAAATAAACAAGTGGTTAATATGACATTTGTCTCACAAAAAATAAAACTGAGATGGAAATCCATAACCATAAGTCTTGACTTCCTTTGTACTCAATATAACCTCATATATAATAAGTATAATTTTATTATAAAAACATATTAAATAAAAATAAATATTTATATCATAACATATATGATTTACTTATGTACTTTTATTACCTATTTATTAACAATTCCATTTTAGTGTCTCGTTTCGAGTCTTATCTTCTTTTTTTAATATATAATTTGATTTGAAATTTTTGGCCCTCTTACTTTGATCATGGATCCATCATATACATAATTCTAAACATGTTATAAATATCATATAAATTCATTATATATATATATATATTTATAGTAATATTTAATATATATATAAATATGTGTGTGTGTGAAATACATTGTTCATGAAGCCAGTAGGTAGTATCACGCATGAATGTTGTTTCAATTTTTTCAATGTGTTGTAATAAATAATGGTAAATGGTATATTATCATTAAATAATCATTCTTATTTCATCAATATCCCATATTTTCATTCGAACCATTATTGTTATCTTTCATGTGAAGCATGAACTAATCACGTCGCTTCACAAGGTGGTAGTACATTGTACACATTGGAAATGTTATCGTATTCCCACGAAATTGAAATAAAGAGCGTATGTGTGATAAAATAATTTTATAATCATAATAATAAAATAAATATCATATATAAACAATAAATGTGTCATTAATATAAACATTTATAGGAGTAAATGGAAAAAATTATGACATCGGATTGGGCTTGGGATAACCACCCTTATACATGCTTTGGGCTTGGGATGACCTCCCTTGTACCCTATTATAGGAATGAGATAACCAATATTGTACCCTAATTTTTTTTGTTTTGTCTATCAACCCATGTACCCTCCTTTTCGGGATTGGTATAACCTCCCATGTACCCACTAAACTCATATAAAATTTTTCATTACCCAATGCATTGAAGGGATGTATGGGTCTCACCCATCTCATAATGAAAACAATATTTATGTTTTCCACAAGACATTAGTCATTCATCATATAATAACCCCTAAAATGAATTGGTTTTCTAAACATTTCATCATATCATAACCTATGGAATAGAAATAGGTTTCTGAATCATTTCGTTATTTTATCATATAATATCTCATGGAAAATGAAGAAGGTTTCATAAGAAATTTATCACGGTAAAACTAATGGAATATAAATGGTTTTCATAAACATATTATAATGATAAACCATTAATAAAAAGAATAATAATAATACCCTTTTTTCATATCCCAAAAAATAACTTATATTTAATGATATCAACTTAGATGGAAAATAATTTCAAAATATCATTTAAAATATTTCCTGAGGATAATATCCTCTCCACTTTGGAAGACAAATTTTCAAACATAATAAATTTTGAAAATAAAATTATTTAAAAATACTTTTAAAAATTATTAATTAACCTTAAATAATCATTTAAAACATTTCTTGATGAAAATATCATTTTTTGTTTTGAAAAATATTTTCAAAACATTTTTCTGAAAACATAGATTTTGACAGAAAGGGGTTTTTGACAAAAAATAATATTTTTCCTAAAAATATTATTTCTAAATCACGTGTATATAAAGAAAGGAAAATGAATGGAAGAATTTTATTGTCATGATATAAAAATATTATAATAAAAATATTGATATACTATATATATAAATCACATGATTTCAACTTTGTAAGCATAACCATATATAATCCTGATAAACGATGAGATTATAACATAGAATCCTTAGAAGTTTGATAACATTGAATTGTAATACTGATGATATAATAATATAAATTGTAAAATAAAATATCATGAGGATAAAAATTTTCATGATATTACAAATATATGGGGTAGTATATACACCTCATATAAGAGTATAGGTGCATAAGAGAACATATGTCTCAAAGAATGAAAATTGAGACAAAACTCTGCTACCGCTTTAGTTTTCCTTTAAATAATACTCAAAAAAAGTATAAAATAGAGTGAAACAATAATTATAATAAAAGTATTGTGATTCATGATATAACATATCACAGGGGTAGTCTATACACCACAAAAAATATACAAGTGGTGAATTTTTATATATCTCCCAAAAATAAAAGAGAGGAAAAAAATCCCTTACCGCATTAATAACATTGAGATTATAAACCTCATGAAATTCATATCCTAAAATGGATATTTAAATAAAAAAAATTCCAGTATAATAATAATGAAATTCATTCAATGAATGTATATACACCACATAAAATAATCTTGTGTTGAATATGAAATTTTTCTCACAGAAAATAAAAGTGATATTGAAATCCATTACTATTAGTCTCAACTTCATCAGTACTCAATCAAACCACATTTATAAAATATATATATATTTATTATAAATTATTTAAATAAAAACACTTATATATATATATCATACCATATAATATTTACTTATCTTCTATTATTACATTTTTTCTTTACAATTAAATGTTAAAGACTTATTTCAAGCAATGACTACTTTGTTTTTCATATATATTTTGATTTTTTTTTTTTGGTCACATTAAAATGATCATGGATCAATAATATAATTTTTTTTATTAATGAAATAAATATTATATATTTTAATTAAATATGTATTTATAGTAAATTTTAAAATATAGATATAGAAAATGAAACACAGTGTTCATGGAGATGGTAGGTCATACGTACGCAAGAATGTTGTTTCCATTTTATTGATTTATTGTATTAAATAAGGGTTAATGATATAATATAATAAAAGAATAATTTTTTTGTCAACTATATCACATATTATCAATAAAATTGTCCTTATTACCTTCCATGTAAAGTGTGAATGAATCACATCGCTTCACAAGGCAGTATTCCATCGTACAATTGAGTGGCGTTATCATATTACAATAAAATGGAATGAATGAATTAATATGTGATATAATAATTAAATAGTAATAATAAAATCATTAATATAATAACCAAAAAAGAAATACATCATTACATCCACCCTTTAGAGCAGAAAATCGAAAAATAAATGGCATCAGTTCGTGAGGCAGTAGACTATTGTACACATGAATGATGATTTCTTAACTCATTTGATGGAAGTGGAGATGGTTTGAGGTCATTAAATTAACATAACAATATATTATTATATTAAATATAATTACTTTTTTAATATCAGCATGTTATAATAATAATGTAATGAAGTAGATGATGAAATAAAAAAATGTTCATTAATGAATGTTACCTCTTCTTCGGGTCTCCTCCTTAGGTTTGAAACAAAATCCTTCCTTGGATGGATTTTTTTCCAATATATTACTTCTAGAATTATATGAGTATATTTTTTAAGTAATTTGGTATGGTTTTGGATATACAAAAAATATTTTTAAGGTGTTAATAAGTGAGGTGAGGAGGTGGCCATTTCTAAGTTAGGTGAGTGCCACTCTTCTCAATATTTTAAAAGATTCAATCGTACCCACATCATTTTCACAAGAAAGACTAGACATGATATATTATTGATAATAAAAGTGATAAGGTGTATCTATGGTTAGAAAAAAGGTGTTGTAGAAATTTGTATGCCATTTTTATACTTATCCTCACAGTTTAACCCCCACAGTAAATATGTTTTATCATTTTTACACTTTATTTTGTTATAAAAATAAGTTTAAATTATTAGATAATATAAATTATGATTAATTAAAATATGGAATTAATTTTTTCAAATTAAATTCACATTATTATAAAAAATTAATTTAAAATAAATCTCTCAGATGCGATGAGAATTTGAGGTAATAAAGAGAAAATGTTCAAAAGTTTTAAATGATTTTATATAAAAAATTAATATAAAATTTATTAAAATGAAATAAATAAGATTAATGTATTTATAATTTAAATAATTTTACTTTTAAAAAATTAAAATATAGTCTATAATTATAAAAAAGTTAATCGAATAGGCAGTTTTCAATTAAAATTAATGATTTTTCACTTTTAATTAAAAAATAATCTTTTAAAAAAATTCCTAAAAATTAACCCTTATATAATTTTGAAATTATGAATTAAAAATTTTATGTCACTTTTCAAATAAATTTTATAAAACTATTTGAAATTAATTTTGTAAAAATCCCATAGATGCGGCGAAAAAGTGGGTTTTCATGAAGTGTATTTTCCAAACACTAAATGATTTTATATTATCTCTATGTCAAATAATAATCATTATATAAATCTCAATTAAACTTTATTGATTTATAATATGTGAATATAATTCAAAACATTCCTGCATAGTTATTATTTAAATTAATTAAAATGGGGAATCAAAATTCACTTTAAAATAGTTTTCAATATAACCATTTTTACCCTAAAATAAAAATATAATAAAATCTCATATAATGTTAACTAAAAAGTACATAAGTGGATTAAATATAACTAAATATTTATTATTTAATGTTAAAAAATAAATTGGTATCTAATTTATTTAATTTTTTGAAAATAAATTCTAGTTTTACAAAAATTTTGATTTTTCAATATGCACTCAAAAATTAATATTTCCAAAAAAAATACCAAAATTTCAAAAAAATGTTATTTCAATATGAATATTACAAAAATTAACTTCCTTTTATTAGTGAAATTTTATAAAATAACTATAAATTAATTATAAAAGTTCCCCATGTTATGTAATGTAAATAATTTTAAAGGAAAAAATATTTTTTTATGAATATAATTACATTACCAAATATTGATTGATTTTTTACTATGAATTTATAAATATATTTATATTGAGTAAAAAATTTATATTTATAATTAATAAAGAAGGTAATACTATTCATACACACATATTTTATAGCTAGATTATAACATACATATTTAAAATAATATTATTTTATGGTTCGTTGAAGCTAAGTGTGACTTGACATGGACACTTTTGAAGAAATTAATTTTTTTCATTTAACGCAAGCTAAAAATCATTGTTCCATATAGCATGAGATATAGAAAGTGTAACATGTAATGAAAAATATCATAAATATAAAATTCATTAGAAAAAATAAATATTTCACAAGATTTGTGGGTGTATCTTCACAATTTCCTGGCTATATAGGAATCAAAACAAGAGTGTATTTTAGCCTAACCTTAAAATCCTCAATCGACCTTTATAATTTCTCATCCCAGTCAATATCTAATTCCTTATACTTAACAATCATCAAGTAGGATGATTAACTTTAGAAAATTTTACACAAACCGCATGTATTACCCTACTAGAACAAAAATTCCTTAAATATCCAAAACCATCTTAGCCCTTTCCTTTGATAACATTTATTATATATTCTTAGGATCTGCGGAGATAACTATCTTATACCCCACATTCCATAAAATAATATCTTCTTATATCCTAAAATGAAACTTATATATCTTAAAATATATTTAGTTCTCCATTATGATTCTGAAAAAAACATCTAGGTGGTCCTCATGATCTTCTCTCATCTTGCAATAAAACAAGATGGCGTCCATAAATATAACCAACATGGTATTTAGATAACAATGTAATATCATGTTCATATGATCCATGAAAAAAACATGGAAATTAATTAGTCCAAATGGAATAACTGGGTACTTGGTATTCCCTTTCTTTATCATGAAATCATTCTTTGGAATATTATCTTCCTTTACCCTCAACTGATATATCCTGGACAGAGGTCATTTTTTAAGAACCACGTAGGTCTTATTAACTATTCATAGATGTATTAAATTTACATAATTGACTACTTATTTTTAAAAGTTAAATTTTTGATCATCTGTTAATCAATGTTGATTCAGAGGCTACCATCCCCCTTATCTACAAATATAATCAATGATATCATTGAGAAACACTTGTTTTAATAATATTATTATCCTCGCTATTATAATACTATGATTATAATTCCTTTAACATGGTTCAAGCCATCAAGTAAGATTCTATGGAAATGGAGCTCATCTCGAGTAGTAATTTTATGGTCAACTCCATACACTACTACGGTATAAAAAATGAAAAATAATCTAAAAAAATCAGCTTCCCTATCTACTTCAATTAGGTGTTGACCACCTAATAAATTATCCACTATATTAAATTTAAAAATAGAAAACATAAAAGAGATCATTTCAATATCTAGTGATATAGATAAGGTCCTCCCTAATCTTGTATCCTGATAACTTTTCAACACATAATTGTTCCCATCATGAAAAAATAATTGGACTCTATGACGATAGAAATAAAAATTATCTTAAAATATGGTCATCTAATTCATGTCGACAATAACATCAAGGATACCCCAGTACAAGACTATAAAATCCCATAAAAACTCAATGATTTATATCATTTATGATGATCAATGAATGTAAAGACCTACCCTTTCTTCTTTCTCATGGAAGTTGATAGATCCATGAAAAATGAAATCAACTCTGATTGAAACCATATAACATCAATCAACATGAAAAAACTAAATGGATGGGATAAAATAGTATAAAAAATTGGGTCATATAATAATAAATAAATATTTTACCTAGAACAGACACTGTAGTAGCCTCAATGTACATCAACAAATACTCAAATTTTTAAAGATTCTATGATTTGGGTCTTCTCAAAGAATTCTTAATAAACTCTGAGTCTCCCCTCATCTGAGAGTGGGAACCTATTCCCTTTAAAGAATCATACTTTTCTTGATAGCCACTTGTAAAATAATATCCAACTCTTATACTCCTTGGAAGGTTTCCATAGCAACACTAATGGTTCCCCAAACTCCAACATTGAGGGCACATCCAAATTCTTCTAGCTGTTCTGGTAGATATTCCCTTGCTTCCCACATTGAATGAATACTACTATCTTATTCCATATGTTTTATACTATTGTTGAATTTAGAAAAAAAAAATTCATCCCCTCCATAACATTGACTAACTTCATAATGATTACTCTTATGGACTAAGGAAGAATTATTACTATACCCAATATAAATAGAATCACCAATCAGACCTATCAATCCATCCAAGGTTGTCTTTCCCATTGCCAATTTATCAACCACCTCATCATAAGTTTGTAAACAAAGAATAATGGTTCCTTCTATAATCATTTTTTACACCCATTTCTAATTGATGATCTTTAATATAGTAATTTGGTAGAAATTTATGAAAAATGTTGGGAAAACTTGTGAAGTGGGTAGAATACTATATCACCATTCAGTTTCCCTTCTCTTTGATTAAAAAATCCCTATCCTTCACCATCTTGACTTCTTAGAATATTACTAAATATTAAATATCATCTTGAACATACCCCATGAAATATTCACATGTATTTTATGTCATATAATAGTGACCCACCACTTTTGGTTCTCTCATTTAGAATGTTCATCTAAAAAGTGACCCTAGAGTATTAAGGATTCCAAAGGAATCCAAATATGTGCTTGACATTCTCTATCCATTTTTTAGTCTCTTGTGGTCTCTAGTCACCCTAAAATAATGGTGTATTATTTCTAGTAAACACTTAAGGATAATCCAATATATAAGATTGATGTTATATACATTAATATCTCAAATACTTAATGTTATAGATTACAAACTTAACAATGGTAGGATCAACCGAAGGGTTAAACTATAGGGTATTCACATAACTCACTTCTTACCTAATATGACATCCATTTGGGTGGAAAGATTTATAAAACATGAAATAAGAAACATCATCAATATATTTATTAATCAAAATGTAATGGTAAAATATTAAATTACTTCTCCCCATATGAAACCAAAATCAATAATAAATCATATCAAAATACCCAAGAAAAATTCTTAAACCAGGAAAAAATTTATAACCACTCATTGTAACTTATGATTTACACGTACATAAGCTATCCAAGAAATCCCCAAACACTCTACTCAAGCCTCTACTATTCTACCTATACACAAACATATTACACAAATAATAACATAGTTTTTAACTCAATTTTTCAACAAATTCGTCTGGTTCAACCTAATGTATCACCCAACCCATCCCTCTACAAGGCCTGAGGAATGTTCCTGGCCACCTTAGGCTTGAAATTAGTGACAATGTATCAGATTTAATCAAATTTTAATGATTTAACTCTTAAAATATTAGGTCCCACCATAGGAATTCTAACTATAAATCTAAAATGACCCATCCTAATCTCAAAACATCACTTAGATAGTAAATCTCCTCCAAATGTTAAAAACTTCCAAACATTGTATTAATAACATAATAATAACAAATGAAACAAATTGTCACATTATGACATGAAGTAAAGTGACCATAATAGCATAAATACATAACCTGGCCAAAAAATATTTTATTAAAACATAGATAATTCCACCACCATCCCAAAATAAACATCTCAAAGTTATCTCCAATATATTTTACAAGAAACTCCCCATGTTAACCATTTTCACCACCAAATACCATGATGTAAAGAAACCGAGAACCATGGAATTCTACCCAATGAATTGGTCACATTTAACTCACATATATCATAGAAAAAAAAATCTAGATATTCCTCATGGGTATATGCTGAGTGTGATGAAATACAAGGTAGGATGTCACCATTAATAAATAAAAACAAAATTCCACATTGAAAACTATTATTTCTATGTGAAAATATTTCAATTGAAAAAACCCACTTTCTCTCGTAAGAATAATTTTTTTGAAAATATTTCATAAATTATTTGGTCATTATTAAAACAATTAATATCCCATAACACATGAATGGGGATACAATAATCATAAAAATTGGAATGAAACATAATCAACATTAAAATTTTCAAATGAAAGAAATAGGGGTTTAAATGATTGCATGGATAAATAAGAATGACACCCTCACATGGGGAACTAACCTTAGGCCTAAAATTAACTGGGACTAACTTAAGAATAACTATCCAATAGATAATAACCTAAAAATTATGGGATCTCTCTCCATCTCATTAGGTCTCAAATATCCATCCCTTTAATTACCATGATACTTTTTCCACATTCCATTTCATATGCATAATCTACATTAGGGAAACACTCATCCATGTGATATATATGTACCCATGTTCTCCCATGTTACACAATATATATTAAATTACAAAATAATAATCATTCGTTTAATTAAATAATCCATAAACCATTAACTCACATAAAAATAATATTAATAAAAATAAAATACTTTTCAAAACCTCATTTAAAAACTCAACTAGAGTGATAAATTCTTTTGGAAATGATTTATCAAACACATCGTATACACAAAACTATTTTTCAAGTAAATACCCTTGAAAAACAATTAACTCTACAGAATTCAATAATAAAATTATAAAATGATTGGGTATACATCAACACTTTAATTTTAAAAATAAATTTCAAACTTAACTAAATGTATAAAAAATAACTTGAGTAATTCCAATGGAAATACATGTTATATAAAAATAAATACCTCAAAATTAGTGTAAACTCATTTCCCTCACATAAATATACAATCTATGAGAATTATGGATTGTTATAAACCAATAAAAGAATGAAATTACATTAAAAACACATCTGCAACCATAGGTTTTTTACAATATACTTCTAGGGTTCCAATACTCGGATGATATGGAAGAAGATGAGGATACAAGAAGAATGGAGAAGAAAAATAATATAAATCGATACCTCACTATTTGTTCATAAATGCAAGAAGAACCACCAAATAATAAATGAGGAATAAGGGATATATTGATGGTATGTTGTGTCCTAATAATGGGGAGAAAGATTTGTGGAACGAAGATAAATTGTATATGGGAAAGGAATTAATATCACTTTAAAAAAAAATAAGGAGACATATCCCAAGGAATAAGCCAACTGGTTGCAGCATAGTGACCACCTCCAATAAACCCTTTGACATGGTCCTCTAGGTGAGAACCTTGAGGTCCCCTAAATGGAATGATTAGCATTCTAAATCCCACAAACCTCTATGGAGTAGTGTGGTTTGTTAAGACAAAGCCTTGATTGTACACCAATCTCATAGTGCAACATTAATGATCACAACATATATCTCTCCTAACCGAAAATTTAACAATGTGAGGAGGAACCTCGACGCTGGAAAACACGTACCCACCTTGTTATGGATCCCCTATATATGCCATGTCCTACTATAATTTTCTAACTGAATAACCCTAAAAATTAAAAAAAATACTTGGAAGGAATGGAGAACTGGAAAATTGAAATAATCCAATTCAATAATAAAATCTTCATTAGAAAATGACATGTGGGTGTCACACAAACTGATAGTGATAATGTAAATGAATGTCCCAGTATGTGTTGTGTTCTATTTTGAAATAAATAAAATGTTCTACCTATAAGCATAATCCATTCAGGTCTATAAAATTTAATTTTATTGGTTCAAAATTCCTATAATATGAACACACCCTGAAGACTCAACTACTAATGCCTAAAAGTAGTTCATCCCCACCTATCTATAATCAAAGACACATATACCAAAATATCTATATGTGATATACCAAAAAAAATATCCTATATCAAAATATATAATCACAAATAGGTATCAACAAACCTAAAAAGGCTCACTTATTAATCTTCATCCAAACCATCTATGCATTCTACTATCTATTAAATGACTAAAAAAATATGATGGAAAATACGGATTATTCAAAGATTAACAACCATGGGTAATCAGAGAGTTCCCAACTATCAAAGTCAATTTCATACAAAAATAAATACAAAAAAAAAAGAAATCAAACTTCTCAAAAATCATCAAATATAATCAAAATATATTTTTTATGACAAAAAATTGGAAAAATAAATATTGGGGACAAATAGTATGATGTGTCAATCAAAACATTCATGTCTTATCCAGTAACATCTCACCAATCCACATTGATAAAATCAACCAAAATAATGGTAGAGAACCAATATATCTATCCAATAATTGATGATTAAACATAGAATACAACCTCCACTGTATTATACAATAGATCTATGATTGTACATTTATCCCTTAGATCACACAACATCATCCTTCTTAAAAAATTGTGTCCCGTGACTATGGTCTTGTCATCGGTGGATCCCATTACAAGGATGTTTATCTCATCCTGGGAAGAAGTCATCCATATCTCGCAGGAATCCTCCACCATCACAACAACTATCTCAAGGTTTATCCCCCAATATTCAAAAACCCATGTATAGGGGCCCAACTACAAAACTATAAATCAGAAATCGGTGAATCAAACACTATATGTAATCAATCCTAAAGAAACCCACAATCACTAGCTCAATCATGATCCATGTCATTATCCTAGCAACCACCTCACCACCTAGGTTGTATCATGATCTTTGAAGTCACTGAAAAAATTACCTCTAGGTTTGAGGTTTACTAATATATCATGACCTAACACATAAGAAACATTCCAATTTTATCAAATTCTCATAGGAAAAATCCAACTCCATGAAAAAGGGAAACCAATTATACTCATATCTCATTATCAGAATCCCAACAACGGATCATCACAAAAATTGAATTACAAAAAAAAACATATATCAATATACATCAACCAAAATTTAATTAGGACTATCTCACATCATGAACACGGTGGTTAATCATAAAATCTCTCTTACAATGAAATAAGTGTCCAACCACACATATTATCTGTTAAAACTAACCTAAGGATAATTGTGATAACCCTAAACTTCAATAAAATATATTTATGGAAACTCACACTCTACCAAAATTATCACATGACCTGGTCATATATCATGGATGATAGCTTTCAATGTATCACTAAGATTTCTCAAAAAACATGTAACTATCATAGATTCAAGAATCTTGAACTGAAACAAAAATCGGAGTGTAACTATCTATGTTCATTACATGAGAAATTGTTAATAATATCCATAGAAAATTTAAATTTATTTTGACCTACCAAACACCCCAGGGAATAAATTTAGGAAATATTGTTATACTATTTTTTATTATAATGAAATAGATAATAACATACAATTCAACCATAAATAAAAAAGCACACATAAACAAAAAATCTTTAAAAAAATAATAATAACCTTATTATGGTCAATCAAACCAAATCCTTCACCAATACTCTTCACTTTTTGTTTCCCTAAAAAATATTAAAAAAACAATTTTTGTATCTTAATATTTCTTTACTTGCACAAGGACATGGAGAAAACCAATGAAATATCCTTATTGGAAAACACAACTCTTTCTTTTGAAATCACAACTCAAAATTTCCCTCATAAAAACCTGATTTAAATATTAAACCATCTTCATTAAATTTAAATTTTTAAAGATAAAATCAATTTCCATTGAAAAAAAATCAAACTTATTCACACCACTAAGAATGTATAAAATGGACCATTGATACTTGTTCAACCAAGGATCCCCTAATGAACAATTTAGCAAGCTTTATAACCCTTTTTTATTAGGATGATGTGAGACTAATTCTATTTTTGGTATCTTGTAATATTATAAAATAAAACCAAAATAATAATAATAATAATAAATTAAAAAAATACCATTTGCCACTAATCAGGCTAACTAATAAAGAAATCGCCATTCTCAATGGGTAAAGTCTATCTATCTCAATTCACTATCAATTTAAAAATATAAACCTAAATCATCCACCTCTAAGATAGTAAGTATTAACCATGTACATAAACAATTATTTATTAATCCCTAATTCATAATTACCATAATCAACCTAAAATGTTAAATCTCTATGAAAAGTGTAGTGGTCTACTATCGATGCACACATCATCCCCCAACATAGAAAATACCCAATATGTAAGAAAAAACTAATGAATAATTTCATATAAATCAACCAAAAAATGTAATTCTCGTTAGGAAACATACCTCAACTAAAATGGTAGGAAACACTAATAATCCATACTTCCCTACCTCCTCGATACATTACATATAAGAAACCTTTATTTATGAAGTTATTCATCCACAATCTAGTTGAAACACATAGAAAACCCCTAGTTGGCCACACAAAAATTAGAGTATGATGAATTAATATATAAAAAGAGGATGAAAATCATGATATACCTAGAATTTTACTCATAAAACAACTTCAAAGAACCCAAGTCAAATAATGAAAAATAGGGGTAAGGGGGAGAAAATAAGCATCTATCCCCCATTTTTAGTCAACTAGAATAGGGGATCACCGAGGTGTGTTTAAAATGAACCCCCTGTAAAATGGAAAAATAATCCCTATAAATATATGTTTGGATCCTACTAAGTATTTATTCATTTCTCACAAGGTAACCAATGGTAGAACATAGGCTACCGGGTGACTAACATATAGGATAGACACACTAATAATTACCCTAAGCACTCAGTGGTTATATATTGACTACCTAGTGTCTAATATAGCCAACCCTTCCTATTTTAATTCACTATCTACCTCTAAATTCACATTTTGTACTCACTTACTAACATTTCACATTCAAACATCCATTTTTTCATATATTAAATTTCCAAAACATCCACCAATGTATCTGTTATCAAAAATTAAAATCCTCATTGACACTACATTAATGAAAATATAATGTGCCACCTAATAAAACAACACTTTAATACATGGTTCATTATAAAGACTCTTCCATTGTTATTTCAAACCCCATGAATCATCACCAACTATTCAAACATAATTTATGAATTATTTTGGTCACCAATTCACCATCACCTAATTACATATCATCTAAAAATTATTATTACGATCATATTGTGTAACTCAAAACATTAAGTATACTACTTATATAATGAGGTTCTAATTAATCACAAATCTTCACATAGATCTTCCAGGATCCGAATATTTTATTTCATGTCATTTTATTTAAATTTTTTACATGATCTAATGCAAAAACACCAAATACCTAATCACCCTTGTCATTTACACCATCCTTTTACCAAGATAGTGAATGAATACCCCTTCCAATCGTGAAAAGATGTTAGTAAACAAATATATAATCATATGTTACTACCCACCATAATAACTAACTATAAAAATCAAATTTTTATTAGAGATCTCCACTATATGGTTTGCCAATGAAAAATTCATTTTCACTATCAAAATTAATAAAACCATCAGTTAAAAAATGGTTATATGGGACTCAAAAGAACATGACTTCATTAAGGATAAATATCATGGATACCTCCAATAAATTATGTCATACAATAAAAAACACTATTCAAAATTCCTAGATCACTCATAGTATAAGAACGATAAACTATTCCACCCAATATAAATTTTTCTATACACTCCCAATTCACCCGATTATTTCCAAAGTCACTTTGGAATAAAATGGTTTTCATCAAAAACACAATCTTAGAACCTCTATCCTTATTTTTAATATTTCCTAAAATCACCCATTAATCATTTAACACACATTTCTCCATCACACAATGTATTTTTTTCAAAAAAATATTTTCCTACAAATACCTAAACATTTTAATAATCATTTTTTACATGAGAAATTTAAATTGAAACATAGTTAAAATCCATTTTACACATTCCTCATACCACCATAGGATTTATATTTTTCCAAAAATTGGGTTTCAATATATTAAAACTGTCACGACCCATCCTCGGGGCCCGTGTCGTGACTACCCCAAGCCCGCCTTCCATAGGCCAGGGGCTGGCGACTAGAACCAAAGGCATAAATCCCGACAAAAAAGGGGAAGGCATTGCCTTTATAAAGTAAACAAACACCACAGAGTAAGCTAGCAGAAGTAAACACTAAGTAAAATGAGTAAAAAAGAAAAGTGTGGAAAAGTAAGTGGGCCAGAATAAAAACCCAAACTAAAAGTAAAGTACAACTGGAAAGGAAGTACAAAACCTAAAAAGTAAAGCAACAATGCCAAGCCGTCCACTGGAAATCCCACCTCAAGGGTGGGTACAGATAGCCTCCTCAGCTCCTCGGGTCCTACCATCCGCCCCGTGTACGCCCCACCCAATGGTCCACCTCCAGGTACCGACTCGTTGTAAGTTCCGCCTCCGGCAACCGTCCAAATCTACAAGCCTCAACCTCGATCAGTGATGTCCATCGTCTGAAACCAACACAATGTAGTGCGGGTGAATCCCGTGGAGGGGTGAGTATACAATACTCAGTAGGGACCCCGAGACCCCCGAAGGTCTCCAAGAATCCACAAGGGATAATCCACAAAAGAATGTTACAATCACGAAGTAACATCCAAAACTACTTTGGTATATGCCCATACATATACCTAAGTCTTCAATTCCAGTTCGGCTCCAACACCCGAGCCCAAGTTCGATCACGTCCACACAAGATAGTACAACCCGATCCACACAGGAAAGCAAGTCAATCATATCGAAGATAATGATTGAAAGTCAAGACTCAGATCACACAGGTATACTTCTTTGCAAGGTGATAAAGATGATTAGATGTAGCCACTGATTCATCTATGCTGGGACCCATGTAGGATACTAGACCAGCTAAGCTGTCGGACCCATGTAGGATACGAGTCCTGCTACTCCGTCGAACCCACGGAGGATTCCAGTACGAACATCTTCACTGTCGAACCCACGGAGGATTCCAGTACGGTTTTCATCATCATCGAACCCATGGAGGAGTCCAGTACGAAAGTCTTCACTGTCGAACCCATAGAAGATTCCAGTACGGTTGTCATCGTCATCGAACCCACAGAGGATTCCAGCACGAAAGTCTTCACCGTCGAACCCATGGAGGATTCCAGTACAGTTGTCATCATCATCGAACCCACAGAGGATTCCAGTACGAAAGTCTTCATTGTCGAACCCACAGAGGATTTCAATGCATTCGTTGACGTTGTCGAACCCATGGAGGATTTCAGTGCAGTCGTCGTCGCTGGCGAACCCACGGAGGATTTCAGTGCAGTCATCATCGTCGTCGTAGTCGCAGCCAGCTCTAGGGTTTCCGCACACAGCACGCTTGATTCCGGGATGGTCCACTCCACGAGACAAGGGGTTTGATACATCAACGGACACGTAGTCTGGAGTTTATGTATCTCAAAGTTCCATCTCTACAAAAGGAACTCAACGTGACAGACGACGCGTCAATCGGACGCCTAGTCAGAGAGTTATTGGCTTTTTTGTTCCAGGGGCCCGGTTGGTTTTTTAGTCAAAACCAACCCAACCATACTCCAACTGTGTCCAAACCTCGTGCGGAGTAATCCAAAATGTCTGTCTCACTAAGAGGAATCCAACAGAGTCGACGACACGTCAATCGGACGTCCGGAGATCGAATTATAAGCGTTTCCGCTCTGAGGGCCTGGTTAGTTTCGTGTTTGAACCAACCCGTCCATACCCAACATTCTCCGAAACCTTGAGTTTAATATACTGAAATGACTTTCTTGATCCTAGTATCGCATCTCAACTGACGGTGCGTCGATCGGATGTCTGTAGCCCATGTTATGGGCGTTTGAACAAAACTGCCTGAGAATAGGGGGTTCGGGCCCGGCCCGACCCCCCCTGGGTCGGCCCGAACCAAGTCGACCCGACCCAGGTCCGGGTCTGGCCTGCCTGGCACGGCCCGGCCTGGCCGGCATGGCCTGGACCAGTGTGGGGATCTGGCCCGGCACTGACGGTCCGGCCAGGCATGGCCGGTCCGACTGGCACGGCTGGTTGGCTCAGCACGGGCGCGGCCCGCGTGGCCAGCAAGGAGCAGGGGGTTAAAATCCCCCGGGTGAACGAAACTAGAACAGCATAAGCCGCGCCGCCCAATTCGAAATGGCTTCGGCTGTTCCGGTTCTCCCTCCACCACCGTGGCTCAGCCGTGGCGGTTTGCTCCGGCGGCGCGCCGCCGCCGCCTTCTGCAGACCACCGGACGCGCTCCTGTGGTCCGTTTCGCCTGCCGTCCTCACTAGCGGTCCTCCTGGGACCCGATCTTCACTTCGAAGGGTTACAAATGCCTTTGCGGCCCGCTTCGTCATCACCCGTCAATCCGAACACCAATACACAAACTACGGAGGGTTATCGGGTCGTGTTTGTTTGGCCCTCACCCTCCGCGTTAGGTGTTTTTCAAATGAAAAACATTAAAAGACATGCTTTAGACGAGGTTATAATTTATTCAAGGTAAATTATTCAAACACCCTGAAATTTAAATACGCATGCACGATGGGATAATTCACATAAACACTTTATATGAAAACCACCTACCTAGAAGAAGTCGTTGAACGAGGATCGTCGCATAGAAACAGCGTCGCGGAAGGCGGCTTCGCGGAAAGAGGCTTCGTACATCGTCGGTGCATTCCCGGTGAAAGATGTGGTGTCTCTCTTTATTCGACATGGGAAGAAGGTGCAAATATGGTATGGCGTTCTTCGTCGAAGCTTCGGCGTAATTTGCGAGGAAGGCGAAGTTCTTCAAGACCGCGAGAGTTATCTCCTTGATTCCGCACAACGAATCCACCACAATAAAATAAGACCTTGTCTTATTTTTATTCACAAACATATGTGCCAACATTAAATTGAAATTGAAAATGAATTCACCAAATTAATTAACATGCATTGTCCAATCAAATAGGCATTTTATTGGCAGGTATTTAATGAGGATGAAAAACTTCTTGAGTTGACATGACATTAAAATGGGGGAGCTGGTGAGTTACAAAATAAATTTCAAGATGGTGGTTTAGTGGAATTGAAGGGGTGGGGCTCGTGTGGGACCCACTTCACTAATATCCTTCCAAGTGGAGTTAGAATGTAGTGGGTCCCACTCCAACTTCCATGCATAGGTTATAGCTTCTTAGAAAAGAAATAAAAAATTATTGCACAAATTTTTATTTCGTTCTTCAGTTAACCCATTTATTTAATAACCTCACCCGAGAAAATGAAACTCTAGAAAAGGTGTTTCTAAGCGGTTACCGGCACTGAGGATTCATCGGGGCCCTATGATTTTGATTCCGAGCACTGGTTCAAAAGTTAGGAAAACCCGCTCGTTCGTTCACTGAACGTACACGAGCTAAACTTCTGAAATTGATTCTGGGCACAGCAGGCCTCGGAATCATGTTCCGTTAGAAACTGCGTAATCGTAAAATCCGAAAAAAAAATTGAATAAATTTCCCTTGAAATTTACATGTCTTTACATTTCTCCCACCTTAGGGATTTACATCCTCATAAAGCTATAACACAAACTAGGGAAACAAAAGTGGTACTGAGGAAACCACTGAGCCTCCCGCTCCCATATGCTCTCCTGGAGGTTATCGTGCTGCCACAAGATGTGAATTAGAGGAATCGATCGTCCACGTAGGACTCGCTCCTGTCGATCCTTGATCTCCACCCAAACCTTCGCAAATGTCACCTTATCACCAATTTCTAGCTCCCCATGGTTGATGATATGTGTCGGGTCAAGCACGTATCTCCTCAGTTGAGATACGTGGAAGTCGTCGTGCACCTCGTGCAACTGAGGTGGTTGGGTCAAGCGGTAAACTACCTCGCCTACCCTGTTGAGGACCTTGAAGGGTCTGATGAAGCGTGGAGATAACTTGCCGCACTGACCAAATCTCTATAAACCACGTCGAGGTGAGACCCGTAAGAAAATGTTGTCACTATCCTCGAACTCTAGTGGTCTCCTCCTCCTTTCGGCATAAGAATTATGTTGGCTCTGAGATTTCCTCCTCCGCTCCTGGATGACTTGTACCTTCTCTAGTCCTACAAGCGTTGCTAAGATTTCTTCTTTGCTGATAAGAGAAATCCAGTCTCATACCATGGATGAACCACATTCTTCGCCTAATACAGTCAATCCCAACATGGATGATACTAATCCATACCAAGGATGACGTCGTAAGGCCTCGACGCTACTACCAAGAGATCCAACCATTACTCTCGCCTCTAAGGGTTGAGTCACACTGTCGGTATCAGTGTGTGGTCACTGGGTCTCCTCCAGTTGGTATCTCAAAAGTGAGGGTCAAGTCAACAGTTTTAAACCGGAACCTCTTAGGATCAACTACATAAAAAGGACAGGAGACAAAACGTCACAAGAACAAGTGTCTTTTTATTACTGCAGCTCGAGGTACAAAGACACAAAACATCAACAAAGCTAGAAGCAACATGAACAAACGTCCCCATGTCTTGAGCTAGTCCTGCTCCTATCCATCAGCTCCCAGAGCTCCATGGTCGTAAACCTCAGCTGGCTGAAGCTAAGCTCTCCCTTGTCCACCTGTTCCCTGCGGTCGGGGTGGTCTTCCTGGTGGTGGTGGTGGTGGTGGGGCCTCAAAGCGTCGCCCACCACCTGTTGCTTGGCCAGCTCCTCTGCCGCGTCCGCCTGCTCCCTGCGGACCGCCATGGTCGAACCTCTGCCTGGGAGGTCCCTCTATTTCATGTTTCTCATATGCAGGACGGGTCGGGCAGTCTCGAGCCATGTGACCCTGCCCGCCGCATGTGTAGCACTGCCTACTCCTCGTGTAGTTGGCTCTCCTTCGTGTTCCCCGCACAACCGAATCTACATCCTGAGATTTCCCATATGATGGTCTAGCCCGCTTGGACCTTGGTGTCACCTGTTTACTGCCAGCTGTAGAAGAGTCCGCTACGGGTCATCCTGCGGAGGGTCCCGCCGCTGGTGACTACTCGGTGAGAAAACTCTCCACTGGAAGGGATCTCTCCAACACCCCTGCATACGTCGGAATTTTGAGGGAGATCATCGAATCCCTGATCTCATGCCTTAGTCCCTGCTCGAAGGTCCGTGCCCATAAGAATGGGTCTCGTACCATGTCCGTCAAATAGCGTGAGAGATCGATAAATCTCGCCGAGTACTCGGCTACCGTCATGCTGCCCTGCCGCAGCTATAGTAGCTCCTGAATGTGCACCGCATGTAGGGTGGATGGGACGAACTCTGAGTGGAAGAGGACCTCAAAGTCCATCCAGATAAGAGATGCCTCGTCGTGCACCTGGAGCATCAAACTCCACCATCTGCCTACTTCCGTGTGCAAGAGGCTCGCTGCAAGGATCACCATGAGGTCAGCTGGTATCCCCACTAACCTGAAAACTTGTACAACCGCCTCCAGCCAATCCTCAGCTACCTGAGGGTCTATCTCCCCACAGAACCTGGGCAGTCTCTAACACTGAAACTCATGCAGTGTGATAAAGAGACGTACACTATCAGCAGCTGGGGATGGTGGCATCAGTGGCTCGGCGGGTAGAGGTATCGCCGGTGCCTCCGCGGAAAAAGGGCCCTGGACCGAGGCCTCGTCGCTTGGTGGGCTGTAGTCTCGCACAAAGCTCTGAACCATAGTTGGCTATCATCGTGGGGCCATCCTGAAAAGAAACAGGTGTGCCAGGGTCAAAATAGTATACCTGGTGAGCTGACACAAAGTAATCACAATGAAAACTTTTGAAACACACATGCAATCAATTGTTTCGTGCACTGAGTCGGAAATCAGAAGTCAGGGCCCTGGTGTACGGATACGTCGGCCGCCGCACCAACACTGGACTCCCCAGACTGATAACCACACTCAATACCCTTAACACTATTGATTCATATAGAAGAAAGATCAGAGTCCTGAGTTCTGTGGTAGAACCGAACTCCTCTAATACCAATTTGTCACGACCCGTCCTCGGGGCCCGTGCCGTGACTACCCCATGCCCACCTTCCATAGGACAGGGGATGGATACTAGCACCAAAGGCGTAAATCCAGACAAAAAAGGGGAAGGCATTGCCTTTATAAAGTAAAAGAACACTACAGAGTAAGCCAGCAGAAGTAAACACTATGTAAACTGAGTACAATAGAAAGTGCAGAAAAGTAAGTGGGCCAGAATACAAACCAAACTGGAAGTAAAGTACAACTAGAAATGAAGTACAACCACTGAAAAGTAAAGCAGCAATGTCGAGCCGTCCACTGAAAATCCCACCTAAAGGGTGGGTATAGATAGCCTCCTCAGCTCCTCAGGTCCTGTCATCCGCCCCGTGTACGTCCCGCCCAGTGGTCCACCTCCACGTACCGACTCGTCGTAAGTTCCACCTCTGGGAACTGTCCAGCTCTACAAGCCTCAACCTCGATCAGTGATGTCCGTCGTCTGCAACCAACACAACGTAGTGCGGGAAAAGCCCGTGCAGGGGTGAGTATACGATACTCAGTAGGGACCCTGAGACCCCTGAAGGTCTCCTAGAATCCACAAGGGATAATCCACAAAGGAAAGTTAAAACCACGAAGTAACATCCAACACTACTTAGGTATATGCCCATACGTATTCCTAAGTCATCATTTCCAGTTTGCCTCCAACACCTGAGCCCAAGTTCGATCACGTTCACATAGGATAGTAATACCCAATCCACATAGGAATGAAAGTCAATCATATCAGAGATAATGATTGAAACTCAAGACCCAGCTCACCCAGGTACACTTCTTCGCAAGGTTATAGAGATGATCAGATGTAGCCACTAATTCATCTAAGATGGGACCCACGTAGGATACTAGACCAACTAAGCTGTCGGACCCATGTAGGATACTAGTCCTGCTACTCCATTGAACCCACGGAGGATTCTAGTATAAAAGTCTTCACCGTCGAACCAACGAAGGATTCCAGTACGAAAGTCTTCACCGTCGAACCCACGGAGGATTCCAGTAAGGTTTTCATCGTCATCAAACCCACAGAGGATTCCGGTATGAAAGTCTTCACCATCCAACCCACAGAGGATTCCAGTACGGTTATCATCATCATCGAACCCACGGAGGATTCCACTACGAAATTCTTCACTGTCGAACCCACGGAGGATTCCAGTACGGTTGCCATCGTCGTCGAACACACGGAGGATTCTAGTATGAAAGTCTTCACTGCCGAACCCATGGAGGGTTTCAGTGCAGTCGTTTTCACTGCCAAACCCACAGAGGATTTCAGTGCAGTCGTCCTCGCTGCCGAACCCACGAAGGATTTCAGTGCAGTCATCATCGTCGACGCAGTCGCAACCAGCTCTAGGGTTTCTGCACACAGCATGCTTGATTCCGGGAGGGTCCGCTCCACGAGCCAAGGGGGTGAATACATAAAATGACACGTAGTCCAGAGTTGATGTATCCCAAATTTCCGTCTCGACAAAAGAAACACAATGTGACAGACAGCGCGTCAATCAGACGCCCAGTCTGAGAGTTATCGTTCAAGGGGCCCGGTTGGTTTTTATGTCAAAACCAACCCGACCGTACTCCAACTACATCCAAATCTCGAGCGGAGTAATCCAAAAGGTCCATCTCACTAAGAGGAATCCAACAAAGTCAACAGAACGTAAATTGGACATCCAGAGCTAGAGTTATAGGCGTTTCCGCTCCGAGGGCCCGGTTGGTTTCGTGTTCGAACCAACCCGACCATACCCAAAGTTCTCAGAAACCTTGAATGTAATATACTGAAACGACTATCTCAATCCAAGGATCACATCGCAACTAAAGGTGCCTCAATCAGAGGTCTGTAGCCCATGTTATGGGCATTTGAACGAAACTGCCTAAGAATAGGGTGTTCGGGCCCAGCTCGACCAGGCCCGACCCACCCCCCTGGGTCGGACCGAACGGGGTCAACCCGACCCGGGTCCGGGTTTGGCCCGGCTGGTGCGGCCCGGCCCAGCCGACGCAGCCCGGCCCAGCCGGCACGGCCCGGCCCTGCGTGGGGGTTCGGCCCAGCGCAGGCGGCCTGGTTGGCCCGGCGCAGGCGCGGCCCACGTGGCCAGCGAGGAGTGGGGTGTTACAACCCCCCGGTTGAACAAAACCGGCGCGACATAAGCCACGCCGCAAAATCCGGAACTGCTTCGGCCATTCCGGTTCTCCCTCCACCGCCATGGCTCAGCCGCGGTGGTTTGCTCCGGCGGCGTGCCACCGACGCCGGTCGCCTGCGCCGCCACACCTGCGTGGTGCACCACCGCCGCCTTCTGCGGACCACGGGACGTGCTCCGGTGGTCCGTTTCGCCTGCCGTCTTCGCCAGCAGTCCTCCCGGGACCCGATCTTCACTATAAAGGGTTCAAAACGCCTTTGTGGCCAGCTTCGTTGTCTCCCGTTGATCTGAACACCAATAAACAAACTGCGGAGGGTTGTCGGGCCGTGTTTGTTCGGCCTGCACCCTCCGCATTAGTCGTTTTTCAAATGGAAAACATTAAAATAAATGCTTTAGACAAGGGTATAATTTAATCAAGGTAAATTATTCAAACACTCTGAAATTTAAATACGCATGCACAAGGGGATAATTCACATAAACACTTTATACGAAAACCCGCTACATGGAAGAAGTCGTCGAACGATGATCGTCGCGGAGAAACAACATCGCGGAAGACGGTATCGCAGAAAGAGGCTTTGTCTGTCGTCGGTGCACTCCCGGTGAAAGATGCGGCGTCTCTCTTTCTTCAACGTAGGAAGAAGGTGCAAAGATGGAACGGAGTTCTTTGTCCAATCTTCGGCGTTCTTTGCGAGGAAGACAAAGTTTTTCAAGACCGCGAGAGTTCTCTCCTTGATTCCGCACAACGAATCCACCACAATAAAATAAGTCCTTTTCTTATTTTTATTCACACACATACGTGCCATCATTAATTTGAAATTCAAAATGAATTCACCAAATTAATTAACACACTTTGTCCAATCAAATAGGAATTTTACTGGCAGGTATTTAATGAGGAAGAAAAACTACTTAAGTTGACATGACATTAAAACGGGGGAGCGGGTGAGTTACGAAATTAATTGCAAGAGGGCGGTTTAATGGAATTGAATGGGTGGGGCTCATGTGGGCCCCACATCACTAATATCCTACCAGGTGGAGTTAGGATATAGTGGGTCCCACTCCATCTTCCATGCACAGGTTATAGCTACTTAGAAAAGAAATAAAAAATTGTTGCACAAATTTTTACTTCGTTCTTCAGTTAACCCATTTATTTAATAACATCACCTGAGAAAATGCAACACCAGAAAAGGTGTTCCTAAGCGATTACCGGCACTTCGGTTTCATTGGTGCCCTCAGATTTCGATTCTGAGCACCGGTACAAAATTTAGGAAAACCCACTCGTTCGTTCACTGAACATACCCGAGCTATAATTCAGAAATTGATTCCAGGCACACCGGGCCTCGGAATCCGGTGCCGTCGAAAACTGCGTAACCGTAAAATCCCAAAGCAAATGAAGAAAAAATTTCCCTTGAATTTTACAGGTCTTTACGAAAACTATTTCCCTTTATCTTCTAAAATGCATAATTATACATTAATCAATTAAAAGACAACCCCGTTGATCAATATTAATCTAATATCCCTATATAATTCAATAACGTATAAATTTAATAGATTTTTAGTTAATTTTAAATAATAAGGTGGCTTTTCCAGGAAATATGTCATCCCAAACAACCACAATTATGTGTATAAACCCTTAATAATGCTACTACCATGATTCATGAATAATATAACTGTTTATTAGCTAAGCCTTATTCAACATTTTGAGATCTATCTTTCTAATAATATTCACCAAAATTATCTCTCAACCTAGAGTGATTACTCCTAGAATATAAGAGCCTCTAGAAAATGGAGTTTTAATAAAATGCATGTTGGTTAGTAATTCTCATGATATACCACCAAAGTCTCAATATACATTTTCTACTAAAAACTGATTATTTCCAAAACAAAAACATGCTATGATTCTAGTTATAACACAAAGGATCAATCTAACCAAACAATAACGAAATTAGTTCACTATATAACCTCAAAAATTCCTCCATATATTTGAGAATTTTTCAAATAATGGTGAGGTATTGAATATGTCATGTGGAGATAATAGCCTCAAATATAACATATAAGCATTATTATTGATTCTACCAAAAACAATTTGAATTTCCATGCCTATAACAATCATAGAAAAAACCTATATACATAAAACACGGAGGCTAGAGGGAGTAAAATCACAGAAAAAAAATAAAAGTTAAAAAATATACATGATATAAATAAATTAACAATATAAAAACAGACAAAACTATGTATAAAAATTACCATAAATAAATAAATAAACCGAAAGGCCTCTTAGATGATAAAAATTTAATATAAAAAAATTAAAACAATAATGTATAGTAACTCAACTCCAATATCATACTCATGTTGAATCCTTGACCTCGATAGTATTTCCCACCATGATCTATACATCTAGTTCCATGTTAATATCTATATCTTCCATGAAATTTAATGTATTCCCATTTATATTGAAGCTCATATTGTGCATGTAGGTAGGGGTGAGTCCAATGGAACAGTAATATTATCTCAATCACTTTGAAGCATTGAGTGCAATTGATTAAGTAGATACATGTATAAATATATAATTTGTGTTATTATATAGTAATTCTAACTCACACATAATTATAACCCATTAATGATCATATAAATTTATCTATATGTTTCATCATGACCAAAAGAGACACACACCATAAGACACAACTTTTACAGCCCAAATTATGTTTGGTCCCACTTTCTATAATCAAAGATATGTATAACATCATGCCACTATGTGGTATAAAACATAACATCTATTTTATTATTATAAATAATCCCAATGAGGAATCACAAAACCAATGAAGTATCACTCTTTAGAGTCCCTCCTAACACATCAATACTCTCATTTCCTATCAAATAACCAAAACCTAAAATATCATTGGAAATAATGATTATATCATGAATAATAGTAATAGAAAATCAATTATTTCCCAACCATCTATCATCAGAATAGAATTCCCATGATAAAATGAGTTGGAAGACAGTGAAATAGTTCTGAAATCCAGAAGTATAAATAAAAAATCTCACACCCTTCCCCAACTTATCTCATTGATCTATTCTATATAAATCAACTATAAATTCCATAGATAACCTTAATCTTTATAAAACACCTACATTTAAAATTATATTTTCCTATAAAACATAATTTGTTCAATATCATTCTTTACATAAAACATAAAACCATAAAAAACAGCAAAAAATGGTATATAACAAATAAATATCATTAAATAATTAGTTTATAAAAATATATTTAATAATATTATGAATTATATTAATAAATAATTATTTTGGTATTATCAATTTTAAGACATTAATAAATTAAATTAGTTTCTCTAAATAAATAACAAGACTCATATATGATTAAAATTGAAAACATTCTAAAAATATTATTTTAATGTGTTTAATTTTAATAAAACTAGATATATTATGGGTAAAATATATTCTTAATAATATTAATATATTAAAACTAATTATATTATTAATTAATAACAAATAAAAATATAAATAGTTAATATTTCTAAAAATTTATTTTCCTATCAAACCTATTTTCATTATATAAATATATTTTTATTTAGAAGATAAATTATCAATTTTTATAATTTTAATTTGAAAAGAAATATTTCATTTTTATATTACTCTTTTCAATTTTATCTTAAAGTGGTTTTTTGGATTTTAATAAAGTATTCGATTTTTAGATGAATAGTGAAAATATAATTTTTACCAAAATTGTATCCTTATAATTATTTAATAAATAAAAATCATATTATAAAAAAAATTAATTGATAAAATATTTATTTTAAGAGATAAAATATATTTTTTAAATAACTTTATGTAATTATAAAACCTATGTTTAACATTTTATGAACATAATTAATATTTTCTAATAAAAGAAACTGTTTTTAGTCATTTATTTTAATTATATATTATTTTTGGAAAAATTATTTTTTGGGTAGATTTTAAAGACCCATAAATTTTATTTTTTTACAATAAAAAAATTTATATATTGTTAATCAAATGAGTTTATAATGTTATCATACATATAAATTTTAATTTTAAATAAATTTTTTCTAAAAATGGATTTCTACATGTTTCTAGTAATAATATTAAAAGTTTGTTTTGTTAAAAAAAATGTAATGTTTTTAAAATAATATAAAATATTTATATATTAGTTCCACATTATTTATTATTTTCTATTTTATTTTTTGGAAGAAAAATTATTTAATAAGTTAAAAACTACTTACCTTGGAAAAAGTTAAAATGATAAAAGTGTAAAATTTAATGGTAAAGCGTTGAAAATAATTTTGAAAAAAGTTATAAATTGAATTTTGGAGTATTTTTGAAATTATATATTTCTTATTCAATTATGTATCAATTTTTTATCATTCTCCTTATGAGTGACTTCGTATTATTAAATCGTTATGTTTCTTTACAAAAATTAAATCTAATTTCGCTTACAGAAGGGGCCTCTCATCACCCCTTAAATACTAAAACTAAAATATAATTACTCATGAAACCATACCATTTTTCATTTAAATTTAATCCTATAATTATTTAATTATCATCTTTTCACAGAAATTGTAACCTAATCTCTTCATTTCTAGGGAATCCACCATGGAAATCTCAAAGTGTTCAATGTGAGTAATCCATTTTACTTAACACATTTATCTTCTAAATTACCTTTACATTTAAAATTTATCATCAATATAAGGTAACATAAATAGTTAATTATAAACTAAATTGTATTACATTGTTTCAATAAAAATAGAACACCTTTTCCATATTCACAAAAGAAAAACGAAAATTTGATGCATGTGTATGTGTGGACTACCGTGTCTATGAAGCAACGTGTTTATTTTCCTTCACCGATTAACATGCATGAACAAAATATAGAATTTAATATATAATTATTATATTTATAAATTCAAAAATATTTTAAAATTATAAACCATATTACTTATTTCTCTCACTCTATTATAATGAATCATCATCCATGTGTACATGCAAACTACCACCTCCAAGGAACGATGCATTCCTCTTTTCATTACAACGTTTCATGGATGGTTAAAATAATGGATTTAAATTCTAACTAAAATTTTATAATATCATTAATTTTTTTATTAAACCGTATAGAATAAATTAATAATATGATCAATAAATAATCACTGTTAATTTAGTCCTTTAAAACAAGAAAAATAAGAGGAAAATATTTTTATTTATATTTGGTTATATTTTCATATCCATTTAATATTGTTATAATTCTTTGAGATTATGATATATCAAGATAATAAACCCTAAATAATAATAATATTATTCTATTATAATTATATCACAACTTGGACACCACATTAGCATCCATTAATCAGGGCATCTTTTTTTCGGTCGGTTTTACCACCTACATGAAAAATGATATGAATTTATATCATAGACGACTATGGGAACATATCTATTTTTATAATATGATATAAATATGTAAATAACAATATTCTTTTTTATGGTAAAAATGTTATTAAAATCATTAATTATGAAAAACATTTTGTTCTTAAAGAATCACTGAAACATTATCGTTATCAATTTCATCTTAAAGGATAAATAGTAAAAACACATAAATGGAATTTAAAACATCATAAATTATTATAAATAGTACAAAAAATAATATATAAAAACCTTTAGAGATAAAAATAATTAAATAATAATCAATGAAGATGCCTATATTATGAAACTGAAATAAAACATCAAACTATAAACACCCAATATGAGAATATAGATAAAAAAGAAAATAACAATAATTCATATAGAGAATGTGTATATATTTAGAGAATAAACAAATATTGATATGATTAAGGTTTTTAATACAGTAATTGTGATAGATATTTTTGTGATACATGAAGGTTGATGTGTGCTCATGGAGTTCCGGATAATAAGTAAGGGTTTCTTTGTCTTATTTTCAAATTCATGAGAGATGATTCATATTTCCCATCATAATTTAATTTATGTAGTGTGATTACATTCTAAAGAATATAGTTTCCAAAATTTATGAAATTAATCGGGTTTGAAGATCCATATAACTTTATTTATTTACGTTCACTTCAGTTTAAAACATACAAAAGCTATTAGTTTTTTCTTGGTCCCAATACTAATTCTTTGAGATATAATGAATTTTGTGCACATGTTTTTCTTATATGTTGTATTTAATAACTATATACGTATTTTTATAGTAATTTTTTATTTAATGGTTCATACTTGTCAAAATAATATTTCATTCTTCAAATGTATATTTGTTAAATTTTTATCCAAATAGTAAGGATTTCGAGTAACTCAACTTTCATTCAATGATTTATGATAATTATCATGAAAATAATTCATATAAGTTGGGTACATTATACCATTGATTATATTTTGTGGTATTCTCACATTTTTTTAATTAAATTCCTGCCACAAAAATAAATTATGTATACTTATTACCTTATGGATTATGTTTCCCATAAGGGATATTGATAAATAAAATCTCATTTAATTGTGTTATAAAGTTTTATTTAAAAAATAATTCTTCCATTATTGGGATCTACCAACCTAAAATTTTATTATATGATATTTTATAATATTATTTTGGAAAAAAAAATATCAATAAAACATGGTTTTATTACACTTTTTACAGTGTTTTATTTCAATAAAGGTAATTTGAATGTATTAAAAAAGGTTCCATCTGTAATAAAATATTTTATAAATGTCTATAAAACACCAATAGAAAATTTTATGTCATTTTAAAATCACTATTATTAGATATTATGTTAAAAAATAATGGTCTTAAATATTATTTATTTCACATTTTAAAAAGTTACTTTTGATTGTGAAATTTAAGCCTGTATTTTACCTCATTTTGAAAAATGTCTTCTAGAAGCTCTTTTATGTTTTCTACTCCATTTTCCTTTTCATATTAACAATTATTTACACTCATGGGATTTTTGTTTCATTATTTATCCACTAATATATATATATACATAATTTTGTTCATTGAACTCACAGTATCAAATAATTTTATTCTTCATCCCTTCTTCTCTGATACGATTCAAAGAATTCTTTTAATATTATTTTTTTCATCTATATATATATCAGTATTAGTTTACTTTATTATACATGGGATGTGCTTATTTTCAACAATACGCCTTATTTCTCTGGATGGATAGGGTAAATTTTCACTTCCTTTTTCTTAACTAACCATCACCATGAATATCCATAAATTCTATTATAATTCCTTACTTTTTGAATACCATTTTCTTGATTTCTTTCCTAGAAGGGTTCTCACAAATATTCCATGATATTGGATGGTTATGAAAATTATTGAATAAACCATATACCCCTTATCTATATGTTATGAATAACATATTCTCTATAATAAATATTCAATGGTATTTAAATAAGACATTTACTAAATATCTTTGGATACCCATTTATTTTCCACTATTATATCCTATAATTATTATTGATGGAATTATAAATCTTTCCCTTACATGATTATATTTGAAAAAGATAATAAATAATTTTTTTTCAATGGGTTGTTTATGATATTATGATGATATATGTTTTTTGGAATAAATATGTATGGATGGTGATGGGTTGGGTCTTATATCATCCTCTATTTCAATAGTTAAGGTTTCTTATCTCATGAGATAATGGAAAATGTATTAAGATGAATCAATCCATCAAGGGAAATAGGTGGGTGAATCCTAGTCTGCATAGGTAAATAGGTGAGTGAATCCTAGTCCACCAAGATAACTAGGTTAATAAATCCACATCCACGAAGGGAAATAGGTTAGTGAAGCATGATCCACTTAGGGAAACAGATTGTGATAACATATCTATAATTTTATGGTTTTTTCCTTGTTAATGTGAATAAATTATTAATTATTCGTTATTTTGATGATATATTGAATGTTCATGATGTACTCTTATGTTATTAAATGATATATTGTCTATTATTTATTGTGTATAACATTATTATATATCCAAATTATACACATATTCACATCTTATGCTCACTTGTAGTTTTTTATTTTTATCACTTATGTTTTCCATTAATAAACATTTGATATCACCACATTAAATTTTTCTATTTCCCTAGTTTATAGACAAAAATAAATCCATGAAATTTCTTGGTTTTTTATTATATGGATAATTGATAGGTGATATTGATGAAATTTCATAGATTAAGGTACTTCTTGTCCAATAAGAACAATTTAAACTAGATAAAAAATAAATTAGTTTTTCGACATAACTTTTTGTCCAAATTATATGAAATTATAAAAATAATGTTCATTATAATTCATTACAATGAAATATTATCCTTTTATCATGTATATTAGATAGTTATGTTTTTGTGATTTTACAGTTGGTATCACAGTAGAATTTATATAACATTAATGATTAAGATGTTATTGGTTAAGGGTGTACCTGTAATTAAGAAGTTATAAGTCATGTTTTATCATAATTTATACTATATAAATAACCTTTTAGGTTAGTTGAGGTAATATTGAATATTTTATTTATTGTGATAAGTGAAATTTAGTTAAAATCTTGTGGATTAATCTATGTGATAATTCTAAGTATAGTAAAAAGTCATTAATTTTTGGTAAAGTAATGATTGTGAGTTTATAATATAATTACATCCTTATCTAGATAAATAAAGTGGATAGAGGCTCAAGAACATATATACCTAGGGAAAATTAACTTAAAAATGGGAAATTTGTTATTAACTCAATCATCACCTCGTGCATAAAAAAGTATCCTAATCGCACACCTGGTTTGACACTCCCATGTTTATTCTTGGTTAATCACATTACCATTTCAATAAATTTGGAAGGATTTATTTCCTAAATATTTTAATGGATTGGGTTATGATGTTCTAGAGAAAATAACTTAAAGGAAAGTAGATTGAACATAATGTATCAATATTTGAAATTATGTTTTTCATTTTAGAATACATATTATGATTTATAATTCATATTTATATGATCATTTAATATAATTTTACTAATAACCATTTTGGTTATTATTATTTGGTTGAAATAATATCATAGAAATGATGCTGATAAAGGTATGTATCTAGAATTAAATAGGAATTATAACCAAATAAGGTAGTATACATAAATGGCTTAGAAACCTATTATATGCTTGTTATGATAGAAAATGTGAGTTTCCTAGTCTTATATAAGGTATTGGGTATAATATCTTAATAGAAATTAAATCTTTATACTCTTATCTACTTTCTCACTGAGTGATTTTTATCGATGATATTTTATTATATTCTTAAAAATATGAGGATTATGTGAAATATATAAGGGTATTTATTCCATAGTTCTAATTTAATGGTTCAGAAATATATATTAATTTGTAACAATTGCATTGAAATGTGATTTTATTATGTTATTATATTTTTGGTGATAACTATTGAAGAACAAATGATTAAGGTGTTGATAACTCTTGGGATTAATATATACTTAATGTTGAGGTAATAAAGGTGTGGTTTATTTTATGAAAAGTCACTTATATAGTATAAATATCTCTATAATTGATTATTGATTTAATTAAATTGTGATCAATGATATTTTTAGTTAATTTAACGACATCCCATACACTATGATATATATTTACTCATTTTTTACTATATGAGCTAGTTATTGAAATGTTTTATGGTTGAAGATAGAGTTAAATTTTTATGAATACATAAGTTAAATTTGGTTTAATATCATTGAAATTCAAATGGTTTTTGAAAAGGTATGTTATAGAAAATATATGATATGGGTGTATACATGCTTGGATATATAATTATATAAATGATTAATGTTGTTGGGGGAACGATAAGTAACTTAGTTTCCAAATAGAAAAATATATATTTCATGTTATAAGTTATTTTTCAAATGAAGAATATGTTTAGGTTAACGCCACATGTTATAATCACTGAGTAATAATTAAAATTAAAAGGTTTAGATTTATCTAATGGGTTATAATGTTTTAACCAATGATTTTAAAATATATATTCCCTTAAAACCTAATTTTGTTCGATATTTTCCTTTACACACCACACCAATCCACAATGAACCATGAAATTTTCAATAACTATTATAATGTATTCATATAATTTTATGGTAAAAATAAATGTAAAAAATTTAGAAAATTTTTACCGATATGGGAATAAATGGAATTATCATTGTTGAGGAATTGATAAATTAAATCAATGTAGATATAGAATTAATAAGACTGATATATGCTGAAAAATGTAACATTTTTTATATATAATTTTATGTATTTAATTTAAATAAAAATAATTATATTATAGGTAAAATATATTTTTAATATTAATAATATTTTAACTCCAATTTGACTAGTAATTTATAAGAAATAATAAGAATAGTTAATATTTTTAAAATGTTTTTTTCCTATGAAAATGGGTTTCAATTTAGTCTTATGCTTTTAATTAAAAGATAATATCACAACTTCTAGAATTATAATATGAAAAAATAAAATACATTTTGAGATTAATCATTTCAATACTGTCTTAAGATGAAGGTTTGGTATTTTTCTAAAATTGTTAACTTTTATGTAAATAGATAAAATATCATTTTCTTACAAAACTGTAACATTATATTTATATAAGAAATACATTAATGTTAATGAAACCATTTCATTGATCAAATATGTATTTTAGTAGAAAAAATATACATTTTTAAGGTCTGTTATGAATTTATATAACATATGTTCAATATTTTATTTACATAAGTAATATTTTACAATAAATGAAATTATTTTTAGTCTTTTCTTTCATTTAAATATTTTTTTGGTAAAATTATATTTTTTATTTATTTTAAATGAAAATAAATTATATATTTTTCTAATTGACTATTTTATGTAATTTAAATAAAATTCATTTATAATTTTGACCTACACAAAAAAAATTTGATTAAAAATAAACTTTCTAAATAAAGGGTATTTACATGTAACATGTGATTATGTTAAAATTTTATTTTATTTCACATATAAATTTAATATTATTAAATTTATTTAAAGTTTAGAATCATTAGGTACGAATTATGTAATAAGGACTATTTTATTTTCAAGCATAAAAATGATTTAGTAATGTAAACACTGGTTTTCTTGATAAAATATTGAATTGTAAACAACTAAACTACCATTATCACTCTAATAAACAATAAATAGTATCATTATTACTCTGGTATAATTACATTACAACTAAACTACCACATAATCTTCCATTAACCATCTCATCTTCATGATTGGGTAGGTTTAACCACCCACTTGAACAATCCTATGAATTTAAATCATGGAAGACTATGGGAACTTAATTAATAGTATGATATGATATTAATAATAATCAAATTATTTTTTCACTTAGTAATTGAAAGATTATAATTAAAATCATTAATTAATAAAGAGGCCTTTCGTTCGTCAAGAATCCACAAAACATGTTTTTATTGATTTCATGTTCAAGGATAAAGACAAAAACACTCATGAAATGAATTTGAAAAATAATAAATTATTTTAAATAACCCCTAAAAACATTAATGAACTTTTAAATATATTATTTTTAATAAAAATGAATATGGACCCCCACTATTATGAATATAGATTTAATGATCAAACTATAAACACCCTATATGGGAAAATGGGTAAAAGCAAACTAACATGAATTCATACAGATAATGACTACATATAAAGTGTATAAATTAAAATGAATATTAGTAAGGTTCTAAATTAATTCATTAATATATCTATATTTTTATATATGAACATGTATTTATATTTTTAGAATTCAGAATAAGAGGTAAGGGTTTCTTTTCCTCGTTTTAAAATTTATAATACATGTTTGATATTGTGAAATGTCATTTATTTTACATGTTATCATTTTTACTAAATCAATTTCATTTTCCAAATTAATGAAATTCATGGGTTTTGAATAGAAATATCATTTTATTTTATTACATTTCCTTCTATTAAAATTATACCAAAATAATAATGGTTTTCAAGGTCTTAATTCTGATTCTTTGAGACATAATACATTATGTGCCCAATTTATTCCTTGTATACTATATTTACTGTCCATATATTTATTTTTAGAAAAAATATTGTATTTCATTGATTATATTAATCGAATTGATATTTCCTTCTTTAAAAGTCTATTTATTCAATTATTTCCCTAGTGGTAAGGAGTTTTTGTAACTCAACTTTTATTCATTGAGTTATAATCATTTAGTGTAACTTATTTCATGTAATTTGTGTACATTATAAACTTTATTGTATTATGTGGTATTATATCAATGTTTTATATTTAATTAAATTCCTAGAAACTAAATACTTATAATATATTTCTTAACTTATGGTTTAGGTCTCCAATAAGAGATATTGATAGCTCAAATCTCTTTTCTTTAAGTTATAATGTTTTACCAAGAACATTGTTATTTCATTCCTATATTATCACAACCTAATATTTTATTATATGATATTTTTTTAAAATCATTAAAAATTGATGTTTTAATATAAATATGGTTTTATTATTCTTTTTACAATGTGGTTTTTCAACAAAGGTAATTTAGGTGTATTAAAAAGGTCCCTTCCACAATAAAATGGTTTATCTTTGGATATACAATTCATGTAGAAAACATTATGTCATTTTCAAGGAAGCATTATTACAAAAAAAATTGATTCATAAATAGTTCACATCACATTTTTAGAGTTTAATTTTTAATGGGGAATTTATGTTTTTATTTCAATTCAATGCTAAAAATGTTTTTAAAATATCTTTTAAGTCTTTCAACTCCATTTTTGTTTTTATATTCTATAGGATTTACCCTCATGGGATTTATTTATTTGTATTCATCCAATAGTAAATATATATATTTATAATTAGGGTTATTGAAATCATTGTATTTAATAATCTGATTTGTGATCATTTCTTGTGTGATATCATAAAAATAATTATTTTTTAAGGGTGTTTTCCCCCTTGACAACAACCTTTTAAGTATAAATTGTTTCATTGGGGATATGTAAATTTTCAACCATCCACATTCTTTATATGGATGGATTATCTCGTGTTATTTTCTACTAATCATATGATCCACCACTGCCTTTTTCTTTACTAACCATCCACCTTGAATTGGTATAACATTGGTTCCAATGATTTACTTTGTGAATATCCAATTTTCCATTTCATTGATTAAAGGGTGTACACCTTGATTAAATAATGTCAATTGATTTGTGAAATTTTTAAAAAAATGGTACACCCTTTATATATATGATTTGAATACCATGTTCTCTATTATCTTGATTAAATGATATTTTCCTACAAAGTTACATAATATCTTTGGATACACGTTTATTTACGATGGGTATATCATGTTATTATTATTATTTATGGAATTACGAATGGTTTGCCTATACGAATCCAATTGAAAGTGATATAAAACCCTTTTTTCTATGGTTTACTTATGATATGAAAATAAATTATTTTAAATATAAATCATATTTATTGATGACTATGGGTTGTGTCCTATAATACCTTCCAATTAAATTGTTAAGGTTTTATATCTCCTAAGATAGTGGGAAACACATTGTGATGATTTTACCCACCAAGGGAAAAAATGAGTGAATCTTAGTACACTAAAGAAAATAGGTGGATGAATCATGATCCAAAAAGGGAAATATGTGAGTTAATATTGATCAACTAAGATAAATAGGTGAGTGGAAACTGGTCAAATTGGGGAAGCAGGTTGTAATACCTGGTCCATTATGTCATGATTTATATACTTATAGATGGTCCAAAATTCTCAATTATTCCTCTTTCGTTGATATATATAAAATTAAAAATGTAATATTATGTAATTCCTTGTTATATGGTCTATAATTTTTCAGTTATAAAATTCTTATATAACCTTATTATATCTATATACACATCTTTTTCCCAGTTTTGATCTTTTGTGTTTTTCAATTAGGATTACTTGAACTGAGAATATGAGATTACCACATTCTGTTTTTCTATTTCTATAGGTTATGAAGATACGATAAATATGAAAGGATTATAAGATTAACATATGGGAATAATTTTAGGGAGTTATTGAATACTTTTTATAGATTAATAAATTTCTTATATGGTGGAAAACGTTATATTAGTTAAAAATACATGATTTTTTAGTTAATATATTTTTAGTAATTATATAAAATAGTAAACCAAAACTTTTTAAGAAAATATTGTAATAAGATATTTTCATTAAGTATTCTAATTTAACTGGTAACATTTTTGGGATGTTAAATTCTTTGTCCCATAAATCATTATTCCTCATAGCGGATAGATCAAACTTATATTATATATCCTATTCCTTATCAATAAATTGTGTTTAATTATCATAGCCTTATAAATAGATAATCCCAAGAGAAAACGATTCATATAAGCATACTATGAATTTAACCATATCTCCCAAGATCCCTATATTATCTCTACTAAACCCCCATCGACCATCACTACTAGTGTGAAAACCATTGGGGAAGAAAAACAATAAACCAAATATAATTACCAAATGGGTAAATCAAACTGTGTTTGTGATTACTCTAAAGGAAATTAATAATCACTTAATTGATCATGATTCATGAGTTTTTCCTGGACATCGCCTCCCCATCAAGGTTTTATCGTGATTCATAATGTCAATCTAAACATAACCAATATTTTTAAGGCGAATCACTTAATCAAACACTTCCCCATGGGCTATGTTCCCAATCATGTGATCTCCCCTAGAAACAAAATCAACTCTAATAATGAGGGATACCCACTTTGATCCAACCCCATAATCTTGATCACCACCAGGGATCATCATAATATAGGAATTAATTCGTTAAATATGAAATTAACCAAAAATAAAAATATCATTGGGACTATAGCCCATCTTGAACACTATGTTCAATGATATAGAAACATTTATAATTAACTAATGAAGTTAACAATTCATCCAAAGAGTCAACATTTCCCTAAAGCTATTAATAAAATCCCTCACCTTATTTCTAATCTCTCTAAGGAAACTCATTCCCTACAAAGTTCATCCCATGACCTCAGCACACCGTATACATGATCACTCACTAAGTATCACTTGGATCAATTGAGTAATTGAGAATAGTGATGGACTCATTATCACTAGTCTCAAACACAAAATAAAGTGTACCTATCAAGGTCCCTTACAATAACAACAATAAATAAAACTACTTGGATTCTCAACCTAGTCTAACCTACCTAATACCCAAAGAGAAAAATTCATGAAATATTCCTATATTATCAATCATTTAAATGAATTGGGAAATAATATATATTTATATAACCCATAAAAAATATCACATAAGAATATATTTTTTGAGAAATAAGTCAATTCCCCTATGACGTCAATAGAGATAAATCCTTTTCAAAATCCATCACTTTTTTTGATAAAAAATAAAGAACACATTTGAAACCATTTAAAAAGTAATTTAACGACACTATACCCACACATTGACTTATCTATAATCAGTGAAAATCCTACCTTATAAAACATAATTCCTTATTTTGAAATCCCACTACTAAATTTCTATTTAAAAAAAATTCACCCAAAAACATTTCTTTTTAAATTTCATTTCAAAAAATAAAGTCACTTTATTTAGAAAACCTATCCCAAACCAACTCACACCACCCATAAAGATATAAATGGTCCTCAAAAAATATTCTGACCTAGTAACCACTAATGAACAATAAATAAAGTTATAAACTCCTTGTTGACTATTAGTTTTATGTGATACCATCCCATTTATGAAATTTTTTTATTTAATAAAGTCATTACTAAAATATAATAATAAATCACTGAAAAATAATATTTTAGTACTCAATCAAAATAACCAATTAATCATCATTCTTAATGGGTAAAGGTCACTAATTTCATTTCATTATCCATTTAATAACCCAAGATCATGTTGACCATCTCTATCCAATAATAAACTTCCTCATCCATAAACACCAAAACATTAATAAGAAAGTTATCAAAAATAATTTCTATAATCATCCTAGAACTAGTATAACTCATTAAAAAGCATAACTATGTTGAATATATATGTAAATGGGTGAAATATACTCTAAAAACACACTATATCCTACAATATACAAAATATTCAATCTATTAACATCAAAAGATGAATAATTTTCTCTATCTTTACCAGAATCCAAATAATAATCACCTAGTGACATACCTCAACTAAATTGACGAGTGATAGAAAGGATTCATTTTTCCTAAATGCCTTTTTTGACCCCACATGAAACAAGAATTTTTATAAAGTTATTAACCAATGTTATTATAGTATATTACATTAAAAATCTATTAAACAACACCTTAATGAGTGAATATGGAAGATAAATACTAAAATATGAATAATATGACTTGTTTACCTAGAATTCATGTGATAAAAAACTCTTAATCAAATAGATCAATGAAGAAAAATTGGGGATGAAGTGGAGAGAAAGGTTGAGGAATATCCAATTTTCCAGTTCACTAGAACAAGGGAGACTTGATGGTGGGTTTCAAACTGAACCCCCAATAAATTGACTAAAATAATCTCTATAAATATTTTGAAGATTATTAAGAAATAAATATCCTATCATAAGGTCTCTCGTGTCTCACTAGGTACCTGGTGGTAGACCACCTTCCACTCAGTGGTGAACTATTTAGAAAAAACCCATTGGTTATTCCTTGGGTTTCATAATTTTCATTGACTAGGTACCTAAGTTCTATTTCATCCACCCCTTCACATTTTAATTTACCAACTACCTAAGAAATTACTTTTAGTATTTACATGTATCATTCCACCTTAAATCAATCATTTTCTTACATGTAACAAGTCCAAAGCTTCCCTATTCAATTTATTCTAAAAAAATAAAATTACCTTAACAAATATATAAATTAAAATTACATCAACCTCTCAGTTCAATAATACATGTAGGTGTGCATCATTATAAATTCCCCACGATAATGCTTCTCATATTTGAGAATTATTTATTGCCATTAAATGATAATTATTAGACTATATAGGTAATAAATTCACCAACCATTTACTATATTTCATCCTAAAATACTAATTATACTCTTATTGAATGAATGGAAAAAAATACTAACCACCAAGTAATAGTCTAATTAGTCATTAATATTCCCATAGATCTTTCACGATTATCGATTCTGTATAGGAATATCTTTCTTTACAATTATTAATTTATGTACTTAAGTCAAAATCATAATCAACCAATCACTGCACTGATATATAACTTCCTCGTTATGATATAGTGTACGAAAACACCTATTTATCCTGAAACACCATTGGTCAACACTTATTGGGACTTATAGAACTCCATTCCAAAAATATTAACTATCAAAATAAAATTTCATTTAATAGTGGTCTTTGCCCTTAGAATTTCCTAACAAAAATTTATCCTAAGTTTCCAAGTCTGTGAAACTATTAATACTTGTATATGGATAACTAAACCTCAATAAAACACCCATATATCAACACTGAATCAAAAAAATACCTCTAATGGATCATTTTAGATAATCCAAACGAAACAATATAGAACACTTAAATCACTCCCAACCCTAGTGTTGAATTCCATGAAACAATGTCAAAACATTACCACACACACCAAAATAATACATGTTTCTAAAAAAACATGGTATTCATGATTTCTCAACAAAACCACCATCCTAAATAATTTTTTTACAAGAATAAATCATAATAAAATTTCACATTTTTTACCATTTCAAAATTCCATTGTTTAAAAAAATTCATAAAATAAAAAACCTTTTTCAATATCTTTGGATTTAGAATTCATTCCAATTTAAACTAAATCATACAGAAAATTTACTCATGCCTCATTCCACTTCAAAACTTTAATATTTCATGTATTATTTATAAAATATTAAACCAATTTTCTAATAAATTTTAATAAGAACATTCAGTAGTACGAAACTTCAACAGAAAACATAACTAATATATATTATTCTAGTATCTAATTGTAATAATTTTGGGAAAAAGAAAAGTTTATTATATGTTTTATTCATTTAATAATAGAATCTATCAAGTATACATTCTAACTAACACCATTTTTAGGCATGTGTATCTTTTTTTCACAATGATATTATATGATACATGTACAATGAAATTGGCTCTAGGATATATCAGGTACCAAATTTAAATAATTTCCCTTCTTGGATAGTCCAACAAAAATTTAATTTATCTTCAAGTGCCAACTCCTGACACAAGAAACCCTATAGAAACTAGGATTTCAATCTAATGTGTACTTTGCAGACATGCCCAACTTCTACCATCCATGAATCAATGTTCTATTTTCATATCTAATTAACATTTTTCAAAATATAAATCTAATTTGATAACACTGGTAAAGACTAAACTTGGTCTACAAAAAATATACTGACTGAGCTCGTATAATACCTATAACATGACTCCCCTGATACTAGAGATTTATTAACTATTTTGGGGGCATTAATAATTCATGTGAAGATTATTTATTTAAATATAATTTAAAAATAACATTTATATTACTACTAAAAATTATCCTAACTCATCTATATAATGGACATATATAAATCATATAGGAAAAAAAGATCCAAAATGGGGTCTCATAATCTTGAATATAAAAAATATAATATAAATTATATATATCAGTACCAAATATAACAATAAAATTTAAACACTATATTTAAATAGATTAATATTGTCCTTGTAGATAATAAAAAGTAACATTGAAAAGTAAAAATATAATGGCCTTTATGGAAATTAACATGACTAGCTTCTATGAAATCCTTAGTCATTGTAGCACTAAACATCACATGATATAAATCAAGCTCCATGTCATTACTTGTACCTATAATTTTATATAAGTTCAACCTATATCCATTTAAAAAAATTAAACATATCTCAAAGGGGGTATATAAAATGACTTGTTGGGATTTTTTACTTAACTCAAGACACTGAGTTCTTGTGATCAAGTGGATGCATTTGAAAGTCTATGGTTCATGTTAGTATGTGGTATGTATACCTCACCCATTTTTTTACCTATAGAAAATGAGTGCACTGAGAGGGGGGTGAATCAAGGAATGTAAATAACTTTTAATAGAACCTTTCTGATTATCTTTTTTCATAATTATTTTAAACACATCTCTCCCACATAGTATATATGAAGTGATAAACTAAGTAAAGAGGGAAAAAATTAATTTTTTCTTAGTTCGCATGCATTGGGATAATACAAGGAGAGTAAAATAGCAATGTATCAATATACTAGAATCATTAAGTATCTTCTTCTGTATAATAATCAAAACATACTCATTTTCCCCTTTAGTTCACTTCAAAATATTATTAGAGAACTCACTGCCCTATCAATAAAGATATTTTTGAATCAATCACAACTCTAGTAACCGATATTTAGTGTTTAATTTATTACATGGGTAAAGTAAACAATGTATCACATCACCAAGGATCGATTTGTTTAGCAGCCTTGGAAAAATAGTTACATATGTGGCCACCAAATTACATTTTCTGATTAATAACATAGATTGAAAATAATTATTGCATCTTGAAATTTCTCAAAGATACGTTATTCATAAAAAGGAAAAATAAAAACAAATGATTGGGTGATATCTGATACTTAGTAATTGTAGTTTATTGTTGAAGTTATCATGAGTGAATAGGGAATAATCAATACAGTAGGGTGGAAAACAAAAGCACATTCTATTTAATTGATAACGTGAGCTTAAAGATATATTCAAGGAAAATATCAACATGAAAATCACATAATTAATAATAGTTGAAGTATTAATTAAGGAAATTAATAATATTTTATGTCAAGATCATACTATCAATACCTCATTCCCCAAAATCATGAACTGTAATGTTAGAGACATGCGGAAAGACATATTACATGTTTTCACATCCTTTCTCCAAGAAATTATCATTTCATAGGCAAGTATACACTATGAAAAACCAATTGTATTTATATTATGATACCTATTGATGTATATATGGGATATTTATAATGAAGAATCTCCCATCACATGCATATTTTCAATTCATTTATCATATATTAAAGTAAAAATATAATACATAATTAATATGTATTTTAAATAAATAAATATCGGTATTAAATCAAGAATTCAACAAATAAAGAATTTCTAAATAAATGAAATAACTCACATTGTATGAATCATTAAATTCACACTATATATATTAATGAGTACATGACTTTGTCAAAATTTATATAAAGAATGATAAAGAATATATCATTAAGGAAATAACATTATTATTTATGGAAGAAACAATGTATAAACCAGTAATCGATAATGGATGAAATGTGACTATCAATTCATCATAAATGAAGATTACGATGTAAAGGATAGTCTTTGGACAATAATGATGGAAAATGGAAGTAAAACATTAAAAACTTACTTTTTCGAATACTTTTTTAACTTTATTTTAAAAATTATGATATAATTAATTTCAAAAAAATATCGAACTTTAAAAAATAAGACCTTTTTATTTTAATATAAAAACCTAAACTTCATAAATAATAAAAAAATTATTGAATAATTCTGGAATCTTATATAGGAAGTAAATAGTGATTAATTTTCATAGTGTTGGGAAAAATAATTCATGTTGTATATGATAAAAATGACTTTCTTGGAAAAAAATAGAATATTCCTTTTCAATTTTTTTAATTAAAGTAAATTGAATTACTAAAATACCTTTACAAGTCCTTTAAAAGTATATACAAAATTACATAAAACAATTTCATGAATATAGATATGGAAGTGAAATATTCTTGATCAAAAAAGAAAAATAAGGATGTTTTCCCTTATAAAAAACCCTTTAGTTTTTTCGAGTTTAAAAAATATAGAAAGTTAGAAGAAAATATGAAAACACGAGAAGTAAATAGATTAGAATAAAATAGATGTGTTTTATGAAGATAAAAGACATATAATTCCTGAAATCTAAATTTTAATATGAAAAATATCAAATAATAGTTTGACTGTAAAATAAACCTTTATGTCTTTCATATAATTTTAATAAAAACTTCTAAAAAGAGGAAATTAGAATTTTTACTTTAAATTCCATGAGTATTTAAGAAATCATGATATAATATTTAAAAGGCTAAGTATATACACCATATAAAATAAATTAACTGAATTATAAAAAATATGTCATAATTAAGTGGAATTGAGAGAAAATGTAACATCCCCATCCCGAGAGCCACTAAACCACTGCCCTGAGTTGAGTTGTCACATGACCTCAAGTTCACCACCCCATATTCAGGAGGATGTCTACTAGTGGAGAGGGTCTAATAAGTCAACATGGGAACGCGACACCCTTTTTACCAAATCAAACCACATCACATAACAATGAAATTATAGATACAATATATAATAGAAAATGACCTTTCCTAACAAACCTTTTCCCAGAAAAGGTACAAGTCCACATCCAAATAAGAAAATATATCATGTCATCCTAAGAAGTTCCAATGTGTGAATGAACCGAAATGTAATGAAAAGAGTGGAACTCCCAAATAGGTCCAGGCTCCATGTTTGGATCCTCAATCATGGTTATCCTAGGATGAACTCAACTCCATAGAATAGGTCCCTTAACCTTGTCCTAACCTACAACCATGATATATTCTCGGGTACCCAATGGTGGCCTGAGTATGGTGTGATTACAACTCATTAGTCCACCACCCATGGTGTCTACAAAATATCCAGTCTAAACAGATAGTGCATTCTAGTACTCATTAAATATTAAAAAAAATAAGGACAACTTATATGTCATTAGTTAATAATATTTACTATAACCCTTTCAATAATTTTTACCATTTCCATCATTTATTCCACTACATTACATAATCTATATTCATCATATGTTCCATGGTTTAGGCATATACATCATCTATACATGGGTCTATGTAAATCAATCACTATTAATAAGGGAATAAGTCATGTACCTATCTAACAAGGGATAAACACATCACATAAACATAGTATACTCACCTCAAAGACTTCATTTAGGTGGAATGAAACTATTATGGGAATAGATCCTTTATACCCTTCTCTAACCCATGCATTTTGGAGTGGAGTTTAGAGCCTCATCAAACTCGACTCATGGGTGTAGAACCTCATGTTAATAACCCACTATAATAATCCATGTACACATGCTTATTTATCTATTACCCACACACATACTAGATCACATCCAAACAAAACCAATATAAATATAAATCACAATCTATAACCATCAACAATGGAGATAATACATTTCCATAACACATTAAAACATTTTCCATTTATATTACATATCCATATTTCCCAATTCCCATTTATGATGCCTAAAATCATTAAGTGTATTCACTAAACCATATACATTACACCATGTAACATACTAAATAATTTCCATATGTTAATTCACATAACCCATTAATCATCTCCCATTTGTTAACCCGTTCATTAAATTCATCAATTCACTAATGAAACCCATTTATATATTCATTAATTATCAAGACATTTCCAAGTTAACAAATTAATCATTCATATTCACTAATCCTATTAATAATTTAAACATAATTCATAACCCATTAAACAACATCCTAATTAACCCATTTAAGTTATAATAATATTTATAAGCCTTATAAAATCAACCAATAACTTGTTTCCATTTCATAGTTCATATAACCAATTAGTATTCAACCCAATGACCCCTTACACCAATACTAACCCAAGAAACAACTATAATTATTTCATTCCAATTCAACCAACCATATTAACACATTCTTCATGGGCTCTATGGCATCACACATCTACTCTACACCTAACATTAATATTTTTTATGTTTGGGAATTCTACCACCCCCATGGGTAGCTTTGTAATGAACTAATGTTTTATAAAAGGAAATTACCTTCTTATAATTATGTCATATTATAACATTAAATCACAACTCAATGAACTACTTTGTACTATGTGACCTTTATTCATAATATTATCACTTCAGTGATTTGAATTCAAAAAATCTGACATACACAGTTGCGATCTATAAGATGTTTGGAGTCCGATGGAACTAACTTAATTTATGGTGAATATTATCCTACCCTTATGAAGAGTTACCTACCCATAAGAATATTATTTTGACCCTTATGAATAGTAAACTGTTCAAAAGAAATTTTGCCTCACCCTTGAATGTATAAATAAAATTTAGGCATCTTATAAGTGATAATATGAATTTAGTAAAAGTATTGGTATTTTTTGAAGTCATAAATAATTAATTAAAATTAATTAATTGATTTATTTAAATGAAAATTTATTCATAAATTAACAATATTATGTCTTCTGGTTTTAAGATAATTTTATAAGACCTTATGTAATTCTTAATAGCATTATAAAATCAATTATTGTTTTAAAATCTAAATTTTTCAAGTAAATTATGATTTTGATTAAAAATTAAATTATTCATGTTTAGAATCTTGTTATTTTAAAATTGGATTTCATTTTTTCATTATACATGTAGAAAAATTGATAGGTTGAATTTTTGGGATTTTTCTAATATACTTGAATTTTTTATTAATAATAAAATACAACAATTTTCCGTATATATACATTATATTTTAAATACAGAATTTATTGAGTCATGGATGATGTTAGAACCTTGGGTTAGAACTCACATACACATATTACTGTTTTTGATCATAAGAATCATTAATATTTCTTGTCTTATAAGAACATAATAAACTAATAATTAAAATATTAAGAAAACCCTCCTCCCCGCCACTATAAAAACCCACCCACACTCCACTTCACTCTTCCATCCTCTCAATCTTTATTACTTGACTAAATTATGCTCAAATCTCTCAAAAATATACTCCACTATGTACAAAAACCATTGTTCTTCTCAAAAGTCCCAATCCTCTCCCCTTAAAATTTTCTTAAAGAAGATTAATTCAAGAGGTAAATTTCACATTTCAATTATTTTACTTTCTTTTCAAGTTCAATTGTTTTCTTTTCTATCCTTACCTCTCCTCATTCAAATGTCATGATAAATCCAGTAACTTATATATACTGGAATTTTGTTATTATAATGGAATAAGTTATTATCATCTCTCATTTACCTTTGTTTTATAGTAGTAGTAGAAACACCATTCGAGATGTGTTAATTTACCACATTCAAGGATGATGGGTTTTCAATTTCCATTACCATGTTCATTTATTGTAAATACAAAATTATTATTTTTGAACCAGATGATAATATATTTATTATGTATCATTTATGGTCTAGAATCTTTTTTGGCACATGTTTTTGATTTATAAAAAAATATGTTCTTTGTGATCAAAAATATCAAATTAACCCAAAAGGTTGCCACTAATGTTTTATATAAGGATTAAAATTCACTCCAAGTAACCAAATTATATTTAAAACCATGTAACCTTCTGGATGTTCAATAATAAAATATAATTCCAATTTTCGAAAAATATCCTCATTTTACATGATTGTATGATCATGTATATAAGTAATCCAATCATGAAACAAACGGACAAGAACAATGGCATCGAACCTCATAACAAATCAAAAAGGTTATGAATGAACTCAAAAAGGTTATAATAAATCAGTTAAATGTAAAGGAGGTTATCTAATTATTAATTAATTAACCTAATTTAATTATTTATGTAATTAAAATCATGAGGGGGACACCTTAAGACTTAAGGTAAGGGATTCTACCCGCACCTGCATTATTCCTTTGGGTTATTATTACTCTCTTTTTAAACAAACGAAAAACAATTTTTGACTTATGTAAATCTTATTATTTATATTTATATGTCCAAAATCATTTATCAATATCCATTATACATTCTCTTTCAGGGATATACATTTTTTTAAATGATTCCCTCTTCAATACTTCTTGATAAGAAAACATATTTTAATAGAACTTCCCGAATTCATACACAATTTCAATTGCACTCTACCATATGTTTTAAGAAACAATTATTTTTATACAAATAGTGGTTTTTATGAAATTATTCTTAGATCATTTATTATTTTATATTTATTGTCATTCCCTTCCTTTTTTTAAATTATCTTTGATGTTTTCATTAGACCACACAAAAATGTTTTAATTTTAATGTTTCTTAACAACTCTTTAACCTGTTATCACATAAATTTGCAATCAATTATTATGATATATACCAATTATACCTTATAAATTTCTATTATTGATCTAATTCTTTTTTCTTCATGTACACTTATATGATAAGCCCATTAAATTATTCTTTATGGCTAGATTATAATACCCATTTATTTTAATGGGTTTACTTATGTTTATGTATGATTGATTATGTATGATTCTTTATATGGAATGAATATTCATGAACATGTTAGGATAAGTGTGAATAGATAGCACTCCAATGCATTGGGTAATTTTGAGTCACATGAGACGTTATGTGCAACAGTCTTGGAGGTTAGACTTGACTCATGCTACCATGTGCAACGGTCTTTGTGGTTAACCTTGACTTTTCCTCCTCTATGTGTAACAATCCGTGAGTTGTTATAATCTCATGTTTTAAATTGCAGCCACGTTACTATGAATCCATGTTTATATGATTCCTTCTTTATATATTATGATTCCAAATGTTCCATACCTTTTATTTTCATTATGTCATGCCTTCTAACCCATGTGCAAAAGCTCTATTATTATAATTATTCCCTTACTATGATTTTAACTGACCCCTTTGTTTATGTTATCCTTAGGATATCCTATGTGGATTTTTGAGTACAATAGAAGTTATGACATCAACATGTGGATTCAAAAAAGAAAATATTTATGTTTTCATTTTAATGTACCTAGTCTTCAATGACAGTAGACATCATGATTATAGGCTTGTATTTGGAAGAAAAATTGTGCATAAAATCGTGTAATGTTATGTTTAAAACGATAGGGTTACTATAGTTGGTAACATTGGATGGTCATGTTATTTTATGATATTAAGAAGAGAGAACTTTAGTAAGAACCTTAAGGTTGAGACTAAGTACAAGAAAACAACCCAAAATTTTTGTAAGTATAGAGTAAGAGTTTTATCATGAAAATACATCGATGTCTATATAAAAATAGGTAGAGGTGGCTTTAGAACAATTGTATATAAGGGTAAAACCTCCTCCAAAATAAATTTTTATATTAGGAAACACTTTTATGGAAAAAAGTGAGAAACCGCGTGTTCAAAAATGGTTAATACTATAGCAGATAACTGCGTTATTGAAAACCAGCTTAAAACAACTTGATGAAACCTCTAGAAATAATTTCCAAGACAAGCCTGATACCTTTATATCTGGTTCAGTTTTGATATCCCCTTCAAATTGAGAATCCAGATTTTCCCACACTTGAAAGAAATTCACCACTGAAATCATCTCCCCGTTGAATCCTCTGGTCATAATTAGATGTTGTTTATCGATCCAATCTCCCAGCTCCCTGCCTACGTCAACTTGGATTGGTCTCCCATTTATTATTTTTGCTTCCTCTTTGGATGCATGAATGATCAAAACCTTCTCTAACATCTCTTCCTCAGAGTTCATGAGAATGTCCCATGATATCTCCATTGTCACAGCATCGGCTACCTGATGCATGTTCACCGATATCGCCAAAGGAAATTCAACCATTACAGCCTCCGGACCTAATTTCCCTTGTTGTCCCTCTTTTGGGAAAAGAGCTAGCTATAAGGGAACTCCCTCCCCTGCTCCTGAAAGCCCTCCCTCCTTATCATAGGTTCATTCTAAACGAGGACACTCCTTGTTTCTAACACCAATCCCAGATGGTATGAAATCCTTAGATATAGTCATCTTTCTCATCATGTCAGACACCAATCCCCCATCGAGATGTGCAGAAGCTTCCACAGCTCCATCGTCTAAACCATTGCACCTTTTCTTACCCAAATATATGGTTACTATTGTCTTTAGAGTATTCGAATAATCTTTTAGAGGTCTTGGTTTTTTCCCCTCCTTGGGAACCGGAAGGTTTAACATCAAGATAATCCCTTGTTTTCCTTTCCTTGATCCATGTCAGACCATGGACTCCTGTTCATAGTTCGAACTAAACTGCGAACCCCCATCAAAGTCACTTAGCTCCTCCAAATCCGAAATCCTTTTATCCTTCTTGTGCATCCATCTTGGAATGGCGGTTTTCCATCCCTCCGGATCCACATTCTACTTTGCCTCCTCAGACAGTCGAGAAATAGTTGTGCATCAAAATATACTCTGTAACTATGCATGAGACAGGGAGGCATCGACTCGGGGAGATAGTCTCACTTACCAATGAGAACTGTGACTCTTTGAGCACCCTACCTTCTGAATGAGAAACAAAATCACCAAGAACTGATCATTGATCGTTCACATGGGCATGAACACTGACTTCATGCTTAACTGTTTTAGCAAAAGAGGGAGAACTCCCCACTACTTGCTCTATCAACATGGGGACACCAAGATCATGCAACAGTCTTGCATACAAATCTTTAAATCTCGAGTCCTTATGACTGTGCTCGACATTTGACTTTTCAAGGGAAAGGTCAACAACCTCCTTCTCTTGCCTAAACCTACCTCTCCGATGTAAGGAAGTGGCCAAATGACCAAGAATATTTCCAGATGAACAGAAATTGAACCACAAATCGAAAACCACCCTCTGCTTATACATGAACCCTTCACCAACTGAGATCCAGAACCAATCTACTGGAGGTCTGGAAACATCGATCTCCACACATAGACACGGTTAAACTGGGTGACTCAAAGATTTATTTCTCTTCTGCGTGCAAAAAAATGGCCAATCATGTTCCCTAACATTCGTAAAATAGCTGGATTCTGGAAAGTGTTGGGTCGGAAAAAAAACGGGAAGGATGGCAAGAGGAGGGGTGAATTGCCTTTTAAAAAAAAGATTAACAATTTAAAATCAAAGTTGAAATGCAGCGGAAAGTAAAGAGGCAAGACACAAGAAATTGTTAACGGAGTTCGGCCAAAACCCGGCCTACGTCTCCGCTCCCAACTCAACCGTTGAGAGATTCCTACCGCTTGCTTTTCAATGGTTTTAGCAAGAAACCCACTAGGCTTTGAGGTAGCACTAGGACCTATTACAGCTTGCTTTTATTGGTTGAGCAAGAACCCACTTACTTTTAATGGTCGAGTAAGAACCCACTAGCCTTTTTAACGGGTGAAGGCTAGCTCACCGATGTCTCGAGCTTTTTAGAGGAAAAGTTTGTGAACCTCTTCACACCTTAATGGTGATGTGAAACCCAAAAGAAAGGGAGGAAGAAAGAGGTTGGGGTTTGTAGGCACAAACCCAAATTTAAATCTCAAAATAAATAAAACAATAAAAACCGTATTTGAGGAAGTCTTGGGCGCCTTTGATTGATTGGAGATGTTGAAGGCCGCTTCCAAGCTTCTTTGATGGTGCTCTTGGATGTGGAATTGGATTGGAGCACGTTGGGTTCCTTGAGGAAATCCGCCGGAGGTTTGCCAAAATGATCAACAATGTGTCTGGTGGCTTGGGTAATGATCCGGTGCTTCCTAGGCCTTTATTTATAGGCTAGGAACCTTCGAGTATCCGTTGGAGGGCTTTGGAGCCATTGGAAAAGGCCTCGGAGCCGTTGGAGGCCAAAAGAGGGTTGACTGGTCAAACCCAACGGCTAGTTTGACTGGGCTACCGGCTGGCCGGTATAGGGCCACCGGCTGGCCGGTGCCTTGGAAAGTGGAGAGTGCTTTTGCCCAGGAGCCACCGGCTGGCCGGTGAGAAGGCCACCGGCTGGCCGGTGGTGAGACAGTAGGTCTCACTGTTGAACCAGGATGCCACCGGCTGGCCGGTGACAGAGCCACCGGCTGACCGGTGGAACCTGGCAGTGGGCAATGCCTCTGCCAGGTCCACCGGCTGGCCGGTGCCATCACACCGGTTGGCCGGTGGACTGAATTTCAGTCCACTTGATGTCCATTATTGGGCCAATCCTTTGGCAATCTTTTTCCTATCATCCACAACACTTAAAAACAATGTTAGACAAAAAGATAAGGTGATTGTGATCATGAAAATCAAACAACGAGGGGAACGAGAGGTACAACAATCTCCCCCTATTTTGATGATCACAATCACCAAAACAATTAAAGTAAAAAACTGAAATTGAAAGGAAATGCTAAGCATGATGAAAAGGATTCTCCCCCAATCAATCAAGAAATTTCTCCCCCTTTGTGATTATCAAAATAGAATGGGGCATAAAACTTGATTGAGGGAATAGAGATTTGAAAATCAATTGAAATTTTGGAAATTGAAAGATTGAAAAAATTGAATAACAGTTTGAATTGAAAGTTTTGAATCAAAAACTAATTGAAATTTGAAATGAAAATTTTGAATCAAAAGTTTGAACTGAAATTTTGAATGAAAAATTCGAATTGAATATTTTGAAATGAAAATTTTGATACCAAGTGTTGAAATTGAAAGTTGGAATCGAAAATTTTGAAATTGAAGTCAAAAGGGCTTAATTTGAAATTGAAAGTTTGAATTGAAACAAAAAGCTTAAACAAACCTAACTCCCCCTAAATAAAAACAAAAAGTCACCGGGGAGAGGGATTTTGAAAAGAGACAATTTTAGGCCCGGAGAGACTCGCTAAGAGGGATTTTTCAATCCACACTTGCCTTGTAGCGGGTCTTCTCCTATAAAATTCGTCCGAAAAGAAAATAGACTTGGGTTGGCCATACCGGGCATTTTTGCAATCACACTCATAAATGAGGTGCCCATGTTTTTTACAATAGTTGCAAAATTTAAAACAAGAGCTCCCCCTTACAAAAACAGTGGGTGCATGGGAGGAGGAGGCTTGGTTGGAATAGCCAAGCCCTTGGGTGGTTCTAGAAATTCGTTGGGAACCTAGGATATTGTTCAAATTTTGTTCCCCTTGGGTGAACTTAGCTAGGGTCTCCCTTAGGTCTTTGATGGTTGATTCCATAGAATCAACATTTTGAAAATTTTGAATTTTAAGGGACAACTCTTCCTTCTCTTTGAGAAGTTGTTCTTTTTCGGAAGAGAGTTTTTTGAAAGACTTTTTCAAAGAAACAAATTTTGAAGAGAGCTCATGAAAACCTTTTTCTAATTGGTCTCTAGCATGATGGAGTTCTTCATAAGAAAGATGATTTAAAGAATTGGAATTTGAAGAACAAGAGGAGGAGGAGTCGGAATAGGAGGAAGATGATACCTCATGATTTGCCATTAGGCATTTTTTACCTTGGTCGCTCGAGGAGAAGGAGGAGAATGAAGAGGTGGAGCTATCACTCCATGTTTCCTTTGAAGCCTTCTTCTTTTTCTTCTTGGCCCTTTTCTTGTGAGGTGGGCAAACGGGCTTGATCTTTTTGTCGGGTTCTTGCTTTTGATCGGACTCTTGCTTTGGAGCCTCGCTAGTACCTTCATAGGTTAGTTCTAAAAATTTCCAAAGATCGTAAGAAGTAGTGCAAGAAGAAATGCAATTAAAAACATTACGGTCAAGACCACAATGAAGAGCGTTCATGGCTTTGCCATCAAGCTCAAAATAAGCAATGTCATTGGGGGTCCATTTAGACTCATCGGGAGAGGAGAGGGAAAAACCTTGCATAACAATTTTATAAATTGGATAACCAAGACTTTTTAAAAAAGTGGTCATGCGGGTTTTCCAAAAAGAATAATCGGCTCCATCAAAGAATGGAGCACGATCCAAAGAATGTCCTTCGGGGGATTGAGAGGAAGAAGCGGTAGAAGCCATCTAAAAAAAATAGGATCTTTAATTTGAAACCGGTTAGGGAATTATTCAAATACGCCCTCTAATACCAATTGTTGGGTCTGAAAAAAAACGGGAAGGATGGAAAGAGGGGGGTGAATTGCCTTTTAAAAAAAAGATTAACAATTTAAAATCAAAGTTGAAATGCAGCGGAAAGTAAAGAGGCAAGACACAAGAAATTGTTAACGGAGTTCGGCCAAAACCCGGCCTACGTCTCCGCTCCCAACTCAACCGTTGAGAGATTCCTACCGCTTGCTTTTCAATGGTTTTAGCAAGAAACCCACTAGGCTTTGAGGTAGCACTAGGACCTATTACAGCTTGCTTTTATTGGTTGAGCAAGAACCCACTTACTTTTAATGGTCGAGTAAGAACCCACTAGCCTTTTTAACGGGTGAAGGCTAGCTCACCGATGTCTCAAGCTTTTTAGAGGAAAAGCTTGTGAACCTCTTCACACCTTAATGGTGATGTGAAACCCAAAAGAAAGGGAGGAAGAAAGAGTTTGGGGTTTGTAGGCACAAACCCAAATTTAAAGCTCAAAATAAATAAAACAATAAAAACCGTATTTGAGGAAGTCTTGGGCGCCTTTGATTGATTGAAGATGTTGAAGGCCGCTTCCAAGCTTCTTTGATGGTGCTCTTGGATGTGGAATTGGATTGGAGCACGTTGGGTTCCTTGAGGAAATCCGCCGGAGGTTCGCCAAAATGATCAACAATGTGTCCGGTGGCTTGGGTAATGATCCGGTGCTTCCTAGGCCTTTATTTATAGGCTAGGAACCTTCGAGTATCTGTTGGAGGGCTTTGGAGCCGTTGGAAAAGGCCTCGGAGCCGTTGGAGGCCAAAAGAGGGTTGACTGGTCAAACCCAACGGCTAGTTTGACTGGGCTACCGGCTGGCCGGTACAGGGCCACCGGCTGGCCGGTGCCTTGGAAAGTGGAGAGTGCTTCTGCCCAGGAGCCACCGGCTGGCCGGTGAGAAGGCCACCGGCTGGCCGGTGGTGAGACAGTAGGTCTCACTGTTGAACCAGGATGCCACCGGCTGGCCGGTGACAGAGCCACCGGCTGACCGGTGGAACCTGGCAGTGGGCAATGCCTCTGCCAGGTCCACCGGCTGGCCGGTGCCATCACACCGGTTGGCCGGTGGACTGAATTTCAGTCCACTTGATGTCCATTCTTGGGCCAATCCTTTGGCAATCTTTTGCCTATCATCCACAACACTTAAAAACAATGTTAGACAAAAAGATAAGGTGATTGTGATCATGAAAATCAAACAACGAGGGGAACGAGAGGTACAACAGAAAGGAAGGGGGTTTTGGGGAGACTAACCCAAATCCCCATCGGCGGAGAATCGCGGTTCATATAATGATCGCATGTACAGCAAAAAAAAGAAGAACTGAGAACCTTTGCAGATGTGAGGAGCAGTAGACAAGGCTGAAATGAAATCTTCTTCTGAGGAGAAACAGATCATAATGTGATGCCGATCAATAAGACTGACAACCGCCAAGCTGCGCAAACCCCAATCGCTAGCGATGAAGTAGTCAAAGATGTCCAAAGAGGGGAAATGGAGAGAGAAACGTGCAACCAATGTCATATTAAACAAGATCGAGGCCTCTGTGAACTCCGATGATGAAATAGAAAGATGAGGGTAACCAAAGAATAGTTCATCCACCTTAAGTAAAAGATCGATTGAAGGGAAGGGTGGGAGAAGATCGGGGTTGGATAAGGGGGTGAAGGGAGGATGCCTAGGGAGAGAAGTGGAAGAAAGGAGCCCCCCCCCCTAGAGTAGGGGAGGGATCGCAATGGCCGAAATCTCTGACTAGGGCATTTCCGAGATCTGAAGCGGGAGGGAGAGCCGAAATCAAGCTAAGGGTAAAACCGGAAAACACAACATTCTTCTAGACTTGAACTGGAACTGGTGCATGACAGCTAGCCTTGTGGCAGTCTTGATTTCACACTCATGGGGGATATGCTTTGGTAAATTCAAGAGCATAGTAAAAACCATTATTAAGGAAATAAATAAATATCCCATAAGAATATAAGTTAATAAATAGATCAATGATGACCTATATTTAAACCTAGTGAATCACAAGTTAGGATATAATTACCCTTTACAAGTTTATCCTTTTTTGTTCAAATTTTTCTTTTTATGCTTAATAACTTAGTATTTAATCCCTACAATTGTAAGTTATTTATCACAGTTAATGGTAGGAAATTGAATAAAACATGCCAACAATCAATGTGATAGGGAATGTGAAAATTTCCTTAATGATATGAAAAATATGATGGGAACTAGTGCTCATAACTTCATGATAGTACATGCTTATTTGGATCATGTTATTAATGATAACTTGAATCATGTTGAATTCCCTCCTCTTATAAGGGAATAGAATGTTGTTTTAGAATCCTTCATACAGAAAAGGAATCCCCTATTTAGTGGATCTTATGGTCCCCTCTTCATGGAATAGTTGATTAACACTATTTAAAAGATATTCCTTGTCCTCAAGTGCTCAGAAGAAGAGAAAGTTGAACTCTTATTCTATCATTTTTATGGGGAAGTTAATTAGTGGTGGGAACGGATTAAAAATACAATGTCCATGGAGGAAATTGATTTCATAGACTAGGAGGAGTTCAAGAGAATATTTTTCAATAAATAGTTTCCTCTAACCCTCTATCTCAATATGGAAAGGGATTTACTCACACTCAAGCAAAAGGAAGATGAGTCCCTTTGGGTATATGATGAAAACCTCATAATTATTGCAATATAGGCCTCTCGGTTTTTCATGATCACTGAAATCATGTTGGGTAACTTCTTTAAGGGACTAAATCTGATTCCATGAAACATATTGGTGATTTGAGAGGTTGATAGTTATGATGAGATTTTTAGTTGTGCCCTCAAGTATGAAATAGAGATCAAAGACACCTAGTGGTCCCATGACCCTAGTGACAAAAAGAATTATAGGGATTATAATATGGGTGGTTCGGATAATAAATCCCATGATGGAAGGACGGTCTAACATCTCACATGTCAAAATTATGGGAAGAATCGTCCTGGGAACTGTCTAAAGGGAACATAGATTTGCTTCAAATGAGGAAGAATGGGACATATTGCTTAAAAATTCTGAATGGATATGAATAATCCTAATAATTTTTAAGAATAAAGGATGGTTTAGATAAATTCTCAGCTACTGGGGTAGTGTTACAACTTCATGGAATATGGGAATTATGAAAACAATTTCCCTAAGCCAAGGGTTACTGGAGGAAATCAACAACAACCTCCTAGGAGAAAAGGAAGGACTTATGATATCACTATGGATGAGGTGGATCTAGACAATGATGTGTCAATAGGTACAATAGTTATTCATTCATGAATAGATAATGTACTATTTTATTCTGGTTCTACACATTCTTTCATATATTGAAATTTTAGCAGGACTATTCAAACACCACCTCAAATTTTGGTGGATAAGTTATCTGTGAGAATAGAGAATGGAGAAATTATTGCATCCAATGTCTATAACTCCTCCATAATAATTTTTTGTAGGATAAACCTCCCATAAAATCTTTTCATTGTTCTTTTAGTTGATTTGGATGTTATCTTTAGCATGGATTTGCTATCTTTATAAAAATCCAACATCAATTATCGAGAAACAAAGATCACTCTTCATATCCCAAACCATTCTACAATTATTTACAAATTTAAGGTGGAAGATGAATCTCCATTAGAATAAGTGTCTTAATTATGTATCTTAATTCCTTATGATCAAGCATTTCTATCTCAAGTGATTGAGACAAAGAAGAAAATCATGCTCGAAGATATGCCCATCATGAGGGATTGCACTAATGTATTCCCTAAGTAATTTAATTGTATTCCTACTAATAGAGAGGTTGAGTTCTTAGTTGAACATTTTCCAAGATCCCTACCTATAGCAAAAAAACCTTATATAATGGCCAATGTAGAGCTAGAAGAGTTAAAGAAGCATTTATAGGAGAATCTAGAGAAGGGATTTATAGGCCCAAGTGCTTTACCATGGGGTGTGCCAATAATTTTTTCAAGATGAAGGATGGTTCAATGTACCTCTTTATTGATTATCATGAGCTCAATAAAATCATGATAAAGAAAAATTATCACATTCCTCAGATAGATGACTTGTTGTATTAGCATTGTGGGTCCATTTATTTATCTAAGGTGAACCATTGGTTGGAATATCACTAATTAATGTTGGGGAAGAAATATATTACCAAGACTACTTTTAGAATTAGGTATGGACCCTGTGAGTTTATTATAATTCCCTTCGAACACACTAATGCTCTAGAAATTTTCATCAATTTAATGAATAGTTTTTTTAGAGATTACCTCAAAAAAAATTTGGTAGTCTTTATCGATGGTATTCTGATATACTTCAAGAGAAAGGAAAAAAATGAGGAGCATTTGAATATTCTTCCATAGACTTTGAAAAGATAGAAAATATGTGCTAAGTAAAGTAAATTTGAGTTCTTGATAGAGGATGTATCACTCGCGGAGCATGTTATCACCAGCAAAGGGATATATGTGGACCCATCCAAGATAAAGGCAATTGAAGAGTGGCCCTGGCCAAAATCTGTTACATAGATCCATAGCTTCCATGGTCTAGAAGGGTATTATTTTTGATTTCTGAGGATCTTCTCATAATTTTCAAACCCATTGACCAAGATAACCTCAAAGGGAGTGAAGTTCATCTAAACTTAAGAATGTGAAGACTGCTTTAAGGAGTCAAAAAATAGGCTTATAAATACGCTAATACTCACACTCCCAATGAGTGGAGAACTCTTTTTGGTGTGCAATGATGATTCAAAGAAAGTATTAGGTTGTGTAATAATGAAAAATGATAAAGTGATAGTCTGCACCTCAAGATAGTTGAAAATCCATGAGCAAAACTATCCCATGCATGATCTGGAGTTGGAAGTTGCGATCTTTGAATTAAAAATATGGAGGACTTATCTCTATAGGGATAAGTGTGAGATACATACTAATAACAAGAGTCTCAAATATATATTCACACAAAAAGACATTAATATGCACCAGCTAATATGGTTAGATCTCATTAAGGATTATAACTTCTCAATCCACAACCATCCCGATAAGGCCAATAAGGTGGTAGATTCTCTAAGTAGAAAACATCATGCATCTTTATCAGTGATGAGAATTGAAATGAATCTAAACATCTTAGATTTGCAGAGGATGGACATGTGAATAATTATGGTAGGCATATCATCAATCCTTCCTCAAATGATTTCTCAAATATCCCACATGGAGGAAATAAAGGCTTCTCAAATAAATGATGTGGAAATTAAAGAAGGGAGGAAGCCATTATAAATGGGAAATCCTCAAAGTTCAAGATTGATGAGTAAGGTGTTTTAATATTTGGGTTACAATTATGTGTACCATATGACCCAGAAATAAATAAGGATCATTTAAATTATACACATAGTTCAACCTTCTCTATTCACCCAGGGAACACAAAGTTGTATCTAGATCTCTGAGAGAACTTTTGGTGATACAATATGAAGAAGGAGATTGCTGAGTATACAACAAAGTGACTATTTTTTCAGTAAGTGAAGGCTGAAAGGAAAAAAGTCTAAGTGGATGATGCAATCATTACCCATACCAACATGGAAGTAGGAGAACATGATTATGGACTTTCCCACATTACATCAAAGGAAATCCAAAGGAAACAATTCTATATGGGTCATTATAGATTTTCTTATAAATACATCTCACATTATCGCATTTTGAGAGGACTTCTCATTTGATCAAATTTTATGGATATATATCAATTAGGTGGTAAGACTTCATGGAGTACCACTATAAATTGTATCCAATAGAGATCTGAGATTCACCTCAATGTTCTGTAAAAGTCTCCAACATGCTCTAAGAACTAAACTAAACATTAGTATGGCCTATCATCCTTAAATTGGTGGCCAATCTGAGCAAACTATTCATAAACTGGAAGAAATATTAAGAGCATGTTCTATGGACATCAAATTATTGTGGTAACAACATCTTTCGCTAGTCGAATTCTCCTATAACAATAGTTTCCACCCAAAAATCCTATGGCACTATACGAATCCCTTTATGGGAAAAGGTGCATACCAACAGTGTATTAGGATGAAGTTGGTGAGCGTAAGATGATAGGACAAGAAATGGTCGATGAAATAGTTAAGAAGGTGAAAAACTTTGAGCAGCACATCAAGGCACCCTAAAGTAGAAAAAAAAGTTATGCAGATAATTGTCGATGAGACCTTGAGTAAAAATTTGTATACAAGGTACTTATATGCATATATCCATGGAAGAATGTCATGAGATTTGAGAAGAAAGGAAAGTTAAGTCCCATGTACATTGGGCCCATTGAGATTCTTGATCATGTTGGGGATGTGGCCTATTAAATGGCACATCAACCTACCAAGTCTAAATTAAATGATGTCTTCCATATATCCCTATTATGGAAGTATATACCAGAACCTTCACATGTACTCTCCTCAGAGGTAGAATAGTTGGAGAATGATCTTTCTTACGAGGAGTAGCGAGTGAAGACCTTGGATCGTAGATATAATGTTCTATGTAATAAGTCCACTCAACAGGTCAAAGTACTATGGCATAACCATTAGTACAAAGAGGCAACATGAGAACTAGAGGATGCAATGAAGGAAAAGTACATGCACCTGTTTATGGCTTCGAATGTAAAATGAATTTTCAAAGGGGGAATTTCATTAGGGTGGAAGAATGTAATGACACAATCTTTTATCAATGGGAATTACCTTATTATAATTATGTCATATAATCACATGAAATCACATCTCCATGAACTACTAAGTAATATGTGACCTTTAAACATAATATTGTCACTTTTGGGATTTGAATTTCAAAAATCTGACAAACATGGTTGTGATTAGTAATATGTTTTGAGTCTGATGGGACAAACATTATTTAAGGTAAATAGTTCTATACCCTTATGAATAGTTATATGGTTCCTAGGAATAGAAAATAATCCCAAATAATAATAACCTCACCCTTGAATGTATAAATAAAATTTCAGCCTCATATAAGTGACGATATGACTATAGTAAATGTGTTGGTATTTTTGTAAGTCATAAATAATTAATTACAATTAATTAATTAATTTAAATAAAATTTATTCATAAATTAATTGTTTTATGTCGTCTGGTTTTAAAATAATTTTATAAGACCATATGTAATTTTTGAAAGCATTTTAAAATCAGTAATAGTTTTAAAATCAATATTTTTTAAGTAATTTGTAATTTTAATTAAAAAATAAATTAATCATTTTCAGAAAATCATTTTTTGGAAAATGGATTTCATTTTTGAAATCTACATAACAAAAAATGGTTAGGGTGAATATTTGGGATTTGTCTAAAATACTTGAATTATTTAAGAATAGTAAAATTTGGAAATTTGTAGTATATATATTTTATATGTTAAATAAACTATATATTGAGTCATGGATGATGTAAGAACCTTGAGTTCAAACTCACATGCACATATTATTATTATTTTTTACAAGAATCATTATTATTTAATTTCTTATAAAAAATAATAAACTAATAAATAAAATATTTAGAAAACCCTCCACCACTCCACTATAAAAACCACCCACACTACCCTCCTCTATTATCTTCTATCAAGCCTTTTTTCTTTCCTAAATTCAGATAAAATATCTCCCCATGCTCTTCCCCCAAATCTACAAACCCATGGTCTCCTAAAAATACCAAATCCTTTCCCTTTTATCAAGGAAGATTAATTCAAGAGGTAGATTCCTCTTTCCAATTCTTCTACATTCCTTTCAAGTTCCTTTGTTTTATTTTCTATCTTTACCTATCCTCATCCAAATTTCATGGAAAATTAAGTATCTTATATGTACTATAAGGTTTTTATGATAATGGAATAATTTATTATCCTCTCTCTTTTACCCTTATTTTATAATAGTAGTAAAAACACCTTCTCAGATGTGTTAATTTACCACATTCAAGGATAATGGGTTTCCAATTTCCACTACCATCTTCAATTATGGTAATCAAATAATTATTATGGTCGAAGAAAATTATAATATATTTATTCTTTCTCATCTATGGTTCTGGATTCTTTTTGTACCCGTGGATTTGATTTATAAAACAAAATAGTTTCATTGTCATCAAAAACTGCAAATTAACCAAAAAGGTTATCACTAAAGATTTATATAATGATTCAACACCACTCCAAGTAACCAAATTAAATTTACAAACATGTAACCTTAAAGATACTAAATAATAAAATATAAATCCATTTCTAGAAAAATTTTCCCATTTTAAATTATTGTTCACCCATGTTTATAAGTAAACCGATCATGAAAAACATGGTCCCGAACAATGAAATTGAACATCATAACCAATTAAAAAGGTTGCGAATGAAGTCAAAAAGGTTATAATAAATAAATTGTTGAGATGGTATGTGATTATGATTTAATCTATAATACCAAATTTAGGATCGAATATGTAAACATGAGATGCTCAAATACAAGATGGGGGTGAATCGTACACTTTAAAAATCCTTAAGGAAATTATTCATTACCAAAATTCACAACACCTATAAGTTCTAATAACATGCTTGATTATGGAAAAGTGATTCTGGAAATGAAACTTAACAAAAGTTTACAACAACTAATATTTGACCTTAAAGTGTATAGAATCTAAAAAAATCATAGTACAGGTATAAGGAAGTATAATATAGTTATAATTTCATCAAAAATACAAATGTAGAGGAAGACTTGTAACAAAACAAGTAACAAGGTAAATCTTTTAACCCAAAGAAAAGGGTATCCAAAAACCATGGATAAAGGCCCATTGATTTATAATTTCAAGAATATCTATCTTACCCACACCAGGGCAAGCCCTCATTACAAAACTCGGAGTCTGTCTTGCAATCCCCTCAAGCCCTCAACTTCAAGGTAGTCGACACCTCTATCTTCCTATCCCCGGAAGCCCTCGATTATACACAGCAATAATCAGAGTCTCACAAATAAAATCTACACAAATCAAAGTTTTAAAAAGCCATTCAAACTTTCTACATGATTCCTGAGAGTTTATAAGAACCTCTCTCTCTAGAAATCACTTTTGAAAGTTCTGAGCTTCCAAAATTCAAAAAGTCTTGAGCTCTTTCAAATGAGATCCTATTTATAGGAAATACTCCAACGGTCAGCTCCCTCCTCCAACAGTCATATTTTTCCTTAAATTCAGAGGGACCTGTACACGTCTCACTCAAAGAACGGTTATTTATTAAATGAAAGCACGACATCGGGTTATAACAAAACAAGTGTAAGCATAACTAAAATCTGATATTATGAATGTAAGAAAATGAATGTTCAGAGTCTTACCAAAAATGAATTTGGATTCTATGATATAAGGATATTTAGATTCTGTTTTCTAGGAATTCAGAACAAGAATTCCTTAGAATTATGAAGTCTGAATTTCAAAGAAATTTGGAATCTCGATTCACAAGAATTTGGAATCCTAAAATCACAATGTTTGGAGTAAGAGTTCATGAGAATTCGGAGTCAGAACTCAGAAGAGTGTGGAGTATGTATTCAGAGAACTCAGAGTCAGAACATAGATAAGTTCATAATCAGAATTCATAATCAGAATTCATAGTCGAACTTTACATAAGTTCGTAATCAGAATTCGGAGTCGAACATGATGAGAGTTCGTAACCAGAAATCAGAGTCAAACTTCATGAGAGATCATAACCAGAATTCAGATTTAAACATCATAACCATTCGTATCCAAAATTCAGAGTTGAACATCATATACGTTCATATTCCGAATTTAGAGTTGAAGTTCATAAAAATTCGTATCCAGATGTTGGAGTCTTAAACAGAATGCTTCATATCTAAGTATCACATGATTCCAAGTATTTAGATATGACCCCAAATTTTATACTTACACAATATACAGAACAATGTAAAACATGTTAAGGATAAATTTCATTGGGAAATGAAATTTTTCCCTATAGAAGTAAAACACATTGTAAAATGATATTTGCCTTCAGATAAGGTGTTTGTGATTTTCAAAACAAGAGTAATGGTAAAGTCATAAGGAAACCCTTAATTACTTAAAAATCTCCCCCATGTATGAAATAATGGAAAAGTAACAAGGAAACCCTTATTGACTCAACAATCTCCCCATTTTTGTAAATCACAAACATCCTTACGAAATAGAATAAAAGGACTTAGAAAATATTTTTCTAGACTTTTCAAATAAAACTTATCTCCCTTTTCTTATGAACAATGGTGAATAAGACTAACTCCCCCTTCGGCTTTGGAACTCTATGGATTTTATTCTAGATATCCAGAATAAGGATTTTCATTATCTTGAGAATGGAAATATTTATAATGAGAACTCCCCCTTTGATAAACTCCCCCATACATAGGGATATTTCTTCATTACATAGAATTATTTTTCCTTCTCCCCCTTAGAATTATTTTTCCTTCTCCCCCTTTGTGATTTTCAAAAAGAGTTTGAGGGAATAGAAAAACAATATAGTACATGAAATATTAGTATAAACATTCAAACCAAAAAGAGCAACCACCATTTCATTAAGGTTGGAAGAATTTGTACAAGGAAAAAAAGATATAATAAAATATTGGATTTGGATCTATTTTTCTTCTTTTTCCATGGGAATTAGCTTCTTCACAATGGTTTTCACCTTCTTAATCTCTTTGTGATCCTCCTATGCTTGCTTTTCTAATACAGTTATCCTATCTTCATGAGCTTTCATGGCCTCTTATTGAGCCTTAAAAAGTTCATCTTGCTTCACTAGCTTTTCTGGGATCTCAATCCAGATATCCTTTCCTGTTTTCCAGCTTTGGACAATATAACTCAGCTTCCCATTTAGATCTTTGACATCCTAGATCCCAACATTATACTCAGGAGTTAGCTTTTTCTCAAAGTTATCTATATGATCTTTGATTTTGGTGTCTTCAGTATCAAAATCTTCCTTTACATCTTCTTGAAATTGATCAAGCTCTCTCAAATCTACAACAATATTCTTCGACCATTTGGTCATTTTCTTGCAAGATTTTATGTGGCCTTCATAGCTGATATGAAAATTCTTGTTATCTACCTCAATCATTACACACCTATCCATGACCATGGATAATGAATCTGACTTCTGATATGATGAATCATCTGGAATCTGGAGTATATTTCTGGAATGATCGTAATGTTGTCCACTAGCTTATTTAGGGACTGAACAACAAAATCATGTTATAATAAAATGACTTCGAATATGAAATTTTTCTTGGAGATGGTTCTTCCTCTAGCTCGACCATATTCCTCTTAGAGGATCCTACAGCTTCCTTCTTCCTTAAAATATCTTTGGTTGGGCTATCGACAACCACTTATTTCCCTTGGTTGGTTTTTAGAATAACTTCTTCATCTGGGGATTGCTGCTTACTTTCAGATAACTGGACAATCTTATCTTCATCAATTTTCTATTTTTCACCTTCTGCCTCAATATCTTCAGGAAGAATGAAGTCATGATTATGACTCTCTTCCTCATATAACTTGTTTACTTCCTCTTCACCCATCTCATCTATTCCAGGAGTAGCAAGTGTTGAAGATCCATCTTGAGATATTCAGATTAACAATTTCTAAAAATCACTTTCCTTCTCATGAACGTCTTCTACTTTCTTTATCAAATCGGCTGTATTTTCAGGGCTCTCTGCTTCTCGTACTTCTTCCATAGCTTCCTTCTCAACTTCCTTATCTTTGGATTTTTTCGGAGACATGAACTTCTTTCTCGGAGTCTCTGGTAATTTTTCTACTAAGAAAGATTTTTGAATAGGAATCTGTTCAGATTCTATTTCAGTATCCCTTAGAAGGGATTGAAAAACTTCAGCCTCAGACATTTTCTTCTTAAGCTTCTATTCCTTAGCCTGCTTCTCAAGCTCATCAGCAACTTTCTCTTTCAAGGCCTTGGCCATTGCGGGGTCTAGACCAAACTGTGTCTCCCCTTCCTTCCGGTCCTTCTTATCCTCCCTCCATTTGGCAACAACTTCATCAGGATAAGCTTTCTATTTCATGGGATTTTGAGGTGCGTATTGAGCTTCTTTGTCCTTGGGGGTTTTCTCTGATTCTTCCACTTCCTTTTGCTTCCTCTTCTTTCCAGCTTTCTTTGAAGGTTCATATTCTTTAACATTTTTTGGAATGGATTCTACCTCATCCTCAGGTAGATCATAAAACTCTCCTGAATATTTATAAAAACCAACTTTCATCCTCTTGAGGGTATCATCATTGATAAGCATCACTTTTCAATTCCTCATCTTGGAACTGCAGGGGATTTTGAAAGATTCAAGACACTGAACTATCAGTTTAGAGAGTAGAGCCTGATACATGATTGTTTGTCCTCTCAGATTAAAATTTTTGATATTCTCTAAGTAATGAGAATATGCTTCATCAGATTGATTTTCCTTAGATTTACCAAAAAAAAATTTAAGATATACAAGTCGCTTTTCTTAAGAGTGTCCTTGTCACCCTTTTCCGTTACAATAAGGCCCTGAACACATAACTGTAGAATCCGATTGTGGGTAGACACATGGGAATTTTTTTTTGTCTTAACATCAGTAAGTCCATGGAATTCCATAGCCTTCACCTTTACAAAACTACCTTGAACATCCAGCATCCTTTGAGAGAAAAACTCGGCTTCCCCTTTATATGACAGCCCCACCAAGCTATCAGCCTTGGTGTAAGAGATTTTATATATTCTTCCATAACTCTTGAAGGAAAATTTTTCTCTAACTTTTTCTTTTAAAAAACAAACTGATTCATAAAATTATATAAGTAGATCTGGATACACAACAACCTGATCTCCTGTCATTGATATGGCTACACTTTCCCACCCATTAAGCCAGATATCTTTTGAGGTAATAGAGTCATACTTATTGAAGAAGTTCGGATGTACCAACCTCTCCCTGTAAATTTTCCACTCCGAAATCAGCTTTATAGAAGACATTTATTGAGAAGGAATTTCAGCAGACATTCAGACTTGTCAAAACTATGAAAATCTGGAACAAGATATTAAAGTTGGGCAGAGCTTCGACACACAAATTCTTAGAAAACTGATGTGGGACAGCCATCGGGGGTCCCCTTTTTATAGGTGTCGAAGCGATAGTTGAACCTCCCATCTGAATCCAATGGCTGAGAATCCTTCTGATCTGATCTGGCGGTTGAAATAATAGCCGCAAGGAAAATTTGGTAGGATCCAATCTTTTGAGGTTTTAAAAGAAAACATTCAGATTTAAGGAAACTAGAATCCGAGAAATTTTAAAAACCAAAAGAATATACCCGCAAGTAAAAGGTAATTACGAAATCTCAAGAAAGAATCATACCCTTCAGATTATCAGGAGAATTATTCATATTGAGGAAAATTCTTCTTGAAGAACTTTAGATTCCGAAAAAAAACATGAGTACGAAAAAGAAATTGAGTACACAGATCTTCATTATGAAAATTATCATTAAGAAAATCCTCATTATGAAAATCTTTAGTATGAAAAACATCACTACCAAAATTATAGGTACAAAAATTTTATTATGAAAATTTCACATACAGAATTTCCATTACAAAAATTTCACGTACAAAAATTTCCATTACAAAAATTTCAAGTACAAAATTTGAATTATGAAAATTTCAAGTACAAAAATTTTCATTAAGAAATTTTCAAGTACAAAAATATGAAAAATTTCATTATGAAAAACATGAAAAAATTCATTACAAAAAATATGAAAAACTTCATTATGAAAAATATGAAAGACTTCATTATGAAAACTTGAAAAACTTAATTACCAAATGTACTCCCCCTATGAAAAAAAGTTTATTACTGTAATTAGATTGATTTCAACAGAAAGTTAATAAGGATGACTAGCTTACAATTATCATTCATAACTTTTGTTTAATGTATTCAAATCTATCGGAGGGTAAAGATTTTGTGAAAATATCAGCAAGTTGGTCTTGCGTCCCGATGAATTGAAGAATGATATCTTCATTTTGTTTGTGATACCTAAGAAATTGATGCCTAATGTCTATGTGATTTTCACGAGAGTGATGTGTAGGGATTTTACTAAGGGCAATGTGACTTGTATTATCATAAAAAATTGTGTTTTGGTAAAAGTTATACCATAGTCTGTGAGTGTGTGTTTCATCCACAACACTTGAGCACAACAACTACCGGCTACTATATATTCAGTTTCAGCAGTGGAAAGTGCTACTGACTATTGCTTCTTGCACGAACAAGAAACTAACGAATCTCCAAAGAAATGGAATGTTCTGGATGTTCTCTTTCTATCCATTCTACATCAACCAAAGTCGGCATCTGAAAAACATTTCAAAACAAAATCATTTCCAGAAGAATAAAACAGTATTAAATCCATGGTTCCCTTTAAGTAGTGAAAAATTCTTTTCACTGCCTTTAAATGAGGTTCATTAGGATTGGATTGATATCTCGCACATAATCATACTGAAAAAATTAAGTATGGATGACTAGATGTTAAGTAAAGTAGTCTTCCTATCATACCTCTAAAAGTTGATTGATCTACTGGTTTCCCAGCTTCATCAAGATCAAGTGTGTTTGAGGTAGCAATGGGAGTACATATACTTGTAGTGTAGTCATATCCATACTTTTTAAGAATATATTTAATATACTTATGTTGGGATATATAGATTCCTTCTGGTTTTTGAGAGATTTGAAAACCAAGGAAAAATGTTAACTCACCCATCAATCTCATTTCAAACTCAAATTTCAATAGATCTGCAAAGGGATCGGTTAAAGATTGCTGAGTGGAACTAAATATAATGCCATCAACATAAATTTAAACAATCAAAATATTTTTCTTATCTTTCTTTATAAAATGGTTTGGATCTGTATTTCCCTTGACATAGTTATTTTGAAGCAAAAATCTTGTAAGTCTATCATACCAAGCTCGAGAGGCTTGTTTAAGACCATACAATACTTTGGTAAGTCTAAAAACATGATCAGGATTTTTTGTATCTTCAAAACCAAGAGTTTGTTCAAAAAAAACTTCTTCTTGAACATAACCATTAAGGATAGCACATTTCACATCCATTTGAAAAAGTTTGAAATTGAAGAATGCTGCAAAGTCAAGTAAGATACGAATATATTCATGTCTAGCTACTGGAGCATAGGTTACTTCATAGTCTATTCCTTCTTGTTGATTATAGAATTTAGCAACTAATCAATCTTTATTTCTTATAATGATTCCATTTTCATCACACTTATTTATGAAGACCCATTTTACTCCAATAACATATGTTTATTTGGTCTTTCAACCAGGGTCCAGACTTTATTCCTTTAGAATTTTTTAGTTCATCTTGCATAGATTTAATCCAATCATCATCACCAAAAGCATCATCGGTGCTTTTTGGTTCTAATTGATAAAGGAATTATAGATGCTCTACTTCATTTATTAAGGAGATTTTAGTCCATACAGGTTGATTTACATCACCAATGATGCTATCACTAGGACGATTCTTGAGAAATGACTGATTTGGGTTTTGTAAAACCTGTTCATCAACATAGGGTAGAAAATATTCTGGGGTAAATGTTTCAAAAGTATCTTCTTGAACATTTTCCTTATCAAAAGGATCTTTTGTCAAAGTTTGACAGTAAGTTTTTGAAAACACATCTGAGGATGTAGGTTGGGGTTGTTTAAAAACAAAAGGATCAGTTTCATCAAATTTAACATGTACTGTCTCTTCAATAGTTCAAGTGTTTTTATTGAAAACTCTATATTCCTTAGAAGTTGTGTAGTAGCCTATGAAAATTCCTTCATCAGATTTTGGTGCGAATTTATGTAGATTATCTTTAGTATTCAGAATGAATACCTTGCAACAAAAAACCATATAGTAGGAATGTCTAGGTTTTCAACCATTCTATAACTCATAAGGAGTTTTATTAAGAAAAGTTATAATCAAAACTCGATTTATAGTATAACATGAAGTACTTACCACTTCAGCCCAATATTTTTTGGCTACAGAATATTCACTCAACATGGTTCTTGTTATCTATTGAATAATTCTATTTCTTCTTTCAACAACACCATTTTTTTGAGGTGTTCTGGGTGCTGAGAAGTTATGAGCAATGCCTTTTCTACTATAAAAAGATTCAAAATCGGAATTTTGAAATTCTTCTCCATGATCACTATGAATGGTTATCAGTGGAAGTTTTTTGTCATTTTTCACTTGGGATCTAAAACTTTTGAAATAAGAATAATCTTCAGACTTCTTTGCTAGAAAATATACCCATGTAAATCTAGTGTAATTATCAACCAAGACAAATATATAATCCTTGCCCCCAATTCCTCCAGTTTTTGTAAGACCAAAAAGATCCATATGCACTGACTGTAATTCATCAGTAGTTGTGACTTCACCAACTGATTTAAAACATGATTTATGTTTCTTGCCATATTGACAAGGGTCACAAACTTTAGAAGAATCAAATATATGTTCCGGTAGATCCTTAACTAATCTTTTCTTGGAAATTTTGCATAGGTTTATAAGGTTACAATGTCTTAACCTTCTATTCCATAACCAAGAATGATCATCCATTTCACTAAGGCAAGTTATATCTTGGCTCTTGTGGTCTTATAAGTTTAGTGTGTATACATTCTCTTGCCTATGGGCAGAAAGAATAAATTATTCCTTGGAATTGTGTACTAGGCACTTGTAATTCATAAAATTCACAAGGTAACCTTCATCACATAATTAGATTATGTTAATTTGGTTGTGCTTAAGACCCTTAACAAATAAAACATTTGAAATGAAAGTTTTTCCAAGAAGAACAATGTTACATATACCAATAATTTCTCCCTGAGCATTATCTGTGAAAGTTACTTTTCCTCCTTTCGTCTTGTTAATATTTTCAAAATATTTTTTGTTACCAGTCATTTGTTGAGAACATCCACTATCCATGTACCATTTATTGATGTTGGTACATTCTCTATTTTCCTGAAAATGAGAAAAATTTAGTTTTTTGGAATCCAAACATTCTTGGATCTGGATTTCTTATAAAGAAAAATTTTATGCACCCGCATATTTTTAGATAAATAGGCTTTATGAAATCTTAAAGACTGAGCTTTGTTCAGAAAACAATTTTTTTCCTAGTGTCCACCACACTGACACTTAGTGCAGAATGGAGCACTTTGAGGAAACAAATAATTATTACTAAAAATCGGTTTAGAACCAGTATAACCAAAACTAGAACTATTTCTTAGAGGTCGGATTTAGGAATAAATTTTATCAAAATTTTTCTTACCTAAGTTAAAGTTTTAGAAACACTTACTCAAGGAAAATATTTCAAAATTGAGTTTGATAACCAAGTTCTTATCTTCAAAAACATTTTATTTTGAACTAGAGCTTGGATCGAAAACATTTTTCATAGAAATTACGTTTTATAGATCTTTAGAATGTTTATTCTTATCAGAATTTACTTCCTTAATATTTTTTGAAATACATTCAAAATCATCATTTTTCTTATCAAGATCTTTAGAAAGCTCTGATATTCCCTTAGTAAGAATAGTATTCCTAGAATTTTCCCTATCAAGTTTTTTCATGAGTTTTGAGTTCTCAATATCAGGAAGTTTGGAAAACCTAGAAACTTATTCAAAGGTAGGTAAAGTATTATCTTCACCAGAAGAAGATTTTTCATTATTAAGAGTAATAATATTTACTATCATTAGAATTCAAGGATATATTGGTCATAGATTCATCATTGTGTACCTTAGCCATAAAACAATGATTATCAATAGTTAATCTAGCTATTAGACTAAGATTCTTCTATCCAGAAGATTCATAATCTAAAGATTCTTCTAAAAAGTCTCCACCACTGGAACTCCAGGTGTCATTAGCTTTCAAGACTTTCTTAGCTTTAGCCTTGTAATAATTCTTTCTATTAATCTCAGAATTCATTTCCTTTCTTTCTTTTCTTATGAGCATAGGACAATCAGGTATTATATGTCTAGCTCTCTTGCATTCATAACATGTGACTTCTGAATCTTTCTTTTCTTTCCTTTCCTTTTTCTTATATCTGTATTGAAAGTTCCTATGTCCACCTATCTTGTTCATCCTTCGAGAAAGATTTTCTAATTCATTTTCTGAGGATTCACTTCCACTAGATTCAGATTTGATAATAACCTTCTTAGATTTGGATCTAGTAACTCTCTCAAGAGTCTTGGCTTTCATATTATTAGAAGTTGTCGTAAAAGAAACACTGCCATTTCCATTCTTCTTCTTGATGTTATTAGTATCTCTCTTTATTCTGGTCTCATGTTGAAGAAGAGTTCCAAAAAATTCATCTACGGAGATCTGAGTAACCTTTCTGTTCTCATCTATCGTTGTCCTCTTGGATTCCCACTCATTAGGCATGATGTCTACGAACTTATCAATAAGAGATTCATCATCTAATCATTTTTCACCCATGGATTTTAAACTATTCACAATAGTCATGACTCTTTCTTTCACCTTACATATGGGTTCCCCATAAGGAAAGGTAAAGCCATGGTATTCAGCTCTAAGAATAGATCTTCTTGTTTCAATAACTTTGGAGGTTCCAAAATGTGTAACTTAACGTTTCTTCCAAAATCTTTTTTCTTATTCACAAAATGAAATTTGGCTATATATATTTCTAGTTATGGAGCAAAGAAAAGTATTGTCTACCGAATAATTCAGTTGATATTCATGAATTTATAGATTGGTAAAGGAACTAACTTCTTTGTCAGTGATTTTATATCCTAAAGTAAGCATAAAAAAATTATCAACACCAGTATTGATAATGAAAGTCTTCATTAAATCTCTCCAATACTCATAATCATTTCTATCAAAGATAGGTGGTCTAGTTGGATTGAGATTATCTATGGAACCAACACTGATTCCTTCCATCATTAAGAAAATTCTTTCCACACAAACATGTTAATATAAAAAGTTTGTAAACAAGGAAAATATTCCTAAGAAAAGAAAAATAGAACAAGAGTATCTCTAAGAAAAAATGAATCCGAACTATATGAATCTGAAAAACTGATTCCGAAAAATAAGAAGAAGAATAATTCTCTTCTGAATCTACTCGTGATATTAATACAGATTGAACCAATCCTCTGATACCAATTATTGAGATGGTATGTGAGTATGATATACTCTATAATACCAAATGTAGGATCTAATATATAAACATGAGATGCTAAAATACAAGAGGGGGGTGAATTGTACACTTTAAAAATCCTTAAGGAATGTTTTCAAAACCAAAATTCCGAACACCTCTAAGTTCTAATAACTTGCATGATTCCGGAAAATTGATTCTGGAAAGGAAACTTAACAAAAGTTTACAACAACTAAGATTCTACCTTAAAGCATATTGAATCTAACTAAATCAGAGTACAGGTATAAGGAAGTATAAGATAGTTATACTTTCCTCAACAACACAAATGCAACGGAAAACTTGTAACAAAATCAGTAACAAGGTAAATCTTTTAGCCCAAAGATAAGGGTATCCAACAACCTTGTATAAAGGCCCCTTGATTTATACTTTAATGAATGTCTATCTAACCCACACCAGGGTAAGCCCTTGATACAAAGATCGGAGTCGGTCTTGATATACCCACAAGCCCTCAACTTCAAGGTAGTTGGCAGCTTTGTATTCCTATCCCTGGAAGCCCTCGATTGTACACAGTAACAATCAGAGTCTCACAAAGAAAATATTCACGAATAAATGTTTGAACAATCCGTTCAAACTTTCTACATGAAGCATGAGAGTTTATAAGAGCCTCCTTCTCTATAAATCGCTTTTGAAAGTTCTGAGCCTCAAAAATTCCAAAAGTCCTGAGCTCTTTCAAATGAGCTCCTATTTATAGGCACAACTCCAATGGTCGGCTCCCTCCTACAATGGTCATATTTTTCCTTAAATTTTGGAGGGACCTATACACATGTCACTCAAACAATGGTTAGTTAGTAAGTGAAAGCACGACATTGTTTTATAACAAAACAACTGTAAGCATAACTAAAATCTTATATTCTGAATGTAATAAAATGAATGTTCGGAGTCTAACCAAAATTGAATTAGAAGTCTATGATATATGGATATTCAGATTCTATTTTCTAGGAATTCAGAAGCTGAATTCTATAGAATTCCAAAGTCTGAATTTCAAGGATATTCGGAATCTAGATTCACAGGAATTCAGAATTATGAACTCCCAAAGTACGGAGTCAGAGTTCATGAGAATTCAGAGTTAGAAATCATAAGAGTTCGGAGTCTGTATTCAGAGAACTCAGAGTCAGAACTCAGATAAGTTTGTAATCAGAATTCGTAATCAGAATTCATTGTCTAAATTTACATAAGTTCATAATCAGAATTCGGAGTCGAACTTCATGAGAGTTCGTAACCAGAATTCAAAGTCAAACTTCATGAGAGTTCGTTACCAGAGTTCAGATTTCAACATCATAAACGTTCGTATCCAGAATTCAGAGTTGAACTTCATAAAAATTCATATTCCAAATTCAGAGTTGAACTTCATAAAAATTCGTATCCAGAATTTGGAGTCTTAAACAGAATTATTCATATCTAAGTATCATTCGATTCCGAGGATTTAGATATGACACTGAATTTTATACTTAGACAAGATAAAGAACAAAGTGAAACATGGTAAGGATAAATTTCCTTGGGAAAATAAAATTTTCCTTACAGAAGTAAAACACAGGGTAAAAAGATATTTTCCTAGAGACAAGGTGTTTGTGATTTTCAAAACAAGAGGAATGTTAAAGTCATAAGGAAATCCTTAATGACTTAATAATCTCACCCAAGTATGAAGGAATGGAAAAGTCATAAGGAATGGAAAAGTCATAAGGAAAACCTTATTGACTCAACATAAATTACATGTAAAGTATGTTCTATAATTATTAATTAATGAACCTAAATTCATTATTGGGACATTAATATAAATAGGGGAACACCTTCTGACTTAAGGTAAGGGATTCTACCGAAACCTCCATTATTCTTTCAGGTTATTCTTACTCACTTTTTACCCAAATAAAATCATATTTTCTATTTATGTACACGTTATAATTCCTCCATATATATAGAAAATAATGTTTTGTGGTCTATTATCCATTATTTTTCTAGGTTATACCTATTTTTAAGTGATTATCTCCTTAATAATTATTGATAAGAAAAAATGTATTAAGGGAACTTTATGAATTCGTACCCAATTTCAAGTGCACTATACCATATGTTTTAAGACGAAATTGTTTTTATAAAACCAATGATTTTATTATGAAAACATTATTGGATCACTTCTAGTTTAATATAATAGTATATTTCCTTTTTTTTAAATGATCGTTGATATTTTCCTTCGACCCAACTAAGATGTTTTAATTTTAAAGTTCCTAAAAATATATATTACATGTTATCACCTAAATTTGGCATCACAAATTATAATATATAACTATTATACATTATGAATTTATATTCTTGATCTAATTATTTTTCTCATGGAAATTTTTGTGATATGCCAATTAAATTATGCTTTATGACTTCATTATGATACCCATTTCATACCATGGGTTTCCTTATGTTTTTGCATAACTGATTTTGTATGATTATATATGTGAAAAGCATATTCATGAACATGTTATGATGGGTGTGCATAGATAGTGCTTCAATAAATTCAGTAAATTTGAGTCTCATTAGACATTATGTGCAATGGTCATGGCAGTTAGCCTTGACTCGTGCTACCTTGTGCAATGGTCTTTGTGGTTTACCTTGATATGTGCTCCTATATGTGCAATGATCCATGACACGTGATAATGTCTTGTTTTATGTGGTCTCCACATTAATATTAATCCATGTTTATATTATCCATTGATTATATATAATGATTCCATATGTTTCATGCCTTTCATTTTCATTATTTCATGCCTTTTAACCCATGTTCTATAGCTTTATTCTTATGTTTATTACCTTATTGTGATTTTAGCTCACCTCTTTTTTCGTGTTATCCTCAGGTTATCCTATGCCGATATATGATAACAATGGAGGTCAGGAGCTCAATATTAGGATTAAATAATGAAATATTTTATGTGTTCAGTTTTATGTACCTAGTATTCAAAGACACTAGACTTCATGATCCTTGTCTTGTTTTCTGATGTAACATTATGCATAAAATCATATAATGTTATGTGTAAAATTTTAGGCTCCCTATAATCCATAAATAATTATAATAATCTACAATTCATTCAATTGGGATCATGAGGGGTATAAATCATTATTTATCCAACAATTTTTCTGAATCTTACTCAAGGTGACAAATTCACAATAAGAGGGAAGCAATATCTCAACACACATACACAATTCTATAACCAAGATATGGGACAAAACATGTAGACCACCTACCAAGAATCCACTGAGGAATATAGTCTTAATCATATCCTTAGATCCTAATCCAAATACCCTTTGAATCCCAAACCTAGAATCCACCAGAAAAAGCAGTTTTTTAGGCTCAGAAAGAAGATAACCCATGATACAATCCCTAATACTGAAAAGAGAGGTAAGAGAGGTATTAGACTCACATAGATATTTGATTCATAACCAAAAGTTCATCAAATGTCCAATATTCAAAGGAGACCATCTCATGGGAAGCATGGGTCGATTTAGTTCATCCTTAGGATTGAAGGGGAGGAAATGAGGGAAAAATTGGAGCGGGATCTAAAATCCTATATTGAAAAAACTATAAATTCTATATCTTTTACTAGGGTTATTGGATTACCAGAATGGGTTTTCAAAACGTGAAAAAAATTACAAAATGCACTATCTAATGAGATTTAGTTTGTGTGATTCCCTAGAGATCTTGATAATTTTTGAAATACATGAGCCAACAATGTGAAATGCCTATGTCCACTGTTTCACAGTTTGCACACCCCCTCACATAGTTTGCATTAATAATGTGCAAACCATGAAACATGCACAGAATGAACCGATTTTTCTTTTTCCCCCTATCCCAGACCCTCCGAGAAACCCCGATCATTCTCACACTCCCAAGAATAATATCATTAACCCGAAACAAAATATTAAAACCAAAGTTTGAGTAAAGACATTAATCCATGAAATTTAGGATAATACAACCTCCCTACCTTATAATAACTCATCCTCGAGCCACATTACAAGCATCTATGAGCTTTTGAAATAAAAAAATCAGGACACTAGTCCAACTTATCCATTCCAATTTCCCAAGTATCTCATTGAACATTACAATGATACCTCTAAATTTTAACCCAAGGCATGTCCTTTCACCGAGAGACTTTCTCTCTACAACCCACACCATGAACTAGATACTCCTCATAGGATGGATTGACTTCAACCATAAGCAACCATTATAATTATATAGGGAATCCTAGACAACACTTCCTAAATCACATCACTGTAAAACTTTTCACACAACATCATACCATCATGTAAGAACAAATTTGTTCCCCATCGGTACAACCCTCTTCGCAACTCATGACCCATATCACTTGAAGACATTTTCCTATATTCCCAAAATTCTAATAGTGACAAAAACTCGATATCAACAAAAGGAATACATAGTCTTTCTGAACACATTTCATGAATTATGTCGATCCACCACTCGATTACCTAGAATAAAATTTCATAATTATACATCCAAAATGCAACCAAAACTCTCATGGAACTCAACATATTAAACCCATAGCAAAACTCACCATCAGGGCCAACTCACCCAAATAGTGATCTGTCAAGTCCCTCCAACCCAAAACTGTAATCAAAATATTATCCAACCACTTTAAAATTATGGTTCTCCCCACTATCTTCCATTGTTCAAAACCCCAACTATCAAAGGATTACCACCAAAATATCAACATAACATTGAAAACACACCTGATATGTTCCAACTCACCTCGCCTAAACATCCATATGGACATCACCCTATATTGGCATCCAGACTCACCATTGAAACCATATAAGAGGATATTTCTACACCATTACTATGTAAACTAAGACGATATTTACCTCATTCAAGTAAGAAATCATTTAGAATGGCACTTGATGCTACGACATCCAATCAGAGGTGGGTCACACTCACCACACACATTCCCTTTTAACATATCATGTTAGACCACCCCGACTGGATTTTCTGAGAACACCCATCTTTCTATGATGGAACACTTCCCCCTTTTCACCTTCCCAAGGTTCCTACTGACATGAAGCCTATCAATGTCATCCAACACACCTACCAAGATCATTCCATGACTTCCATTATAATTCCTCCATTACAGCATCACCAACCTCCCAACCTTCATCGGGCTCCACTTCCCCCATAAACATTCAAAACACAAGAACACATACCATCCATACACTAACTAAAGAAGGCTAGATTAACAATCAACCCCACTCAAAAATTTGAAACATACTTCTCATCTGAATACATCCCCAAAATTGGATTTACTACTCTACACATTCATCCCTTGCTTCAAGCAGATTCGAGTTGTCCCCAACTGACTCATCCTGGATTGATTTGCTTCACCATTGGCATGAAACTACACCACATGTAATAGTTTCCTTCATACTTCAAGACATTTCAATATCTCCAAATGACACTTATCCATTTCTCCATCTGAATATAATTTTTTCTATAGAACCCAAGCTCTCTTTCAACAAACCATTGTTATGTCTCACCATGCCCTTTGACAACTATACATGGGGAACTTAAATTTAATTTGGAACTAACCTTATCCCAAATACAATGTTGACTCAATAAACCACCATAATCAAGTCCCACCTAGCCTCTCTTAGATACTCATTGTGCACCTTACATGTTCCTTGGTGTCATCTCGATGTCACTACATCAACTCATTATTCTCCTCCCCACAACCAATAATAGCCTATTACTCTCAACCTTAAAAGTGTTGTTACCATCACATTCCTCTAGGAATTCAAAACACTGTGACTCTCACTCTATCACAAGACAAACCAAAAACATAGACATGGATTTATAGATCTTCCCAGAATATGAAAACTAATTTCGCCAAATTTCCATTACTGGATTCCATGAATGGCATCCATAATGTTTTTAGAACCGTAGTCTATCCCAAGGAACTCACTTCTAAACCATATATGGTATAAATCCCACCATCCATCTCAACATATACCACCCCCATAATCATAGACTCCATGATATCCCACATCAAACCAAAATAACTTCATGTTATTAGGCATAAATCCAGATCATTTCAATGTACATAGGATGATGTCAAGATGTTGGGAATCATCTTCACAAGTTGAGGTGTGCTAATAAGTTGTCAAAGAAAACCACCACAAACTTATCCATTAATGATATCACCTCCCACTATGAGACATCATGACTGTCCATGGTTTTTAGGATTCACTAACACAAAAATATCATCAGCACTTAACCAACATCACTCATGCATGATTGAAAACCTTAACTCACCAACTCTCCATGACCATCCACAATGTTGTTGTGAACCAATGATACATGTGGAATAACTTCCATCACAACAATAGAGTTATTCATGTACAACCCTAGAGGTTAGAAACCAAACACATTGGTCCCACACACCAATCAAAACTGATGGCCACTCACATAGACATGCTTCCATGTACAGTTTCACAGAGAATGAATGGCACATATCTCAACCTAAATCACACCTTGCCAGCATGTTTCCACAACATTACCACATCAGTGTCCTCGAGGTCCCACATTCTCAGATGAACACTCACTTAAACTGACTTTAGTTCCAACAAATTAGGAATCAACAGAGCCTATCCCAAAACCCACATACTCACTTGACCATGAATATTGGTTCATCAGCCCCGAAGGCCCCATGGAATCCCCAACATCTCATCCAAAAATGAATCCATTCATACAAAAAAGCTCTTCCATGTTACCACCCTCACCTCAGGTGTCACCTTCAAAGAAAAGGCATATAACCATGCTTCATTCACCCTTGTATCTTCCACCCAAAAGCAACATTTATGACTCCACTAAACATCATCTACATATAATGGTTAGCATCCATGTGATACAACCCTTTGAAACTATCCTTACATATAACTAAAAGCACTCGGTTTAACTTCTGAAAGAACCAAGGCATAACTTTAACAGTTAAAAAACGTGATGATAATCATTATGCATCGATTTCACCTCTTAAGAATATCCCAAGATTCATATTCCAAGCCACCTTTGTCACTGGGTTATCCTAACATGAGGTCACCATTGATTTACCTGAAACTGTCAATGCATAAAGACAACTCATTTAACATCACCAACTCACCAACCTTCCCACATTGCCTTCTCGGAATAACCTAAGGAGACACTCTTCGTGTCCCATGGACAAAGTCCAAAAAATCCACCTTTGTGACACACACCCAAAAGAACTAGGAACCCCACCTGACCTCTCCCATGGGTCACCTTCAAGGTAAAATGATACCAACACCCTAAAATGGAGTCACAACAAGTAAAATACATTGTTCCTTTTTACAAACAAACACATCAATCCATGAAAAAATAATTTTTCACGAAGGGAACTCTCACACCTTGTCTTATAGCCACTACGCCAAGATCCCCAATAAACCATTTACTCTAGGTTCCACACCAAAGTTAATCATAAAAATACATCATCACTATGATCCAAACACCCACTCTATGGTCCAAAACATGACTCGCAAGGTCTCTACTCACATGGTAACCAAAATCCAAGTACCAAACTTAAGGTCTAGAATACTCTCTATATGGTTATGACCTATGAGGGTTTCCACACTCTAATTACCAAACAACACCTCATGACCCAAATCCCACAATCCTACCGAGGGTACCCTAAGCACATATCCTATGCCATATCATAACCAAAACGGCCTCACAAAAAAAATATAGGGTCTCAAACCAGTGAACAATCACTTCCTCAAACCAATCATACAAGGGGTCAAATCAAATACATAACGAATACCCACTACCTGGTTCACTGAAATGTTCCACCATTACACATCCTTTTAGACTTAACTTCACTATTTTTTTCACTCAAACATTAACATTTTAAACTCTCCATTCTCCCGACATTTAAAAAGTCCCTACCTTATTTTTCACCTTAAATCAAAATATTTTACTCAATAATCACTTTGAAGAATGATCAAAGGGATTAAACCACATATGGAAAATATCTTACACTGTCAACCTTAAACAACTCACTCTGCATATACTATCCCAATGGTCATCATCACACATAGAACACTAACCTCTATTATCCCTACTATAGATCGTGGTTAACATGAGACAAACAAAATTACTTAATCAAAAATATTTCAAAAAACACCTTTTTAAATTGTTTCCTCTATCACAACAAAAATCTATTCTCTTAGGCACATTCCCCAATTCACTAAGTGTTACAATAAATATTTATCACATTTAAAACTTTCATTAGGAACAACTCATTAACTATTTTATAGTCACTATGAAAATACTTCTATTTTAGACACAATTAAATTTTTACCATTTATCACAACCCAAAATTGTAGCCTGGTCATAGTGTTTCTTTATGCACACTATTATTTAACTATTCATTTATATTCTTTTCATTTTACCAATTGCATTTCCATTATGAGAAAAAATATTCGTCAAATATTTCAAGGAAGTAAAATGAATTCTACTCTCTATGCCCCCACACAGTCATCCTATGTGTGCCGATCATGATGCATGCCACTATATCCTTAGGTTTCTAACCTGATTTATAAATGCACAACCACATTTCATTATATCCATAAGAAATATATCATAAAAAATTCAATTCACTAAACATTTACATCACCAAATAGTGAAATATCATTCAACTATAACAACACACATAGGGAACAAAAATTCCCACATTGAGTGACTTGGGTGTTCATTCATACATGGGTTAGTTATTCCAAAGAACAAGCACATTTACAATGTCTGACACATCTTAGCCACCTATCTACCATCCAAAATAACAAGACCATATAACATAAATTCCATGATACCACTTTGTAACATCCCCAACTAAGGATCCACTAAACCACTACCCCAAGATGAATTGTCACATGATGCCAAGAGTGCCTCCCCATACACCATAGGTTGGTGATTAGAAGCGAGGGTCTAATAAGTAATTTGAGATACTATTTACTAGATAAATACACGTAAGGTAACAATGAAATAATGAAAAAAATATATAATATTCAATGGAAATTCATTACGAACCATTTCCCAAATAGGGTATAAGTCTGAAACCAAATAGTAAAATATTCCATGTCATTCTATGTTCTGCCAAAGTGAGAAAACCCCCAAAGTAAAGACAACTGTAAAACTCCCAAAAAGGTCGTGATTCCATGTCGGTATCCCCAATCATGAATGTCCTAAGCCCATATTAACTCCCTAGCATTGGTCCATTTCCCTTATCATGACATAAAACTATGAGATATGCTTGAGTACCCAACTTAGGCATGAGCAGTGTATGAGTACAACTCAATCAACCACCACCACTAATGTCTAAAAAATATCTAGTCTAAATATATAGTTAATTATAGTACTAGTTAAATGACTAGAAAAGAAGTAAAACTCTGATGTCATTAGTTAATAATATTTACATTAACCCTTTCAATCATTTTTACCCTTTCCATCATTTATACCATCTTCATTACTTAATCCATTTTCATCACATGTTTCATGGGTTTGGCATATACATCATCTAAACATTGGTCTAATGAAATCAATCACTATGCATAAGGAAAAAATTTAATATCTTATCTCACTAGGTATAAACACATCACATCAACACATAATCCTCACCGTGAAGCCTTAGTCCGGGTGGAATGCATCTCTTTTGGAAATTGATACCATGTCCTCTTCCCTAACCTACGAATTTTTGGGTGGATTTTATAGCCCCGTTCCAAATCGGACCATGGGAATAGAATCTCAAGTCAATACCCCATAATACCAACCCATGTGAACATGTTTATGTATACATTCCCCACACAAATACCATGTCATAACCAAACAAAACCAGTAAAATAGAAATAATATTTCATAACCATCAGCATGGGAGTTAATACATTTCCATAACCCCATAATATTTTTGATGCCTAAAGTAATTAATAATATTCACTAATCCACACACATTACCCCATTTAACATGCTCAACAATTTTCATGTGTTAATTAACTTGACCCATTTATCATCTCTCAAGTATTGACCCATTCATCATATTCATCAATTCCCTTATGCAACCCATTTACATATTTTTTAATTCACAAACCATTTTCATTTTAACATGTTAATTATTCATATTAACTAATATGTTCTGTCATTTAAACATTATTCATAAGCCATGAAATACCATCTCAATTAACCAATTAAACTCATTTATCATTCATAAGCCTTAATCCATAAACCAATTACCTGTTTCCATTTCATAGTTCATATAACGCATTGATATTCAACTCGAGGACCCCTTGTACCATCACAAAAGATCGTAAAGAATATCATTATTCCATTTCTAATAAACCAAACATATTAACATGTTCTTCATGGGATCTTTGTTATCACACATCATCTCTATAGCTAACCTTAACATTTTCTTGGTTCGGGAATGTCGGCACACCCCATGGGTGGACCTAAGTCATTATAATCATCCTCAACACATAACATAGAAAATGTGACGGGTATAAATAAGTATTTAGCCAAAAAATTATCTAATTATACAAAAAGTGAGAAATTCAGCACAATAGGGATGAAAGATCTCAACACACATACCCAAATCTCTAAAAAAGCTAGAAAATATAACATGAAGACCACCTACCTCGAATCTGATAATGGACACAATCATAATCATATCCATGTATCAGGATCAGAAAAACCTCTAAATCCTAAACCTATAACCCACTAAAAAAGAGGATTTTTGGGCATCAAAAAAAGATAACCATATGTAAAAGACATAATCTATAAAATATAGATAATAGAGGGATTAAACTCACCCAGATCTTTGATTCTCAACCAATGGCACTCCAAACAGACAATAATCAAAGGAGAACCACCCTTGGGAATCTTGGGTCAATTTGGTTCATTCATAGGGTTTAGAGGAGAGTAAATGATGGAGAAATTGGATGGGGATCTAAAAACATGAAATGGAAAACTTTATATTTTCCAAATTTTACTAGGGCGCACGGGTTACCTGCACATTTTAAAAACCATGCGCAAACCATGGAAAAGGCACTATCAAAAGGTAGTGAGGTTGAACTATTACTTTGGGTTATCTACATGGTTTGAAAACCTTCCACTAACCATTATTCACACCTCTATCCAATGTTACATGGTTTTCCCTCCCCCCCGCCACCCCGCACAATTTTCATTAATCATGCACAAACCATGCAACATGCATAGAATGGCCCAATTTTTTCTTTTATTGTTTATCAATCCCATGGGAAACTCAAGAGAGTACTCATTCACCTAGGAAGTACCTCATTAACAAAAACCAAGAGATAAAACAAAAATATAAACAAAGAAATTCATCTACAAAATTTAGGTTCTTATATAAAAAACCCTTACCATGGATTCCTCCTTGGTCGAATGCATTGTATTATCATAAATAATCATTTAAAATTTATTCCATTATTTATTAATAAAAAATTTCAATCAAAATTTCACTTTTTAAAATCCTTATATAATCATTTTATATTCATTCATTATAGAGTTATTTATCACATCGACAACTTAATGTTGTTCGATCAATTTTTCCAAAAATAATTTGGTGTATTGATCAAGATTAAAAGTGTTATAAAATCATTATATCATATAATTTTTTTAAAAAAATATCATCAATATAATTTTTATTCTTTATATAATATTTTATAATCATCCCTACAAGTTTATAAATGATAATTAAAATACATTTTTCGAAGTGGTGAAAGTCTCAATGTACACCGGATGACATTTTTAATTTAATGATGATTAGAAAGAAAAAAAATTATATAATGATTAATATTAGTACAATAATTTTTATATAATATATATTCATTAAATATATCCTTATGATCATCCATGTAAAGTTGAAATGAAAAACAAATCACATCACTTCGTAGAGGTGGTAGTCCACAATTACACACAAGTGACATTATCATATTCCAGTGGATGGTAGGGTAATAAGGTAGATGATATTTTATTTTTAAATTTTTCATCATATCTATTTCTATGGGGTGTTCATGAAGAATAAAATACACCTATTCATGGATACAGTAGTCTATATGTACGCATGAGAGATGGTTTTAAATTTTTATTAGACGTTGAGGACACAAGAAACATATATATAATTAAAATAAAAAAAATTTAATTAAGTTAAATAAACTAATATAATAATGATAATATTTTTATATACAATTTAAAATTGGTAAAAGAATAAATAAATTGAAAGTAGTCGATTAAGATGGTTACCTTATCTTTTGGAAACTTACTCTGTCTTGAAACTTCAGACTTCTTAAAGTGGTATTTTAGGAAGCAAAAATCCTATATAATTTGGCTAAGTAGTTTTGGAATATATTTGCGTATTTTGGATAAGTGAGGGGTGGAGGTTCCATTTTATTAGTGATCTGAGATAAAAACATGTAAATTCTTGTAACCCTATTATATAATTTATTCCTTTGTGAAGTAAACTGTATCCAAATTGTAATATTTTGAAATATAATAATTATATGGTTAAACTAAAACCAATAAATGAGATTAAGGAAATTTTTTAGAGTTATATTGAAGCCTTATTTCCTTATTTTAACCTTTTAACCCATTTTACCCTTAAATGTGGTGACATATTTTCACCATAGTCACTATTCAATATAACTAAAAATAAAATTAAACTAATTACTAAATTACTAAATTATGATTCAAATTATGGAATAAATATTCTAATATTATATTTCTAAATGTGTTAAAAATTAATTTTTACATAATCTCACAAAATGCATGAAAAACATCTTTTAAAAAACACATGTTTTAAGCTTTAAATGATTTTAAACTAAAATTATATAATGAATTTATTTTATTGCATTTATTTAGATTATAATTAAAAAAGAAAATTTATATTAAATTTAGACCATGAAAAACATAATTTAATCTTCAAACTACAAAATTAAATAAAAAGATAAAAAATTGTTTTTTAATTATAATAAAATATAATATACATTCAAAAAATTCCCACATGAGTTTTTGGATAAAAATTATGTTTTTAAATGCTTTATTTTACACTATAATAACATCTATTGTTGAGAAAAAAGTTTTATATATTTTTATTTCATTATTATATCATAATTACATCAAAAAATATGTGGTATTTATAAAATAATTATTTTTCACTAATCACTCAGAAGTCAAATATTTCTGAAAAATACTAAAAAAATAACCCTAAGATAATTTTTATATTTTCAAATAAAAAATTGATTATTTTTTATGAATTAATATTTTTAAAATTTGTAAATATATATTTTAAAATAACATAAAAAAATATTGAGAAATCCCATTTGTATAGAAAAATGACCCTTCTAAACATTAAAAATTCATAACCATATATGATTTCTTTTTTTACCATTAAAAATTGAGTACATATTTCCAAGCCATTACTAAATAATTTTATATTAATAAAACTTTTATATTTTTTTAAATAATTTTTTAACCCAATTCACATCCACCAATCAAACTACTAGTTTATAATAATTTTATTAAAATAATAATATTATTATATTATATTATATTTCATTTAAGATCAATGTTTCATGTTTCGCAATCTATTTTCAAGAAAATCATGGATCTCAGTTAATTTGGTTCTAAAATTTATTAAATAAATAATAAAAAAGCTTGGTCGAGCATTACAAGGGGTTTTAAAAAGATGGGAGTGGATCAATCCCTACATATCTAAATATAAAATTGGTGTACAATATTCTAGATTCCTAATATACCTCATCATACTCACTTCCATGATGGATCTTTTCAAAAAGACATCTTCTACATTATTGGTTTTTGTGTAGGTATGTGAAATAATCATGTTGAGGTGACTGGCTTGGTTGATACATTCAATCCAATGAGGTGGGAGATTCTAAATAACATTATTGGTTATTACCTTTAAGGTCTTCACAACAATTTAAGAGTTTGATTCAACCCATATGGAACTCTAATTATGATGGATAATATGATTCATTGTATATATCATATCCCATAATCAAACAACATAAGTAATTGAATTTCAAATATAGTGATGTAAAAACATTGGATAATGTTTTGTTGGGTGGGGAAGACACCTTTATGACCTGATGGTCCTGGCATGCTAGAGGATCCACCAAAATAATTGACCTTTTAACATGATGAGATCAATGGGATCTAACTAATGGATTTTATGAAAAATGGTTTCCTAGGCCTTCCTAGGACACCAAGAATTCTTAGGATGAAAAGGTCATTGATAATGTTATTCTTAGCCCCCAATTTTACTTTTGAAGAAACATGAAATCTCCCTATTAATGGAATGTATAGACTCTTGTTTTTAGTATGACTGATTGTTGAACATATGTGCATTTTTTATAATCTAAACAGAGGAAAATATATCTTTTATTTCTTCTAGGAGAATATTTTGAACATATTCCATATAACTATTTTTATTGATGAACTCTATGAGATCATCTAACTGCATATTTATGAATATGTTAATGCCGGGAAGATTACCCACATACTATGAGATTTCCTGGAAAGATCCAAAACTCATGAAGATGGGTTTGGTATTCTCCTCATCTCTCAGGCAGAGATGGAATGATTAAACAGTGTGTTCTCTAACCCTCTTCAATTTATCAAGGGTTGGTATTCAATTTTTCGAGATCCTCTAATGAAATAGAAATATTGAAAGTTGTTTGATGTTTACCGTGAATTTAAGTATCCATGGTTATGGCATAATGGTTCTCTCACATTCCATTCTATAAGGCTCTTTTATTTGAGATTTTCAATCCATTTGGGCCTCCATATTAGGGGATTTGTATCCATAAAGGAACATTTCTAAATTTCCATGCCAACTTGGATGGGAATAAAATCATCAAGACTATTAATATGTGGTATAATATCATAAAAAGTCATTTTTATCCTATCTAAGGGGATATTCACTCTTTATTTGGGGGTTTTTTCAGCCATAAGGTGTCTCAATAGTTTATGTCAGGCTTCCTGACGACCAGCCACTTTGTTTTATGAATGATTCCATTGAAATAGTTCACGTTTAAGGTAAAATATATGATTCTAGGTAATGTGTATACCCTTACAACCACCACATTTTTATCCTTCTTGATAAAATATCAATGGATGATTCATTAGTAGCCAAAATATTCCATGTGAGTTTCCCAATAAGACAATAATTATAGATCATATGATCCTTGATTCTATATCCCACCATCTCAATGGGTTTTATACATTTCTTCCATGAAATAGTTTCCAACTTATTGTCATGAACTGAACCAATCCATATGAAAATATTGATCATGCATTGAAACTCATTAATGATGATTCTTGTCCACCTTTAAATAGAAAAGGAATAAAGAAATTTATATGTGACCACTGAGTTGGATATGAACACCCTTTCGTCATGGGACATGGATTCCCATTTCCATCTAGCAAGTTGATTAATGATTCTATAGCATATTTATCCATGTTATTGGCTCCTTACCTTACCCTTAAATAAATTGATGACAATATAGTTGAAATAATTGGATCACCTCTTCACTCCAAGGTATCTAATGATCTAATTTTTCTTTCATGTAGGTATACCATCACCAAACATGGTAAAAGATATTATATAACTAATGTCTTTCCAAACCACTTCCTCACAATGTAAAAAATATAATTTATAGCATATATGGTTTTTCAAGAATAGCACCCATGGAGGAGAATATCATCAATGTAAAAGAGGTGTGATATAGTGAATTCAGCACTACCATCTCTGGTTTTTTTTAAATTCTGATTTGAGAAAGTTCATTGATTCATATGCTAATGTAATCTTTAGTAATGTCAAAAATAATTCATGATCAAGGGTATCCTTGTTTGACACCACTAGTGTATTGGGAAAAACCTCTAGAGGAACTATTAATGAGGATAGATAGCCTTACAGATCTGAGGATGGAGTCAACTAGTCTAATAAAATCACATGGGAACCCGTATCTCCTTAGGATAGAAAAAAATAAATCTCTATTTAATTCTATTAAACTCATTGGTTATTTCAACATTGATATTAAATTTCAATTCCTTCTTTTTCTTCTTCATTGGATTTACACTTTATGATGTTGTGAATAAGATGTTCGGGATTCTTCTACTCGAAAAAAACCAAAATTGATTTGGGGTGATATGTTCCTTAATTATTCCTCACATCCTTGTCACAATGAACATACTAATAATTTTACGAATTGGGTTCTAAAAGGTAAACTGGTCTAAAATACTTAATATTAATTTCATTCTCTTTCTTAAGTGTCAAGTAAATTAGAATTTGATTTTATCCTACAAGGTAAAGAGGGATGAATAAATAATTCATTGAATTAATTTTTTATATCATCATGAAGAGTATCCCAATAAAGAATGAATATTTTTTGTAAATATATAAGAGCTATAATCACTATCTATATTAAGATATAAAATAAATATTTCAACTTCATTGTATCAAACCCCTTGTATATGTCAATTTTGAGTGAAACTTTCCCATCCTTTGTGTTCCTCTTCATTAGATTTTCACTTTCTGATGCTATGAATAAGATGTTCAGGATTCTTCTATTAATAACAAAAACAAATTGATTTGGGGTGGGGTATTCTTTAATTATTCCTCTTATCCTATTTATAATCACCCTACTAATAATTTTTGGGATTGTGTTTCCAAGGGAAACTTGCCTTAAATCCTTAATATCAATTTAGTTCTCTTTCTTGAGTACCAAGGTAATGAAATTTTAATTGATACCATAAGTAATAGGGGCATGAATTATGAATTAAATGAATTCATATTCTATATCATATAGAATATTATCAAAATAGAACACGAAGAATTTTTTTTATTCTATATATTCTAGAATAACTCACCATATTAAGATATAAAATTCATATTTGGACTACTTCTTTAATAGGATTCATGAATGTAGTACAATTTTTGTTTTCTTAAATGAATGGTGTTAGGTTATCAATTATTGTTTGAGCGATATTTATCCCATCATCCTAGTATGGCCCATATAAGTATTCCACCACTTCCTTATAGATTTCATTTTCATAGCCCTAAAGATATCTATTTATGTTACTTGCATTATTCTTTACACTTACCATCTTCTCTTTGTGTAATCTATTATATATCTTTGATTTTATATCTCTATCCTTCAACCAATTTACATTATTGTAGTTATATTATATCCTTTATTTGATAGTAAAGTGGTCATAAATCTTTGAATAATCTTTCATTTTCCTTCTAGAGGGAGTGTTGTGGTGTTTATTTGTGACTTAGATGCATGAAATATGTTCTTTAGTAATCTTTATTTTGAGATCAATATTAGAGAAAAAATATCTACTTCATTACATTAGGATATCCTTAGTATGTTTTAATTTCCTAAAAAAGATATGAATTGTGATACCAATTTTACCCATCTTCCAAGACTCTAGAATAATCTTACTGCATCCAAGATTAAGAATCCATCCATTATTGAATTTACATGGGGGAGAAGATAATCGTATTTGTTGGGTAGAGATATAAACTATGATGGGGTGTTGGTCTAAATGATATTTGGGGAGGGTGTAACTTAAGACCCCAGTGGTATAACCCTTTTAATCCATTTTGACAAATCATCTATCTGGATTTCTATCAAGTCTTCCATTCATGGTGTACATGCTCCATGTTATGTTAGATCCATTAATTGAGACTTCATCAATGTTATATTGGACAATATAAGAGTATAAATTCAATGATACTATGTTTTTGAAGTTGAATCTTGTTTTCTATTTTGGATTAAAAATAGTTTTGAAGTCCCCCATAATCATCCACTTGGGATTCATGATTTTAGAGGCTTCCTCAATCTTCTACCACAATTCTCTTCTCCTAATGTATGAGTTGGATGTATATAAAAAAGAGACAAAAATAGTGCAGAATGGGATGTTGAATGAAAATACAATACTTTGAGATTTTTTTAATTCCTGTGATTATATTAATATTTTCCTTCTTAAGAATACATATATATTATATATACTGATGTCATGAAAATTCGAAGATATGAAATTCTGGCCAGGGGATAAGGCCCATTTGAATTCTTTCTAACACTCAAAGGGAATTTTTTGTTTGAAAAATTCAAATAACTACAGTTTTTTATTCCATGATATAGTTTTTCAATGATTTTTAAATTAGGTAGTTACCTACACCTTGAAAATTCATGTAAAGAGTAATCATTACCTAATAGATTTACCCCTCTTTCTAAGCCATACATGTTTTTCCCCATTCCCACGGACTTTTTCCTTTCTTCATTTTCTTCTCTTATTTTCAAATTCTAGAAATTAAATCCCCTCTTATTTTCTCTATGATCCTAGTTGTATCAATGTCTTCCTATCCATCATTTTTCTAGAATTACCCATTATTTTCCTCAATTTAATAGATCCTATTTCTTCAGGGGGGTTGTGAGTCCTTAGACTCATTAAACCAAAAAAACACCTTTAAAAATTATGAACTTATTGTTAGAATGAAAAATGTTCATGAAGTTGTTACATAGGTGGATTTCTTTTAGAAACCATAGTCGGTGGTAGATATGAGAAGTGTCCATCCAAAATAGTACAATAAATATGTTGTTCATGCGTATCTGACCTCTTGTCATTCATCCAATATTGGGGTGTGTGTTCGATGAACCTCTCGGTGTATTTTCGTCAGGGTCTAACATTACAGTCAAGTGTCCACTATCATCCTCATAATGATCTTGACATATTTACTCTATCACTATATTGAGTTCCTCATTAAAATTTGTTCAGAGAATAAGATTCCTGTATGAGATCGGTGCATGTGAATCATCTTGTGAAGCCCCATCAGAGATGTCCTCTGTTACCACATTAACATTGTCATGTAGGAAATTAGTTTCTGTATTAGTGATCACATTAGTCTCTTTATTGTGGTTATGTTTTTACTCTTCGAACATCATTGGATATTTAATTCAAAATGGATGCCTTCTATAGTCTTAGACTAGTCCCGAAAGACTTTAATATCCTCCTAAACTTCAATTATTCTCATAGAAGATAAAATTTCACCAACTCCTTTACATTAATCTCAAAGGGTGATAGGGGTATCCAAAATGTCCATAGAGGCCCACCACATGGGTGTTCTACAAATTACTAGGACAAACCTTTTCAAATTCACCATCATTGGAGGTTCCAAAATTCATGTTTCAAGGTGAATTTGGGCAAATAATTTTCTGTTTACCTTTCCTATTTCAATAGGTAGAGTCATCATGCACCCTTATTTTTAAAAATATTCATTATTTATCCATGATTCATTTAGAGGTTATATGACCAATTAATTTACTACTTAGGTGGGATTTAGGTTTCCTCTCATATTGAATCAAAAGTATGATGGTTTCATTCTATGTTGTTAGAACCACCTCATTCACCGAAGTTTTGGACATGTAAACCTCCACCAGGATCCAGGCATAGTGCCCAAATACTTGGTTTTTTATTTTCTTATCCATCCTTATGAGATTTCTCGTAAATGATTATATATCTCAAAGAATCTATAGATTCTAATAAAACTAATTCTGCTTATATATACATATTTAAACCTATGTGTGATTGTTCCAAATATTTTCTGGATCAAATTTCTTATCCCATTCCCATATTCTTAGAAATCCATGTTTTAAAAAGACTGTACCTATAATTGATGCTCTTTATTTTTAGTCATCGATGGGGAATACTACATGATAGTATCCCCATGTCAATTTCAATCATTCATCAATCATCAACTACCCATATCTCTGTGATCCTTCGAGTGGGGTCTTTCAAATTCCATAGTTTCTCTCAATTAGGGAACAAAACTCATGTGATAATGGAGTAACATTATAGGTTCACTAATTCTCCCATATCATCTTAATTAGATGAAACATGTTATATTCTTCCATTATTAATAACCCTTCTGGGGGTATATGTATCAAAATATGAGAAATAATGTTTAGAAGCATACTTCACCACCTCTGTGAAGTTCTTCCATCCTTACAGAGATTTCAACCTCACATATTTAATTATTTTTGAACATATCATGAAATAATAATATATTTTTTCAAGAATTTTAAATTATATGATACGAATATGGAACTTATTATTTCATAAGTAAATATTTTTTAAACAATATGTGTACCTTTATAAGACATCATCTTTTGAATGTGTTTGTAGAATCATACCTCTTTAGTTATCTGACACATGCCACAAAACACGATAGATTTACCTTTCATTTATTGAGTCTGATGAATTTTAAAAAATATAATTACCAGATTTCCTTCCATTACATAAATGATATTTCATTCCATTGGTATTTTTATTAGTTCAATACCTCAAATTCATCTCATTTTCGAAATTATTCACGAATGAGTTGTATTTTACATGCATGAATCACTGAAATCAGTTCTTCAAGGATCCTTAGATCTGTTAAATGATAGTGTACTTTGTTTTTTGAAAGGTTGTACAACCCTTGATTCCTCCCATTTATATCAATTTTCTAAAACCAAAAATGTTTATCATATGTTAAAAATAATAGTCAATAAAATAAACAATCAAATAAATGAGTGATATGTTAATATCCAAAACCTCATAATAACTCCCCATGTTCATTTTTATAGACTAAATTTAGGTACATAAAAATTATATAATTACCAAAATTAAATATACATAAATAAAGTTCTTCCTTGTCTTGGAAACATCAAAAAATATTCTATCCATAAAGGAAATATTTCCATGAAAAGAATAATTTTGATGCCAAGATTCCAACATACTAAATTACTCAAATAAATAATTTAAATCACATACAAACACTAATGGTTATATATAAATATAATGTTCCTCCTTTCATAGAAACTTAAAAAAAATATTCCATCCTTAGAGGGAATATCTCCATGAAACGAATCATTTTGATGACAAGATTCACACATACTAAATTTCTCAAATAACTCAATTAATCTAAGATTATCATGAATTATTCAAAATTTATTATCAGGATCTCCATCCCTTTTTAGTATACTAATATAACATCAATAAACACCATAATGAAATTATAAAATAAATCCTTGAATCTTAGGGACTTGATTTGAATAGTCCCTTATATCTGTACAGTTGAAGCACCATATATTGGTGGCTTATTTCATTCCTTTATATTCAGATCCTTATGTATATTATCTCCATAATTATAATAAACACTTATTACCTTTTAAAATTTTCTAGGATAGTATTTCATGAATTGTAACATGTTGAACGTTTTACTCTTCCCTTCTTCATATTCATTACATATTCTTCTTCATAGTTCTCAATAATCCTCTTAGTCTCTGGATTTCATTTGAAAATATAATATGTGGATAATTATTTTTATTTATTAATTGACCTTGATACCATATCATAATAATAAAAACATACATACGAAACAAATTCCCTTTGATGGATTATCATAAGACCGTAAAATAATTAGTCCATCTTAATTTTTGGATTTAATATATAGTCTGGAGAATGCATTTCTAATCTGTTAAAGTTATCCTCATACTCTGAAATATTTTCTTATTCTTTAAACTTTAATTTCTAAAATTACTTTTCATATCATCTCTTTATACAGAAGGAAACTATTTATCAAATAATGTCATCATAGAATTTATTTATTCCCATATTTATATATATTCTTCCTCTATAGTATTCAGAATCATTGACCAACATTGATCTAAATATCCTTTTAAACAATATAGTATCAAAATAACCTCTTTGTTTTCATTTCATTTTAAAGTTATAAATAAAATTTCAAAGGTACTTGATCCATTCCTCAATTAGCAATGGATTAGTAGTAACGTTAATGTTCAAAGACTTAAGCTATATGATGTGTTCTAACATCATTAAACTATGGTGATAAGTGACAAGTTTCTTTATATGGGAATGCTTACAAGTCATAACCCTAGACAACTACCATAACATATTTATAATCTATTTATCTAAAAAACAACCATATTGTATTTATCTGGTGGTAAATCTACATAGTAACTATCAGGGTTGATATGATTTCCATTATTTCAACTATAATCCTCTTATCAAAAATGGAAAACATATAGTGATATCATAATCATCTTGAACATTGATCCGTGGAATATAAATCCCTTTTAAGGTAATTGGTCGAAAATATTCGGTGGTATTTATCATAAAGCTTGTACTAAAAATGTTATTATAAAATATTGTTCGCAATGGTCATAATAGACTTGATATAATATAAAAAATAAAAACCCATACGCCAGTTACCCAGATATGGTAATTACATTATTATATAGGTACAAGATATATGGGATTACATCAATAAGGGTCAATTATGTTACCAGTCATCAAAAACTATATATATAGATGACTTCCATATTATATTGGAAATTAAAAACATAGAATGAAAATAATTATTTCATTATTAAATATCTTTCAAAGATCCCTTCTTTATATATAGATTAATTGAAAATAAAATATAGTAATTAGATCCAATTCTCCTTAAGAGTAGCGTACAGTGGAATCTATCATGAGTAAATAAGGAATAATATATATGGTTTGTTGGATAATAAAAATCATGACATTTAATTAATAATAGGAGGTTCAAAATATATTCATGGAAATGATGTTGAAACCCTAGATTCTTGTGGCGGAGTTTCCCCCCTTCCCAGCGGCGGGATGGGGGAGGATGAATCTGTTCGGCCGCCTCTATGCAAGAGGAAACCTTTCATCCCATTTTCGAATCCTAGCCTCCTCCCAGATTTTCTGATGATTTCGCTAAGCCCGAAAGTCCATGAACTGCATCTTGGTGATCCTCAGCTTGTGATCTCGCAGTTAGAGTTCTATGAAGCATCATGTCTTGTGGATCTGACGTTGGTATCCCGATTCAATCAACAACGACCTTTGGTCGATGATTTTGATCGATTTGTGTTCAGCGATTGGGACTTGTAGGAATGTGCGATTGTTGGTCTTCTTGATATGTGGAATCTTATAATTTGTTTTGCTTCTGAGGATGATCTGATTCGGGCCTGGTCCAGCACTCCTCATCATTACGGCAGCTGCAAGTTCTTCCTCCTTCAATGGTCATTTGATCTGTGCATGAATCGCGATCCTCCCACAATCGTGACATGGGTATGTTTGCCTAAACTTCCTTTACCCATTCAAAATCCTGCTATTATCCGGATGATTGGGAATATGGAGGGTCATTTCTTATGATCTAATGTCCGCACCTCTACTTTTTTTCATTCCATCAACCCGTGCATCTATGTTGAGGTGGATGCATTGAATCCCCCAGTTGATTGGTTTTGGATTGCAATTCGAACACAATTTTGATGGAAGAAGGTCATGGTGTTTGAGTCCTTGGAGATCTACTGTTCCAAATGTCATCATTTGGGGCATCTGGTGTAGCAGTGAAATAGTGAATGAACGAGAAAGATGTTTGAGCCTAAGGTGAGGATAGGTGAGGGGAAAAGTCAGTTTCCCAATGTGGTCAGCAGAAGAGTTTCCGTTTCTGGGAAGCGTGGTACAATGGTATTGGGAACAAAGGTAGTGGCCTCATCCAATCTGCTGGTCAGTGTTGTCTTTGATCGGCTCAAAAATTATCTGAGGGTGGAGGAAGGTGCGAAGCAAGATGTTGACAAGGGTAATAGTAAGGATGTTCATAGTTCTAAAGGGCGGTGGATTGGTAGAAATAAGGGTGTTGTTCGGCCTGAAGAACGGAGGTGTGGGGAAATGGGTTTCTTGAAGTCTTCTAGTTGTGAGGAGTGGTTGTCTGTTGGGATTTTATTGGCCTGGGATGTTGGGATTCAGGGCAGGGCCGAGGGTAAGGATGGTGTGCGGGTCAATGTCCCCACGGGGTAATCAGTTTCAAGGGCTGATGTAGGAGTATGTGGAGGAGGTTTTGTAGGACAATGCCAATTTGCAGGCCAAGGTAACTCTTCAGGAGGATGTGGCAGTGAATGAGGGCAGTCAAAAAGGGATCTGTGAAGGCATTGAATTGCTTTAAAATCCTCAATGCTTAGCTGTGATGGACACAAATTTCCAGCTCCATCAGACCAGAATTGATCCTTATCAGAATATGCAGATTCCCAGTAACTGGGGGGATGTATCTAGGAGTGACAAAGAAAATGGAAGTGGCATGATCCAACCCTCATATAGTGATGTTGTTCAGGGAGGGAATAATATGTTGATTGGGAACCAAGGGGATGTGTGTGCAACACCGCGAAGATGGCCGAGGAAGGACAACTCTAACCTGACAAAGTCGATGCCCACCAGATCTCTTAATAAAGGTATATAAACTACTAATGAATTCCATTCTTTGGAATGGTTGAATCTCAGGTGGATGTATGTCAAGATCCTCAAGCAATGTGAAAGCTCGGAATGGGAATCGACGACTCTGGATGAAGATTTTGGTCATGGAGGTAGTGTTGGGTTGGACTTTTATGGTATGTAGTTTTTGATTTGGTTTTGTTTCTCCTGTTTTCTGGACTTTTCTTTTATTTTAATAAATAGTTAGGGGCCTCTCCCCTGACTAAGCTTTCTGGTATATTCATGGAAAATATCAACATAAAGATAATATGGATAATAAGAAGTGAACTATTAATAAAGGAAGTAAAATATTTTGGACATCATGAACATATCATCAAGGCCTCATGCTAAGACATCATGAACCATACCACCAAGGCCTTGTGTTAACACACCATACATATCATCATGGCCTTGTTCCAATAAATTTTCATTGTACATTCTGGAATATATGTAGAAATATCTATTCTATTTGTCTTCTGAGACATATTAATGCATTAATGAGATATCAATAACTATGACACACCCATCAGTTACATATGTCCAATACATTCTTCTTATATTGATTCAACAATATAATACATAATTAATATTCCTTATCAATCAATAAATATCTATATTAAATCAATAATATGAAAATTTATTATTTTCCCACTAAATGAAATAAATTTATTAGTAATATTCCTTCAGTTCACACCATATATAATAATGGGTATACATCTTAGTAAATATTGAGATGAAAAATGATAGAGAATACATATTTAAGGAATTGAGATTATTCCTTGTGAAAAAATGAGGTATAAATTATAAATCTATAATGGATGAAAGGAAAATATCAACTTAGAAAAATTGAATATTTTTAGGTAATTTATTTTAAGAATTAGAGAAGAAAATATGATTGATTCTTTAAAAAAAATAAATTTCTTTAAATCCTTAATAATAATGATTAAATAAAAAAGTTATAAATCATTTCAAAATTTCATTTCAACCATTTTAAAATAATGCATTTTTATATTAATATAAAAATTTATAAATTAAGTGGATAAAGGAAGAAAGAGATTTTACTTGAAAACCCATAAGGAAATTTTATAGGAAGATAAAAATTTAATAATTCTCAATAAGACTGGGAAATTCAGTCACATCGTATATGTTAAAAAGAACATTCATTTCAAACTTTTGTAAAAATACTCCAATGAATTTCTCCAAAAATGTTAAAATATTCCTTTTAATCCATTATAAAGTTGTTAAAAGGTAGTTGAAAATGACCTTTACTAATCATTTAAAAGTATATTTAAAATTCCATAGCATAATTTTTATAATATGGATATGGAAGAGGAAGATCCCTGATCGAAAAATAAAAATAAGATCTATTTTTATTATAAAAAATATTTTTTATTTATTTAGTGTGTCAAAGATAGGAAAACATTGGAGAAACATTTATAACTCATAAAAAAGGATAATAAAATTTATGGGGCTTAATAATATAACTAGTATAAAATTATTCCAATATAAATTTTAAAATCAGCCATCCTAAATTAGAGTGAGATTGTAAAATAATCTTTTACAACATTAAAAAATATTGATTCAACCACTAATAAAATTGAAAACATGAATTAAAATTTTATATCCAATGAATAGATAGTTATTCAGGTTATATTATGTCAAATGGGTATTATATACACTATATAAAATAAATTAAGTTCATTATATAAAATATTTCTCAATATAGAGGGATTGAGTTGAAAACTCCTTACCTTGGATTCTAACATGGTCATACATATTATTTAATCCTGAAAAATATTGTCATATTTATTAAATACTTTATTAATAAATTATTTATTATTTATTTCATTTTATAAGGTCCTTTTATAAAACTTTTTTACCTATCAATTGTATTGTCCTTAAGTATGTTGGATACTTAAGTTTATTCGATAAATTTCTCAAAAAGTATTTTGGTCTATTGAATATTATTCAAGATTTTATGAAATGGTTACATAATCTATAGAATGCTAGTAATTTCATGAATATAATTTTTATTCATTATATATAATTTTATAACTATTTTCATAATGTGGTAATATAAAAAGAAAATAGATTGTTCATGGAGGAGGTAGTCCCCACGTACACATGATGACATTTTCATTTTCCCTATGGATAGAAGGTAAAGAAAATATTTAAATTTATATAATAATAGTTATATCATAAATAACATATATATTCATTAAATATATTCTTATGATCATCCTTGTATATGAGAAATTAAAAATCAATCGCATTGCTTCTTGGAGTTGGTAATACACACGTACACATGATTGACATTATCATTTTCCAATGGATGGGTGCATAAGATGGTAGATAATATTTTATATTTAAATAATCATGAAAATGTAACAAAAATCATATATATATATATATTAAATCCATACTTATAACCATCAATTTTATGTGGTGTCAAAAAATAAAATACATCATTGCATGGAGATTTTAGTCTATATATTTGCATGACAGAGGGATTAATTCTCTCTTAGGTGGAAATGATATTAATAATGGTCATACAATTTAAATAAAAACATTTAAATATAATAAATATATTTATATAATTCTGATAAAATGGTTATAAACTATTTCAATGAGGTGTAAGATTGAATAAATTGAAAGGATTTGGTTTTGTTGGTTACCTATTCTTTGGGAATCCTCCAATCGCTTGCACTTTAAGCCTTCTTAGAGAAATATTTTGGGAAGGTCGGAATCACTAGGATATTGATAAGTAGGTTTTTAAAATATTAGGATAGGGATTTCATAATAAATTTTTCTCATGAATTGTCGATAAGTGAGGGAAGTTGGTTCCCTTTTATTAGTGAGGTGGGTGGAAAGCTTATAAAAACATGAAACCATGTTATATAATATATGTCTTACTAAACTTAAGGGGCATAAAAGTTTTATATCATTTAAGATAATAAGTATTAGGTATAAATAAATCCATAAAATTAAATTTAATAATTATTTTGATTTTTATCATGAAGCCTTATCTTATTATTTTAACTGTTTCAACACATTTTACCCAAAATTGTGGTGATAAATGTTTTCCATCCTTACTATTAATTACTAGAAAAAATGAAATTGTACTCCTTAAAAAAATATAAAAATATGATACCAGATATGAAATATATTATTTATGATTTTGATTCTTAATTTGTTAAGAATAACTTTTAATTAAATTTTTAAAAACAGATAAAAACATTTCTTATAAAAACTGTTGTTTTAATCGTTAAAGTTATTTTAGATTAATTTATGAATATAATTGATTAAAATGACTATGATTGAATTATAATGAAAAAAAATAAAGATATATTACATTTAGACCATATTAAACCGAAATGAATCTTCCAACAACACTATTAAAATAAAATATACCAAAAAAAATTAAATTATAATAAAATATATTTTATGTTCCAAAAAGTCAAGTCTGGGTTTGAAAATTAAAAATAATGCTTTAAAATTATTTATTTCACTCCTAAAATAAATATTTCTTTTAGAATAGATTTTATATATTTTAATTTAGGATTTTATCTTAATGATTTCACAAAATTTTTTATATTTTCAAAATCAATATTTTTCTCTATTAACTCAAAAATCAATTGCTTCTGAAAAATCAAAGAAAAATGACCTATGATAATTTTAATATGATTAAATTAAAAATGAAAATGTCTTTTTAAACATTAAATGTTCGTAACCTTATATAATTTCATTCTTATCAATAAAAATCATTTTCTTATTTCCATGGAACTAGTAAATAAATTTTGAGAATTAAATTTTAATTAAATATATTTTAAAATCTGTTTACCCATATTCGTACACACCAAACCAACAACTATATTTTAATGTTCATATTCAAATAATAATATTTCTATAATATATCATGATTCATTTAAGATTAGTGTTGTGTATATCAAAAGATATTATACATATTATTTATAAAATAAAATATTGTGGTTTTACTCACTACATCTTTTTAATTTCCATAGTTGACTCATGTTCCCTCGTGATTCAATATCAACCAGAGTTTGATATCCCATTACACCCTCTACTAAATTTAAATCATTATTCATTCAGAATATTTTAATGATGTGTTCATTAAACGTTTTTTACACCACAATTTTTGTGTCATGAATCTATTACTTCATCCACCTAATAAATTTCACATTACCATTTAAAATATGGGAAATTCTATTTTTTTGGTCACTGCATTCTTGTGTAAAAATTTTGTTTGTGTATCTTGGATAACTATAAATACTTGTACATGAATCAAAATATTATTTTTAGGTAGAATTGATGGACGTGTAAAATTACATCATGAAATATTCAGATTCACATAATTATTATTTGAAAATAAATCTTCAAATTCATCTCTAAGTACTATTACACTCATAATGATCGATTAGTTACTTATTTATAGGCAAGAAAATTTTATTTTATAACTCCTTTGCACTTGTAAAACTTATTTCCATTGTTTTCACTACTCGTGTGATATTCCACTTGTGTGGAATGTTCATACAACTAAACATGTATGTTATTTTATCGCAAATCCAATTTCATGGTATATTAGTATAATTGTGATTATTTAAGAGTCTGCATAATAAGCATATCAATCTTTCCCATACCACAAATACTTTGGCGAACTATCTTTGCAACTCTAATTTTGTGAGAGTTTTCATTACTTGAATGGGAATCATCAATTTGCATAAAAATTACCAAAAAAACATTTAAAAGAGACACAAAACTCATCTAGATTATTTCCTTCTTGAACATCCCATATCCTTCTCTAATCTAGAACTTGTTCAAAATGTTCTTTCAATAAACGCAACCAAAAAAACACAAAAATGTCGCATATAGGAATTTTCCAATAGTATCTCGGTTTGGGTTTGTTGAAAACACTTCAAACTCCATATACATCATATTAAAAAAACTTTCCCATTTTATAATTTAAACATCATAAACCCAATGAAACTCAATATAACATGAAAAGAATCACTACATTTTTAATTTATGCCCACATGATCCAATATCATCATGAGAAACACAATTAATGAGCAAAGATCATCAATGAGTTACTTTTTTTAGATCTCAATCTCCACCTAAAACACATTCTCTACCATATTGAATCATGATTTGTCTTCATGATATTTTTTATATACCAGAATAGCTTTATCATTTTCATGTTTAACTCTATGTTGCATCTATATGTTTCACAACTTCACTGCTTATGCAACATGTTTTCTCCCCCGAATAAAATATAAAATATATTTCTATATCTCAACACTTAAGTTTATAGTTAATCTCTGATAGTTTCTTGAGAAATATCTCCCATCAGGATTATCATTGTACCCAAATGCCACAAATTTTTCAGATTCAAGAGGAAAATAATAATTACCATCACAGGGTGAAATCCATACACTACTTTGGGAAAGTTGGGATTCCATGTATACATCATCTATGTTTTAGGAGTCAATTAGACTCTAGGAGAAAATTGATGCCTCTCAAAAACTCTATTCGGTATATCTGTTATCATAATATTTATGTCTTGAATTTCATTAGAAACATATTCTAATTTCACCAACACATTCTCAACTTCCTCCATTAAAAAGTGACACTTTATTCCCATTTTATTCATCCATTAGTGATGGATGGTATTTTTTCTATATTAATTAACCCACGAATTGTGATTATTGATTCCAATATTAAACATCAATTCAGATCATGTATTTTCATGCTACTATATCTTCCAAAATTGTTTTCTACAAGATCGATTAGCCACAATGTATTTATCTTCTTCAATTCTCATTGATATGAAATAAAATTTCATACTCATGTAATAAATAATTAATATTCCATGATAAAATTAACTTCTTATTTTTGAATTTATATCATCTGTTCAATTGGAACAATATGAATCTATATATCCTAATAACTCTTCCTATGATGTTAAAATATAAATAAATCTATAATTATATATTATTTTAATATACAATGGTATTCTCATCACTTATATTAATTGTATTTCTTGTTTTTAATCTGGTACCATGCATCTTGAAAAGTGCTAAACATACTATTATGACACATCAGTATTAATTACAGTTATATCCCAATAATCTACCAATATTGTGTGATATTTACCACTTTTTCATCATCATCCCTTGAAAACGTCAATTGAGTATAAAAAAGTTTGGTCATTACCATGGATTCCTCTATTCCAAATATGTATAGAGCCTCTATATAATAATTTTATAGGGATAATAATGTGATATTCCTTTATTGTATCACATGTAGGCCCAGAAGAAATGTCAACTGGCATATTAATGATAATTAAAACTTACACCCAATAGATTTTGAAAAATACTTACACTATTATTTATTTAATCATATAAAGATCATACCATCAACATATATGAGGTTCGTCATTCTTTGATCACTTTCCTTTTGAACATTGTGATTATGATAAACTCCACCACATTGACAAAACCTAGAATTTCATGGAATGATATAGTCTTGAATACCATTCTCTTGATGATTAATTTTTCCCATAAAGATCATTCTTTAAGTAGTATAATTTGTTTAATATATTTTTCAATAAGAAAACCATCAGGTTTCTTAAAGTACAATTTTTTTTGGGGGTAGTGTTTTGGTCAACGACCAAAACACCAATTATTATTGAAAAGATAACGAGTTACACAAGGCTGAAGGATGAAATTTTGTTAATATCCTTAACATAGAGTGGGAGTAACATAGGAGGGGGATCATCCATCCAAAGCAAAGAATGAGAAACACCCAAATTGGCAATCCCATCAGCAATCCTATTAGCTTCTCGATAGGTATGTGTGGCGATAAAGTTGATCTCGGAAAGCAATTTCAAAAAATCAATATAGAGTGCAGTGAGCGGCCAGGAAAGATGAATGGTGCCACTCCTGATGGCCTGAATGAAAGTAGTGGAGTCACTCTCCATCCAGATGTTATTCCAATTTCGATGATTGAAAAAAGAGATGGCATGGATAACACTCAGCATCTCAACATCCAGTGAGGAAGCAAAGCCACAGGAACCATAAAAGAATCCAAGGGTCTGATCTAAATGATTCTTGAATATAGCACCACAACCCATTGTACCAGTGTTGCCTTTCAAGGAACTATCTACGTTTACTTTAATCTATCCAGCAGGAGGTGGCTTCCAAAATACTTCAAAAGTAGATTTAGGATGAGGATACTTTCCCTCCACTCTAATGTGACAAAGGATCCCAAAATCACGAACCGAGTTGCTGTGTTGATCCTTTTGAATTGAAGCCGCTTCACGGATGGCCATGAGAATTCACATTTTACCTGCATTAATCTTGAATAAGTTGTTGCGAAAAATAAAATCATTTCAACCATACCATATTAGATGTAGAAGCTCTGCGACCACTGCAAGAAGAAGATTTTTAATCTATTGGGAGTCAGAAGTATTCAAGAACTGTTTTATCTGCAAAGTAATGGAACTATCTAACAACCATCTTCATTCGAAATGTCAGAAATATAATGCCAGAGAGCAGTTTCCATATCACAAGAAATGAAAAGATGATTAATATCCCCATGATGTTGATTACACATGTAGCATTTGAAGCAAAGGGTGAACCCAAAGGTTTGTAAACAGTTATTTGTGGGGATTCTATTATGCGCAATTTTCCAAACTAAAGTAAACCTCGAAGGTTTTATCCATGAATTATTAAAGTTTTTTATCCAGGATATATTATTTTCATCATTGATAAACAGATGATTATAATAATTTTTAGAATCGAGCATTCCATTATGTGAGGCTTCCCAAATCAGAATATCCTTTGTGGTAATAAAGGGGTAGTTCTCGACAATTTGTTTAAATTAAACTTAATTTTTAAGTAATAAAATTATAAATATTGATTTCATACCCATCAAGAATTTCTTGAACCCACTTTTCACCACTACAGAAATGAATAATAGTGTTTTTATATCTTATCCATAGGATAAAATGCCTCCTATACATTGATTCCCCCAATATGGGAGTATCCCTTTAACATAATTCATGTCTTATTTTAAATCACCCTTTAATATTTATTTTGTTTATAAAAAAACACATTTAGTCATAATAATGAACTTATATTCTAGACTAGTAAAATTTAACACGTTTGATTCTTCTCATTTTAGTCATCATATTTATGCATCTCTCAAACCCAATTATTATATTTTCAAAAATATTTAAAACACATTGGCTATGCCTAATTTAAAAGTGAATTTTGTTGTATATACTCCATTATTATCATTTAAATGGTTGTTTTTGGGTCACCAATTATATTATTATCATTAATATGAACTCATATGTATTTATGTATATATTTTGGATAAACATTAGAACTATCTTCATTAGTGTCATCTTTAGAAATAGTATTAACACATAGTGCTCCCACTTATTCTTCTCAATTCTGTATCATAATCTTCCAAAACAAATTCCACTATTTTTCAATAGATTCTACCCACATAACATTAAATTTATGCCTTTTATTTCGAAAATAATTTCAAAAAATATAGTGAAACTCTTATATAGATTTATCATAAACAATTAACGATGATAAATTTATTCGTATCTACGAGACTTAAATATTATGCATTTTTACTTATTGAGAATGAATCACTTACTAACAAATATTAAAAGGTATTTTCACACAATATTACCTCTACATATTTTATATATACGTATCTTTCCTTAGATACAAAAAAAAATATGTTGGAGATATACACCAATGTCATAACTGATTCCTTCCAAGAACTTCTCAGATAAGTATTTCTGAATTAGTATCATTCTTGACATATTTTTTTATAATCTAGTTTTATATCTCAAACATACTATTTTTTAGGATTTATCAATACTAATAATTAATATTATATCCCAAAATTATCAAGATAATCCTCACCCTAGATAATATTAAACTCCATTCCATTTCTGGTACATATTTTTTTAATTTTTCATCCAAGCATTTTTTAGCCTTTTTCTGATACAAAGTAATATAACTAAATAATTTGTACTTGTGAATAATTATCATAAAGAATATATTTTTTTCATAATAATCAATAAAAAAATACATTATATATTCCGATCATTATAACTTGATGATATTTGACCACGCGCTTTAATATAAAAAAAATCAAGCAACTTTTGTGACTTTTGGTCTTTTAAATTATTCACCTTCCAAATAATATTTCTTTTTTGAAAAACATTTCATTCGTGTGTATGATCATGTTATAGTTTGGGGATATCACAATTTCCATCATTATTTTCAATTTTTTAGGACCACTTCCTCAAATAACCAAGACATTTATAATACAAACTATTTTATTCCTCCTTGGATAGAAGGCACATATCTTCATCTCCTCCAATGAGGTAAAGATTTCCTTTTTTGTGACACACATTGATCATAACGGTGACACCTTTTATGTAGAGACCCAAAGTTTGATGTACATGTACATTACATTAATTTTGTGGAATACTTAATACATGACAAAAACATATTCCCAAAGACTGTATTAGTTTAGTGTCTTTTGAAACTCAGAACATAATCTTCTAATCATGGTGAAATATCTTCAACATCTCCCATAAAGATATTCCCATTTAGTTTTATTTCCTAAAACCTTTCTTTATATCCTAAGGAAAATAAAACATAAATAGGGTGATCTCAAATTCTCATTATGGGTAAGCATGGAGAACATGAAACAATCAATAATCATTTGAATGTAAAAACATGAGCATAAAATCTAAACATCAAATATCCTGAGAAATGACATAAAACATGGTAGTACATAAGGCATAGATCATAAAGGAAAATTAACCATGATAACTAGAATGGGAATAAAACATGTAATTCTGGCATCCATTAAGCACATGATATGATTCCCATAGTAGCCAAGGAATTGATACCAAGACCATCAAAGTGGACAAAGTCCCTTACTGAATCGAGTTCACTCCTCATTCCAGTCCTGTATCACAGAACCAGATTAACTTTCCATTCCAGCCATGTCTATCTCATGAGATATAAATCAATACCCAATTCATTGGATGGATATATAAGTCCCACCCATATCATAATGAAATCATTCTAACTTGTGCCACAAAATAAACATAAATCATTCATCATAACCCAAAGAATAAAATGGGTCTCATAAACATCATCTCATCGTGACTTAATCCATATAAAACAAATGGATATAATTTCATAAAAATAAAACCATGTAAATAATAAATACATATTACTTGAAACATAAACATGATAAATAATTTCATCTTAGATGGAAAATTGTTTTGATAAAACACTTATAATGAATTCTTGAGGAAAATATCCCTTCTTCTTCAAAATCATTTTATTTTCTCAAAATGCCATGAAATTTTAAAAGAAAAGGATATTTTTGAAAATAATCAAGAAATTTTGAAGGGTAATATTCATTTAAATAAGTTTTTATTAATCCGTAAAAATCCATTCATGTCGTATAATTTAAAAAACCATCCTCCTCGTACTTTTTTCGGAAAAGTAAAAAAGAACATCGAATGGAAAAAAAAAGAAATATTCCTTCCCTTCAACATAGTAAAAGTAAAAAATGGATAAAATGACTTTAAAAATACATGTAATAATATTAAACACTTTATGAAAAACATTTTATGGACATGGATGAAAAATCTAACCCTAGTAAATACTTACATATAAGCGACCTCGGATAAAAATGAGATTGCAAAATTATCCCTTACCTTAGGTCTGATATGCTTTGTACGTATCCAAACCTCATGTATAATAATTTAAATAATTTCATTTACTTATTCCATAATTACACTAATTCTTATGATATCATATATTATTCACTAAGGTCTATATATTACCCGTTCATTTGTCAATTCCATGTTGAAGCAATGTTTTGGGTAATATTTGTTTCATTTATCATACGTGTTTGGACTTGTTGTTCTTGATATTATATTTACTTATATCATGATTTAATTACTTCAATAATTTAAAACATGATTTATATATAATTAATATTCAGTATATATATATAATAGATAGATAGATGAAATGGAACACACCGTTCATAGAGACGGTAGGCTGTACGTACGCATGAACACTGCTTTCCTTTCATTATTGACTTGAATGGAAGTAAGTAGATGACATATATATATATAAATAAATACATTAGAATTATTATGTCATATATATCATTATTATTCATTATATATACTTTATAATCATTTTTGAATGGTTAACATGGAGAATGAATGTCATTGCATCGTGGAGACGGTAATCCGTACGTACGCACGAGCGATGATATCGTTCCCGTTATTATTGAATGGAATTGCGGTGGATGATATAAAATATAAGAATCAGTATGATGTTATAATAACCATATATAGTTATTATTTACACCATTATACCCATCCAAGTAAGGTGGTGGTGGAAAAACAGATTACACCACAGCGTGGAGACGGTATTTTGTACGTACTCAGGTGCGGTGATTTCGTTTTTCGTAGGATGGATAGAAGGTGAAAGGGGTTGTTTCATATTTATAATAACATATAATTATGTTAGTTATTCAAATTTTATTACTTCATAATGAAACAACTAAACAATAGGATGTAGAAGAATAAAGAAACTTGAAAGAATCAGTAGAAGAGATTACCTCTTCTTCGATGTGCCTCCTCTTAACCTCCTCTTATAGCACTAAATCTTGTCTTTGAAGATGACCAGGACCTCTAGTAGGTTTCTATATAAGTGGAAAAGTGAAATGGTCAGGGTTTTTCTGATTAATAAGGCTCAAATTTGTGTGAAGAGGAGAGGGAGGAGGTGCCCTTTTATAATGGAGGAGAGGAGCACCTTTGGAAACATAAGAAATATTAATTTATAATAAATTCAAAACCCACATAAAAACCGCAAAAAATGACTCAATTAGAACATGAGATGAGATACAGTTGTAATATCATCAACCAATAAAATGTAGACATGTTGTGAATTTATTTTAAGCCTTATCAAATTGATTTATCCTTATTTAATCTATTTAGTTTTATTTGTGGTAATAATATTCAAAATTTTAAATTGTTATAAATAATTACTTATGTGTTTTGAATTGTCTGTAATTGGATAAGTTATGAAATTTTAGACCATATAAATATAAATTTATAATTTTTAAATATTTTTGTAATTTTAAAACAATTTTATAATATGTTATTTTTATAAAATAACAATACTCTCAATTTTGACACTATTCATTTATTTGAATTTAAATAAAATCTAAACTGAGGATATATTCGAAACAAAATATTTAATAGATTACTAACATGTCATATTCTTATATAATATTCGTGGATCATATTAAATTGTTCATATAATATTTATTTTAATATTTTTAAAACCATTTATTTGATATTTCAATCAATAAAATAATTTCAACATCACTATTGTGTCATCATTAATGATAATTATTTAATCCCTAAAAATACTAAATAAATTCACATGATGTAGATAATTTTTTTAGATTTCTGGAGACTATTCATGTTCTAAGTTTTATGAAGTTTACCACTAAAGTAAAATTATTGCACTTATAAGATATAAGAGAGTGACATGTTGTCACTTTCTTTGGTTTTAATTATAATTATATCATTTTCAGGGTAATAGTCCATGAAACGAACCTATTCTGACCCTTAAATGACATGGGTCTACTTTTATTTATCCAATAGAATTTTCGCAGGTGTTAGGGTAATTTTATAATCTTATTTTTACCCTTAAGTACCTGATTTACATATAACTGTAGTAAATAAAACTTACGGTAGTTACTATTCATAATGTGAAAAAATAAAATTAACCTATTAACATAATTTAGAACCACTTAATACAAATATTGAATCCATTTTTCAAAATTAAAAACACAAAATTTGAATTAATTAATTTAAAATTAATCCCATTGTTAAGAAAATCTGTTTTAAAAGTTAAAACATTGTCAAAGATTGAAATGTTTTTACCTATGAATTCAATATGAAATTAATGATAATGACCTGAATTATATTAAATGGTAAAAATATATTCTATTTATACTTTAAAACCATTAAATTTTATCATTTATAAATCTAAATTATCTTGATGAAAAAAAGTTGTTTTATGAAAAATTTAGCTTATTTTTAATATTCATCAAAATATGAATGTTATCAGAAAAGTAGAAAAAATTTAAACAATGTAAATTTTTATATCCAGATTCAAAATAATAAGTTTATTTTGTTAAATTGAACTTATAAACTTATGAAAAGTTATATTTAAAATGGATGCGCCATCAAAAGGTGGTAAAACTGCATTTTTTTAAAATATTTCTTTTATCCGAAAAATTGATTTGGTTCTCATATCTCATTCTAGAAAATGTGCAAGATGAATTATAATGTTATAAAATTCAAAATTCAGTTAATACTATTCGTAATGGCTAGTTCATAATATTATAATAATATATCATTGTTTAGTGAAACTCGGTATTGCGTACACTACACGGTATCGAGGTAGGTCACTCTTGCATGCGACACAAGCCAAGAATAGTGTTTAGATATACTACAAGCTAATAAAGTATTCAGTATAGTGAAAGATAATATTTGTGTAGTGTATAACATAATACATCAAAGAAATTTAAAATTATATCTCCCATAAAATCTCCAGGTGTTATATTTTAAATAGACGATATAATTCTTTTAGTATAATTTATTTTTTTACGTAACACAATTTACTTACCCTCGTCAATTTTTGATAAATACATATAATAACCAATAAATCATTGTGTCCTATATATTTTCCATCAAATTTTTATTTTCCTAATCCAATAATTTTAAAACCGTAAATATTTAAAAATAATACCAAATCATATTTTCATATGGGATACTTGTGAGTGGATCCTTATTTTTCATTATATAAGAAGTACATCCAGTTTCAATAATCCATGAACCGTCATGATCTAATTATCTCATGTTAATTGATACAGCCATTGAATTATCATCAATTTTATTTTTTTAGCAATTTTATTTTTTTTCACACCCAGTTATAACTAGAACATTTGATTGTCCTCAAAATATGGTGGAGTTACATAATCTAGAAAACATTAAATAGATTTTTCATTTTTATCCCCCTTAATGATTCCTTGAGCTACTTTTTACAACCACTTTGTGTCTTTACACACACATTCCTCTATATTGCTGGTGAAAAATACCTATCCATGTGATTGTGTCTACCACACCAATAATTGTGTCTATAGAAATCATACATGGAATTATTAACTCCACTTATTGGTCTTTGTTTGACTTATTTCTTCTATAACCTGTTGGATATGGTCCTTAAAATTTTATATATATATCCAATATTTCAACAACATTAATACTCAATACATGACAGACTTTTTTATTACTTTTATAACATACTTTTCTTATTTTGGACTCTTAGAGTGTTTAGATTTTGATTCACTCGTATATTAATATATAACTTTAGAGTGAGTGGTTATGGCCTAGAATCAACCATCACTTCATTATAATTAATATTATTTTTCATACTAAATTTAACTTTTTTATGTTCTTTTTACTTTTATAGAAATACCTTTAACTATTTTTTGGATGTCCATACTTCTCCTTCACTTTTATATAGAAAATTTCATCTTGTTTCCCAATGTCATACTAGGATCTAGGATTCCCTCTTGGTATTCGATCTTTTATAATGGACTAATGAATTCTCCCTCAAGATCCATGATATGTTTGACTCAATATTTTATTGTTTTATTCAAAAACTCAATAATCTAGGTCTACTCTTCTATATTGAGATTGTATTATATAACTTTCCAATAGTATTCCTATTTTTCATATTTGAACTATTTATTTTATACCTTTAGCTTGTAATTAATTTATTAAAACCTGTGAATGTATATTGTTTCATCATAAACTACTATATTATGAATCTTCATTATATCTACTTTGTTAATAGAGGCTAATAACTTTACTTGAAGATCAACTCTCCCTTTTATTTCTCCTTCATCACCATTGATGTCTACCATTATTTTTGAATTATATATAATATCTAAGAGAATACCATCATTGATGTATTTGTAGACATATATTACTTCTTATTAAGTCTATTCTAAGATATTATCCACCTTGAAAATTAATTCTTTCCTTCATTAATGTTTGATTGTTTCTCCTTATAATTTTCTAATCATCCAAATTTTTCATTGTGGATACATCATCATTCTCATAATATTTTAGAAACTAACTGGGATACTTATCTTAAAGGCTCCAAGTAATTCCACATCAAAATAATGTGATTGGATATTTCCCATGGAATTTTCCTTTCCCATTTTTAGATTTGAGGAAAGGAAATATATGATTTCATCAGCCTCTAATTCTACATATTCAGCATATATGGTGAGTTTCTTTAATTCCTTGAATTACACCTCCATGGAATTATACATTTACATAACCTTGTTATCATCATTCCTCATCTCATAAGAAACAAGATATTTATATATATTATCCATCATCGTCTAATTTATATTTTTATCCTCAAGCATATATATTTTTGGAATAAATCATGGTTTCAATACTCTCAAATTGTGATTGGTGATCTTCATATCATTGGTGGTTTTTATAATTCCATGAATATCATTCATAAATACATTCACCGAATTAAATGATACATCAAAATATTCATTTGGGTATATATCCAGGACCATATACTAGTTCTATATAACTAGTATTTCTTCATCTCATACCTTTTAGTTTCTTTCATTGATATTGTGAAACTTTTCCCACATGGAGTGTGTGAATTTAAAAGACATCACTATCACATGGGTTTTCTTTTTCAAAACACCCATTAATGAATTAATTTAATTAGAATTATCATCTAACTCTTAAATATCTCTTACTGATAGGGATTCAATGTATATTCATTTCTAGATCCCCTGTATAGTATTTTTTTAAAATTCATTCCTCATTATTTGGAATAGTATGGAATTCAATTCTTCTATAGTTGAAGGTTATTTCAATCAATTATCAGAATCCCTTTATGATTTATTAATATAGTTTATTTTTATAAATAGAGACTTACATTACCTAGAACCATTTTATTTGATATAACTTATTGATCCCAATAATGATGGATAGAAAAATAAGGGGTAGAAATGGGTTGTTTCAATTACTTTTAAGAAACCCATACCAATGATCATGTTCCACTATTAGTATGAACCCCACTCTCCCTAATATAAGAAGTGAAAAGAATAATAAGGTAAAGAGATACACTCACTATTTTTACTTGTTCTACATACATTGGTATAATACAAGAAGAATATAATGGAAATGTACTAATTTACCATAGTCACTAATCCCCTAAATGTGTACAATGTTCATAGCAGACTCACAATCCCCCTTGGTTCACTACCAATCATGTTTGTAGAACTCAATACTCTCTCAATAAATCCCAGTATTTTAAAAAAAATGGTATAGACCCACTATACCTTCTAGTTCATTACCAATCATTTTTTGAGAACTCATAGGTCTCTATTGGATTATACCCACTGTTTCTTCAAAAAAAATACCTTAGGCATGTGGATTAAAACTTGATTACACCATAATTGGTGTATCGTGAAGCTCTCATTTCATCCAAAAGTGGAATTTCACATTAATGTATAAATTATAAGAAATTTTTTGAAGTTACATGTAACTACAATATTTTTCATGAATAATGACTGTGAAAGCAGGTTTTCACAATACATATTAATGAAACAAAAAAATATTTTGGAATGTAACTGATGGCCTTATAAAATTCATTCATGAAAGAAGTATGTTTATGTAAGTATTATATGAAAATAGATCTCTCATATATTCTCTAAGTCTTAATACACTCTTAATGATTAATTAGTGGAACATTTATAGTCAGGTCCAATTATTTATATGACACATTCATGATCACAAAACATTTCACCTTTTTCACTATACATGCACAACTCCACTTTTTTCAGCATGTTCTCATTACTCCACTTGTGTTGTGTGTTCACAAAACCTGGCTTACATAGAATGTTCCAATGAATCCACTTCAATGAGAGTCTAACTAAATTTCATGAGAATCTATACCTTCCCCTAAAAAACTTGTGTAGGGGTGTTTTTACAACAAGAATTCTGTGAGAGTGTTTATAACATGCCTATAAATCCTTTTAAATATTAAAATGTTGAACAGTCTTCTTAAATTGACTTAAAACACTTCTAGATTATTTTCTTGATGAATAACCCTTATTATTATCCATATTACACCTTTTTCAAAATATTTTATCAACAAACAAACCCAAAAATTACCTTCATATATTTTATTCAAATCCCAAAAAGAAACATAACCCATGTATACTCATACAAAGATATATTTTCACGCCATCTTAGTTGGAATCCATACACACGCCGTGAGGATTCAAATGTTACTACCCAACTCATTCTAGATTCTAACTCCTTATATTCTGAAACACAAACACCATCATGTCACAATATGTTATGTCTCATAACCACACTTGTCTCATTAGACATAATTCAAAAAAAATCTCACTATATCCAAGAAGACATGATCATTAGATTCCTCCTCATACATTGTCCATGTAATTTCATTTAAAATAACAGAATACCAAAATATTATGGGAAATAAATATTAAATTAAAAATAAAAACAATAGGAAATTAAAGAGGTATTAACCATCAATGACAAGGTCAAACAATAGTGAAACCAAAACAAACGGTCAAAGAGGGAGCAAATTATGAAATATCATAAAAACATTTATCCCATTATAAAACAAATAGTAAATTTAAATAATGGGGGAGAAATTCAAGTTTTATCAATACCATTTCTCAAAACCTAACTCATATCATCTCATTAATCCTTACTAAAGTTGTCTTCTATACTCACCATGTAACACCTCATAGAGTTATCCTATAAATCATGATTTTTCAAATGGGTTAGCACTCATAAAATGTTATTGCATCATTATGAATATATGTCTATCCCTCGTATTGTATATCAACATCTTCATTAAAAATGTGTGTATCATTTCCATGTTCGCACAATATGAAAATTGATAGATAAAACAATTCATCTTAGCATAGTATGATGTTATCCATATATCCCAAGTAACCGCAAAAATCATTCATAAAGTCTAATTTGTTATTTATCTACATCTAAATACCCTTGTCAAGGGGACAAATAGTGAGAATAAATACAAACTAGTTAAATAAAACAATGATTATAACTTCTATAAATGAAAATCATAATCAATCACTCAATCATTATCCTTAAGGTTATCTAAAACATTTCCTACCCACCTAGGAAATATTATTATCCATATGGATGTACTAAACATAATCCTTTGATCTATTTTTACACCTAAATCAATACATACCTCACATTATACATACGTCATCTCTCAATCTACGATAGAAAAAATCTATCTCTACAAAGAATGTAAATCCACTTTATTCCCAACATACGATCTCAGTCGCAACAAGCAATCATTATAACAATGGTTTTAAATTTTTAAATATTTTATTATCCATCCCCCAAAACAACACCGGGACGATCTCCAATATTTCACATAGTGATAAATCATAATACAACTCCTAAAAGGTACTAATAAGGTTAAGCACTCATCCAGTGTGGCAATTCTTTCCTAAGGATAATGGTTAACTCCTTCAAATTCAATCGAATATATATAATTTTTCTAAATAATCCAAAGGATTTTTCATGACTTGATAAAAAAACATGTGTGATCACTCAATAAGTCTCACAAGCATTCCTCAAATAACTCATAAAAATTAGGTATTCAAGAGTCCTAAGGTCAACCATACTCCCAATGGTGTCTGTCAGGGTCTCTTACATAAACCACTATTAAGAATACCTCAATACATCTCTTCTTAATTTAACAGATCAAACACCCGAAGGGAAAACTTCTCAAAATATTCCTATACTTTTACATATCATAGTTAAATAAGTAATAAAATATAAGGAATCCATGGAGAAGATTTTCACACTAGGATACAAGATTTTTAACATAGGGTATCTCCCTTAATAAGTTAGAAAAAACAAACCCCTTATCCAAACCCATTTATATTTCTTTTCATAAAAATGCCACTTTTGAAACCATTTGAAAAGGCTTTTCATCTGTGTTTTACTTATATACGACCGTTGACAAAACCTATGGAAATCCCTTCATGGAAAATCAAATGAATTTTTGAAAAAATATTATTTCAATACCTCCATTTATAAATAAAATGTATTACATCTAAAAATATTTTCCTTAAAACAACATTTTTGAAGATAAAATCACATCATTATGATAATCAAGTCAAACCAAATTCATACCACAAGGAAATTTATAAAATGGTTTATCAGAACTAATTTTTTCAAGAACCACCAACAACCCATTTCACAAGATATATTATCCTTATAGTTTATTAGGATAATGTGATCTCATTACATTTATAGATATATAATATTTCATAAAATAATTCCAGAATAATAATAATAAATTACAAAAACATAATATATTAAGAGTCAAGCCAAAACACCTTGAAATTACCATTATAAATTAATAAAGGCCACATAACACAATTTTCCATCAATTTCGAAATATAATATCCTTAAGACCATAATTAATATTATTATTACCTACATCATATATAAAAACATTTAAAAATAATTGCCTCATTAAAAATAAATTTTATTAATAGGTTTGAAGCTACTAAAACTCACCAGGAGGTGTAACAATAATGAAAGTCTAATAAAGGGGGTATGGTCCAACTCTTAAGAAAATCTGATTCCAAAAAGTATGGATTCTAAAATTAATAAATCTAAACAAAAATAATAATTCATTCAATTCTACCAACAACTAATGGAATACACATCCTGTGAAATAACTCAACTAAAATAGTGGTCTAGGGAAAGAATCCCATATTAAAAATCCTCTTCTATACAACACCCAAAAAATCCACTTATTTAGGAAATGATTCATCCATGATCTGGTAGAATAACATATAAAAACCCTATCCAGAAACACTAAAATAATAAAACTATTAAAATTGGGGTCAACGGAAAAATAAAAGTTAGATAACACATTGAATTTACATGAAAAAACAAATTTAAAGCACCTAGATCAAAATAAGGAAGAGGAACAAGGAGAAATAGGGAGGTATGCCACTATTCGAGTAGTTCATTAAAAGAAAACCCCATGTTTTGTTAAAATTAAACCTTGATAAATGACTAAACATTCCCTCTAAAAATTGGCTGGGAGCCTACTAGGTACCTAGTATCCTCTCATTCAACACCTTGTGTCCCACCAGGTCCCTAGTAACCACCAAATGGTTACCACGATATTTGTTACATCCACCCACTTCTGATTTTAATTCACTAAGAACATAATAATTCACTTTAGTTATTTTCCACCTTAACTTATTCCACTAAATAATCAATTTTTACATATAAAAAAAGTATAAAACATCCTTTATTTTCTATCTTCCAATAAACAAAAAAATTCCTAACTAATAGATATATATAAATCTTACCTCTTTCCTAGTCTGTTGACATATGAAGGAACATGTCATTACAATATGGCTAACTAATTTGTTATTTTATTTGATTATAACCATGTTGATGATACAAAATGACTCATTATTAGAGACTCATCAGGATGATATGAGTTAGAGAATGACATGGGAATGTAAAATGGTATCACAATGTTTTTACATTGGAAATACTAATATGAATGGGACATGTACTACATAATTTTACCTAATAATGAAATAAGCGACTGGATAGTCATTTTTAACATAAAAAGTAAAATGTTTATAAGAATATAATTGGAAGAGGATCAATACATGTGGTCGGTACCATGAATATGGTCAAACAGACCTCAAGAATCAAAATTCCATATCAACTTTATGGATATTGTGGGATTTCTGAGAAATCTTTAGAGATTTTTGATGTGATTGGAGGAGATTATAGATAAAATAGGGAATTAGTGATAATTTCATACATCATATAGGAATACTGTATGTTGAAATGTATATTTTCAAAAAAAATAATTATAGAATTCGTTCATAATTGTAAAATAAAGTATGAGAAATTAAATTATTGCGGGTGATTATAATATTAACAACATAAATGTTTTAGTGGATAAAATTGTATGTAATGATAGTATTGGGATACTTTGGATGAGTTTCGGGAATTAGAAATAAGTCATGTTAAAAACATGTTAGAGAATACAAAAATTAATTTATTGATGAGAATAAAATTAATGGTAGTGGAATGATATGAAATATGTGGTGATTGGACAATGGTTATCAAATTTAAAAATAAAAAAAGAGGTATCAGTGACCTATGTGTCACTACAAATGCATGATGATTCTTCTCTAAAAAAAGACAAAGGATTGTGAGTTTTTAATTCATGTCATTGTAGTGAAAATGAGTATGTTCTTTTTTTATATTTCCTGGGAATGTTTTCTCATTTTACATTATGGTTAATAATTTTTTATTTGGTTTGGTGAGGTTTAGGTGGTCTAAATTAGTTCAGGCAATGATAAACACTTTTTTGGCATATATATTATTGATTCACTGATTTGGTATTGATAATGTTCATGGTTTATCAAATTGGTGTGTTTTGGATCATTTTCATTATATGATAACATTAATAGTTTTAAATGTGTGTAATGAAATGGTGTAGTGGGTTTATATTGAACTGGGGGTAGTTTCTTGCCTATTTTGTTTATATATAAGTATTATAAGACTGGTCAAGAAGTTTTTCAGGTTAATTACAGAATTAAATTGAGAGAAAGGGAATTATATAAAATAGGTGTTTCACAAAGAATAATATATATTTTATAGGTATAATTAAATTTCTATGTATCTCATGTATATACAGGTTAAATAATGTTGAGTTTCAATTATGAATTATCAAAAATTCTACCTGAAAAGTTTTTTTAACTATGAAAAAACTATACTTGGTTATAATTAATTTTTTGTTTTTAGGATATTTATCAATGCTTAATTTAGTTTTATATATTTATGGTGAGTGTTTGGGGGTTCTTTAGTTTTTTTAAATAAGTTTATTATTGTTGGGTTTTTATGGTACTGGATAACCTTTATCCATGGTAGTGAAAGTAAGAAGAAACCTCAAAACACCATGTTCATCCAACTATTTGAAATGAAAATGAAAAACTATAAATGAATAACATATCTTTACTCTATTCAATGACCCTTCTTTATATTTATTCATTTTGGTTAATGAAAATCACCAATATGAATCCAAAATAATAAATATCTAAGGGTAACCATGTGTTATAAAAATCATTCAATACTTGGGAAGGTCTTCCTTTAAACCATGGTTTTCTAAAACCTTGGGTTTAAGTAAGTAAGGAAAGAGTGATTTTGGAAAAAGGAGTTTCATAGACAAAATAGAACAATATTCACATTATATTAACTTTTTTATAATTCATATATATTGTCCATGAGGAATATCCGTTCATTACTTGAATATTTCATACACATTTAAGTAGGGAAGTTATGTAAAAAACATTTTGTAGCATTATATACATTCAATCATTTAACATTTAAAAATTTCATAAACTCTATGACAATTTATAATAAAATTAATTAAAGAATGATTGTCCATTCAAAATATACTCACATATAATATACACATATCATAATTTATGATTTTTTCAAGACAATATGATATAGACATATTATACCCAATGATATATCTAATCCAAGAATGTGATATGATTAATGAGATACCAAACCAAACCAATGAATTATATTTTATGACTTTTATATTTAAGTGGTATCTTAATCAATCACCCATACACATTAAATCCACATATAAGTGAAATTTCATAGCCTAAATATATAAACCCATGAAATCATGTCCAAATATAATTTTTAATATCCTTAAAATATTGTTTTTGATAAACTATCATCCATTTCCACTATATATTATATGATATATAACAACCTATGAAAATCCATCCAAAACACCTTTTGAAGTATCCTTTAAAAAATTTCAGTAGCTATCCAAATTTTTAAAAAACTCAATCCTTATTCATGAAACCACATTTTATAGCCCCATGGGCCTTCAAAGTGTTGAATTTTTTTTATGAAATCTCTAATATATAATTGTAAATCAAAGAGAGTAATCTTGATAAAATATCAATTCTACTCAATGTAGAATGGGATATGGTGTGATCTCTATCAAACACATAAATTTTCATACATGATACATTTATTGTATCATATATAATATACATAATAATATATTCCCTCTATCATTGACATCTAGTGACTCAGGGAAATAAGGAATTTCAATCTCATATATCCAACTCTATATTCTCAATTCTTTAAGTATAGAATAACTAAAAGATAGACACATCACATGCCATTCACCTAAATAGATGAATGCATCACATTCCCCTCATACAAGTAGATAAACACATAAATTGTCACTTACCTAGATATAGACATAAAATTTATTATTTTATCTCAATATATGTATCATGTTTCATACATGTCTTATGAGAGGACAAATCTCATCACCTTTAAATTCAGTGGAATACAAGATCACAACATACCTAACTACCACTGGATATACCTTAGGGATGGTGTAAGAATATAAAATATAATGAATTCTATCATTATAGGTATCTTTCTAAACATGGATAATTTATATTCTTATGAAACATAAACCCCTAATACCATTTTTATGATTCTATATGTGGATTACAAGGTGTACCATCTATCCCAAAAAACTCTATTTATAAATAATGAGTGAATTATATATTTCTATGTGAAATTCAGTCCATACTGATATTCACTTTTCATAAAAACCTATAAATATCTATGATGACCATCAATTAAGGATAACTCAAATTCCTAATTTAGGATATTGATTATCAATTCATTTAATATAATATATATAGACAATATATTAGTACGATAAATTGAATATTAATTTTCTATTATATGATAAATCATATATATTATTAACTATTTTAATAATATTAAAAAATAATACTTATGAACTAGTCTAATAATATATTGAATGATATACCACAAGATAGACCTTATATCTACTATATTTTTATGATATTTTTAAAAATCATTGAATCACTATGTAATTCTTAATACATATTTATGAAACCACCTGAAAAATCCTCCCAATGAACTCCATTAATGGGTTTAAATATAAATATATATATATATATATATTGAATAAATAATGGTGAAATTATGATTCATATACTTGTATTAAAATCATTAAACATAAAATATTGTGTTTTGATATATCTGTTTCATGTAAACTCTTATTAATGTTTGTCCTTTTACCTTTATGTTTCTTGGTTTACCTTTTTCCTTAAAAAGGATTTGAATTTTAAATTATTCAAACCTATTTACTTCTAAATATATAATGTTAGGATATTAATGTATTTTATTTCTTTTAAATACATAGATCTATTTTATGATTTGTAATATCATTATCTTGAATTTATTCTATTCATATTTTTCATTTTGATCATTTTATTATATTTAAATATTACTCTTTTTATAACGATATTTCTTAACCAATGTACCCTAATCCCTTTTATAATGAAAATTTAATTTCACATTAAATTAGATCAAATTAATTAATTAATTTATATAATTTAAACTTCTCCAATTTGAAATATTTTCTTAATTTTTTCTTAGAAATTAAATTTTCCAAAAATATACATGAATATTATTTATATAGAAAAGAACAGTTATTTTCTTTGATGAAGATTATTAAATAAAATATATTATTAATGAAAAGATTTCATATATAATTTCCCTATGTTTTGATAGATATCCATGAAAACAATATTTCAAAAAACATACCACATATGGGTTCTATGAACTCCTTCCCTCATATTATAATGAATAACTTGGATAGAACATTTTTATCTTGGATAAAAAATGTTAACTATTTTACTGAGTTTATCAAATTTTAAACCATTTGTAACAAAACAATCATCTATTTTACTGATTTAAATAATTATTTACAAACATAACTCTATTATTACATAAGAGAATGTGAGATAAAGAATACACATATTTTATATTTTGAAATTCATAGATATTTATGTAATTGTTTTCATTCTATATCTCCATTGAATTAACCGTTACAGTTTATTTAAATGTAAACTCCAAATTCCATTTGTCAACTCTTTATAATTATTGAACACTTATATATTCACTATAATTATAAAATGTATAGTGGGTATCATATAACCATCAAAATAAAAGAACTTATATTTATAATATTAATAACTGATATAGGCTCTCTATGATGTTTCTTACAGTCATTCAAGTATTCAGGGGAAATTTCATCTCTAATGTCAAATATTTCCATAATAGAAGTATTTTATACCCTTACTAACACCTCTTTTTGGTTTTAATTACTAATACTGACTATTGTACATTGTGATGTTATTCTACGTGAATTCACCTTTACCCTTCTTTGTTACCACCACAACATTAAAGATTATTCCTCCCATATTATACTTAGTTATCATTAATATATTAAGTAGGATAATTAGACATTTATCATCATCAGTACCATTAATATTTATTTATAAAAAGGAAGAACAAAAAATAGGTAGAATGGAAGGGAGAAGCCCTAAGGGGCCTTGAAATAATGGCGGCTGAGGGAATCCCCGTTAATGAGGATTGCACACTCTGGTTTTAGCTAGCTTGGGTTATAGAAAAATGTTGATCTCGAACCCTGCACTACATGCTTTTCCAGATAGTCATTTACCTTCTTACTATCACACCATGTGTGGCATAATCAGATGGTGTTATCCAAATATAGCCTTAATGTTGACCCTAAACTCTGTAAGTTATTGATTTACCCAATTATATTGTGAAAATGGGTAGAGAATAAAGTAATGTAGTATTTTTATATAAATAATTCTTTTTGTAACATCTAATTTCACCAATCAAGAACTAGCTCAATTTTTAGTTTACAATGTTCTATGACCCCCCCCAGGTGAATAATGATGAATTTACTGAAGAATATGATCATGGAAAAAAATTGATGGGTTTTTTCATACTAGGAGTAGTGTTTGACAAGACTTGAGATTTAAAAGATTTTGGAGCCTATTGTGTTTTACATGATATTTTATATTTATTATAAATTACTTAATTATCCTATGATTCTCATGACTCATCCCTCAGGGCCCATTTCATGACTAACCGAAGTCCTCATCCCAAAGGCTCTGGGATGGAGACTAGCACCGAAAGCATTATATTGGTAGTGGGAATCATTTTCTACTTACAAGTACACACCCACACTCAAAAATCCATCCCATAATTCTAGAAAGGAATACATGCCTGCTACTAAGACAACCACTAAGAGTAAACAGTAAAATCTAAAAGTAAAGGGCCCAGAATACAAGACCAACAAAGAAGAAGCTGTAAAAAAGAGGGTACAAAAATCCCTAGAAACTATTCTGTAGAAAAATCTACCTAAAGGGTAGAGGAAGATTAGTTTCCTGAAGTTTTAGGAGTATGCCTTGCCTGTCCAATCTCATTGGCCATCACCTGGTCCTAGAACACGAAGGTCTCTTTCAAAATATTGGTCATCTACACAAGGCATAACACATGGGGGGCGATTCCTGTGCATGGGTGAGTAAAAAAATACTTAGTAGGGACCCCAAACCACAATGAAGAGAAGACAAAGAGAAGTACACATGAAGTAGTTTACAACTCACACAAGTATAATCTAAAGTATAGAAAGTAACCTATCAATCGTAATACTTAACATTATGTACTTCTGAGGGACTCAGCATTGATGAGTCACTAAGGTATGCTAGGACACTAAGGTCTACATGTCACTATTGTATATTGGGCCACTGAGGTCCGCATGTTATTAAGGTCTACTGGGCCATTAAGTTCTACACGTCACGGAGGTATATCAGGCCACTGAGTTCCACATGTCACATAGGCCTGCCAATATACTGAGTTCTAGAAGTCAATGAGGTCTACTGGGTCACTGAGATCCATACATCACTAAGGCATGTTGGGCCACTCAGGTCTGCCGGGCCCCAGAGGTCCGCACATCACTGGGGTCTGTCGGGCCACTGAGATATACTAGGCCACTGAGGCTCACAGGTCACTGATATCTGCTGGGCCAATGAGGTTTTCAGTTCCACTTAGATTCGTTCGTCACTTCATTCTTATCACAGCTAGCTGCAAGATTCCTACTCGTAGTGCACTTGATTCTGAGATAATTTACTACTCAATCCATCGATCATATTTGTACTTCCAAGAAAAATCAGATGTATTATGTCAAAGGGAATTTCCCATCACGAGGTTCCTGACACCAAAAACGGATCTTCAATCAGACACATGGTTTGGATGTTATGACCCTTTTAGTAAAAAGGGTTCGGTGGGTTCCGGACCAAGTCAAACCTGGCCAGACTGGCCCAACCCAAACTTGCCTGGCCCATGCTAGTAGGATGATTTCTATCCAACCCAACCGCCCATCGGCCCAATTCCACCTTCGGCCCTTCCTACGCTAGCAGGCCAGTTCAGTCCAGCTTAGATACGGCAGGTGCCACTTTCACTCCACATTACGCAACCGGTAGTTGCCCAGCCATCACCCCCACATACGGTCCTGTGGACCATGTCCCACCGCACATCCACATCCTAACCATGGGTATTCATACCTAACATGTTGCCCCATTGGTGTCTCTATTCTGTACCACCACGGCACAACACCAGTGCGTGCCACCTCCCGCGCGCAGCCACCTTCGACGGTCACTGGCGGTTTCCTCCATGGGCCATCAGACTTGCGTTGTTGGCCCATTTGCTGAACTGTGAGCACCTCCTAGATCCATTGGTCATCGTTGTCACTACCGCATGCTCCAATGTGTCTTTCCATTTCTATAGGGTTCCATACTCATTTGGAAACTCCCAGCAAAGCTCGACGTGACCATGGGGGTCCTTCACGGATGAACTCAAGAGGGAGAGGAGATCACAATGAACACCCAAGGCAACGAACATTGGCCATGTTCATTTGGGATTTCTCTGATTCATTATAATAAAAAAGGGAGAATTTCTATAATATAACTACAATAAAAATCCCATATTTAATCCCCACATGCTGATTCCCATTCCTGTATAGTCGGTCGATCTGAAGGTCAATCAATTAGTGGATTGACCAATGTTCATCATTTAGAAATAAGAACTGGGGGAAGGTACTCACATAGAAATAATAATTCTTTACCTAGGTTTGCACTGATTGCTGATAGAGGGTGAATCTTCCATTCATTATTATCCAATTAGCCAATGTTTGATCTGAATTTGTTAGTTGATCAGTCGTCGTTCATCATTCATCACTACTCGTCGTTCGCCCACAAATTTCTTCCAAGGCTTCCGAGAAAAATCCAGGATCCTCCCCTGATACCATATCTCGTTTAATCAAATTAATGGAAGAAATTTTTTTTGTAGTTTCTATTAAGCTGAGTCTCTATGTCATTACACTGTTTCATTTTTGAAATGAAACAGCTGGTATGATGTTGCATTTCAGAAAAAAAAAATTGAATAAAATAAACGTTATTACACTTATTTTATTTTTCATTAAAATTTAAAAAAATTAACATTTACTCTCAACCCATACTGGTTGAGGTTAAGCCCCTACTAAGGAGATAGCACCCCCACAAGCTCACCAATACTCATGGATTTCCAATCCGAGTTAGCATTTATGAGTTATAGTATTCGAAAATAAAATAAATTATTTATTTTATTTATGATCACATCCCCAATAGTACATTCCACAGTTGACCTGCGCAGGATAATTTTGGCTCCACCTAGGGAAATCATGCCCTCATGAGCTCGATGATGGTCTTAGATATTTAATTTGAGTCACATTTCATGTGTTATAATGATTTGAAAAATAAAATAATTTTATTTAATTCTTTTATTTATGGTTACTCCATTTTCGGGTTTTCTAACTGGAGGTCTGCACCAACTAAGGTTAAGTCGCTCCTAGGGTAATCCCACCATCCTGAATGCAACGGTTCCCTCATATTTCAATTTTAGGAGCCTATTTAATATTTATCATACTTCATCGGTAAAACTACTCACACACTCTATTTAAAAACATAACATTTTTTGATGGACCATTCCATGAACAACGGGCCTCCAAATCGCAGGTTTTCTCAACACCTGGTCTCATAATTTTCCAAGAACATTTCTAAAAATAAAACTATGAAAATCCAAGACATTACATTATCCCCATATTAAGGCTTTACATTCCCAAAATCTAAACCAAGAGATTCCCAAATATATGAGGGTACGAGCACGAACCTGAGACACCCACTCCCACATGCCCCCTAGACATTCCTATGATGCCACTGAACGCACACTAGAGGAATCAATCACCCATGAAGGGTCCTCTCCTTTTGATCCTTGATATCTATCAAAACTCCAAAAAAGTCAACTCATCATCAATGTCTAGCTTTCTCTATTCAATGGCAAGTGATGTATCGTGCATGTATCTCCCTAGTTGGGATACATTAAAGATGTCGTGAAACTGCTGTAACTATAGAGGTAGATCCAAGGTTTATTCCACCTCAACCACTCTATGTAGTATCAGAAAAGGTCTGATGAACCTCAGATATAACTTGGTTCCCCAACTAAATCTATGTATTCGACATCCATGAGAGACCCCGAAAAACAAATGGTCTCGCTATTTTAACTCCAAGGGTTTTTGTTTCCTTCTAGCATTGGAATTCTGATGGCTCTCTACGGTCTTCATCAGCTCCTATATGATCTGTACCTTCTTTATAGTAGCCTTAAAAAACACTGGGCCCATGAGCGCTGACATTACAGGTCCAATCTAGCAAAGTGTCAGCCTAAAGGGTCACCCGTAAAAGGCCTCAAATGGTGCCATACCGATGGTGGAGTTGTAGCTATGCTCAAGAATAGCTGAGTCCCAAATGGATCCTGCAATACCCTCCATAATTTGGATACAAATAAATCACCTCTATCCAAGACTATCATTGATAAGACATTGTGGAGTTGAACTATCCCCTACATGTAGAGTCCTCCCAAGCTCTCTATAGGAATCTATTTCCAAAAAACTAAGAATTAATGGACATGGGGAGTTGGTCAATGATCACCAAGATGGTATTGTGTCCCTTGAGAATACATCATAAAATAATCATGAAGTCTATTGATATCCTTTCTCACTCTATTCTAGGAACCCCAAGGAAGAGAAGAGAAACCCCTTCTAAGCCTGGGGGATTAACACGGTGTGTTAAAAAACCAAGAATCTGATTAAACTAGAACTGAACTTTTATGTCAATGTGTAAACCCAGCATCAACTAGTTCAGTCATAACTTGTGATTTCCTTAACACCCACATGCATATCCTGATCTATCTCATCACTCTAGGCATCTACTGCTACTATTGTGCGTCCTCTAGAATGAACGGTGTGCTCCCCACCTTTCTAATATCCATCAAGGGTATTCTCTATGGAAGAATAAGAACCTAAGGACTCATGGTCGATATCATCATGTTGTTCCTCCCTGACTAACTTTAAGAATGGAGGGGTAATGACCACTGATTAGAGGTATGATGCGTTATCTCTGTCCACAAAGGATAATTGTAATGAGGATAAATGCTCTGTTTCCTCATTCTGCAACTAAGAACTTGATCTCCTATTGAGATAAACCACTACCATATTTCCCTTATGAGGAGTATATACTACTTCAAAGTCATATTCCTAGAGAAACTTTATCCATTGTCTCTATCTCAAGATCAAATCCTTCAGAGAGAAGATGTACTTGAGACTCATGTGGTTAGTGTAGATGGTAAATTTTTCACCCATAAGGTAGTGTCTCCACAATATCAATGAAAATACTACCGCTACCAACTCAACGTCTGGGTGCTCGTCAAACTATTCCTTAATTGATAAAAATCTTGTGGGCACATTTCCATCCCTGTGAAAGGGTTCCCCTTTCATCTGATTGATGTGTTCATCAAACCATTAGTAGTGGATACATGTACTCTGTGGTCACTTTGTTTAAGTGTCCTTAATCCACACATAACCCTGAAAACTGGGTCTTACTAAGATCATACTCTATAAGTCCTCCACCTACACCCTCAACTCATGATGCTCTAATAATTCCATCTGATATACTGATGCTGATATTAGTGCCATCTCAGAGTGTATAACAATGTAATAAGTCCACCCCCCTGCAGTGAGGTATACCTGGAAACATCTTATTAGAAATACATTCTCATACTCTAACACTACTATTTGGAACTGAAAACTCAAAAAATTCACTATGAAGAGGGTAAGGCCAGCCGACTCAATGGTGATCGATTTCACCCTCAAATGCATGAGTTTATCCCATGAAACCTGGGTTTCCTTTTTTCGACCAAGGAAACCCCCATTCCAACACCGCGTACATACCATATAATTTTTCATAAATTAGACAATATGATCATGAACGGTGGATGACCAGCCCTTACCCAAACTAACATCATAAGGCCCTGATGCTACATCCAAGAGGTTCCAACTGAAAAATATCACCTCAAGGGTCAGATCACAACATCATTATAAGTTTTATTATCATGTATCCTCCCATAGGTATCTCCATACGTAAGGTTTAAGTCAACTGTTAAACCAAAAATCTTGGTCTTGAACAAGATTCGTGCCAAGAAGGGTTGATTAGCACATCTTTTTATTAATATGGTAGCTAAGAGTAGACACATATCATACCTCAAATTATTCCTGGATCCCTCGGGCCATATTCCATGACTGCATATAGTTACTCCCATCCCATGTCATCCCACTCCATGAGCATGGTGTGGACCACATTAGTGTGGTGGTTGTAACATATTTAAATGAATACCACCGCCTGCTGCTCTCCCAAATCCTCTGCCACATCTGCTTCCATGTAGATTCATTTGTTCCAATCATTGTCTCTGCCCTAGTGGCCCATCCACCATTTCACTATTAGCATGATGGGATGGATAATCTCTAGAGAGATGTCCCATGTCATATTTTGAAAAGAATTACTTCTTACTAGTCCAACTGTGATCACCCTATGTGCCATGATATATAGATCCCCTATCTTATGACCTCTTCTCAGAATGTCTCAAATGTCGAAGTCTCTAAGAATAATATCGGCTTCCTCCTTTCCCACCACTAACATCAACTGGATATATCTACTCATCCAAAGAATATTCAACCACAAAGGTTTTCCCTAGCACCCTAGCATAAGTATGAATTAATAGAGGAATAGTGATGTCCCAAATGTCCCTAAACACACCTCAATCCGAGGAATAAGCCCTGATGTGCTGGTCATTTCATATTCATTGAGTACCTATAAAGGTCGGTACGCCTTGATGAATACTCAGCTACCATCATTTCATCCTTCTGGAGCTATAAAAGCTCTTGGTAATGCATAGACCTTATCATTTATGGTGATATCCACCTTCTCTAAGATAGGTTCTCAAGCTCTATCGATGGAAGAGTCTCCTCATCATAAGATTAGAAAATCTAAACCCCTCTATCACCCTACTGAGCCATGTATAAGGCTATCTTCCAAGACCACCATCTAAACTAATGGTGTCCTGACTAGGTGGAAAACTTGGTCACCACCTCAAGACAGTCCTTATTCACCTGTGATTTGGGCTCGCCTTATATACTGGGGGGTCTATGTTGCTGAAACTCATGAATTTTTTTCAGCCCATGCATCTCATCCACTATTATTACGAGTACCATATGCTACTTCATAGGTGGTGGTATAGCTGGTACACCACCTGGTGGTGCAATCTTTAGTATGAACACTTATACCCATATCGTCACCCCATAGACCATCCTCATGATCATGTAGTGGAATCCTTTCCATATCTCTACAAGGAATAATCTTGAAACAAAACCATATATACTGCGATTAATGGAGTATACCAAGTGAGATGACTCAAGAAGGACATGGAAAACACAACCCATTCCTATACGATGAATTTACTATTAATTTACCCTGAAACTGGCACTTTCATGTATTAAGTCAGATAGAAGAATTCACGGTCCTGATGTATGGATACATCGGCCACCACAACAATTCTGGATTCCCTAGACTGAAAGGTGAAATCGAAACACTTAACATTGTTTCCCCAAACCACACTCATAAACTCTAGGTACCTATGGCAGAACCAACCTCCCCTGATACCACTGTGACATGAACCATCCCCGAGGCTCATGTCGTGACTACCCCAATCACGCCTCCCAAAGTCCAAGGGATGGTGACTAGCGTCTAAGGGATTATCCTAGAAGTTGAAGACATTTGATGAGTACATGTACACATGCAAAATCACAACCCTATCATGCAATGATGAAAGGAAAGATATTCATGCTACTAAGACAAACACCAAGATTAAACAGTGCAAGATGAAAGTAAAGATTCCAAAATACAAACCCAAAAAATAAAAGTTGTAAACAAGAGGGTAAAAAAGTATCTAGAAACCCATTTTCATAAAAACCTACCTGAATGGTAGGTAAAGAGTAGCATCCTGAATCCATAAGAGTATGCCTCGTCTTTCTAATCTCATTGGGCACCACCTGGTCATGGACTACCAAGTTCTCTATCAAAATGTTGGTCGTCCCCACAAGACAGAACACATGTGAGCGTAACTCATGTAGCGGTGAGTAAAAAAATACTCAATAGGGAAACCAAACCACAAAGAAAATACCACAAATAAATGTACACACTAAGTAATAGATATCTCACAAAGTTATAATGTAATGTATAGAAATAAATAATATCAGTTGTAGTTCTAAACATCTTGTACTATTGGGGGACTCATCCATGATTAGTTATTGAGGTCTATTGGGCCACTGGTTTCCTCACATCACTAAGGACTGTTGGTCCATTGAGCTATATACATCACTAAAGTTTGTTGGGCCACTACGGTGCACACATCACTGTGGTCTGGTGGGCCACTGAGATCATCAAATAACTGAGGTCTACTAGTCCAATGTGGTCCACATTTCACTAAGGTCTTTGGGGCCACTGAGTTCATCACATCACTGAGGTCTGTAGAGCCACTGAGGTCCACACGTCATTGAGGTCTGTTGGGACACTGAGGTCCTCACATTATTGAGATCTACTAGGTCGTTGAGGTCCCCCACATCACTGTGGTCTAATGGTACACTAAAGTCCACATATTACTGAGGCATGATAGACTATTGAGGTACCCATGTCATTGAGGTCTTCTCATCACTTCCTTCTCTTCATAGACAGCCATAGGATTCTCACTCGTAGCACGCTTAAATCCTAGAGAACATAATCCTCAATCCATCAGTCATATTTCAACATCCATGAAAAATCACTTAGATTATGTAAAAAGGAAGGTCTCTTCACATGTGTCCCAACGCCGCAAATGGCTCGTCAATAAGACACATGGTTTGGAAGTTATGAGTCTTTTAGTAAAAATGGTCTGGTTGCGTCCAGACCGGTCTGAGTAGGTCGGACCAACCTAGTATGGCCCATGCTGGTGGGCCATTTTGGTCCATCTAGGATGTGGATGGAACCACATATACTCCATTTCATGTGGTCGATAGCTAGTTGGTTGCCTCCCCCGCATGCGATCCCACAGACTGCATGCCCCCACACAACCACGACACGGATGTGGGTCTTCCGGCCTAATGCAGCACCCTATCAGTGTCGTTGTTTCGCACCACTTTAGCCTTCCTAGATGTGGAATGCCTCTAGTGTGTGTCGCCCCCTACATGTGGCCTCTACCATTTTCTGTCTCCATCCATCACTTCTGGGTTCCTTCACGGGCCATCGGACTCTCTTGGGTGGTCCGTTTTCTGAACTATGATAGCCTCTAGGATCCTTGGGTCATCAGCGTCATTTCCATGTGCTCCAATGTGTCATTCCATCAGTCTGGGGGTCTGGCCTTGTTTGTAACCTCCCAGAAAAGCTCAACGCGACCACATGGGTTTGTTGGGGAAGAGTGTAAGAGGGAGAGGAGATCACAATGAATGCCCAATGCAGCAAACATCGGCCTTGTTGTTTTGGCCTTAGTTCATTGTGTTAGAAAAAAAGTTGAGACACTTGAAAATATCACAACAATAATAATCCGAAATTTTATACCCACATTTTGATTCCCATTCCCACATAGTCAACCAATCCGTGGGTCAACCTGTTAGTGGATTGACCAGTGTTCATCTTTTAGAAAGAAGAACGAGGGATGGTAATTACTAAAAAAGAATAAACCCTTACCTGGTTTTGGATTGATCACTGGAAAAGGGTGAGTCTTGTGTTTTTTATTGGTCAATCCACCGATGTTAGATCTGAATCTATTCATTGATTAGTCATCATTCATCATTTTTTGTCGCTCATCATTCACCAATGAATTTCCTACAAGGCTTCAGAGAAAACTCCAAGATCCTCCCATGATCCTATATCTCTATTAATCAACTTAATTGAGGAAATTAATTTCAGTGATTCTATTACATTGAGTCACTGTATCACTACACTTTTTTATTTATGAAATGAAATAGTTGTCTCAACGTTGCATTGTAGTGGATTATTTTTTAATAAAATAAAATTTCTTAAGATAATTTTATTTTCCTTTTAAATCCCAAAACTTAACTGAAGCCATTGACCCGCGCTGGTCGAGGTTAGGCCCCACCTAAGAAAAGAACACCCTCACGAGCTCAACGGTACTTTCGGATTTCCCATCTGAGATACCGTTTATGAGTTATAGTATTTGAAAATAAAATAATTTAACAATTTTATTGATGGTCACATCCCAGAAACAATTTTCTATAGTTAGCATGTGTCATCCAATGTTAGGCTCCACTTAAGTAAAGCAAGCCCCCAAGATCTCAACGGTGGTATCATATTTTCAACCCAAGTCACCATTCATGAGTTATATGGATTGGAAAAATATAATAATCTTATTTAATTATTTTATTTATGTTTATTCCATTTTTAGGTTTTTTCACTTGAGGTTCGCGCCGACTAAAGTTAAATTGTGCCTAGGTTAAACCTGTCATACTTTACACAATGGTGCCCTCAGATTTATGATCTAGGAACCTATTCAAGAGTTATTCCACATATCTAGTAAAACCACTCACGAACACTATTCAAATACGTGAAATTTTTTAATGGACCATTCTAGGCACACCCGGTCATGGAATCAAACGCCTTCTTAATGCCTAGTCTTGGACTTTTCCCTGAAATTTTATAAAAATAAAATAAGGAAAATTAGAGTCATTAGAATGATATTTATGGTGATGAGATGATATTGGTTTTCAATTTTTGAAATTTGGGGATTTTTAACTTCTATTACAGTAAAAATAATTGACTTGATGTGGGAATATGAGCACTAAAAATTCGTGTTAATAATATAATAAAACTATTATGTTATATATATTCTATGTGCACATAATTTCAATAAATTTTTTATATATAATAAAACAAGACTTATAAGGGGGATATAAGGTTGTGGTTTGGTCCAGAATAAAGGTATTAAACTCGGATCATTTCTAGTTATTTTCTCACTAGAAATCTATGATGTTCAATGATGCGGGTCAATTGATACATTAATTAATTAAATTAAATTAGAATATATTTTTTTAAACCCTTGTATTTACACTATATAAAAAACTACTATGGGTTCTCCCTCGTGTTGTTCATTTTTAATAACATAAATCCAAGAGAGACGGATATTAAGTTGAATCTGGATCCTGGTGGTTATGAGAGCCTGTATGATCATGATTTGATATACAAAAACATCAATATACAATCCATATTGCTGTTAAAATGGAATTCAAGTGATGGGATTTTGCCATAAAGGTAGGGCTTCTTCATTGTGTCCATGCCTAATTTTCAATGGTTTGTTGGGGTTAATTATCAATTTAATTATTTTATTTTTCCTATTTTATTTTTTTATTAATAGATTTTCTCTTGGTGCACCTATTATTTGGATTTTTTGTCTAACCATATAAATTATCTTAACTTTATTGATTGAAGTTCTCAATGATCCATGTTTAGTTTTATATCAAATGAGTATCCCTTTTATTTCATGAATCTTGTGCTAGATTTTTTGTGAGTCATCTACTAGTTGATATTTGATCCAATTGCTTCTTTTTCCCTTTATCATCCAAAAAATTCATTACCATCTATCTAATGAGATTATGGTTCTACCTAGGGATTATTAGTTTTAAATAGATGAAATTCCTACCACTGGTGGTGATGCACCAATAAATGTTATAGATATAATAAAACCTATTATTTTTATTTTAGATATTTTGTTTTAGTGGATCAGATAATATCTATAAGATATAGAGAACAATTGATGGATTATATGTTTAGAAGGGACTTTAGTGGTCCTATGTAGAGGCAGGTGGTGCGATGACACAATTGGAGTTGATTCCAAGTGGTGTTGGTGATAAATCATGGAAATATGGAACTTATAGTTGAGGAAATATAGCTACATCATTTTTAGTTTAGAGGACAAAATTCATGTAATCCTCTAAAGGTTGTTCTAAAGTTTTGTTGCTTCTAAATGTTACAAAACAAGTTGCGGGGATACATGAGTTGACTAAGAAAACATTCATCTATATAGTATGTAGTAATAGTACATGATTTATATGGATTGAATAACATGGTTTGGGTGGTAATACAAACCAATGGAGGAATCATAGTTTACACATCATGTACATATATAGGCATTCCATATTCAGTGGGTTTAGCTGGGATCTATGTATTTGGGTACTCATAGAGAAAACTAGATAATTCATAAACCTTGTAAACTAATGGGACTTTCCATGTACTCTCACTTCACATTCAATATTGTCTGATAATGAAGGGAGAAATAAAATATATAGGGTTTTATACTATGTACCCCTATAGAGTACATCATATAATTTTTATGCCATAGCGTTTCATCATTTATATTTCTTGAAACTATAATTTGGGCATGAAAATATTCCATTAAAATAATTTTTATATTTAGGATATGATGGTAACATACTCATAGATATCAATGGGTCTATAAATATTACAAGAAGCTTATTCCACTCGGATCTATAGAGTCTATGATAGGGCCCATGCATGATCTTCATAGTGATTTTCAAGTTAATACCCTCTCAGATGAGGTGTCTTCCAGTGAGTCATATGTCCCATATTAATTTATATATATATGGTATATTACACCACCCCATAAAAACCTATGGCATGGTTCTATAATATATGGATTTGGTAACCACCCTCCCATTCTTCTATGAGCATAGGTAGGGTGTGGGTCCTCCACTGGGGTCCGTACACCCTCATTCATTGTGTTCCCATAGGCAAGTCATAGATCCCACAAAAAAAATTATTATGAGATTATGTGGGTTAATTATATTTGGTAGTTTAGATTCTTGAGTAGTGGTATGATATTGATAGATCAAATATTGCATACTCCCTGGACTGAGAAGCATGCTTTGTAGTGAGTTGGCCCATCATCATAGTTTCAAGCAGTGTTGTGGTTTTTGGAAAGGATATACGTCGTAGTATTCTGTGATAAATTTCAATCCTTAGGATCCCATGGCATGTTCTTCAGATGTGAAATATATTTAGGCTATAAACTTCAAAATTCATGTACCCATTATTTTTTTGAGCACATCAAGTTTCTCATGTGTTATCAATTTTGAATATTGGAGATGATATTATCAAGTATGTTACACCCCAAGATTCCATTATACACTTCCTTTTTAAATAATTAAATGTTGTGTGATGAATATAAAACCGAGTTCAAGCACACCACACCTCATCAAACTAGCCGTTTAATAAATTATGAATAGTATTAACCACAATTTAAATTTTTTATATCTCATATAATTTTAACATTCATATTTTGGGTTTCTTGGACATAATATAAGGTCAAATTCAATTTTTTTTATAAAAGAAGTATTTTAAAAAAATGCAATTTTTCTGCATTTTAATAGAGAACCCTTTTTAAAACCCAATATTTGAAACTTTTATATATTCAATTTAATTAAATTAAATTCTTATATAGAATAGGTACATAAAATTTTATTCTGGATAGTTTTTTGGTACTTTTTTGATAACTTTCTTATTTTGATGAATAATGAAAAATACTAAACTTTAATAGAAAAAAATTAATTAAAATAATGTAAAGTGTTAAATTATACAATTTAGTGATTAAAAAGTATAATTAGAATATATTTTTACCATTTAACCTAATTTTGTTCATTTGAAGTAATTTTACTTTTTAATTAGACATAAACACATGTCAATTTTTTGGTAGTTTTTACTTCTTAAACCCCACTTTTTGGTTTTGTCAATGAAAATTAATTTTAATTTAATTTCTGAGAGTTATGTGTTTTGAATATTGAATATGGACTCCATATTCGGAATCAGGATCTCTAAATTTTGTAAATAAGTAACTTTTATTTTTAGAGATTATGAATAGTAACTTCAATAAATATTTTATTTACTATGATTAAAGGGTAAATCTGGTAAATAAGGGTAGAAAATAATATTATTATAATATTGAATTACCATAACTCATGTATTAACACAATTGGATAATATATGTCAAACCATGGATATCCTTTAACGAATTTAGGACTCCATAGAGCCACTTGTGTTTGAAATTGACATTTAATTACTTTTAATTTAATGTTAAGGAAAATACAACCTAATCAGGTATCTTTTACAAAAACAATTTATTTATAGGGTTATATAAATGATTTATTATACTATAAATATTCATTATAAATCTATAAATATTAAAAAATTATTATATTTTGTTTATAATTTTTTAGACATTAAATAAAAAATTATTTTTGATACATCAACGATGCAATATTTTTCTTATTAAAGAACAAATCAAATAAATGATATTATAAATATTAGAATGAAAATAATTTTAATTTTTTGAAGGAATAAAAGAATTTTTTAGATTACATTTACATATTAGGTATGAATAAATTTCTTTTATTTGAAGGAATAAAGTTGTTATGACTTTAAAAAATATCAATTACTAAAGAGTGTCAAAATTGACATAAATTAATTTTTAAAACAAATACTATTTTATTAAATGATATAAAAATACTAAAACTATAATATTTATCCAAATAACTTTTATAATGTTATATATGTCATTAATTAATCACTTTAGGTTCTCTTTACATTTTATAGTAACTATATTAACCATGTAGTATAAGAATACAACAAGACATGGTAAAAGTTAAACTATTTAACTATGAGTTAAATCTAAAAGATAAGGTTAATATAGTGACATAAACTTGTCTAAAACCTCTATGTTGAGAGTATTTATACCCTTAGCCACATTATCTCAAAATAATCCATTTTAATCTATTTAAAACCGATTATTATTTTATAATAAAATAATATTTCAAACTTTTCTTAAAGTTCCCCTCACCTCTCTTATAAAATGGTATTTCCCATTATCTTAAATTTACAGCACCAACACCATTTTATTGCCAAACCCTAACCAAATATCCAACCAACCACCCTCAATTAATCCAATATGAATTAATTTTATCAGAAATATAACCTAAGGTTCCCTTTTGTTCAAATCAAAAGGAAACACCTGAAGAAGAGGTAATTATTTCGTCACCTCTTTCAAAGTTACTTTCTTCTTCCACTTTCTCCTTCTCTATTGTTTCCATACCAAAATAATGAATACAGTACCATATATATATAAATATTTATGTTATTATAAATATTTTACAACCATATTCATTATTCTACCAATCCTATGAATAAGAAAGTCAACATATGTGCATACATACGGCTTACCATCTCCACATCGTGGTTTAGTTTGTTATTCAACACATCATTATTTGGATGGGTATAACAATCATTATAATTGATGTAAACAATAAATACAACATTTATTATTATTTATATATAATATATCATCCAATTATATATTATTTCACCGTCAATAGAATGATATTGTCGCTCGTGCGTATGTACGGCTTACTGTCTCCATGACGCGATGAGGTTTCAATCTCTATCGTAACCATTAAAGAATAATTTTCATTTTTTGAGGAAAAAAATAATTTTTAAGAACATAATATCATTCTAGAGATGAGTAAAATGCATGCTATAAATGAAACACATGACTTATGTAACAAAACATATAAAGGAAAACGAATAAGTTAACACCCCAGACATTGATACTACTGAAATATTATTAACAAAGAAATATTAGAGGATCACATATGATATCATATTTATGTATATTGTTCTTGTATAATTTAATAACAATTATTTAACTATTATATATAATTTTAACGTACCCTCAACTAAGGAAAAGTACAAGGTAAGCGTTAATTCCTCAATCTCAATATTATCCGAGATTGTTTTTGTGTAAGTATTTACTCGAACATATTTATCATTCATGTCTATATTTCATAAAAATGTATTAAAAAGGAATATTTTAAGGATTTTTGGAAGGGAATATATAGAAATATCATCACTTTAAATTTTTTAATGATTTATGTTTTCTGAATCTTTTTAATTAATGTTCATGTTTTCAAAATTATTTTTAAGGATTTATTTATATGAACATGATTGTTTTAAAATGATAATTACTCTAAAAAGTTTCAAATTGGTATGAGACCCTTTGATTCTAAAACATATTTTGAATGAATTTATTTATAAATTTTTTTACTTTTAAATGATTTCATGAAAAAGGGATATTTCTCTGAAAGAGCATTACTGATTACTTTCAATTATGTCAACATCCTTTGTGGGATATTATTCTTGATTGAGGTTGACTTAGTACAATACTATCTTCCATATTCTATTGAATGTGTTATGATATTTTTGACTATGGATGTGATATTTTTATACCATTCATGGATTATGGTTAAAATATTGACATTTTATATTCTATTTTTAATATGAATGTTTATGTTATGTTTTACACTTTTCATGCGAGCAATGCATTGGACTTAGTAAGTGACGAGTGGGGCCCTCTATAGCCCCTTGATACATATGTAGGTCTCATGAGACATAATAGTGTCTTGGAATAAGGACTTTATAGAATATTTGTGATTGTTCTTTGCACAAGGCCCTGACGTAGTAGTTATTATGTCCCGCATTATGCATTCCCTCATTATGAAACTAGTTATAAATGTGATTGTTCTTCTTGTAGAATATTCATGCACATTTTTATATGTTAATGTTTGATTTATTTTTTCCATATTATATTAATGTTTATTGTTTAAAATGATTATATTTTTATTATACATCTTGCCTTAAAAGTTTATAGCTTTTGCTAAATTATTTACCCTTTCTGAGCATCTATGCTCACCCCTTATTATGTTTTATTTTCCCAATATTCCAAGATGTTTATTGTGATTTATATATAAGTTTAATATAGGGTAATAATGGAATTATCATATTATTATTTATTCTATGATTTATTTTATAAATTGTAATTTATTGTTCATGTATGTAATCTATTTTCCAAGAATTTTAAACGGATTGGTCCTTTCATAATTGATTCTTTGTACTCATACCAATGTATTAAAATAGTTCACTGGATCAGGGTAACTAGGGGCGGGGTTATAGTTGGTGTTATAGGAAGTTTAGTACAAATCATGGAAACTATATTTTGAAAGAAAATCTATTAGAGAACATTACCCTATGATATACTTTGAGCATTTTTATAGAATAATATCCAAAAAATTGGTAATGTAGATACTTTGTGGGTTTTCCAAGAAATACATCCATGTATGGATACTATAAGTGGATGTGGTTTGGGAAAATATGTCCTTAGAATTGAAAACTCGGACAATGAGTTTCAAGCTTGACCTATGGTATCCTGGTTCACAACATTGGGCCTTACTGCACATCTGGTTTGACATTCTAGAGGGATATGCTTAGGATAATTCATATTTTCATTAAAAACAATTATGAAGGATTTATGAGTATATATATCCTCAAAGGAACCCTATTTATGATTATGGATTAGATATGCATAAATTTTTGAATTTCTGTTAAGTATTTTACTAGTTTGTAATTATAAATTATAATTCATTACCTAATCTAGTGTATGCCACTGTTTTTAAATGGAACCTAGTGGAAGAAATGGAAATCATATCAATGTATGTAATCTATGTAGGGGTTGACCTCCTATGAAAGATAATGATAGTGAAGATGGTGACACAACTGGTACTCAGTAGCTTATAACCGTACCGGGATAGTTGACTCGGGTTATGAATAATAACTTTACCCGTATGGAGCATCCTGATCCTCAATGTGGAGGATCAATGTTAGAACACTTCATGAGACAAAATCTTCCAACATTCAACAGGCATAAAATACATTTGTAGGTGAGTAGTGGATAAGTTCCTTAGAGAAATATTTCCTCTTTTTGGAAGTAACGAAAGGTAAAAGTATGTTATGGTAGTCTATCGCCTCTCACGAGATGTATATCAATGGTGGTAATTGATTAAAAAACACAAAGGAGGATGAATTAGAATGAAATATGGAATGGTGGAAATTTAAAAAAACTTTTCCTAGAGAAATACGTTCCTTGTGAACAATGAGCTGATATGGAAAGGCAATTTCAGAGTCTGAGATAAAAAAGGCTTAGAATGTTTCCAATTATGTGGCTAACCTCACAAGGTTAGAAAGTCTTGATGAAGACTACATACATAACCCAATATGTAAGATTGATCAATTATTTGATGGGTTAAAACCATTCCTTCAGTTGGATTTGGTATCACAATCTTTCTCATCGAACAGATATATAGTCTGGTGTGCTATCAAGACAAAAAGGGAATTATCTAAGTCTTATGAAATTAAAATTAAGCAAGGGAAGAAGATAATGGGGAATAAAGTGAAAAATAAAGGGAAAGGGGGAAGGAATTATTTTCCTTTATGTGATAATTGTGAGAATAAACACCCTGGTACATGGCTAAAAGTAATGGGAGTTTGTTACAAATATAGAGAAAAATGTTACCAGGATACCGATTGTAAGGGAATGAATGAAGTTGTGCAATGTTATAATTGTAAAGATATGGTACATTATGAAAAAATTGTCCAAAGTTCTAAGGAAACATTTCTCAGAAAAAGAAAATGGATCAAGGCCAATCTTATGTTGTTACTATATTGGAAATGGAATAATTAATGTATTTTTGTTTTTTGATTTAAGAATTATATTCTGGATACAAAAAAAATGCGATATATATAAGGATTTTACTGTAATAATTTTTTTCATTAAGGTTTTAATATGATGAAGGTAATAATATTTTTAATATGTGACAATAAGAACAACTTTATTTTCTTTTAGGAATCTAATGTTACATTTGATTTTTAAAATTTTGAAACCATTTAGGGAGAGTTTAGATAGAAGAATTTTGGATAACTCTAAAGTTTGTAATGGATTTAGTTGAACTTTGGATACTATTGTTCAGGTTTAAAACATTTCTTGAGATTATTCTTTTTTGGAATGTTATACTTTTAAGAAAAGTATAACTCATAGGTTAGGTGACAACCCGTTGTGTCCAATAGGTTCGTGATACTTGTACCTGCAACTGAATGGAGACAAGGGTGCATTGCCTACCATTGGCCAACGTGGTGTCCTATTTTTATAATGTAGTATATTTATGATATGATAGATTATGTATAAATTCATTTTTCTAACCCCATATGATTAAGATAAATAGAATATTCCTTTTATTTTTATCTTTTAGAGAGAAAGATGAGATTGTAGTAGAAATTAGTTAAATTATGGAACTATACTTGTCAGGTAAGTATTATTTTTTATTATTCTATGAAATTGTTAAACTTATTGAAAAGGATCATAAAACCAAAAATGTTTTCCAGGTACTTTCTTTTGCGATGGATAATATGGTCCCTTAGATTATTACAAATTTATAGCTTTGTTTTTTTTTTACTTTCTGCTAGTAATATTCTCTATCACTATCCATCAGAACATGATGGTTTGTTTTCTCTTCCATATCTATGTCTTCATACATGTTACCCTAGTAAGTGTTATTTCTGGTAACCTTCATACCAACCATTCATTATTTTAAAATAGAGGTCTCATTAATCCATTTTTCAATGTGAGATTTCAACTAAGATATTTTAAAATTTCGAAACCCTAGTTTTCATTACCAAATTAAAATTTAAAGGAAGAAATTTTTTGCAGGGGAAAATTTAACACCCCAAGGTTCCACAATACACTTCATTTTTAAATAATTTTATAGTGTGCGATGAACAAAACACCGAGTTTATGCAAACCACGACCCATCAAACAATCCGTTTAAAAATAATTTATGAATATTATTAACAAAAATTTAAATTTTTATATCCCATATAATTTTAACATTCATCTTTGGTGTTTCTTAGACATAATATAGAAAAAAACTCAATATTTCAGACAAAATAAGTATTTTTCAAAAAATGTAGTTTTTTCACCTTTTAATGGAGAACCATTTTTAAATATAATATTTGAAACTTTTATATAATTAATTTAATTAAATTAAGTTTTTTTTAGAATAGGGTCATCAAAATTTAGTCTAGATAAATTTTTGGTACTTTTATATAACTTTCATTTTTTTGATGAATAATGAAAAATACTAAATTTTAATTGAAAAAAATAATTTAATCAAAATAATTTATAGTGTTAAATTATAAATTTTAGCGGTTTTAAATTATAATTATATTATATTTTTACCATTTAATTCAATTTTTTTCATTTGAAGTAACTTTACTTTTTAATTAGACAAAAACACATGTCAACCTTTTGGTAGTTTTTACTTCTTAAAAACACACTTTTTGGATTTGACAACGGGAATTAATTTTAAATTTATTTCTGTCAATTATATGTTTTTATTTTAGAAACATGGATTCCATATTTGGAATCATGGTCTCCAATTTTTTTAAACAAGTAACTTCCATTTTTAGACATTATGAATATTAACTTCAGTAAATATTTTATTTACTGTGGTTACAGGGTAAATCTGGTAAATAAAGGTATAAAATAATATTATAATAATATTAAATTACCCTAACACATGTACCTACACTATTTTATGAGATATTTATGAACATGGGTATCCTTGGTCGATTTTAGGATCCCATGCAGCCGCTTATTTTTTAAAATGACATTTAATTACTTTTAATTTAAAGTTAAGGAAAATACAACCTAATCATGTATCTTTTAATAATAAAATTTGTATATGGTTTATATAATTGATAACTTCAACTATAAATAGTCATTAAAAATATAAAAATATTTCCTATATCATGATATTTTATTTATATTTTTTATACATTAAATAAAATAAATTATTTAAGACACAATAATGATGCAGTATTTTCCTCATTAATGAAATAATAAAATAAATAATATTATAAATATCAGAATAAATATAATTTTAATGATTTAATGGAATCAATAACTTTTTTGAATTACCTTTACGTAATAGGTATGATTAAGTGTCTTTGTTTATAATGAATCAAGTTTTAATGACTTTAAAAACATCAATTACTAAATAGTTTCAAAATTGAGATAAATGAATTTTTGAAACAAATAATATTTTATTAAATGATATTAAAATCCTAAAAATATAATATTCCACAAACTGACATAGATAATGTTATATATTTCATTAAAAACCCACTTTAGTTTCTTTTGAATTTTATAGTAACTATATTAACCATGTAGTACAAAAATTCAAGAAGACATGGTAAAAGATAAACTACTTAACTAAGAGTTAAAAATAATAGATAAGGTTAATATGGTGACCTAAACTTGTCGAAAACCTATGGTTTGAGATTATTTATACCCATATCCACCTTATCCTCAAAATTAAACCATTTTGAGCTATTAGAAACTGAAAATAATTTAATAATCGAATAATATTTCAGGCTTTTCATAAAGTTCCCCTCACCTCTCTTATAAAAGGGTAATTACCGTTATCTTAAATTCACACATCCAAATCCATTTTGTTCAAAAAAAACATGCCTAAATATCCCACAAACTACCCTCACTTCATCCTATAGACCTTACATTGATCATAAAGCCATCCTAAGGAGACATTTTTTTTCAAATCAAAGGGAAACACCTAAAGAAGAGGTAATTATTTCATCACCTATTTGAAAGTAATTTTCTTCTTCCACTTCTTATTTCATTGTTTTCTCCACACAAAAATAATGAATAAAGTGCCGTCTATTTATTTTGAAGTTATTATAAATATGGTACAACCATATTATTTATTCTATCCATCCTATGAATGACAAATTCATCATACGTGCGTATGTACGACTTACCGTCCCCATGTCGTGGTTTAGTTTGTTATTCAGCATTTCATTATTTTGATGGGTATAATAATGAGTATAATTAATGTAAATAATAAATATAGTATGTTAATTATTCTTTATATATAATATACCATACAATTAAATATTATTTCACGATCAATAGAATGATATTGTCACTCGTGTGTACGTAGAGCTTACCGTCTCCATGACGCGATAAGATTTCATTCTCCATCGTTACCATTAAAGAAAAATAATTCGATGATTAAAAAAATAGTGTTTAAGAACATAATATCATTCTGTATATGAATAAAACACATCATTTCCATGAAAAATATGACTTACATAATAATACATATAAAGGAAAATGAATCAGTTAACACCCGAAACAATGATACTACTGGAATGTTATTAACAAGGAAATATTATAGGATCACTTATGATATAATATTTATGTATGTGGTTATTTTATAATTTAATAACAATGATTTAACTATTATAATGGAGGTTAAGGCACCCTTAACTAAGTAAAATTAGAAGGTAAGGGTTAATTCCTCAATCTCATTATTATCTGATATTGTATTTGTGTAAGTATTTACTGAGACATATTTATCATCCATGACCATGTACATAAAAATGTTTTCAAAAAGAATATTTTAAGGCTTTGTGGAAGTGACTCTTTAGAAAGTTCATCATTTGAAATTTTTTAATGATTTATTTTTTCTAAATATTTTTAATTAATGTCCATGTTTTCAAAATTATTTTTAATGATTTATTTATATGGACTTGATTATTTTAAAATGATAATTCCTTTAAAAAGATTAAAATTTATATGGGAAACTTTGATTAAAGAAACATATTTTATATCACTTCCTTTATAAATTTTTTTACTTTTAAATGATTTCATGAAAAAGGTGTATTTCTCTCAAATAGTTTTACTGATTATTTTCATCTATGTCAACATAATTTATTTGATATTATTCTTGATTGAGGTTGACTTATTAAAATACAATATTCCATATGGTATTGAATGAGTTATGATATTTTTGATTATGGATGTGATATTTTTATACCATTCATGGTCTATAGTTAATGTATTTACATTTCTTATGCTAGTTTTAATATGAATGTTTATTATATGTTTTACCCTTTTCATGTGAGGAATGCATTAGACTTAGTAAATGATAGATGGGACCCTATATAGCCCCTCCATGCATCGGTAGGTCTCATGAGACAAACTATTGTCTTAGAACAAAGAATTGATAGAATATTTTGAATGGTATTTTCCCAAGGCCTTTATGTAGTAGTTATTATGTTCGGAATTATACATTCCCTTGTTATGAAATTAGTTATTACATGTGATTATTATACAAGTAGAAGATCCATGTGAATGTTTATGTGGTAATGTTTGATTTATTTTTTCCATATCATGTTAAATTTTATTATTTAAAAGGTTGATATTTATATTATACATCTTTCTTTAAAATTATATAGCTTCTACTGAATTATTTACCCTTACCGAGCATCTGATCTCACCCCTTATTATGTTTTATTTCCCAGGATGCCAAGAAGTTTATTATGATTGATATAAAGGGTTATTCTAGGGGAATAATGGAATTTTTAATGATTATTTATGTTGTGTTTTATGTTAGACTGTGTAATGTATCATTCATGTATGTAATCTATTTTCCAAGGCTACTAAACCGGTCTGTCCTTTGGTACTTGATTCCTTGTAATCATTCCAATGTATTAAAATAATGCACAGGATCTAGGTAACTCAGGTCATGGAATTAAAAAATATCCCTTTTATTCCAATGATATTATATTATAGATCTTATCTATATCATTTACTATATTTCCTTGGTTACACTCATTCATAACAGGAGCTTCTAGGTTAAATTTATTGGTTGTCCCCCATTTGGGTTTTCAGGGAATCCAAATTTGAATGTTTATACTCACTCATGAATGTGATTTGTGCCCACACATATATTTTTTGTGAAGTAGATGTTTGGGTTAGTGGTGTACATATAGGATGTAGAGTTGGTTTGGATATTTCTAGATGATGCATGATGGTTATTGGTGAAAAGTGATGGTTCATAGAGGTATGATATTTTGGTGATGACTATTTTAGTTGGAGAACAATCTAAGAGTAAATGAAATAAGGAGGATATTTTCAGCATCTTGTGCTTACCTGATTTAGAATATGAATTGTTATTTAGTTCCTTGGGTTTTCACTTATATGGAATTGAATTTGAATTTTATTTATTATTAATGTGTTGTGTATATTAATGTTGTTATTCATAGATATATTATTGGTGTTTTGTATTATTTTTCTCATTAGTGATATGTGTCTATTATAGGTTGATATAGGAGAAGTCCTCTCATATTTTGTTATATACATACTCAGTACTAGTCACCATCTCCTATCTTAATAGTGGTAGTCATATGGTGGTACTCTAATATTAATGGTATCCTAGGTGGTTACTGAATGAGTCAAGTCCTTTCAAAGTGGTATAAATGTTAGTCTATCATAGGTATTTTGTTTGGAGTAATTATTTATGTGAGGACTGGTTTGGGAATATAGTGAAACAATTTTAAAAGGGTTGTTGAGTTTTTTTATTAGAGAAGATAAACTAGAATAGGTGTGGGAGTTGATGTATACTTTTTTCAAGACTCTAATAACCTAATAGCTAACCAAAACCTCTAGGACGTCATTGTATGGGACAACGAATATTGTTATGTACATCATAAAGTGGTCAGCTAGGGTTTTACATATCCTCTTATCAGATTATCAATACATGATCTAATCCTTGTGGGATCATTATACAAAGGAAAGGTGTTACCTACTAATATCTATTTTATGTGTAGTGGTCTGTTTATGATAATACAATGCTAATTATTGGTACATGAAACAACCTGTAATGATTGATGATGCATTATTTTGATATTCAGATGATACATATCCATGCCCTATAATATGAGGACTATTATCTCCCATTAATCTTGTTATAGGGTTATTATGGAGGATATTATTGATTCATTTGATTTGGCCGGAACTAACCATGGTTTGACGTGGTATGTGAGTTATGATGATCATGGTGAACATGGTCCTCATAAGATTGGGGATCTACTAGTGTATGAAAATCATGTTTTCATCTAGTTCAGGTACGTAACCCCATGAGTTATTATGGAATTATTTTTTATATAATAAAGTAAAATTATTTTATACATTTTTCTATATGAAAAAAAATGTTAATTATATGCTACATGCAATAATGGGTTGTCATGTGTTACACAGGAAACCAAGTTTTTACAAAACCATGATATATTATAAATATTATTTATATGAGACCATCATAACCTATCCATTAAACCTCATAATGTTAATAATAATAACTAATTACTTAAATATTATTTATAATCGCTTTATATAAAAAAAATATTGACAAAAAATACATAATTTTCCCTAGAGTTTTATATATTTCAAAAATACTATTTTCTCAAAAAAAATGTTTCTCATTTCATTTTGTGAAAAATAATAAAATTGTTTTTTGAATGTTTTAGAAAAATAAATTGATAAAACAAAATTAATTTTTTAAATAATCATTTCAAATTTATCTTATGGTGAATTTTCTGTTTTTCTCTAAAAAGTTTCATATTTTGATATATAAAAATAAATACCAAATTTTAATCGAAAACTCCATTTTCATTTAATTTAATTATAGAGTTAAATTTTTGATCAAATTGAATTTAAATTTAAAATAGATCAATTATACATCCATTAATATAATTTATTTTATTTTATCTAGTTTCATATTGAATTCTGATATAAAAACTTTCTAAAATTTTAAATATTTTCTCCTTAAAACCTCCTATCGCATCGTGTCAGTGCAATTAATTTTAAGTTAAATTTTACCACAATCATTTCTGACAGTTTTTAGAATATATTCCATACTTATAATCATCATAATTTACATTATCTAAAACTTTCAACTAAATTTATGGCCAAATATATTGTGAATATAGAAAAATTAAATGTAACAGTTAATGAAAAATGGGTTTTCCAAGGGGTTAAACTACAAAGATAATTATAAAAATGACTGTTAAAGTTGTCTAAAAACATTATATCCATATTTATACCATTAAACATATATGTTATGATAATTTACCATTTTTTACCCCTTTTAAAAATAAAAACTTGTGATCTCTCACTTCTCTTCAAAAATACCACATGTGTCCTCTCCACCACTTATATAAGGCCCCCGCCTATTCTCAATTATTCACACCTTAAACCCATTTGGTTAGAAAATACCTTTTTTAATAACTTCCCAACATTCCTATCCACATACTATAATCCATATTTTTTCTATCAATCCATCCTTGGAAGTCTTTTAGTGCAAACCTAAGGAGGATACTCGATGCATAGGTAACGATTATCAATGAGTGTTTTTGTTTAATTTCTTCCTCCACTCCATTAAAATATTATTATACAATGACTATATAATAAATTTCTTAATGTAAATATACCTATATTTTTTTATGTTAAGGTAATTACCTACAACCATCTCCAATTCTACCAAATAGGTTACAAAATCATTATTTGAGTGTATAACGGACTACTGCCTCGCAAACCGATGCGTTTCATTTTTCCATCACCACCAATAAAGGTATGTTTTAATGATGGATATATTATTTATATATGATATTTATTATTTTATTATTATTATATACTTATTATATCACACACATATTTATACTCTCTATTTTGTGGGAATATGATTGCATCGCTTGTATGTAAAGTGGACTACCGCCTCCCGAAGTAAAGTGATTTGTCCATGCTTTTCGTGGAATGTATTAAGGATTTGTTTAATAAAATTTTTTATATATATTAAATAAATTATATCATTTAATGAGAATATATAACATTTAATTTTCATTCTTTTACTCTGATAAGAAAAAATGGAAATAGTGTACATACGTACATAAAGCCTATCGTATCTATGAATGGTGTATCTCATTTTATACCATTAAAATTTATGGATAAATTTCAAAACATAAAAAATAATATATATTATATTAATATCATTGTTAAAAAAATTATATCATGGAACCATGATCAAATTAAAAGGACCAATAAGAAAAAATCAAAACATATATGAAAAATTTTACCCTAAATAAAACTTTAACAAAGAATTATTGATAAATGTGTAATAAATGGTTATATAAAAATAATATATGGTATGATATATATAATTATTTTTCTGTTATATATGTATAATAAATATATATTGAATATACATGAGGTTTTAATGAGTATGAAGAAATTCAATACATAAGGTAAGGGATTTTTGTCTAAATTTTACTCTATATGAGACAAATGACATATTCACCATAAGTTTCATTTATATGGTGTATATAATAAACATCAATGAATTTTAAAATGATTATAAATCATATTTTTGTTATTTAAATATCCATTTTATGATCTATCTATCATGGGGTTTACAATTAAAAATTTACCAAATCGGTTAGGTATTTTTGTTTCAATTTTTCTTCTTTGAGACATTTAATAATGTTATACACCAATCATCTTGTACAAGGTTGATATACATAATTTTTTAAATGTATTTTCATGAATTTATTTATCCTTATGATATTTTAAGAACTATTTTATGTTATTACATCAAGGGTTCTATGATTCAAAGTTACTAAAGTAGTAAAGATTTCATGTTACAATCTCACTGTTTATACAGATTGTTTATAATTATGTTTCCAATGATAAAATATTGTGATTAATCTCTCTATAAACTCATGAATTTTAAAAACATATGGTTATTTGTGATATCTTAAATTAATTTAATACTTTATTCACTCTTTGGTTTTTAAAATATTTTAGAATGATTTTTTAATTAAATACAACTTTATTTTTCCCTTTAGAGAGAAATCCATTTTCTACCAAAACCATGTTTTCTAAAAATTCATTCAAAAATATTTTATTATTATACTATGATTTTTAAAATAATTTTAACCCATGATTTACTTTTTAAAAAAAAATTAAATAGAATATCCATTTATCTTTCAAAACATTCAGTATTTTTATTTTATAAAAAATGTGAAATTAATCTGTATTTTAACATGTATGGAACGAACATAGTTTTCCGAAAACATGACCAATAATTTCATTGAAGGTTAATTGTTAATTTTGTAAGATTTTTTTCAATGAATGTAATTTTAATAGTGTTTTACATTTTAAAAAGTGTTTTTCAAATCAAATATTTTCTTCAAGAAATGTTTTAAATGATCGATCAAAACCATTTTCGATATTAAATTTCATCTCTTGATGTTACCTATTCCTTACTGAGGATATGATCCAAGAATACCATTTTTGTTATTTCTCTAAATATTTTATTTTCAGGATGGAATCATTTTTATGAAACTCATTTCTCTTCCATGGGTTATACCGTGGGGAAATGTTTATGAAACATTCTTATTTTATAGGTTATTCTATGATGAAATTATTATGAAACATGTTTCTTTTATACAGGTTATGATATGATGAAATGTTTATGAAACACATTTCATTTCATGTGTTGTGATATAATTAATTTTGTATTGTCTTGTGGAACATATAAATTTTGTTATAATTATGAGATGGGTGGGACCTATATCTCCCTAAAATGAATTAGGTAAGTATTTATATCTCATGTGATATACATGACTTGAACAAGGAGTGAAATTTGTTCATTAATCAACTTTTTCAATTCTGATGGTCATGGGATTGAATCATGAATACAATGATGGTTTGGGGAGTGATATCATTCCAATAATATTGCCTTGTTAGTGGTACTTGAAAAATATTTAATTGATTTTATATGCTTATGTGTATGCCACAAATCCAAGTCTTATGCCAATGTTATACACTCCTAGATCATGTTATTTTATTTTTATATGATTCATCTCTTATAAACTGAAAATATTTATTCCATGATTCGATATTATTATCTTTTATTTGCATGTAATGGTTTGGAAATGTTATGATCATTTCCTCAGGCCCTTATTCTAATGTTATTATTACATATCACCCTTGTTTATCTGTATCAAGCATATATTATTACTCTTTCTTATTCTTTCTTTCCTTAGATTATAAAATAATGTATTATTTTTTATATGTCTAGGAATGTTTCTATTTATGAAGAACTTATTTGGGTACAATGTATCTCACTTATAGACTAGTGTTTATTATTCATAGTTTCTAAAGGCACTAACCTATTTTGTCCCTTAGGCACGAATTTGTCTAAAATAATGAGTATTCATAAAAAATGATGTAATATCAATTTATGATAAGACAGAGTTCCAATAGTTGGTATTAGAGGATATTTTTATATAACTAATGGAAACAAATATAATAAATATGTAGTGAGAACCCTAAAGTCATTTTAAAGTATAAGTATATGGATGTGTCAAAGTATGGAAACATGCCCTCGAATTTTGTTAATAGATAGAGAAAATGGATTCCAAGAAATTAAATCATCTTAGAATACTACGTGTGGATGTAGCTCTGGAATAAATATACATTAGTGTAATAACCTCAAAAGAATTTTATTTAGCTGGGCATGATTGGGAACTAGTTTCAGACAATGGACCTTGCTGCACACTTTGTTTGACACTCTTGGGGGATATGATTTATATATTTACAAAATTCTTACAAACCATAATGAAGGTTTTAAATAGATTATGACTATAAATGACCTAGGATTTGTGATTATTGATTATTACACTATTATTTTTGTATTTTCAAAAGGATGGACCATGAAAATATCATGATAATGATGAGTAAAATGGAAAATGTAATGATTTTTCTTCTTAAGTATCCAAATTTTATGGGTTCTAGGATGAAAAATCCCATCACTGTGCTCACACAATTTTTTCCTTCCATAAATCATGCTAGAAATCCAAATGAACAAAGAACTAAGACACATTATATTGATTACTTTATGTGGAAACATCCACCTTCTTTCAATGGGTATATTGATCCAATAGTTTCTGAATAACCGATCATCTCCATTGAAAATATTTTTTCCATTCTATAATGTTTGTAACAAGAAAACTTCATTTTTGTTGTCTAACATTTGGAGGTTGAAGAGGACCAATGGTGATCTCTTATCAAGAATACATTTCTTTATGATGAAATTGAATCCATGGATTTAGACAGGTTCAGGAATGTATTTTTCAAATAGTATTTTCTTTTTATTATTCATAAAAATATACAGAAGGATTTCCATGAGTTAAAGAAAAATGATGATGAATTTATTGGTACCAATGATGGACATTTTACAAGTCTTGCGAGATACACTTCTGTTATTACCATCCAACTATAAAGTAATGTTAATCGATTCCTTAGTGGCTCAAAACCAAGTAATTTATGGTAGTTAGCCAAAAGATACATCAGTAGATATTAAGATATTTTTTAATGTTTTAACAATTTTTAAATGGATGTTGGAGTTACATACAAATCTCATTTTTCCAAAGAAAAGTAACTTTCAATTCAATGTAATATCTAAGAACCATGTAGAGAAGAAAATTAGATTTCCATTATGCTAAAAGTTTGGGAGTTCTAATGGAATAAATTTTCATAGGGGAACTAGTAAATTTTTTATGTGTTGAATGGAATATTATTAAGAAATTAATTTTATAATTGATTGGAATAAGGTAGATAATGATGTGAATAATGTGAAAGATAAACAAAATGATCTACCCACACTCTAGTGTTTCAAATTATAGGAGTATCAGCACTATGATAACACATTCAAAAAATTGAAGGTTAATGATGATGAATGGAGTCATAAACATCTTAATCCAATAGAGAAAGTTAAAACTCATGCGATCATTATTTTTGATGAGGGGTGAGATAAGGACATGGTGAGTGGTATAGTTACCATCCTTTATAAAACAGTTAATGTATTATTTGACTCTAGGTTTTTTTATATCTGAATAATTTAATAAGTGTTTTAAGATTCAAAAAAATATTATATATGTCATTATAAGTGAAAACCCATAATGGTATGATTATTGAATCACAAGTGTATAAATCCTATCACGTTGATGTTTGTGGGAATGTGCTACTTAAAAACCATTTCATACTTCTTGAGGTTGAATTTGATGTTATATTGGGAATGGATTGGATTTATCTTCATAAATCCCACATCAATTGTTGAGGATGGGAATTTATTTTGGATATCCATAACCATATTATGATCATATTTCAGTGTGATGATATGTATGAACTTTTTATTCAGATCACATCCATTGTATGGGTCTCATTTATCATTGAGAAGGGTTGTTTATCTCCAATGGTTATAGAGATACTTGACACCGATGATATTCCTACGTTTCAAATTTATTTCATTTCCTTCCAATGGATTTACCTATTCTTACACCAAAACATGAATTTGAGTTCTCAGTATAAATATTACCGAATTCTATACCAATTTGAAAGAATACCTATAGAATGTCCCTGATTGAGTTGTATGAATTGAATAAGAAAATATAGGAAATCCTTAATGATGGATTCATTCAGCCAAGTTTGTCACCTTAGAGTGAAACTGTTCTTTTTATCAATATGAAATATGGATCGATGAGAATATGTTTTGATTATTGGTAGTTGATCAATATAAAAATTAATAAAGATTATCGTATTTCACACAGTGATGACTTGTTTGACCAGCTATGTAGAGCTCAATACTTTTCTATGATTGAACTTCATCCTAGATATAATTAATTGAGGTTTAAGAAGAAGGATATAACCAAGACATCATTTAGTACAAGGTATGGACACTATGAATATATATTGACGACCTTCAATCTTATTGATTACTCTGCTATGTTCAATTATTTAATTGATAGATCCTTTTGATATTTTTTTGACCAGTTTTTGGTAGTCGTTATAGATGCTATTATTATATATTGAAATTTAAATAAAGAGACTGACGATCAATTTATGATTATATTATATACCCTATAGAAGGGGAAAATACATGTTAATTTTAAAATTTTGATTTTTGGATGCAAAATTTATCATTTTTTGGTCATATAATCTCAAGAGAGGTTATATCCATAGATCCATCAATGACCGGGACTATTGAATATTGGCTCATACCTACCATGATGACTAATATCTGTGGTTTTCTTGGGTTATGTAGATATTATTTCCAATTTTTTAATATGTTATCATAAATATCTAATCCTATGATAATGTTAACTTGAAAGGGAGAAATATTACTTTGTATAGATGAATTTCAGGAAAATCACAATGAATTTATGGAAGATTAGTCAGTGTATATGTTCGTACATTATCCAATATTGGAGAATGGTTTGTAATATATTGTGATGCATCTATGAAGTTATTGGGTTATTTTATTATATTGAATTACATGGTATGATTTTTTCCTAACAAAAATTTATGATTCTTGATATAAATTAACCAATGCATGATTTAGAGTTAGTTACAGTTCTTTTTGCATGAAAATATGTAGGAATAATCTTTGTGGAGAAAAGTTTGATATATATATTGATCAAAAATGATTGAAGTATGTATTAAAAAAACTATTAGAACATGCACTAGAGAAGATGGTTATAACTTATTAATGATTATGAATTATTAATACATTACCAACAATGGAAAACAAACATGGTGGTTAATTCTTTGAGTCGAAAAGATTATGATAGCTCATCCATGATGGGGGTCCTGGAAGATAAAATATTTTTGGATTATAAAAGGATGGATCTATATATCCTAAAGGAAGGGGTAAAATATTATCTTGTGGAATTGAATATTCAATCATATATCCATGTAATGATTAAAGAGGTGAAGAAGGAATATTTAGAGCTACCAAAGAAGGTTAGAAATGTTCTAGAGTTTAACGTATATCATGATGTAATGATAAGGGTCAGGAACCTTGTATGTGTTCCATCCATAGTAGACTAGAAGAATAAGTTTTTAGTAGAATATCATAGTTGTTTTTTATTAATCCTATATATATATATATATATGAAATAATACTACTGGCATGATGGAATAAAGAGATATATCATAGAGTTTATATCTTAATTCTTGTTATGTCAACACGTTAAGGTGAAAATAAAAAATTCTAAGGTGATTTTTCATCCACTACCCATACCAAAATATAAATTAAAAACATCACCATGGATTTAGTCATTGGACTCTAAAAATATATATAAAGGGTATATAGTTATATCTGTTGTATTCAATAACCTTTCTATGTTAGAACAATTCATTGTTATCAGAAGTATTTCTATCTAGATCAATTCTCTAGGATATACATTAAGGAATTGGTAAGGATGTATGAAGTACCACAATCCATTATAACTGATCCGGATCCAAGTTTTACCTTAATTAGTTAAGTCTTCACTAAGATATAGATAAATAGTTGAGTTTCCGCATTTTGTATCATCCTTAGAAAAATGGTCAATATGAAACAATAATTGAAACCCTATAGGACATGATGAGATGATATTATTTAGATTCTAAAGGTGGTTGGGATCAACACATTCCTCTAGTTTAGTTTTTTTAATGGAAAATCATTTTCTTAATAATTAAAATAGATCTTTATGAATCCCTATATGAAATGAAATGTTTAATTCAAATGTTTGGGAATGAGGTTGGAGAAAGAAGTAAATTGGGACATAATATTGATGAAAAAAATTATAGGGAATGCAAAATCTATACAGTAACACATTAATGAAGCTCATAGTAAGTTGAAAAGTTGTGCTAAAAATTACTTGTGTGATCTATAATTTAAATTTGGCAATGAAGTGTATCTATGATTTTTTCCATGGATGAAGGTTATGAGATTCGAAAAGAAAGGGAAACTCATCCCAATGTATGTTAGTATGTTTTAAATTATTCATCATATCAATATGGTTTTCTATCAGTTGGTGCTTCCACAAAACCAATCTTAATTCCATGATGTGTTCCATGTATATCTCTAGATAAAGTACATATCTATATTATAAAATATACTTATCTTAGAAGACATATTACTAGAGGAAGATATTTATAATGAGAAACAACCGAAGGGGAGTATATATCGTACAGAAAAAGTTATATAAAACATGAACACTCACCTGATAAATGTTTTGTGGTGAAACCACTAGTTTGTGTAACCTATGTGGAAACATGATGAAATGATGAGTCATAAGTATCCTAATTTATTTGTACCATAATGATAAATTTAATGGGAAAAATTCATTTCAAGGGGGTAGAATGCAACACCCTAAGTTTTTATGAATATTATTTTTTTCAAATAAATTAAAATTCATTGATATCTTGTGCTACATGAAACACTGAGTTAATCTTACACTAAATGCAATATTGGGTTAGCTTGCATTACACACGATACATAGTATTAACAAAACCACAGTATATTATTAATATTATACAATAGTGAATTTTAGAACATAGAAGTTAAACCTATATGTATGAATAATAATAACTAATTTTTAAATATTATTTGAAATTTTTAATATAATGTAAACATATTGATAGAAAATATTTAATTTTCTTTAATGTCTTCATATGTTTAGAAAATACAATTTTCTGAAAAAAAATTATTTTTATTTCTTTTTTAACAAAAATATTACTAATTTTAGACACTTTTAGAAAATTTATTTCATAAAACGGACATCATTTTTGAAAACATAATGTCACAATTATCATAGCGTGTTTTTTTATTGTTTTTTCTAAAGGTTCATTTTTTTTATTAATAGTGAAAATTATAAAATTTAATTGAATAATACCTTTTAATTTAATTTATTTATAAATATAAATTATATTTCAAATTGAATTTAAAGTTAAATTAGTTCAATTATACATCCATTATTCCAATTATTTTCATTTTAATCAATTTCATACTGAATTTTGATATTAAAACATCGCAAACATTTGATCATTTTCTCCATAAAACCCAAAGTTCTCATTGTGTTTGTTGGATTAATTATAAATTACAATTTTCCACTTATCTTAATTTAGTTTTTAAAAATTCTTTCCATTTTTGTAATCACAATAATTTATATTATCTATTAAGATAAACACAATTTTTTACTAAAACTAATAGTGAATTAGTACATTATAATTTACCCAGTTAAGGTAAAAAATGATTTATTGGGGGTTAAAAAAGGATAAGGGTAACAATAACCAATATTTTTTTAATAGTGTGTTACCTATACCAAAATAAAAAGAAATTTTTTATTACTATATCATATATATAGTTTGATATCCATGACGTAAACATACCATTATAGTTTAGATATTTCTGTGTCCACTATTTAATGGTTCCATAGATTTATTGTCATATAAAAAGGTTATCGTAGAACAAATGATATAATGAGAACCTCCAGATACTATGAGATTAATATTAAATAATTTTTTATGGTCTAGATACATCATAATAGCCGTAAAATGTAGATGTATGACTATCTAGTGTGGGGATCATAATCATTCAGACTTAATCTCATTATTTTCAAACTTTTTTATCTCTAGTAGTTTAGATCATGAGGATAGAACCACCAGTTAGAACACCATATTTTTAAGGTTCCATTATAAGTTATTATCTATAAAATTGTGTATCGGTTTCGTGACATGAGATAACCAACAATGTGTTCCATTTGATCATGTAATTTGATGCAAGGAAAGACCATAGACACGAAGTCCTGGCAAGTTACCATGTGTTGGGTGCGTTATTGTTGGTATGAAAAAGTTTGAATGATCATTATATTTTTTTTTCACTTCTGAGTTGAGGAAGTAATATCTAAATCCCAGATTGTCATGATGTTAGTACGCTCATAAATCATTAGCCATGGTATTCAAGGGTCAATCTATTCATACAGATCAATTAATAATAATTCTATAATGTGTGATGAAATAAGTGTGTATCCAGCTTTATGAGATATCCAAATACAAAGTGATTTATTACACACTGTAGGTTCGTATGATGGATTTCATTTATATAAATATTTAATATCTTTTTTGGGACCTTGATAGATTTCTAGCCTCTGCACATGGTTTGTTAATAATATTCACTACAATCGAGATAATGTCCTAGAGGTTCACACACAGTATTATAATGAATAAACTACCCTAGTTTGGAGAATATGTATATAGGACATGGTGGGACCCACCATATGGTCTGAGAGTTATCCCAATTTTTCAATCACTGATAAATAAGTAAATATTATATTATTCAAGTATTTAATAATTTGGTTCAATTTATTTATTGTAGTATTCATATGTTTTTATTTAAATAAAAGGAATAATATTTTTTGAACAAAAAAAATTTTAATATTCAATGTTTATTTAATATTAGTAGGAATTTCGAGTCGAGTTAATGACACTAGTTTATCACGTAATATATTTAATATATTTTATAATTATGTGATAAAAGATAAATAATATTTATGATTTAGTTCACCATAATTATTTATTTATTACATATTTATTGGATTCTACATATATAGGGGTTGAGGGACCATAATCGTGTATTTGAGGAACCCACTATATAGTAATTGAGAGGATCATTCAATGAACTATTAATTTATTCATAATGAGAGACTATGTATCCTATATCTTTCTATAGAGAGAAAGTCACTACCATGAAATATATCAAATAATTATTTAATAGACTGAATTAACACGATCATGGTGATCATCGTGGAATTGATGATAGGATAAAATATCGTGGGTAGAACTCATAATTCAATGAACGTTGTGCACACAAATTATTGGAGCATGTGGGGACAGTCTAGTGGGGTTCAACTTAGGATCCTTCGAGTAACTAGTATCAGCAATGAAATATTTTCAAGAACGCTTTTTCATAATAGGTATTTGTTTTGATTTAATTTATATTCTCTTTTTAATTCATGGGATATCCTCATACTATATAGGTGCTCAGATAATTAGACACAACAAGTACCATCTCCATTGTGAAAATAGTCTTAAATCCCTAACCCACATATTTCCACTATATTCCCTAGTACTAGTAAATAAACTTGTCTAAAAATTACTGGACGGCCATATTTTTACCATTCCACCTCTAAGGTTCTATAATGGTTCATGTTTAACATTTTTTCATATGAAAAATGTGGTAGCACTCAATTATTTTTTAAAATACCAATTTTTTCCCCTCCCAAACTTATATAAGTCCACCCAACCTACTCTCTTCTTCAAACCTTAAATCGAATTAATTTTGTCCATGACCTACCCAAATCACTTTCCATCTTCCCTCCCAAAGTCCAAGAATCTTTTTTTGGAATAAATTCATCCTTGGAAAGATTTCAGTGAAAAACTAGGAAGGATACTTGAAGAAGAGATAACATTCTTCAACAAACATTTTTATTATTTATTCCTCCATCCCATTAAATTATTATGATAGCCTAATTATATAATAACCTTAGTATATTATATATAATGATATTTTTTATGTTAAGGTCATGACTAAAAAAGCAGTTATTACCCAGAACGCAACTTTAACATGGAATTGTAAATAAAATGGCAATAAAAGATCATAAGAAAATAATATAGGATATGATATATATAATTATGTTTCTTTAATATAAGTATAATAAAGTTATATTTATTATATAGTAGGTTTTAATGAGTATGATAGAATTCAATACCTTAGTTAAGGGATTTCTGTCTCATAATTACTTTCTTTGAGACAAATTCCATATCCACTACATGCTTCTTTTATCCAGTGTATATACATCCCATCAATTTGGTTTGTGATTATTATAATTATAAAATTTTATATTTACATATCCATTTGAGGATATATCTTTTATGGGGTATATAGTTAAAGAGTTACCAAGTCAGTAAGGGATTTTTGTCTCAATTTTCTTTCATTGAGGCATGTGATTATATGATACACTTATATTCTCATATGATGTGTATATAAGTCCCAATTGAAATATATTATCATGAGTTTTTTTATCCTCATGATATTATAATTTCCATTTTAGTTATTCCTTCATAGAGATTATGATTCAAATTTACCAAAGTGGTGAATATTTTATGTTAAAATCTCCTCATTTATCAAGATTATTTATGATTATATTTCCAATGATTAAATATTATGATCAATCTATCAGAAACTCAGGAATTTTATTCTCCTCTATTTATTCACGATATCTTCAAGTAATAGTAAAATTTTCTTACTATTTGGTACTTAACATAATTGATAAAATGGTTTTATGAAAATCAAACTTTATTTATCTCTTCGGTCAGAAATCTGTTTTCTACCAAATTCATGATTTATAAAAATTCATTAAATATATTTATATTAATATATCATTATTTTTAAAATAAATTTTTACACTTGTTTTAAGTTTTACAAAAAAATAGAAATGAATCCACAAGTCTCTTTCCAAAAAATTATCATTTGGATTTTACCAAAAATGTGAAATTATTCTTAATTTTAACATGTATAAAATTAATGGAATTTTCTGACATCATGACCAATAAGTACTTTTAATCTTCCTTTTTAAATTTTCAAGTAGATTGTTAAAGAAAAAATTTCCAAAAAAATATGTTTTAAATATTTTTTCACAGTGGAAATGAAATTTTCCTCAATAAATTATTTAAATTATTGATCAAAAATGATTTACCATCTAAGATTTCATCTTTTGATTTTACTTATGCCTTTCTGAGGATATTATCCAAGGATACGATTCTTATTTTTTCTATGCTTTTTTTTATGATGGATTGACGTTTATGAAACCCATTTCTCTTCTATGGGTTATACCATAAAGAAATACTTATGAAATATGGTTTTTTCATGGTTTATTATATAATGAAATGATTGGGAAACCTGTATCTTTTCCAAAGGTTATGCTATGATGAAATTTTTATTTAACCCATTTAATTGCGTGGGTTGTGATATGATGAATGTTTTATGATCTTATGGAACACATAAATATAGATTCCATTAGGAGATGGGTGGGACTTATATCTCCTTCCAATTCATTGGGTAAATATTTATATCTCATGAGATATATAAGACTGAAATAAGTAGTAAAGTCAATTCAGTAAAGGAATTTTCCCCTATTATTGTCTTGGAAGTGAACCTTAACTAATACGATGTTTTGTAGAGTGAACTTATTACATTATCATAGCCTTGGTAGGGATCCATGACTAATATGGAAATTATTTTCTATACTTATTATTTTCCACAAATCCATGTCTTATGACTGTATTATGCTCTCAGAGCTCTTGTTCTTTTATTATATTATGATTACTGTTTAATGAACTTCTAATATTTGTCCTATGATTCATGATTATATATTTGATATATAGTTTATGGTTTTAAAATGTTATTAACATGTACTTAACCCCTTATTCTCATGTTATGCTTTCATATCTCCTTATTTTATACTTACTAAGCATATGAGATCGCCCTTTATAATGTTTCCTTTACCATGTTTATAAAGAATTGTATCCTGTATACTATTTTTAAGAACGGTACTAGTTATGAAGAATGTATTAGGAGATGAGGTAACTTACATATGGATCAATGTTTATGTTTCCATGTTTCCAAAGGCACTAAACTGTTATGGTAATTAGGTGTTTAGTATTTTAATGTAATGAATATTCATAAAAATTGATATAATATATATGTATGATAATATTGGGTATCTATAAGGTATTAACTAACCGAATGCTGATTGTTTTTTTAAATCTCTGTAAAAAAATGTAGATCCTTAGGGGTGGTGTTTTATATCTGAAACTCACAATGAGACTACTCTACCATGGTTGGATTTTGAGATATTTTCTATGATATAGTTTTAAAAAGAAAATTTTTACCATTATATAGGGTAGTGTGTCTATATCTGAGTATACATAAAGACCCAAGAGATTTTAAAGGTGTTTTGGAAAATGTTTTATATTGATATTGATTGATATCAGTGGTTTGGGCATTGAATCTGAAGACAAACCTTATGGGTTGTGGTTATTCGTTTCTGTGACACCGCCTATGACATATCCACCCAAGTGAGTGTTGGTAGGTTATAAAATAATTTCATAGATATACCCTAAATTTAAGTGTAAGTTAAATTTTTTATTGGGGAAATATATAGTAGTGTCATGGGAAGAGCTCCACATTGAAAATGTTGATGAAATCATGGTCCTTCAGGGTGTAAATCTAGTATGTTATTGAGGATTTGTTTTACAGAGGTATTGGGTGGTGTGAGAGCATTTAGAGAAGTAAAATGTATCAATCCTTTTATATTATCACAACCTCTAGTTTATAATTGTTTAGTATATTGTATTAATAGTTTGATTTGATGTATTAGTCATGGAGAGGATTCCCATGGTTGAGAATCTATAGGTACGGGTCGGGGAATAACTAATGTCCATCCTACATGAACTATTTTATAGGTCAACATAATGGTAATCTATTTATTTATCACTTTATGTTTAGATGTTGAAGACTTTTATATAACCTCATTCTAGACATTGGTCATCTAGATACCATATAATAATGGTGACCATTATTCACTCACCCTTTCTGGTGATGTGAAATCATCCTTAATAGAGTTAAACTATTTTTTATAAATTATTTTATGGTAGAGAACAGGTATTGTGGTATCTGTATCATTATGAATTAGTTACCAACTAGGGGTATCATGTGGTGCTAGGTATTTTTTGATGATATGGGTTTAGTCTACAATAGTGATAAATACACATTGAGTGTGGTCATTAAATCTAGACCATTATATGTTTAATACAGTCTCTTATTGGATAGTGAGTGTGTATTTTGAACAATATGTGTGGATAATACATTCTATTCCTAATAATGTTGAGTAATGATTTGATGATTCTAAATGGTAACATATGGTTGACCCTTAATGAGAGGTATGTGTATATATCAGCCTATATTTCAAGGATTATGGGTGCCTTTGTGGATTTGTAGTGTATTTATATGAATATCTCCTTAATATGATTTTATATAGAGCCTATTAAGCATTTGATAAATTTATATGTTCTTACCAAGTGAGTGTTAGAAAAGTTGTATCCTCTCATAGTTTGAGACCTATTTTCTATAGAGAATTTTGTCTTTGGGAAGATGAATCCATGGATGTTGTTGATATCATAGTGGAACAATAGTTTTATAGTGGTGGAACTTCTTATTAGATGAATCTAAAATTGGGTATTGTTATAAGTTTGGATGTGGTTATCATTGTATAGTTGTTCATATTTAGAATGGGATATGTTTCTCACCTTTAGATAATAGTGGTATCCTTACTATTTTCTCTTATATGAAGGATTCTATGGTGGTGAATTTTACTTAATGATCTGGTGTAAATAGATTTTTCTAGGTAATGTACTCTTAAGGTTGTTCCCAAATATGGGCAGCACATTATTCACTTTCCCATGTGAATGGTGGTTTTTGTCTTGATTCTGATAATGAGTATCATGATAGATATTATAAATGGTGGCCCCTATGGTGAAGGAAGGTCCTCTATATTTTATTCATATTGGATCATTCTAGATTTATTCATCCCATGTTTATCTTTTTATATAATGGAGGAGGAAGTTTTCTCGAGATATTCTTTATTTTGGTCACATGGGAATGTGTTTTCTTAGGGTCTAGAGCTGATGAAGCAGGGTTATAAGAATGGTAATGATTGTCTACTACAATTTTTGGTGAATTGGGAATTGTTATAGGCGATGGTGTGATATTTAGTAGTTGGTTGAAGTTGGTATAATGTGTTATATGCTCGTTAATCACTTTTTTAAATGAGTAATGATAACTCAACTAGTTTATCATTGAAATTGGGTGATAATCTATCAAGTATCACGTAAAAAGTTGTAATTTCATATATATATTTTTCTTAATGCTTTAAAAAATCCATGATACACATGTTTTGAATATTATAAAAAACAGATAATATACCTAAATGGATGGATATAAAAGACGGGATAATGTGAATTCTTATGAGCATACAACCTCGTAGTTTTTCCAGTGTCGGTATTGAATGTATTGAAGTGCCCAGTGTGGTAGTCTGGTATAGGTGGATTTTTCTCATATGATGACCATCCATAATTATCATTAAATGAGTGTAGAAAGGAATTAACACCGTATCTAACCTTTTTGATGAACTCTTCTCTAGTTAATGTTGGAGGTTATTGGAAATCATTTTGTCCTGTGTAATGGGATTAATCTGGGATAGAGATGGCTTTTGCGTATATATTCTTCCCTTGACCTATCTAGGGAGGATGCATTTTCTTATTAGTTCGTACATAACTATGGTCTAGAGATAGTTACTTTATGAATGAAATGGTATGTTTTCTTCGATGAAAGTGGTGTACTATGATTTTATAGAGCTCAAACCACCGCATGTTAGGGTGGATTTGGAAATGGTGTATAGATTTTGGCATGAGTTTTCTCATGATCATTATTGTTTGGCATCATTATATTTTTTCTTTTCTAAGAAGAGAAGTGTTTAAGGTGGAGAGGATGTAGTGAGATAGAATCTCCCCGATTGATACTTACTTCAATTTTCAGTTTAAAGAGTTTTGAGACTTCCCTAGGGGTATTCTAGTGAATTTACCCTAGAATATGATCTAATCAAATCCTGATGATTTTTTGATTTTGAGAAGTTGTTTTTACCCCTAGGTTTATATTTGGGTAATTTTCAGGCATGTTGAGTTTTATGTGATATTTTATATTTATCTATAAAATAAATAATTATCCTTTGATCTTGTGATGACCTTGGTTTTCTATTTTTGAACCCTAAGGCTATTTATAAGATTCATTTTGAGATAAATCACTGAGTCAATGTGGAAATATGTGAAATATAGTGGCCTGATAATAATATAATAAAAATATTATATTATTTATTTTCTTTGTGTGTGTTTATTTTTTATGAAATTATTATATATCATAAATCACTCGAACTATTGAATGTTTTCATATGCAAGTTGATCAATTAATTTATTTATTTATTAATTAAATGGTTATTTAGTGGTGAAAACCAAGAATGCACCCTTTATATAAACCTTTTTCTGGGTTCTACCTAGGTTTTGTATTCATTAACAATGTGTGAAGTGACTAAAGCATAACATATCTAGATATTTCATATATTTTTTTGAATATTCAATATATCTCCCAGATAAACATGACTAAAAACTATAAATGTGTAGTGTACTCAGAGATGAGATACCTGAAAAAATTATTTAAATAGAATATTCATCATCTCTAAAATATTTACTTAAATAATTTTTCCTTATAGTCTCATCATAATTAGTACAATTCTATATAATTTGGGGAAAAATTAAAACATTAGTAAGGGTGTGCTCAGATGATGAGTAAGGGTAAACATGAGAGATACCAATCAATGATAATATTAGACAACAAGTGTATGATAACATGATCATAAAATAAGAAATTCATACCCAATAAATTAAATATATTTAATCATTATTCATGGAATAAGTATTTTTCATAGAAAAGGAAAAAAGTCATAATATTTTAGAATAATAAAAAAATCAACAATGAGCCATGAGAGCATGTCATAAACAATGAAATGTGGAAGAACATAAGATTATAAAATTATTAACTTATATAAAAACTATCATGTTCTCTCATTAAGTTAATATTGAGAAATAAAGTCCTAATATAATGTTATAAACATGAAATCGGATCCATGCATAAACTTATGTACACGAAACTAGCTCCACACATAATTTTTTGAACCTGAAATTAGGTGCACCCCTAACATAAGTTATCCAAACATACCCAATTAATTTTAGGTACGTAACTGACCCAAATGTTATATATATTTAAACCATCAGTGTTCTACCATATCATAAAATCATTCTATGTTTCATAATCAAATAACCTATAGAAAGGATATGGGTTTCAAAAATATTTCTTGTTAACATAGTTATTCCATATACAAGTAATACTTTTCATAGAATAATTTATATAACTTATTCACCATAAGCCATAAAAAAATTGATCAAATAATTTGATTATAACACCCGTGAAACTTAATTAATATCAAAGGATCATATTATAGATGAAAAAATACTTTAAAAGATCATATGAATATTTATGGATAAAAATAACCTTTTTATTTTGAAATCACTTATTTAGATTAACAATATTTCCCAAATATTAAGATAATAATTTTATTTTCAAAAAAACATGGAATATTTTAAATTAATCTTCAAACAAATGAGTATTCCCAATGAAAGGAATTTTTTTGTATTATATGTGTTAAAACAAAAGTCTCAATCATGCCTTTGGTGAAACGTACCTCATTCAAAAAATGACAAGAATATTATATCAAAAAAAAATTATAAGAAGTAAAAAATTGATAAAAATTAGATTATTATATCATTTCATAATAATAAAAAAATTCTTGAAAATATTTTAAATAAAATATGGACATTGAATAAAATGTTTCCTAACCAAAGTAGAAATAAATTTTTTTTTCATTAATATAAGTTTATCAATATTTTCAAGTACTAAAGAGAGAAAAATGGTATTATTACATTAAATTTACATGAATAACTAGAGGATAATAAAATATATGGGGTTTAGAGGATAATATTTATAATAAATACCGTAATGTATACTTTTCATAGACAATCCTAAAAATAATTGAGATTGTAACATAAACCAATACCACATCGTTAACTTTTCAATCATAACCCCCATGAAAAAAATAAAAACAAATGAAATATTAAATACCATAAATAAATAGGTATTAAATATAAATTATATAAAATGGTAATTATATACACAACATGAAATATAAAATTTGTGAATATGGTATATGTCTCTCAAAAACAAAAGAGAGACAAGAAACCCTTATAAAGATTGTGACATTCAAGTAAGAATTAATAAATAAAGTGATTATATATAAAAAATTTAAACACACATGATTTTTTTATAAATAAAACATAAAAAAACATATTTCATACCCCACATAATTTTTCATAACATATTCAATAAAGAACAAATACATCCAAATGAATAGAAATTTAGTTAAGAAACCCTGACCTCAAGTCCCATCTTACTTCATATGTATTTAAAACACTTATTATATAAATATATATTTATTATTAATATATTATATAACCACAAATCATATATATAATACCTTATAGTATTTATGTATAACATATTAACACCTTTTTATTAACTATACTTTATTAAAATCACTGTTCTCAGTGATAACTGCATCTCTTTTGATGCATGCTTCAGTTCGATAATCCCAGTCCTTATAATCTAATCATGATTTCCTCACCTAAAAAATTTTAATCATGTAATTATTATCTTGATTAATAATTATAAAAAAATTATAACTATTAATATAAATCAGTCATGAAATAATGAATAACATTACTTCGTAGAGACAGTAGTTGTACGTAAGAATGAGTGATGTTTCTACATTTCAATTGATGAATTGAAAGAAACATAAATAATAATTCACCTATAAAAAACTATAATATTTTCATATATATCATATATATTTATTAAATCCATAATTATAACTGTTAATTTGAAATACTGGTGAAAAAATTCATCACTTCCTGGATGTGGTGGTCCACACATATGCATGAGTGATGTTTTCTTTTCTAATAAGATCAAAAGGCAGTGGATAATGGTTGATCCATCATCATAATAAAAATTTAGTATATTCAATATACCTAAATAATTATTTTTTAAAGGATTTCATATATTTATATGGGGTATAAGAAGAAACAAAACTTAATGTAATCGGTTCATAGTTACTCCTCTTTGTTGAGAATCCTCCTTTGGTGTACAACCTATGTGTTGAAAGGATTAAATTTTAGAAAGACCATAAACTCTAATAGATTGAAAAGGAATCTTGAATTATATTATTTTAACACCCCAAAATTATGAAAGAATAAAATTTTATTTTATAGTGTATTTGACATGAAACACTGAGCTTAAACAACCCATGAAATATATTTCTTTAAATATAATCTATTTGATATCTTACGAGACATGAATCCTTAAGTCTATAAGAACCATAAAATTGAATATTGTTATAATGTGTCCATTTAATATGTGGGTAATAATCATACCAACTAAATAAGGAAAAGTGTATGGTTTACTAATATAAAAAATAAATTCTATTGAAATATATTATTTGGAAATAAAATAATAATTTTTTAAATAAAAAAGAAATATTTTTGAAAAATAGCATTTTTGAAAGAAAATGGATTCATCACATTTTGAACACATATGTTAAAATTAATAATTTCCAATTTTATAAAATTTATATTAAAAAATTAACTTATTTTTTAAATCATCATATCAATATAATCTTAGCATGTTGTTTTGATATTTTTCTGAAATGTTTTGTTTATCGTTGAGTTGTGAAAAATACTGCTTTTTATTGAAAATTTTCATCATTTAAATAATTTATAATTATAAATTATATTTTTCAATAGTTTTGAAATTTAAGTAATTTAATTTTATAAAAATATAATTAATTTATTTCATTGGAGTCAATTTCATTTTGAATATTTATATTCAAACCTTATATACTTTTGAGATATTTCTCTTTGGAAGCACTTTTTTTATCATGTCTGTGGGAATAATTTTGAATGGGATTCTGAAACAACAATGTATTGAGTTTAAAAAAAGTAAATTCATATTTTTAATATTAATAATTTATATTATCTAATAATTTCAACTTAATTTTTTTAGTATGAATAGTAAAAAGAGTAACTATTAGTTTTTGTGGTTAAAGAAAATACAGGTTTACAGGGGGATAAAACTAAGAAGATAATTGATAAAAATGACCTAAAACATATATAACACCATTTTTATATCAATATTACAACCTTATAACATATAAGGATCGATAATTTCCAAATTTGGATTCCTATTTCATGATTAAAACATGTGTGTAATTGATTCATTTCAAAAAATCCATGTCGGTCCTCTCCCCAAAAAATAAAGGGGTCACTCCATCAATTAAATTATACATGCCTATAACTCTATTTATATTGAACAAAACATAATAAAATATCTACCAAAAATTTATATCCCCATTTTATATCTATTTTTATTTCTAAAAGACCAACCCTAGGGTCCTTAATAGGAGATCTAAATGAGGTTTCTCTAAGAGAAAGTAATTGTCGTAATGAAGCTGTTTTATTTATTTTCTTTTCCCAAAATAAATTATGCCTTATAAAATCCCATATAATAACACCATAATATAAAATTTAATTATATTTTATTATAATTATGTAGTAATATTGATCCATATCCTCCTCCATCAAATGGTAAATGAAATTATCGATCATGTGTACATCGGACTACCGCCTCACAAACTGATGTAATTCTTCTTCCATCAACACATCTCATGATTGTATATAATAATGGATTTAATTTTTATATATAATATATATGAATTCATTATACATAATTAATTATAATATCAAATATATATTCTTACTTTCCATGTTGTTTAAAATACTATAATGTCACTCGTGTGTACGGTGGACTACAGCCTCTTGGAGTGATATGATTTAGTTTTCACTTACCCTTTTCATAGGAGGTAATTAGGATTACATTAATGAATATATTTCATATCTATGTCATGATATTTAGTATTTAAAACTATTCTATCATCTAATTCCTTACCCATTAACCCATTAATCAAATGATAACTGCGCTCGTTCATATGTACGACCTACCATCTTCATGAAGTGATGTGTTCCATTCTCCATGATAAAATTTCAATAATGACTCAAAAATTATACTAATAACTTTAATAGCTTTCTGGATATTATATAACTATATTATATTATTAATAGCCATAAATTTCATGTTCATACATGCATGAAAAAACAAGATAATTAACACCCAAAACAATAATAATAATGAAATATTATTAATGAATAGGTGATAAGATGTTATAAAAGGATCTTATATGATATTATAAATATTAATATGTTTATGGTTTAAGTTAATAACATATTTAAAACCACTATAAAATATTTTAAATCATGTCTAACTAAAAGGAAGCATGAGATAAGGGACTGATCTAAATTTTCATCTGTTTTCATGTCATTTTTGTGGTGCACATAATTTATTTTATATGGTGTAAATATTTTCCCTTTAATATATTATATCATGAATTATTCATAATTAATGGTATTTTATGATTCAATTTTAATTATTTCATTAAATGAAATTTTACATGATATTTTTTAATTGGAAAGGGATTTTGTCTTAATTTCCATCTCATTGAGACATATTTATTAATATAAACCTATTCAAATTTATGTGGTTTATGTAATACCTATTTTATGTAACTAAAATTAATAAATATTTATTCATGATATATAATTTTTTTAATTTTATGATTATTCTTCAAGGGGTTAAAATTTAAAACTTACTGAATAGGTAAAAATATTATTGTAAAACCTCACTTTATTTTACGACTGTTTAGATTCTCTTGACACAATCACTTTCCTATAAAATATTTCCATCAGATAATATATTTATATTAAAAATAAAAATTAGTGTATGATGTATCTGAATATTTCCTAAACTATATACCATTTTAAATAGCGTATTTAATTTGAAGGTTATTTTATTAAATGGGGAAATATTGATACATGTATTCTTTACTCAGTATTAATATTTAATGATAAGGAATATCGATTCATGAATTAAATAGATTGTTCTATATATAACGAATTATTTGGAAATAATGTTTTCAGTGGTCCTATTTATAAATATCCCCTCAATGCATCAGTAGTCTCATGAGATGAATCTGTTTTCTAGCCTTAGTAAAATTGGTTTCTAGTGTATACCTACCCATCAGTTTTAAAGTGTCTTAATAAAGTTCTTGATAGTAGAGGTTTCATGATTCTTAAGATCATGAAATCCAATAATTAATAATTTAGTTATTATTATCCATGAGAATTTTATAATGATATTATCTGTAGATGTTTTTTATTTCAGTTTATTTATTAAATAGAATGTGTTTTCTTTTATTTACCTTTTCATATTTATTATTTGTTATCTAATCATGATAATAAATTCATTTATTAAATGGAAATTGTCTTCAGTTATTTAACTTTACATCACTATTATTATTACTGATTCATGATATCTTATGTTATACTTAACCCTTTCTAAGAATTTTATCTCACCCATATAATTTTAGTACAAATAAATAAAAATATCCTAATGTGTTTTTGAGGTAGAGAATATGTTTTTTTCCCAAGAAATACATCCCTTTATGGGTACTATAATTGGGAATGGTTCAAAAATAAATGTATATATGTGTAATAACATCAAAAAAGAAATGTTGGGATTGACACGATTATTACTTTCAATATGAATATGGGCCTTGTTGTGCACCTAGATTGATACTAATATAAGATATTCTTTAGATAATAAATATGTTCTTTATAAACCATTATAAAGGATTTGAATATATTATGAAAATGAATAACCTAGGTTAAACCTAAGGTGTCTTAGATTGAAAATAATGTTCCATTATTTATACATCCTATAAATGATCATATGGGTTTTCCTTCTATGGTAATTTTTTCTCAAATTTTGGTTTTTGGTTTTCGTAAATGGTTAGAACCTGAAGGAATTGTGTTTACATTCAATAAAATGAAAAATGTGGTGAATATGATCAGACAAATGAGATGATGACTGAAGTAAAGATATCATGATTATGCCTAATAAATTATCGCAAAATATAATTAACAACCAATACCTTAACAAACTCTCGAACTCACAAAACAAGAGTAAAAAGGAGTTTGTTAAGATCTAAAGTGGTGGATACCATGGGGAAAAGAAGGATTTATTTCTTTTATGTTTTAAATATTGAAAGCGAAACCCAAAAATGGTCTTAATATAACATAAAAATGTTTTATGTGTGGAAAATAATGGTATAAATAAATGAATTTCCAATAAAAATTAATATTACGGTGGAAGGAAATAAATTTCATCCTAGAGATACATTTATATTTTGTTATGTCAAATTTTTGGTAACCTGGGAATTATCCATATAAATTCTCTATTTAAAAGGTTAACTATTAGGCCAAAGAAGAAACTATATAGAAATTAAATATTTGAAGTATTTATTGGGATTACAAGATTATATTTTAGATTTATTTTTAATCATGGCATTTTCGTTATAAAAATTATTAAACATCAATGGATTGTGTTAATTTTTCATGCATATATTTATTCATTAGCTTAAGAGTTATGGATAATATCTTGGGTTTATTAATTTAATATTTATCATAAGTTAAAAGTATTAAAAAACACTTTTAGGTTTTATGTGATGGGAGTCTACCAAGATTAAGGATATTTTGGGAAACAATTATAAAAATATAACCCATTGGTTTATTATATGTTTTAGAAAAACAATATTAAAGGAATAATTCCCTTATATTTTTTGGGAATATGTTTAAATGTATTGGAAACATTTAGGGTTTATCTTATTTTTATTTTTCAGGTAATTGATGGTTATTACACATCAGAAACATTATAGTAATTATATTAATATAGATTTTGAAAAAGTTAAACTCATATGTTGGGTCACAACCAATTGCATCTGGAAATGGCATGGGGCTTGAACCGACAATCAAAGGATTACAAGGGTGTTGTGCCTGCCACTGGCCCACATGCTGTTTTAGTAAAATTCCCATATTTTTACTTAAACAATTTTATTGATAAAAATTAGTGTTTTAGTAGTGGTGTTACTATTGAGGTTTAGATATTAATTTATTATATTGGATAAATTGTGCTAACCATATTGGTATTAGAAAATATTAAGAAACTGGAAGAAATAATCATCACCTTTTTATTGAAACTACAATTCATTAAAAGTTAATTTAAGTTCTTTATACATAAAGATTCATTTTGGACATTCATATCTTGGAGTGAGAGATGAATTGGAAATTGATCAATGAAAAACCAAAGTATTAAATTGGAATTATGAAGTATAAACATATAAATTAATTATATTTTCTTATATTTTTATATAGTAAATTAATTTTTCAATATTATGAAAAGGATATTGAAACAAAAATTTAAGCCTAATAAATTTATATCATATGAATCAATGTTAATTTAACTCATTATAGATTTATGGTTTTTTGGACATTAACTTTCTATATATCTTTCACTTTATTGAGATCAATCATCTCAATCACTCTCTAAAATTATTTACACTTTTCATCCATGTTCATATCTTTACATTCCGCCAATGTTCTCCAAATTAAAAATCTAGTTATGTGTTATACCATATGAACTTTATACTAACTTTAATTTATTATTAAAAAGATTTTTTATTAACCCATTTTATGTTATGGGTTTTCAATAAATTAATTTTCAAAAATCAAACCATGGATTTTTTTAAAAAGGATCAAATTGTGATGATTTATTTTTTTAATGTGGGGAAAATGTAACACCCTAGAATTCTAAAATAAGAACATTTTATTCAATAGTCTATCTAACATAAAATTATGATCTTAAAAGACACAAAAAAATACATTTCTTTAAATACAATCTCTTCATTAGCTTGTGAAACACAGAACCTGTAACATCCCATCCAAGGTTACATGAACATGTTCCCAGATCTGGTTTTCCACATAGACTCAAGTGCGCCACCCCGTATTCTAGAGGCAATTAACCAGCAGAAAGGGTCTAATATAGAGTATGGGGAGGCTATACCTTATTTTATCATAGTCATACACCGGCATATATAAATAATAAAATAACAACTAAATAGCCAATGTATATCATACCTACAATTATACCATTATAACAAGATAATGAAAACTGGAAAAAATAACAAAGCTAATCAGTATATATTTCATGCTAAAGTATATGCCAAGTTTCAAAATGAAGCTCAAAAGTAAAGACAGTGAAAACTCCCATGTACATCCGAACCCACATCTAGTTCCCTCATAAATGCTTCATTCCCAAATTATACATCTAAAAAAGGGAATTTTTCCATAACTTACCCTACAATAATAAAATCTATTTTGGTATTAATCAGGAATCCGGGGTAGGGTGTGAGTACAAATCAGCAAGCCACCACCAATGATGTCAAAAACAATATCAAGTCAATAACATTCTATGTAGTTGTATAAATAAATAAACAAAATGCATAAGTAAAATAGTTATCACATTATAAATTTTTCTTTTATTTAACAACATAAACCCATGGGTATCTAAGGAAACCTAAACCTCAATAACTTCTTTGGTCCAAATAGGAGTCTAAACTATCTCTGAGGGATATCATGTCCAAAAATTCTATAGTTACCATTCTATATCTCAAGTCAAATATCAGAATTCCATTTTTACCATTCTAGATTACATTTCATATCTCATAATTCCATTTTTACCATTTTAGATTTCATTTCTCACATGAATTCAATTGTTACCATTCATGAAGACATTAATTAATAAAAAAATTAATTAATATTCTCAGTCTCATTAATAAACACAAAAATTAATTAATCTTCTATAACCTATTAATTAACTCAACCATTAAATAACCTTCTCAATATAATTAATTAACATAACAATTAATTAATCTTCTCAGTCTCATTAATTAACTCAATAATCAATTAATCTTCTCAATATCACTGATTCAATCAACAATTAATTTATCATCTCAGTCTCAGTAATCAACTTAATAATTAGTTAGTATTCCCAATCCTATTAATTAACTCAATAATTAATTAATCATCTCAATCCTATTTATTAACTTAATAATTAATTAATCATATCATCTTCATTAATTAATTCAACAATTAATTGATCATATCAACCTCATTAATTAAATCAACCTTTAATTAATCTTCCCAAGTCATTACTAATTCTATAATTAGTTTATCACAATATTTTTCTTAAATTAATTATCCAATTGATTAATCAAATTCCACCATCCCAATAATCACATAATTAATTCATCAATTAATTATTCAATTCACAATCTTGTTATACTACAATTATTTCCACAATTAATTATTCAAATTCACAATATTAGCATCCCCTAATTAATTAATCAATTCAACAATCTCAATATACCCTAATTAATTCAATAATTATTTAGTCACAATTTAGATTTCCAATATCCAAAATTTCTCGGTTTGACATAATTAATTAATTAACCAATTAATTAATTCTACGATGAAATCAATTGATATAAATATAATAAAAATTATACAACTACATACACATAATTTCAACAAATACATTGGGATTTTAATAATTTACCACCAACTTTAATTCGTTGATGAATGATCAGCCAACAAAAATAACCAAAATTTGAACATCACATCTACAAAGAATGAGATCCAGATATAAAACCCTAAATAATGATTGAAAAAATCATGATCCTTATAATCAAGATCTAGGGACCCAATCCTAGATCTATAACCAAAATAATATATATATATATATATATATATATATATATCTAAACAAAATAGAAGGAACAACCCTCTCTAGTATGGGAGAAGAAAGGGAGAGTAATGAGAAACCAAGAGGGATAGAATTCTCTAACCATGAAAGGTGAAGACATTCAATATGAGATTTAAATAAATAATAATAGAAGGTCAATAAGGCGTGTAATCTATCCAATAGGATTTAAAATCATGAGTGTATAATTTTTTCTAATTTAGAGTCAAATAGGGTGAGATATGGGGGTCTAGGTTATAAAAAATCTAATTTTTAGGTGAATTAAATGTTCACCAACGGTTTGCTGGGAAGGGGAACAATGTTTTCCCTAACTATGTGCCTATACAATAAAAATATTATTTTCGGGTGCATAGTTACTCTTAAAGGGGAACAGAGTTTGAATAATCATGTGTCAACTATGAAAATCCCCAATGTCCTGGGTTACACGGTTTTTTGGGGTCGGGTGCACGATTTTCCCTAACCATGAACCAACCATGTACTACCCTATTTCTTAAATTTTTATCAATATTTTTACAAAAAAAACTCCAAGGTAAACCTCAATCAAATATTACTGAACATAAGGTAAAGAGTGCATGAAATCAAGCCTGAGTCATCACTAGAAAAGGTCTAGATTTTACAATCTCCCCACATTATAACATCTCATCCTTAAGTTGTACTCTCAATCATCTCTAAGATTCTAAACCCAAAAAAATTGGGCCTCTGAACCCACATATATTATTATCTCCCCAAATTTTCTTCTTGAACATGTCCATTTTTCCAAAATATATAAACTACCGGCATAGTCTTTCTGATAAAGACTTTCACCATGATCCATAACACATATCAAATGCTCCTCAAAAGAAGCATCTATGTCTATACCCGCATCATCCACATCGATAAACTTAAAATGTTCTGGGTGATACCATCAAAGTTGTGACACGTTAAAAATATCATAAATATCATTTTATTTCATTAGAAGAGCCAATCGGAACACCACTGGCCCGATTCTTTCAACAACCTCAAATGGTCCATGAAAATTGTGTGTCTGTTTTCCTTTTCTCTATATCCTATGGTGACCCAACAAGGTTCCCACTCGAAGTAATACATGATCACCCTCTATAGTCTCTATTGGTCTTTGACATTTATCAAAATATGACTTCATTTTACTCTAATCTATTTCCATAAACATCCTAATAAGATGAACCAACTATGAAATCTCTTGCATGAGACTTGGCCCCAACAACTATGAATCAGATACCATTATCTAGAATAGATTTGATCTGCATAGCCTATAATAAATATCCTTGTATGGTGGCATCTGTATAGTTTCTAGATAACTATTTTTTTAGAAAAACTCCACCAAATCTTGGTTATTCCTTTATGATCCACTAGAGTCTAAAACACATGCTCGTAGCATATCATCAAGCACCTATATATTATGCTCTGACGTCCCATCTCTCTACAGGTGGGATTTTGTACTCAGTAAAACAAGTGTACTCAACACCTTCTATAAGCCCTTCCAAAACTACGAAGTAAAATGTGAGTCATGATCTGAAACTATAGTCCATAGAACCTTGTTTTGATTGAATATCTCTCAATCATAAATATCACTTAGCTTCTCCACTAAGAAAGTATCTCGTATAGGCACGAAAAGTTCTACCTTTTTCATTCAATCCATAACAACCCAAATAGAATCATTCTCTTAAGGTGTTCTTGGGAGACCTCAAAAAATTACATAGTCATGTCATCCCACTTAAACTCTGGAATGGGAAATTGATATAGAAAAAATATTTGTCATTGATTCTATTCCTTCACATTTTTATGGTTGTGGAATCATTTTTCAAACCCTACTATCTCATTTTTCATGCCCAAAATCCAAAACTTTCATCGTTGTCCATGTCAAATTTTGGTCACACCTATATGTACAACCCACTTAAAGGAATTAAATTTTTGTATAATCCCATCCCATATACTTTTAGTCCAAAAAAATTATTAACATAGATTATATCATCCTCATCTATCAACCAGCCTTATGGTGTCTCCCCCTTTAAGGCTTCCCCTCAAAGATAAACATTCTGGATCCTCAGACTGCTTGTCCCTGATCCTTCTCAAAATCATAGAATAAACTGAAATAGATATCATATCCATCTTCTCCTGAGCCTCCTAAACCACCACATGCATCTCAACAAGAAAATTTAAGATCTTCCACTCAACACTTGATTTCTGAACTACCTATGTTAGAGTTTTCTGCTTAAGGAATTAGCAACAAAATTTCCTTTCTATAGCATATATACTTGTTCGAAATCAAAATACTACATATAATCAACCTGTATTAACTTCCATATATTCAAATATTATTTTGATACGATATTCCTTAAGATCCTATGATCAGTAAATTCAGTAATCTTCTCTCCCAAGAGATAATTCCTCCAACACTTCAATGAATAAACCACTATAGCCACTCGAGAACATTTATACGGTAATTCGGTTCATGTGGCCTTAACTGTAAAGACCCTTATGCAAAAAATCAGTCACCCTACATCAAAACTACTCTATGAACTATCCCAAATGCAATAAATAACATCGTTTACTCCTCACCTCGATTGGGTAGGATCAAGATTGGTGTTAATATCATGCACTTCTTCAACTCCTCAAAAGCCCCCTCACATGCTTCTAACCATTAAAACATTATCCTCATCTTGGTCAAGCTCAAAAGTAGCACTTCCAATCTGGAAAAGTGTTTTATGAATCTTATTTAATATCTAGTTAATCCTATAAATCTATAGATATCGAATACGGTCTTGGGATACTCCCAGGAAACCACCTCTTGATCTTTCTCAATGTCCAAAAACTTGCCTTCCTCTGATATAAAGTTTCCCATGAAGTGTAGCTAATAAATAAAAAACTGAAATGTAGATAGCTTGCAATATAGACTATTCTAAATCATTGTAGTCAAGATTATGTCAATATATTGGGCATTATCTTCATGAGCCATGGATTACACCAATATTTCTTCTACAAACACTACCAATAACTGATCTAGGTATAGAATGAAGATTCTATTCATCAAGTCCATAAAAATTTGTGGTACATTATTTAACCCAAATAGTATTAATATGAACTCATATAGGCCATACCTACTTATGAAGTCATTCCTCAGTATATTTGATGGTCAAACTCTCAACTGATGATACCCTGATCTCATGTCATCAATAGAAAAGAAAAAATCCCCTCTCAAGTGGTTAAAAGGATCGTCGATTCACATATGAAGCTATTGGTTCTTCATGTTCATCTAGTTCAACTTCTGATAATCAACACACAAGTGAAAAAATTTATTAGTCATATATGGTGGCAATGATCTCATTGATTCTGTCAAGATTACACATCATTACCCATCTGTCGTGGGTTCCTGTAGATCTCTGAATTTTCCATCTTTTTTTACGATTGAAAATCCAATGGTGGTTGGGTATAGTGTCTATGATAGTGTCATATCCTAACATACTAGTGAAAAATAAGTATATAAAGGACTTGTGTAACTAAATTTCCCCCCTGACCACTCTATTTTCCACTTATCTAGATAATTTTCTCATAACTACACTTCCTTCTCTAAGAAGACATACCTCCAAACCATATGTCCTACAATAAAATCATCCTTCAGGTTCCCCTCATATTTGAGATCCTGATTCACCACTTCTAAAAACATATTCATCATCAAAATGTTCACTTTGGGACTTAATTTCACCCTTAATTCCTTCCTGATTTTTTTTGCTGGTGTAACCTCATCTGCTGCAAATTTTAGAGAAAAGTGCCACAAATATTTAAAGAATACATCATAGTATATCACATACTTAATCCCCTAATTCAACATCATTAACTCAGATACCCTACCTGCCTTATTTTCTATGGATATAAGTTCTCCAAGAACCTCTCCAAGATGTAATTCCACTACAAATCATCAGTCTATCCAATCAGAGCCTCAAAATCCCACAAGCGCTTTACTAATCCTCATAGCATATAATCATCCATCTTGCCCCTTTTCTCCATAGCAGTCTCCATGAAGTCATGTATAGTCTAGATAGACTCAATCCATAACTCAAGTCCCTCGGATACACCCTCTCCAATGAATGTTAGAGGGTTCTGCAACTGAAACTCCCTCATTAAGCCATGCATCCTCCTCTCAACTCACCTTGGGAATCATTCCATGAACTAAATGAACTAATCAATGTTATCTTAGAATATATCTCTAACATCCTCACCTGGAACTATCAGTGCCTCAGGTTCCTCCACTGGAGAATCATCCCTATCCATGTCATTATTTCATCCTCTCAACAAGCATTGTTATAGAGACTTAATTATACAATCCAAACATGAACCTTATGATGGTTTTCTTAACATTAACATGTTTATAAAAAACACATTAAGTTACAGGAAATCATTTTCCACAAAACCCACCACACAGTTAATGATGAGGTGCTAACACTACCAATAACCATCCTATATCTAGGTCAACTTTGACAAAGTGAACTCATTTTCATTATTCATGTTTTCATTTATAAACCTAATTATTCTCATATTATTTCATTTTACAACATTTAGTTTCATATTATAAACTATTTTCAATTCAATTTAAGAAGAAATGGAAAACATTTCTTGTTCAACAACTTACCCGAAACACATTTTCTATGTGTGACTAAAATGATGCATGTCCCAAAATAATCCTGAGTGCATAATATAGTGCATTTGACTCAAGTCTCACACCATATAATACCATGATTCAATTCTCAAAAAAACTCAGAAACAAAAATCACATTACAACACAATAGAATCACCCGAGATGAAATAATATTCAACTTTAATAGAAAATAGAAATTACAACAACCCCACTTTGTTTACTTTGGTTCCCCCACATTCATGGGTTAAATACTCCCACACACAATCTCTAAAACAATAATAAATCATCCTAGTATTATGTCTAAATTTCCCAAATAGTAAGACAATAGAAAAGGAAATAATACTAGGCTTTGATACCACATTGTAACATCTCGAACCAGGTGCCATGGGCCAGTTCCATGAGTTAGTTGACCACATTACCTCAAGCGCACCTCCAAATATGCCAGAGGCTGATGACTAGAATAGAGGGTTTAATGTAAATCATAGAGAGACTATACCCAATTTTATCAGAGTAATACACCTGTAGAAATAAATAAATAGAAATAACTAAATAACCAAAAAATATCATAATAAGAACAATACCATTATAAAAATATAACCAAAACAAGAAATACATTATCAAAACTAAGTAGTAGATATATCATGATAATGCATGTGAAAATCGTCAAAAGGAAACTCAAAAGTAAAGACACTAACAACTCCAAAGAGGGTCCCGAACCATGTCTGGTCGCCTCATAAATGATAAATTCCAAAATTATCCATCTTACATAGGTAATTTACTCTTAACTTGTCCTACAATAAGGAAATATATTCTGGTTCTGATCAAGAATCTTGATCAGGGTGTGAGTAAAACATAGTACTCCACCACCAATGGTGTCCAAAACAATATCCATTCAATAATAGTGTATGTAGTTTTATAAATAAATAAACCCAATGAAAAAGTTAAATAGTTATCAAATTACCAATTTTTATTATTTAACCACATAAACCCATGGGTTAACAAGGACACCCAATCCTAAATACCTACTTCATCCCACATGGGAGTCTAAACTATTCCAAACGAATATCAAGTCCTAGAATTCCTTAGTTACCATTCTATATCTCATGTGACATCTCATAATTCCATTTTTACCATTCTATATTACATATAATATCACAGAATTTCTTTTTTACCATTCTAGATTTTATTTCTCACATAAATTCCATTCTTACTATTCATCATTTCATTAATTATTTCAGTAATTAATTAATATTATCAATATCATTAATTAACTCACCAATAAAATAATCTTCTCAATCCTATTAATTAACTAAAAATTTAATTAACCTTTTCAATATCATTAATTAAATCAATAATTAATTAATCTTTTCAATCTCATTAATAAAATAAATAATTTATTTATATTCTAAATCTCATTAATTAACTCAAAAATTAATTAATTATCACAATATCATTAACTCAAAAATAATTAATCTTCTCAATACTATTAATTACATCAATAATTAATTAATCATCCCGATATTATAATTTAACTCAACAATTAATTTGTCATCTCAACTTCATTAGTTAACTCAATAATTAATTAATCATATCAAACTCATTAATTAACTCAACCATAAATTAATTTAATTATTTCCTTACTAATTAATCAATTATTTTATCACATCAATACTATTAATTAATCCCCCAGTTGATTATCAAAATATACCATCCCAATAATTTTGTTATTAATTCATCAATTAATTATTCAATTCAAAATCTCAATATCCTATAAATATTTCCACATCTAATTATTCAAATTCACAATCTCAATATCCCTTAATTAATTACAAAATTAATTACATGATTCAACAATACAAATATCCCCTAATAAGTTCCACAATTAATTACACTCAATCTACAGTTCCTATATCCTCAATCTTCCATATGCCTTAATTAATTAATTCCACAATTTAATAAATTTAATCATAAAATAAATTTATAAAAATATAATTGAAATTATATTATTACATACACTTAATTGAAAACAATAATTTTTGATTTTAATTATATACCACCTACCACAAATTTTTTGATGAATGATCACCCATTGCAAATCACCAAATTTTGAGCACCACGACAACATAGAATGAGATCTTGATCTAACACCTTAAATGAATATTTAAAAAATAAAGATCCTTAGAATCTAGATTTAGATCTATATTCCTAGATCTATGTCCACAAAACCAGATCTAGATATAATCAAAATAGTGGAAATAACCCTTTCTATGATTGGAGAAAAAATGAAGACGAATGGGAAACTAAGTGGGGAACGATCCTTTAATTGGAAGAGGTGTAGACCATTGATTTGGACTTTGATTCATGAAGAAAGTAGTTCAGGAAGGCTTGGAATCTATCCAAGAGGCACTTAAATCATGATGACATTAGTTTTTCAGAGTTTGGTTGAATAAGGTGAGTTTTAGGGGTTCGTGTGATTTAAAATCTAATTTTTGGGTGAATTAAATTGTCATGCATGGTTTTCTCAGTAGAGGCACATTGTTTTACCTAAAATTTCACCTAAAACATGAAATTTCCTCTTGTTTCTATTCTATTTGGTTTCATGGTTACTCATAAAAAGTTTCACAGTTTGACAAACTATCTTCCAACTATAAAATTCCCCCTTGTCCATGGTTTCATGGTTTGCTGGGCTGGGATGCACGGTTTTCCCTAACTATGCACCAACCATGTACTTCCCTCTTTCGTCAATTTTTCTCAAATTTTTATCCAAACACATGCCAAGGTAAAACCATACCAAATTTTACTCAAGAAAAGGAATAATAGTACCTAAAATCAATCATGGGTCATCTTTAAAAAGCTCGAGATCTTACACAACCCCAAGTCTAAAGGAACTATTAAATAGACTGTTATTATAATCTAAATCTTAAATTGGAAGGTATCAATAGTTAGACTAAATTATGAAAATTATATGGTTTATAGATTTATGAAATAAAATCAATGGATATATATTTATTATAAATAAAATCAGAATCAATTTAAATAAAAATACATGTTTTCTAGAAAACAATATATTTCAAAGAAATAAGTTTCGTCGAGTTTTGAGCATTAAGTTAAATTAATTTTTAAAAAAATTATAAAATTTATTTTAATAAATTATATTCTTGTTTTGAATTATCCCATAAATATTATATTGTGGTGAATATTTTTTATTTTTATGAAATGTTTCATTTTTTGATTAACTGTTAAAAATGTTGCTTTCAATTGAAAATAGTATTTTCATTTAAAAAATTTAAAATGTTAAATTTTATTTTAAACTAGATTTAAATTATAATTAGTAAAATTATATTACAATTTAACTAATTTAGGCCATTTAATTCAATTTCATATTGAATTTTGATATTAAAAACTCTTATACTTGTGATAAGTTTCTCGTTAGAAACCAGCTTTTTCACCGCATCTGTAAGTATAATTTAAAATTGGATTTTACAAAATTTATGAATTGAAGTTGTAGAAATGGAATTATTATTTTTAATCATAACAATATATATTATATATTAAATAAAACTTACTTTTTGAGCAATCTAACTAGTAAAATGTGTAAAAAATAATTACCACGGTTAAGGTAAAACGGGTGTACCGAGGGGTTAAACATAGATGATAAGGGTTAAAATGACCTAAAACTTGTCTAGATTCCATTTTATACCCATTTCAAAAATTTATTACCTCTAATGTTCAATAATTGGGGATTTTAGATACTTTTTATTGATAAAAATGTGATTTTACTTGATTCATTTCAAAAAATCAATGTGTGTCCTCTCCCCCACTAATAAAAGGTCACTCCATCCATTCACTTATTTATACCTCTCAACCCATTTGGATTGACCAAAACTCGAAAAATTATCTCAAAAAAATAATTCTTAAAATTATAATGTATCTTTATTATCAAAAATTCCAACCCTAGGGTTTTTAGTATGAGATCCAGGTTATGTTTATCTAAGAGAAAGTAAATTCTTTAATGAAGCTCTTTTGTTTACTTTCTTATTTTTTCACCTTAAATAATATATTTACATTTAAATTATAATAAAAATATTATATCCTATAATATTATAATATATTATGTTTATGTCATAATATTTATCCATCTCCTCCTCCATCAAATTGGAAATGAAATCATCGATCGTTTGTAAAGTAGACTACCACCTCATGAACTGATGCAACTCATTTTCCATCAACACATATCATGATTTTATATAATTATGGATATAAATTGTATATATATATAGTATTTATGATATTTATATACTTATTTTATCATAATATCACATATCCCTTCTTAATTTCCATGTCGTTTAAAATATGAAAATATCACTTGCCTATATAATGGACTACCACTTCACAAAGCGATATGATTCTTTTCACTAACGATTTAAATGGAAGGAAATAAGGATAGATTTACGGAATATATGTTATATTTATGAAATTATATTTATTTTATAAACATAATATATGACCTAATTCCATAGCCATTAATCTGTTAAGAAAATCATAACATTGCTCGTGCGTGCGTACGGTCTACCATCTCCATGAAGCAATGTGATTTATTCTCTATGATAAAATTTCAAAAATGATTCTAAATACATATAAAATGAAAAAATGATATTTATTACATTAATATCAATCTATATATTATGTAACTATATAATATTATCATGAATCAAAAATATAATGTTAAAACATACATTATAATACAGGGTAATTAACACCCTTAACAATAATAATAATGAAATATTTTTAATGAATGGTTGATAATATGTTATAAAAGGAACATATATGATATTATAAATATTAATATGGTTCTGAAATAATTTAATAACATTTTTATAACGACTATACAAGTGGTTAAAGTGCATTTAACTAAAAGTAAGTGTGAGGTAAGCGACTTTGTCTTAATTTTCATTCATTGAGGCATATTTTATTGTTGTGAACCTAATTTCATTTATATTGTTTACATACTTTCGCCTTTAATATATAATATCAGGATCAATTCAAACTTAATATTGCATTAAGTTTCAATTTTAATTATTTAATCTATGGGAATTTTACTTGAAAGGTACCAAATGGTAGGGAATTTCATCTCAATTTCGATTTCCTTGAGACATATTTGTTAATATGTACCTATTATCTTTTATGTGGTGTATGTATTAATTATCTTATATATTTTTAGTGAAAAAATATATATTCATTATGGTTACTATTTTTCATGTTTATTCTTCCTGGTATTGTAATTTAATAGTTACCAAAAAGGTAAAAAAAATATTGATGCCATCTCACTTTCTTTGTGATTGTTTACTTTATATTGAAAAAATCACTTTCTTATCATCAATTTTCATTATCCACTATATTTCAATTATATTTCCATATTAATGTATGATTGATATGATTATTTCTTAAAATATATACCATTTTTACATACCGTTTTTACTTTGAATTTTATTATATTAACTAGACAAATATTTATAATTTGTATTGTTTAGTCAATATGGATATTTTCTGATAAATAAAATTGATTCATTAATTAAATCAATTGTTTGATATATTATTAATTCTTTATACATTTAGTTAATATTGGGGCCTAGATATATATATCTCCTCAATGCATCGGTAGTCTCATAAGATGAATCGGTTGGTTGGCCTCAGTTAAATGTGTTTCTAGTGTATTCTTACATAACAATGTTATACTAACTTCTGAATGGTCTCGATAGAAGAGTTGTTTTGTTCCTTTTTGTGGCTAATGTGTGCATCATTTTCACGATGTGTTCTTGTGGCCCCATGTTCCCACATTACAATGGTGGGTGTCATCATCACTTCTTTGGAGATATTTTCCCCTTACTCAAAATGCAATGATGGGATGTTTGTTCCTCCTTCCATGGATTAATCCTTGGAACTCATCACCTAGTCGAGGTCTCCCTCATGGATTTGGGTTGTTGTTCATGAAACTCATCCATGATTACATCTCTTTATTGATGTCATTTAATTAGAACTCTTATGTATGTACATTCCAATGGGTCTTGACAGGGCAGCAACCTTCGGTCAGAGTAGATGGTGACATTAGGCATGTCAGGGCATATCTGGATAGTAGACCATTGGTCACCTGTATTCTTCCTCATATGAGAAATTCTTAATAGAGTGTATCCCAATGAACCCCATATCAATCAAGGGTTATCTTATTTCATAGGCATGTCTTCCGAGGGTTTCCTCAAGAATTCCATGTTTAACATGGGGTAGGCTGTGAGTTTAATTTCTAGAAGAGATAGTTACATCGAAGGTATACCTTCTAAGGTTTTCCATAGGAATATCATGTTTAACATGAGGTACATTGTGATTTGATGTCTTGTAGAGATTATTATGTCTAAATAATTTCTTCTGAGTTTTTTCTTAGGTATATCATTTTTAACATGAGGTAGGACATAATTTTAACATCTTGCGGAGACGATAATGAGTTGAATGGAATGTCCCATAGAGACAGATCAATGAAATGTATCCATTAGAGGGAACACCTAGAAGGTTTACTTAATGGGAGGATTAGAACTTATAATGACAGAGGACCAGAGGTGATGTGTCTTAGGAAGATAAGGTTTTACACCTTGAAGGATGATCTTAACACCATTGTGGGTGGATCATGGAGGTTGACCCCAATGAGGGGAACATCAGATGGATTGATCAAAACTCCCTATGAGAATGGACCCAAGGTGGTGCGTCTGATGAAGATAAATTTTCACACCATGAAGGCTAATATTAACACCACTAAGGGTGGATCAAAAATTTGTACCCTAATGAGGGGGACACCAAGTATTTCCATCGGTTAGGACTGAAATTCAAGGAGGCTTCCTACATATCCTATTTAGAATATAGGGATAAAAAACCATGAATTTCAAAGGGGTGGATCTGGGCTTACACATGACTATCTACCCTTTACAATAGGATCACTCTTGGTTGGACGAATGTGGATTATGCGGGGATTATGCATAGTTATCTGCCTGAGTAATTCTAGGATCAATAGTGACATGAATGGCATGATATCATCGGGATGTGGCATCCTGAGTAAGAATGAGGATGAATATGGAGGAATTGATTATGGAATGGATGGAGTGTCTATAGTGATGAGCTTGAACATTAGGGAGGATTCCTACATAACCTAGTATTTGGAAATAAAATTTCGCATAGTTCAAGATGGGGTGATGTTATAACTAAGGAGGTGACTCGTGATAATGGAGCACATGGATGGGGACTTAAAGGAAGTGTGACCTCCAGGTTGAGGAATGATCCTTTTGACATATAGTGACTCAATGGAAAGAATAGGATAGGAATGAATGAAGGGATTTAACCTCATAGAGGCTTCCAATGTACCCTATATATAAAATAAGGATCCAGTTCCATGAAGTTCTGGTATACCATGTATTTTAACATCATGTGGTAGGGATGATGGTAAAATGATGTGAATGTGAGGGTCGTGTGCATGAAACTCAGGGAGGCTTCCTACGTACCCTATGTATAAGACAGGGATAGAATTCCATATAGTTTATAATGGAATCCGGTATTACATATCATTATCTTCACTTTGACATCCTAGGGATTACTCATGGATCGCAGCCCAAAAAGATGTAAGAGGATGAAGTTAACTCACTAGGATAAGGGTGAGGTGATAGATGATGTGATGTCTAATAGATTAGAAAACCTCAGGGAGGTGGATCTGGGGGATGTGTCCCCTAAAGGGAAGATGTCACATCATGATGGTACATCCCCAAGAGAGAGAACCTAAGTAACCTAGTGGATTGATCAAAACACCCTATGGGAGAGGACCCAGGGTGTTGTGTCATGTGAAGGGAAGATGACATGCCATGAAGGATGATCTGAACACCATTAGAGGTGGATTAGTGAGGGTGTTCTCCTAAGAGGGGGCACCATGGTTTACCGATGGTCAGGATGGAACCTTATTTAGGAATCTGACAAACCCTTCCAGGGAGTAAGGGATAAAATCCCATCTAGTTCAGTGATTATGGCTTATGCATGGAAATAATCTCGTGAAGGTTGAAGATAGAGCTTACTTCAAGATGGATGACTAGGTGCTGCTATAGAGCGACAATGTTGTGAATTGGTCATATTCATGGAAGCTTCATGGGTGCTACTATGGTGTGTAAATTGTGTGAATGGGGCTATTTCATGGAATATGACCCCAATGTCTTCCTCATGTCAAGCCATTAGGGAATCCCAAGCCATTGGTGGGTCGAGGTATATGATTGGGGCTTACACCTGAGATGGAGGCCCATAGTGGTTGTTTTCTATTTGTATCATGATGAGGAATCTTATGATTTATGGATAAGTTATCCTATACAATAATGATAGGTAATTCTATAGTTTATGGTCATGTTTTGAGGACGATTTTTATCTAATGATAGTGCATAAGGCATCTCTTGTTTTTCACAGGAGGCATCCTATGTTTTTCATATACGGTAGACTAAAGTTTATGTTCATGTATCAAGGACCATTGGTCATAAGATTACTATAAATGGATGTTGTGCGATTTAACAAAATAATATCTTTCTATTTTAACCTAGAATGAGTGTCACGTGATGGGGTTGGAGGAGTTTCTTTAAGAATGGTTTGACTCAGGGTAATCATGTAATAGAAGAAGAGAATTTCAACTCGTAACATGGGAAAGGGACTGAGAGGAATATATATACTCAATGGGTTTCAAGGAGTGTGTAAGATTATCTCAAATCATGGAATTTCATGGATGGATGTTGGGGCCATAGAAAGATAAAACCTAAAATGGCGACGACTCGGCCTGAAAAGTTCACACTGTGACTCTCCATTTTTCATGGGGGTCAGTGATGGTTGTGATGGAACCAGACTTGAGGGTTAGGATCAAATCCCAAAATATATCCCAAGATGGGGTAATGGGGTGCATCCCCTATGTTTTGGACTAGAAAACATGAAGTTAGCAGCTTCATGAAAGACACAACTTTCTGAAGCATGGGAGTTCACGGAGATCATGGTCTCTCTATGGGGGACCTGATTCATATAGAGAGTACTTCATGAAGGGTGAATAATTCATGAATTGTAAAGTGAATTAGAGGGCCTTATTCCTTTGTGAATGGAATCTACACATGGGGTGGAGGTTCTCAAAAATTACAAGGTAGTTTTTTTAGGGAATCCTAGGGACTCTATAGAAGACGATCTTGTGGAGTGCATGATATCCATGAATTGAGAGGGAGAGGGTGCAACCCAAAAGTCTCTCCCCTTGAAATAAAGGCATTAATGGATTATTTTTAGGAATGGGGGTCTCACAGTTCTATTAAGTTCTCCATGAAGAAAAAAGGGTGTCATGGCAATCATGATGCATGTCAGACTCACAGAGTTGTCTGTCAACTTCCTTCACGGTGGTCATGGTGCTTGTCGGACTTTTGGAGGCATCCGTAAACTTTCATTGTGATCACGGAGGGATCTTTGTGAACCAGAGCTCCATGAATGGGATCTATGAATCATTTTTCTACCCTATATCCAAATTACCATAACTATAGATCAGTAACTTCATTTGGGCTCTACGACTAGTAAACTCAAAGCCTACAAAATGGGGTAAGATCTTGGATCATGTATGGAAGCATTCAGTTCATCCTTTGTAAGGGTTTTCTAGTTCCAACACAGACATATCATGACGAATGAGATAATTAAATACAATAATTAATTATTTCCATTTATAATTAATTTATTGTTATCTTTGATATTTTATCAATGATATTATCTCTTGATGCATTTCATTCTCAGTTTATTGATTCAGTTGATTTTTTTTAGTTATTTTCTTTTCCATATTGATTATTCCGTACCTAATCACAATAGAGAAGCTATTTAATTAATGAAATGTTTGTTCAGTTATTTACCATTTCATTTTGATTATACTTATTGATTCAGGATATCTTCAATTTTACTTAACCCTTACTGGGCATTTTAGATCACCCTTGTTTTTTCCTTTCCCAAAAATCTATGAAGTGTACTATTAATGATATGTAAGGATATGCTAGAGGTAATATTGATATTCTCGAAAAAAAATTATGTTGTAATTTTTGATTCCAAATGTAATATGGGAATCATGTATGTAACCTTTTTTACATAGACTACTAAATTATTTGTTCCTTTGGGATGTGATCACTTGTATCTAGTGCCAATGTAATAAATTATATGTCAGGTCTAGGCTACTAGGGTTAGGGTTTTTAAAATTATGGAATTGATTATCTTACCTAGAAGACTAAAACATTATTAAAAATGAAAATATTATGTTAAATTCAAATTTTGATATGGTTTTACCTCATGGTGGGTAACTTGGATAAATGAAAAAAAAACTCTTGATTCCTAGTTTTTATAGAACGAGTGGAAAATGCCACTGATTTTTTAAATTGCATGCATGTTGCAAGAAATTATTCACGGGAGTCATGGGATTTCATGAGGAACTCTCCTCTTATTAGGGTGGATCTCATCAAGGAGGCCCCTCCAAGGAGTTCATCCATCCCAGCTTCTTCTATTTTGATGAATGGTGTTTCTGGATTTCAATCCTAAAGGGACATTCTTTCAGGGACCCTTCTGCCTTCACTCTCAGACCATCTTCCTAGAATCTCATACATCACCTTAGCTCCCAAGTTATTAGAAGGGATGGATGGATGAAACACTATAGACCTATCTTCAATGGATCTTGATTAGGTGGAGGTATATCAACAATGTAACCTAGTGTCCATGTTTGGTCATGATTGACCATCTCTGGCATTATTTATAGCTTTTGTAGGTTCTTGAGGTCCCTCTCATCCAGCAACGATGTCTTCTATTTCTAGGTACACATTCTGAATCTATTTCATCTCCAGTTATTACTTCATTCATTCTTGGTATTGGGAAGAAACAAAATGTGTATATTATAGGTTCTCCATGATTTGGTGGTCCTAATATGTCCCTTATGGAAAATATACCAACACGGCAGTAGTGTGGGCTAGGCTTCCATGACTCCCATTGCCTTTTTCAATCCCTATATCCTTAATAGTGTATGAGACTCCTTATGTGGTATTAATTGTGTGGATGAGTAAACTTGGAGTCTTCAATCCTCTTCAATGGCCCATACATGTGTGGAAGTATACCTCTAGACTCTGCACCCTTCTTATGTTCCTATTATGGTAGGTGATGGAATCTATTGGTGGAAAACGATTTATTTTAATTCTACACATCGCATCTATGATGTTTTATATCTTTAATGTCATTCGTAGCATGTTTTCAGGCATGCTTCTTATTCAAATCTTAAATTCCCTCTATATGATGGTTTGAAAGATGAGTTTCTTCTCTAATCATTGTATAATGCTCCCTCTCATGTTTTCCCTCCTACTATGTTCTTTTTTCCTATTATTTGTGTTATATCTTCTTCATTTCCCATGGGTGAAGGAAACTTTTCTCATTCAAATAAGGAATGTCTATCTAGGAAGAATATATAGGCCTTGGATGGGGACCCCCCCCCCCCCCCCCGGTTGCAGCTGCTATTGGGTTAGGTGTGAAATCTTCTAGCTCTCATGAATGGTTAGTTCAAAAAAGAAGCTTCAACTAAGATGGAATAATAGTCAGATGATCATCCTATTATAAATGATCACTCATATCTTGACAATTCTAATCTATTATCTCATTACTAGTATGGTTGAGAATCCATTTATGATAGATATCCATATTCTCTACTTCTTACACTATCCCCCACCCCTAATAATTTTTTAGTTCTTCCACCTTCAGTCATAGAAGGTGATGTTATTACTTATTTAACAATGGGCACTGGTTCTTGTGGGAAATATTAGTACTTGTATTAGGATGGAGGTATAGTCAATAATTCAAAGGCCAATGAGGTTTTATGTCTCTCTATTGTAGTTCCATATGCATCTATGTGGTGGGGCCATAAGGCCACTAATTAACCTAATAAATGATCGGTTTAAACATATAGAATTAAAGATTCCTGGGGTCCCAAGGTATGTTTACCTTAATTTCATATGAAGGTATAAATCATCAGGTTTATATCCTAGGTATTCTTGAAAAAATAGAAGGAAGAACAAATTAATTATTTTTCAATAAATATTGGTTTTTCTAACTCGATGCATGGATTTTCACATAACAACCATGTTTAGATCTTCTAGAAACATAAAGTGATTTTAAAAATGGGGAGGAGGGGGGTATCAGTAGAATATATTACTAAAAATGTGTCAACTAATGATAACACACTTCTTTTCACATTTTTCTTTGAAAATTGTAAAGTGAATTAGAGATAAGTTTCTTGGCATATGTTATTATAATTTCAACTGGGGAATCTTCTTTGGTTCATGGGTGGGAATTTTAATTCTATAAAAAACCCACCATATATGAATGGTGGTGAAACATACTCTCTAATATCGATGTATGATTTCAAATAATTTATTTCTTTAAATGGACATTAGGAACATGGGTGAACCTTTTAATTGGTGTAATAACATGTAAAAGAGTTAAATAATATGGATCGAGCTTTATTGATGTTTATGAAACCTTTATGTTGAAAACTTATATCCTCTCGATGAGGTTACTCATCTACCCTGAGTTTTTTTTTGATCATTCACCTATATTTGTACAACTCAAAAGAGAATTTATAAGTTCCTCACACTTCTTGTCCTCATAGTGTTAGACTCAGAGTGAATATTTCTCATAGGTGGTTAAATGATCATTGGATCAACCATCTAGGGGTAGTGCTTGGAAAAGACTTAGAGACATTTTGAATAGAGTAATGGATCATCATTTATAGTGGTTTAATAACCAAACCAACTATGATTTCATAATTTAAGATCTAAATAATTACATCATCATATTAGAAGAAATATTATAGGATAGTTGGGATGATGAGGTTTTTGAAATAATGGTGGACAAAAAAAAATTTGTGTGGGAAACTTTTAGAGGATGAAAGGGTGGAAAGGGAGAAGTCAAGGGATATCTAGTTTAAGGAGGGGTATAAATAAAAAGATTTTTACATGACTGTATAAAGGAAAAAATTCCATGAAAGATAGCAACATTATATTGGATGATGGCTCCTTTATGAGAGAATTGGATGTGTTTGAAAGACTTATAAAGAATCATTTTGAGATCCTAATTGTGGGGATGATTATCCGATGTGATGATATAGCTTTGTGTGGTGGTAAGGATGATAACAATCATCAACATTATCAAAAGTAAGGTCAATAGGGATGAAATAAAGATATGGAATCCATTCTAGATGAAAAGGAAATCGAAGAGGTCGTGTTTAACTTAAACATTGAAGGAACAGTAGTTCTAGAAGGATTTCTATGTAAGTTTTACATTTTTTCATGGGATATTATTAAAATTAATGTCATTTAATCCATACAGGACTTCTTTTGTGTAGGATATCTAACTAGATCCATTTCCACCTCTGCATTGGTCCCTATTCAAAAAGTTAAAGAGAAAATTAATTTCAATCATTTCTGGATTATTTATCTCAGTAATTTCTTATAATAAATTATCATTGCCATAAATAATAAAAGGATAAAATATGTGATTCCCCATAACATTTTTGGAAAAAAAACATGGCATCATAAAGGGGAGTATCATTCAGGGAGTAATTGAAATTGTGAAAGAGATGGTAAATGATATTAATAAGAAAAGTATTGGATTATTAAAGAGGATGTGGAAAAGATGTATTACCAAATGGATTTTTGTCTCATCTTGAAGGTAGTGAAGAAGTATTTATTTATGGTATGGACCCATGATCTCATTTTTAGGTGCTTTGCTTCACCTTTTCTCTCAGTGCCATTATTTGGGATATTCTTTGATTTATTTATATTGACTCAATATATGCTTTAAAGAGACCCTCTTTCACCTAGACATTTTATCCTTACACATGTGGATCTCTTAAGAAATATTAAAATTTAAATGGAAAAAAGGATCCATATATGCCTATAGAAAAAATACTAGGATAGTTATCATGTCTAATTTGAAGTATTTCGATGAAATATTATTCTTCATTAATGGTTTGGGAAGATTATTTGATGGATTAACAATATAATGTAGATATATAAATGCTATAGTGGGAAGTGTATCATCTTTTATAATATAATTTTATACCTTCTGAAGAACTATTTGAACCATTGTGGAAGGATTATTCAAAATAAATTGTGTATTTAGAAGAGGATTATTCCAATGAAAAACATAGTTCCTCTAATCCAATATGATAGAATTAAAAGAGATATCTATGATAATTAGGGCAGTTTCATTATGACTCATATCTTTGATTGGAGAAATAATTTTCTCTCTTTTGGTGGTAGGATCATGTTGGGGAACATCATGGTTAAAGTTATTCCCGAGCATGTATTTTTAGTGATAATTACTAAGATGTGTATCATTTATTGAATCAAAAAATAAATTATAAATGCTTCCATTTGGGACCAAAAAAATTGAGGGGAACTGGTGTAGGAAAATTTCTTGAATGTAGGATTTTATTATTGGAAAATTTATTTAATAGAAGGAATTTTTTACTTACCTCCTTCCATTGTAAAAATAGGAAAACTTGGAATTAAAACCTGAATTCCTTCTACACTTTGCACAAGGATGTAGATGGTGTATATTTATTTAATATTCGCAGTGTGAGGGGGGGGGGTTATATTTATAGGCGGTTCTACCATTAAGAACCCACAACGATTTACTCTGTCAATAAGGAGTATTAATGTATGGAGATTACATACCATCAATGTAATAAATAAATTGGTCAAAATGAATTGAATACATTAAATACATATAATATAAATTATCAAATTTATCATAACTTACCGTATTTATATTTTATTAATATAATTTATTGTCCAATAATTTATTACATTATTAATTATCTAATTGACCATTTATTACATTCTCACACTTGGTCGAGACTAAATAATTTGAATTAATTCAATCTTCCTCTTTAAATGAAAACATGATATACGAATCATAGTTTTATTACTCTAAATAAGGAGTATTCCATTCCATGTATCACAATATACCAAATACCCTTAAATAATTGAATTAATAAACCTTAACCACATTGTTTATTCTTCATATGAACAAATCTTAACCATATGGTTTATTCTATAGCCCCAAAAATATTTCCCATGTAATGATTGTGTACACATAAATTGAAGAGAGAAATTCTTAAATATATTGAGTTTAAAATAAAATTCAAAAAAATTACAATGGATAACTTAATCACTTACATATTACATGATCCTTGAATTTAAATGGATGCATTTCTATAGTCAGAGGATCTGTAATAATCATTTCAGCGTTGATGTGCTGAATGACCACATTTTTATTTTTAACACATTCCATTATAGATAATTATTTGATGTCGATGTGCTTACTTTGAATACCTATTTTGTCATTATTATCCATAAATACACCAACCGAATTGTCACAATATATAATCAATGGCCATGAAATAGAATCCATAACTTTAAGGCCCAAAATAAAACTATTTAGCCATACACCAAGGGAAGTGGATTTAGAACATAAAATAAACTTAACTTCTATAGTAGATTTCGCTATTAGTTTTTATTTGAAACTTCTCCATGACATAGCTCCTCCAGCCATAATAAAGTAATATCCTAAAGTTGATTTGTATGAATCAACACAACTGTAAAAGCTTGCATCTGAGTATCCAATGACTTATAAATTGTGAGTGAATTTATATATAAGCATGTAGTATTTAGATCCTTTGAGGTATCTCAATACCTCATTCATAGCCTTCTTGTGGTCTACACCCAGATCACTCTAATATCACCCCAACATTCCACTATTAATGCAATGTCAGGCCTTGTGTAGACCTGATCATACATTGAACTACCGATAGCAGAAGCATACAGGATGGATTTCCTTTTCTCTCATTCAAAATAATTTTTATGTCTTTAATTCATGCTGAATTTATCACCCTTAATAATGGGTGCTATACTTGGTGCACAGTCTTTCACACAATATATCTTTAATACTTTATTAATATAGGATTCTTGAGACATGCCAAGAATGCCTCTCAACCTATCCATATGAATATTTAAGTCAGTGAAATATGATTAATCACACATATATTTCATGTCAAAACTCTTGGAGATAAATTGTTTAACCTCATATAGCAAATCTTTATCATTAGTGGAAAGTAAAATGTCATCTACATATAAAATTAGAAAAAATATTATACTCCCACTGATCATATGATAAATATATTGTTCCATAATGTTTTCTTCGAAACCAAATGAAATAATTACATCATGAAATTTTAAATACCACTATCAGGATTCTTTTTTAAAACCATATATAGTGCTTTTGAGATTTCCCACCAAATTCTCACCATTACTAGAGAGGAATCCTTAGGGTTGTTTCATGTAAACTGGCTCATCTAGATTACAAATTAGAAAAAAAGTTTTAAAATACATTTGTTGTAATTCAATATAAAAATGATCTACTAATTTGAATATAATGTGTAAGGAATCCTTTTTGGATACTATAGAAAAGGGATCAGTATAATCAATTCCTTTCTTTTGAGTGAACCCTTTAGAAACTAGTTGGGGGTTATATCTTTCAATGTTTCCTAAAGATTTTTTATTGGTTTTAAAAAACCATTTACATCCAATAGGTTTTACACCAAAAGGAAACTCAACATGTTTTTAAACATCATTACTCTTCATGGAATTCAACTCCTCAATCATGGCATCGTACCACATATTTGACTCCTCACAACTCATGGCAGCTGAATATTTTTGAGGCTCGTTTTCAACTCCAATATTGTAGTCATATTCTTATATATAGACTATATAATTTTTAAAAATCAATGTATTTAGCATCCTTGTGGATATCCTAAATGTTTCACCATTTTCATTGAGGAATTTTTCGTTTATCTGATTGTTCAACGATTTCTGATTCTTGAACTATTTGTTCCAAAGGATGATTATCTACTATTTTTTGAATGACATTTGTTCAAAAATAAGGTTTTTTTTTGAACAATTATCAATCTATCACCTGAGATAGATGGTTTATCATCTAAATGTTCTTCATTATAAATTCTATTGACAAGATCACTCCCAGTAATTAGGTCATTTTCATGAAATTTTTCATTTCTTGATTCCACAATTTTAGTGTTCAATGATAGACAATAAAAATGATATCATTTAGAACTTTTGGAATATCAAATGATGTTTAAAATAATTGTACTAGGATCTAGGTTATTTTCATGTGGATTATAAATATGAACTTCTGAAGGACATACCCAAATGCGTACATGCCACAAACTCAGTTTCTAACCCTTAAACAATTGAAAAGGTGTTTTTGAAACTACCTTTGCTGGAACCCATATCCAAATATATGATTCCTCTTTAAGTGAATCCATACAAAAGAATTTAGGTAGATTATTGTAACTATGTATACTCGGTACCATGACCATTAATGTTATATTTCTTCTTTTAGCTACACCATTTTGCTCTGGTGAACCTGGCATATTGTATTGTGAAATTATTCAATTTTATTGAAGAAACCATGCAAATGGGCCAGGAAATTGTCCATCCTTAGTTTATATCCCATAATATTCTCTACCTCGATCTAACCTCATGATCTTAATTTTTTAACCACATTTTTTCTCTGATTTATACATAAAATTTTTTAATGTGTCAAGTGTTTCATTTTTATTATGAAGAAAATAGATATACATATCTTCTGAACAATCATCAATGAATGAAATGAATAATTTATGATTATGTAAATCCATATCTGAGCTACATATGTATTTTAATATGATTTATAATTTGTATGAACTTCTATTTTCACCTTTATTTGAGTTTTTAGGATTCTTTCTCTTAATAAAATCCACACATATTTCAAAATCATTGAGATCAAGAGTACTATGTACCCCATCCTTAACAAATCTTTGAATCCATTATTTTGAGATATGACCTAATATATGGGGCCATAACATGGAATATTTTTCATTTATAACACTTCTTTTAATTCTAGTATAAACATGCATGTTATCATTATCAATCTTACTTTGAAAATTAATGGTGAAAATTCATCCTTTAATGAACCACATCTAATGATATCATTCACATATATCAAGGAAAATTTAATTTTACAAAATTTGAATGTGAAACCCCATGGTATAATTTTAGAAACTAAAATATTGTTTCTAGAGAAACATGGAATATAAAAATCCTTTTCCAAAAAAAAATTAAACCCAGTGGTTAACACTTAAAAGCATGTCCCCACGGCTTCCATGCGTGAGCAGAACTTGTTTCTTGAATACACGCTGAGCTCACTGTACATTGGTTTCCTTAGATTTTTCATACACTGTAAGGTATTGACAATGTGGATTGTAGAACCAGAATCAATATACAAAGTGTTATAAATTGTATCAACCATATTTGATTCATAACAAACCAATGATATTGAAATACCTTCATTTGTAATCCATTTCTAAAATTTAAGACATCTTTTTTTACGTGACCTTTTCCTTTACAGATGAAACAAATTACTTCCTTATTAATATTTGATTGAGGATTAAATTTATCATTTCCCTTTTTATTGGCTTGAAATCTATGACCCTTTGGTTTCTGGTGCATTGTCATCATATTGGTTACTCCCATTTCCACCATAAGCCTTTCCTCCTATTAAACACACGTAGTCATTAATTCATCAATTGATCATTTAACTTTATGTGTGTTATAAGAGATTTTAAATGGACTAGATTGATGGTGAGAGTGTTGTGAATATAATTCCCTAGAAACAACATGGATATATCAACCTCAAGATTCTTAAGCTGAGCCACTACATCCCTCAACTGGATGATGTGCTCGTGCACACCTTTCATAATGGTGAGTCTCATAGAGGATAACATCATGATTAATGTGATTACTAATGAATTATCTGAAGAGATGAACTGATCATCTATATCTTTTAGAAATTTATGAACAATATTATTCCCATATACTGAACCGTGAATGCTAGCACATAATTTTGTTTTTATGAATATCGTTCTAAAACTGTTAAACCGCACCCAATGATCATAATGTGATATATTATCTAGTGTGCTATCATTATTTACTACATGTGGTTTGTATTTCCAAATAGCGTAATCAATTTCCATCCATCCTAGATGAATAGGAATTCTCTCCTTCGATCTTTTATAGTTGTCACCCATTAATTCAGAAATGTCACAATGAATATCAGAAAATCTTAAAGGCATAACTACAAATTAAATACATTCTTGTTAGTCCAAATTACACAATTTAAATAGTAAATTCTTTCAACATGAGTCTAAAAATATAAAATTTCTTATGGGTGAAATTTTAATATAATATATTCATGAAATAAATCATGATTTATCAAGTAATATTTTAATTCATTAATTTAATTATAATTTGAAAATTCAACATACCATATAACAAAATATTAAATTTTTAATATTCATAATACCAATGGGAAAATTATGAAAGTAAAATTTAATATTTCCACAAATAAAATATAATAAATAATATTGTGGGATAAATTTTATTATATTATTTAATGTGATTTAATGAATATGTAATTTTTTATTTAATTAGGAATACAGTGGAAGAACATAATTTAATAAAATTTAAAAAAATCATAGAATTATCAACTGGTTGTTTAATTCATAAATTATTGAATTATAATTTGATAATTAGACCATATGTCAAAATATTAAATTTTTAATATTCATAATACCTATGGGAAAATTATGAAAATTGAATTTAATATTTTTCAAATGAAAATAAAGATATATAAATATCTTTTGATTACTGAAATTTCAACAAGTACATGTATTATTTATTGTAATTTTACTGAATATTTCAACTTTTTAAATTTGGAATGTTGTGGAAAAACCTAATTTTAATAAAATTTACAAAAAAATCACAACTAATGAATTAAAAATGTGTAAAATATTTTTTTTAATCAAAAAATGATGAAATGAAGAGGATGACGGTAGACAAAAAATGATTCATTTTAAAATCCTAAAATAAAATAATTTTTTGATAAAACATACTGTAAGAAGTTATATTATAAGATAAAGGTATAACCATCACTCTAATGCCAAATGTAAGAAATTTTCAAGAATGCATGATTGTATGATGAGAAAATTTCTTTAATAAAAGGAACATTTTACTTACATATAGCCATTGTAAAAATTCTAAATGGTGGAATTAAAACCTGGATGGATTCTACACTCTCCACAGGGATGTAGATGGTGTATATTTTTTTAATCCACTGAGTGTAGGGGTGTCACAAACCAATTCAGGTCGACCATGAACCGGTCACCCGAGCCTATCTGAGACATGGCCTGAAGGGCGTTCCTGATCCCCGCGGGCTGGCAACAAGTGTCGAGCATCAAATTTTAATAATTGGGAATGATTTATCCCATAGAAGATAATAAAATAAATAAGAATAAATAGAACAATAAAACTGAACCCTAGTAGTGAAAAAGAAAATAAACAAAAGAACTCAACATGCCTCCATGTGACCTTCCATGTCACCTCTCTACCAAAGGCCAACCTTTCTCTAATAATGATAATCTCATCCAAGAAAACTTGAGAAAAGGAACCCTTCAACTAAAATGATAAAAAAGGCATGACAATTAAAATTCTCAATAAGGTTTCCAAGACAAACCACAGAATCCAACGTCTCCTATCCGGAAACAATCCACTAACACAAGTTTGAAATACAAATATAAAAGTAGGGTTTTCACATTTTGAAATAAGAAACATGTTTTTCTCATTTAAAAATATAACACATTCGACTTACCATTACCAAAATAATTTTTCTTTTTATAAACTAAAATAAAAACAAAATATATCAAAGCAGGGCTAAAGTAGAACATGTAAGTAGTGTATGCTGGAAATAAACTAGTATAACAGAAAGTAAACAAGAAGTTAAAATAATCCAGTAACCATGGGTGATCCTAAACATCCCATGAACACCCATGGATGTACTCAGTTTTGGAACCACCTGTTAGCATAAAGTGAAGCTCTTATGTCTATAACCAACTGGCTGCCCTATTACTAAATAATCCAGTGGAAAACTCTGCTTTTCCTAATTACCAATCCAAGGGGTACCAACCCGTCTAATCAGGTTTGATCATAAACTATCACTCGATCATCTAAAAGACACCCAAGAACCCATGTTATTTATAAAAATACTGTTTAAGTAGGAAGGCCCTCGCATGCATGACTCATCTCACCACGCTCTCCTTCCCCAAACAAAGATGCTTCCAATACAAATACCCATAAAGGGTTACCCTAGTCAGGAACTCCCCCAAATACACATTCAATCATTTCACATTAACAATGTTCTGAATATACCATCACACCATTTAACATTTTAACCATTTCATAAAATGTTCCACCCAGCCAATCAGGCATACACTTTCACCAAAACATAATTTCCTTTAAAAGTTAGTACAAAAATTACATTAGGGTTAAAAGTGCCAAATAGGCCATTAACTCAACATGTCTTGAAGTATTACCCAGAACATCGTGATTTTCTTTGAATTGGAGGTGTACCTCCTCAATGCCTGATCTAGGGCCCCTCACAACTGCAATGGGATTCGATTTTTCATCCTACACTAGTCCTTCGACTTTAATATAGACTATTATTTTCCTTCTGTGTTGGTTGGGGTAAGCTTTCCTAACCTTCCATTACCTTTTCAAAATCCATATGTTTTCAAAATGTTGGAAAACCTCGTCGGGAGGTTCTTATGCACAGATAGTTGCACTGAGTTAGTGTGTCATCTGGTCTATCCCTGGGTCTTTGTAGAAGTAGATGCATCTCGATTACCTTTTGATTTTGTTTGGATTACTATTGGAGAGGAATATAGATGCAACCAATGTGTGAATTATGAAAATTGGACAGACTTTTGTTCATCATGAGACCACCTGGTACATTATTTGGAAGTTTGCTGAAGGAGACCATAAACCCAGGAGGTGGAGACTTTTTGTCAGGATTCTCATGTCTCGGCAAGGATGGAGGAAGTTTCAAAGGGTAAAGCACATGTCGTTTATGGGGGAACTAGTCCAGAATAGAGGGGGCTTGGTTTAGACGGTTGTAGTGGGGTTCAATCACCGCCTCTATTGGAGCAAGAAGTCTTGGAGGGTGTATGCAAGGTGTCTGAGGTAAATGTTCATGGTCCTGTTATGTTGGAATCTTCGATGACCAAAGGTAACCCAAAGGTGTCTGATGTGTATAGAAGGATGAGGTAGAACTTGGAGGGTCCTTCTACTTGTGAAGATAATTAGGTGAAACAACACATGAATGGAGCTGTGGAGGTGAGGGTGCAACTGGCAGAAGGAGAAAGGGTCATTTCTACCTTTGATGTGGCCAGCCCATTCAGAACTAGGTAAGTTGGGGGTCCTACCCACTCGGCCAGGCCTTTGCTTCAACTGACCAACAGGTTCGATGGTCTCTCAGAAGCAGTATTGATCACTAATCTTATGGAATTTGGAGATGTTAATGGGGGTTACCAGGAGAACCACATGGATGAAGGTGGGGGTCATTAAGAGGTCTCTATGGCTATGTAGGATTTTTTTTATCCTATATAACAAAAATATGCAAGGCAATGAAGGTGATCTTAGGATAGCGATTGAGGGTGAGGGGAAGCGATCTGCTAAAGACGATGGAGTTTCGGTTAGGTGTCTTTCAAGGATCGAATTAAAATCACCTTACCCCAGGAGGGGAAATGACAAGGGGTTCAAGGAACCTTTTTCAGAAAATCACTTTGACAAGAGGGGGTATATTTCTGGGAGTTATAAAATAAATCTAAGTGGCTTAGCCACCCAGTCCTTTAGTGATATTGTACAAGGTGGGGAAAATAGGATGATTGAGGAAGAAGGAATGTTCCAGCTAACCCATTATGAAATACAAAGAAGTATTATTCTTACCTTCCGCAACTGGTGAATACCAGAGCTTCATCTAAGCGAGATCGTGGGGTGATCCTTGCTTTCAAAAAAGATTGTATCTCTAAGTAGTCTTGTCCGGGGCAGCCCTCTCTAGATCAAATAAAGAGTCAGAACCAAGGTGATAATCTCTAGAGGCAGTGTAAACCATCTTTTGAAAGGGAATTAGCTATGGTGGAGGAGGAATCATGTGTTAGTTGTGGTGAAGAGTATGTATATTATGATTGGGAGTGGTTGTACTGGTATGTCCCAATTGTTTGATTTCATTCTCTTTGCTTATGGTTGGTGTCAATTTTGATCTTGTTCTGTTTATCACTTTCCCTCAAAGTGACTATGGGTTTATCACTTTTCCTTAATGTTTTTGAAAATAAAAAATTAATTTTTGGAATTTACAAAACCAAATGGGAATATGCTCGAAGATTTCATTTCAAACCATTTCAAAAACCACACAAAGAACCCAAAGTCATAAAAAAACAAGAATCATTTTCACAAGATTACAACTCTATTTTTCATATAAAACCCAAATGCACACAGAAACACTTTTCACCCATGATTTCCACTTCAAAAATAATTTAATAAATCGATTACTCATTTAGTAAATCATTTCAAAAGGGCCAATAAAATTCTTACATCAGGATCTCACCAATTTCACATGTGAATTCCATTTTAGAATCAATTACATATCTAACAAAAACACTATCATAAGATAACTATAACATATTAGAGGTGTGAATCATAATCTAGGATTTAGTAAAGAGGACACAAGAAATAAATGGATTTAAAAAATTTTGAGTGAGGGCATGGAAACACACAAACCACTAATAGGTTTTAAAAAAACCAAAGAACCTTTCCAAAACATTTAAAATCCCAATTAAACAACAATTTCACCACACCATTAAAACCCATATTGAAACCATGTTTGGTACAAAGAAACCCTTTTAAAGGAAACAATTTTCATTTTATGTCAAACACCTCATGTTCACCATTACATATCATATAGGCATAAACCCTAAAAAACATGTCCACCAATTTCTAACATCATAAAAACTTCACACAAACATGAATAAATACGCGGAAAGTATGAGGATCACATTTTTATAATAATTAAAAATATGCAATTGGTGAAAATCATGTTTGACAATTTAAACAATACCCAAGAATAATTGGATGTACAAATAAATAGGCACAACCATTAATCACTTCAATACATAATTTCAACAAAAATATATCGATTGTAAAACATTGTTTTCAGTTTGACAGAGGAATCTTAAACACAAAAATTATGAAGTGAAAATTATTTAAAGTAATTCAAGTATCAACAGAGAGATTCAGAAAATAAATATGTGAATGTACCTACCTCAAACATGTTCCAAAGTAATGAAACAACAATAAAGTTAGAACTACACCCTGGAAACTAAACACACACTCTAATCAATGTGAATAATGTGTGAATTACAAATGAAAGAATTATAGTTTGGTTAATTTGACAAAAAACCCAAAAGGAAATAAATATACTAAGAAAGGGGATTTCACTGCTGGGAACATGCCGGAGGGTGGCTACTGGGACGTAGCGTAAGGGGTTAGTAGGGCACCGGAGTAGTGTGGAGTAGCTACTGGAGCAAGGGAGTTGGCTGGCCAGAGTGCGGAACACGCAAGATGGTCTGTGTCGCTGCTAGTTAGCCGGTGAAGAGGGAAAAGGTAGAGTGTCACTGTCAGGGTGAGGGGAGAGGCATCTAGGGAAGCGTGAAGGGGCTGCTGGAGGTTAGGGGTGAGAGGCAGTGGGGATGGTTGGAGTGAGGGGTCGCGACCTAGAGCAGGGGGGTGAGGTGGACCCGTAGAAGGTGGAAGGGTGGCTAGGGAGAGGGAAGAGGATCCGGAGGGTGGGTTTGCGGGGGGGGGGGGGGGTTAAGGTGACGAGGGCCTCTGTTGGGGTGTATCGAGGGAAAGGGTGCCAAGGGTGAGGGTGAGGGAGATGGATATGGTGAAGTTGCTGGGGCGAGGTTGCTAGAGGTCAGGGTAGAGGTCGGCTGGGGTGAGAGGCAGAGCGTGAGGGTGATCGTGGAGGCTGCAAAGCTCGCTCAGGAGGGTGAGGGTGGAGGTGTCATGCCTCTACACAAAAAATCAAGCAGAATGGGGGTTGGGGTGCACGTCGCTGCGCTAGGGGGAAGGAGAAAGGAGATGGGGGGATTCCCAGATTTAGGGTTATATTTGTTTTTTTATTTTATTATATTAATAATAAAATTATTATTAATTTTAATATTAATATTAATGATAATGATAATAATAATAATAATAATAAAACCAAAAATTATTATAATAAAATAACAACAACAACAATAATAATAATAATAATATAAAGAATAATAGAAATAATAATAATAATACAAATAATAATAATAATATAATAAAAAAAAATAACAAGAATGATAAAAACATGAATAATAATAAGAATAAGTATAATTATAAATTTACCAACTCATGGGTCGGCTGCGTGGCTACTGCCAACCGTGCGCTGACCGCGCACGGGTCTGAAACCCGGTAGATATATTAAAGGACAAAAAAAATTAATTTGAGACCAGCCCGGACCGTGACGCGAGAACCTGAAGCCAAGAATAAATAGAATAAAATAATTTAAATGGTCGGGCTGTGACAATTCAACCCATCGTAGACACTTTTTTCCCGAGAAAGTCACTGAGCCGAACAATAGACCGAACCAGAACCCATGCACGAATGAAACTGAAAGAAACCACAACCCAAGAGAACGAGATAACATTATTGGGGTCTCCCCACCACCATAACTCAAATAGTGCGGAAATTTGATGCCCAAACATATCACCCTCGGGAAGAGGGGGCCGACGGGGCGGGAACTCCCAACCGATCATGACTAACTTCTATAGAGCGAGTGAAACAACACTTCTGCTGAAACTTTAAACTCTTGACCCGTACCAAGAACCCCAAACACTAGAGAAAACTCATCAAGAAAAACATGATCCAAGCAGTAAACCTAAGCATAACTGCAAGCCTGGAATCCTCTGCAGGCACTTACATTTCCTAACGAACACCGTTAAACCAAGAACAACCCATATAAAGGTCAAACACACTCTTAAGAAAAATTCTCAATTCATAAAACCGTAATCAGAAAAACAAAACTGTATGAATTACAATAGAACATGTCCATAATAACTCCACAATTAAAAAATGAACTTACAATGACGTCAAAACATTAATAGTAGAAAAACAAGAATGAAAAGACTTTAAAAGTTCCACTGCAAACACAGAACACAAAACCTGAACGAAAGCTTCACCCCCCCCCCCGGAAACAGTTGATTGCCCCAGAGCTTCACCCCAAGACCTGTGTCTAGGGCTCTTATAGATGAAACATATATTTCCTCATATTCTGACACTGTAATTCCTCCAGTCACAGTGTCTTCTTCATGGGACGCTTCCTCTAAAACTTCTCCATGTGACCCTAACAGCCGCAATGATGACACTTCTTCATAGGGATGTCGAATGAAGGCTTCATGTGTCTGAAATGGCCACACTATTGGTACACCAATGAATAGTCAGATGAACTGGAAGCTAAGACCACTACAAATGACTCTTTAAGAACAATCCCCCTATTACACCATGCTCGCTAGATTGGAAACCTTCATGAGCAACTGGATATACTGGATTTCCATCCATCTGTGCCTCGTAGACCATCTCAGCTAAGGAAAACCTCATCCACCAGCTTCTCAAAATGATGGTGACTAGAATGGAGGACTTTATCCTTGATCTATGGATGATGACCCCCGATGAATAGATAAGTCGTCATAAAATCATGTGATGAAACCTCTGAAAAAAAGACACAAGTTCCTTGAAATGGTCAATATATACTTTCACTGTCGGATGGCCTTGTTGAATATGCATGATCTTTTACCTTTCATCATCTTCAAATACTCAGGTAAAAACCATAGGATAATGTTTAATTTAAATACACCCCACTTCATCCCAACTTTCATTGATGGCGAGGTGGAAAACTCCCATTCGTCCAGAATTGGACCTTCAAACAGACCCAAAACAGTACACACTGTGACAGCTTTGGGAATTCCCAATACCCTGAAGACGCGCTCAACCTCTTCAAGACACTCTTCTGCCTCTAACAGACCCAAATCACAATGAAGGATAGGTATTGTCTGATAAGTAACAACAACATGGCATGACTTATCAAAAACCTTGGGGACCTTTCTGAGCAGCACATTCTGAACAACATGTAAAACACAAAGCCAAAACCAATATCAAGTCGAAGAAATATTATTGTAAGTGATTTTATACAAAAATAGCCACCTCAAACCCAAAAAAAATACAAACACAACCCAAAATTCCCTTTTTCGTTTTTTATTTCAAACCATCCTTCATTCAAGGACACTTTCCAAATACCAAGACCACATTTCAATCCCAATTCAATTTCTAAAAATCATTTCCCTTTCTTTAATCACTTTAGAAAAATAAGGTTGAGCCTTTAATTCCATGTACACATCCAATTAACCCCACGAACTGTTTCACTTTCCTTGGTCCTCTTTCATCCGAACGCACCAACATGCACTTCCTATACATTACCTCACATTGTAGAACATTCATAAACTGTACCTAAAGATTCACCCAAACCATACCTCTGCATGTTTAAAGAAAACACCGTATTTTTAGACTGAGAGATTTTAGTTTTTAAAACCCATTTCATGAATTTAAATCCATTTAACATAAATAATTTTCATTTCAAAAACCATTTCCATTTTCAAAAGTGCAGTTACACCTACCAGAACCAAGATGACACTAAATTTGCATCAAACCACCAGAGTGAGGGACTAGTATTCTTGCTCAACATGAAGACATGGTATTGGGGCATGCCCCATGTAAGCGTCGACAACTAGGAGGAACTAAAACCATGTACTTGGACTCTACATGTGTCAATACTCCATGTGAAATCACAATATAACTTTTTCTTTCCTCCATTGTCATCCCTCAATACAAAAAATCAGAATGAGACAAGGGCTCAATTTCTGGACTACCCCTCGCGACTCGAGGTCCATATCGGGAAAGGGTTCATGAGGTCCTTTCCGTACCTACCTCTCATGTCCCAAAAATCCTAATCCCCATCTACTGGACACCCCAAAAAACAAATTCCTACTGTGATACCATTTTTCACATACCAACCCAGGTCATCCCTGAACCAGTCACCTGAGGCGGTCTGCGACATTGCCTAATGGGCATTCCCGATCCCCATGCGCTAGAAACTACTGTTGGGCATCAAATTTTAATTGTTAGGAATGATTTGGCCCATAACAGATAAATAAATAAAAAGAATAAACAGAAAAATAAAACTGAACACTAGCAGTGGAAATGAAAATAAACATAACAGCTCAACATACCACCATGTGACCTTCCAGGTCACCTCCCAACAAAAGGCTGGCCTTGCACCAATAATGAACAACTCAGCCAAGAAACCCTGATCAATGGAAACCTAAAACATAAATGATAAAAAAGGCGTACGTATTAAGATTCTCATTAGGGTTTCCAAGAAAACCATAGAATCCAATGTCTCCTTTCACAAAACAATCCACTAACACAAGTTTGAAATACGAATTATAAAATTTGGTTTTCCACATTTTAAAATAATCACCATGTTTTTCTTGTTTAAAAATCCATCACATGTGACCTACCATTACCAAAATAGTTTGGCTTTTTATAAACTAAACTCAATACACAAAATATATTAAATCTGGGCTAAATTAGAACAAGTAAGTAGTGTATGATGGTAATAAACTAGTATAAAGGAAAGTAAACAAGCAAAAAAAATAACCCCGTAACCATTGGTGATCCTAAACATCCCTAGAAGACCCTTGGATGATCTTATTTTTGGAACCACCTGTAGGTTTATGGTGAATCTCCTTAGTCAATAACCAACTGGCCACCCTATAAGTGACCATTCCAGTGGGAAATCCCACCTGGCATAACATCTAATCTAGGGGGTACCAACCCGTCTAATCAGGGTTTATCAGAAACCATCACTAAATCATCTAAAAGATTCCTAGGTACCCATGGTGGTTATAATTATACTATGTAAGTAATAATTCCTCCACACGCATGACTCATATCACCACACTTTCCTTCCCAAAACATGGACGCTTCCTATTAATTCACTCATAAAGAGTTACCCTCGACACGAGTGCCCCCAAATACACATTCAGTCATTTCACATTAAGAAAGTGTCAACCGGGACGTCACACCATTTAACATTTAAACCATTTCATAAAATGTTTAAACCTGCCAATTGGGCATACACATTCGCCAAAACATAATTTCCTTTAAAAGTTAGTACAAACATTACCCTTGGGTTAAAAGTGCCAAACGTTCCTTTAACTCAACATGTCTGGAAGTATTACCCAAAACATCACACAAACACCACTTTTTCCTTTACAAATCCATAGGGCATAGGCTCAACGATTTCATTTCAAGCCATTTTAGAAACCACATAGAGAACACAAAGTCATAAAAAACAATAATCATTTTCACTAGATTACCACTCCCTTTTTCAAATAAATCCGAAACACACACCAAAACACTTTGCACCCATGATTTTCACTTCAAACATCATTTAATAAATCGTTTACTCATTTAGTAAAGCATTTAAAAAGGGACAAGAAAATTCTTACTTCATGATCTCGCCAATTTCACATGAAAATTCTATTTTAGAATCAACTATCTCCCCCATAAAACACTATCATAAGTTAACTATAACATATTAGAGATGTGAAGCATATTCTAGGATTTAGTTAAGAAAACACAATCCTTAAATGGATTTAAAAAATAATGGGAGAGAGGGCATGGAAACACCTGAAACACTAATAGATGTTGAAAAAAAACCAATGAACCATTCCAAAACATTTAAAATCCCAATTAGACAACCATTTCACGACACCATTAAAACACATATTGAAACCATGATTGTTACAAAGTATGCCTTTTAAAGTAAAAAATTGTCATTTTAAATCAAACACCTTGTCTGCACCATTGCATAGCATATAGGAATAAACCCTAAAAAAACACATCCACAAATTTCTTCCCTCAGAAAAACTTCACACAAACCTAAATAAATATGCGGAAAGTATGCAAATCAGATTTTTATATTAATTAAATATATGGAAGGGGTGAAAATCTTGTTTGACACTTTGAACAATAACCAAGCATCATTTGGTGCACAAATAAATAGGCATAACCATTATTCACTTCAAAACATAATTTCAACAAAAATCTATCCATTCTAAAACATCATGGTAAGTAAGACAAATGCATCTTAAACACGCAAATTATGATGTGAAAAGTATCTAAAAGAATTCCAGTATCAACAGAGAGCTTCGGAAAGGAAAATGTGAATCCACCTACCTCAAACATATGCGAATGAAATGTAACTTCAAGAAAAGAAGAACTACACCCCCAAAGACTAACCACACACTCTAATCAACAAGAATAATGCATGAATTACAAATCAAGGTATTAAAGTTTGGTTAATTTGAGAAAAACACCAAAAGGAAAGAAATATTACAAGAATGAGGCTTTCACTGTAACACCCCAAAATGATAAAGGGTTAAATGACTAAATGATATGACTTATGTCAACAAGGTGCACCTTCCTTTTCGGGAGCCTGTCTGATTAGAACTCCACAGTTAAGCGTGCTTGGCCAGGAGTAGTGATCAGGATGGGTGACCTTTTGGGAAGTTTCCCAGGGTGTGTGTGAGTGAGGACAAAGCACACTGGAAAGGACTTGTGTTGGCCTGTGGAGAAAATTGTTAGTCAGATGACCCGTTCAGGCATGTGGGTGGACCCTGGGGTGGGTCCCACATGTATGCGGGGAAACTGGTGGCACCTGGTGGGCTAGGACCCGACGGCCATGTTAAGGCGGGGTAGCTGTGCTGTCACTGGGACCCGGTTGTCACATTTGGTATCAGAGGTGGTACCCAGCCTTAAGTGTGGTGCACTGCCTGGGTTGAGATGTAGGGCCCACAATGAGGGCGTTGTGCTCTAATGGGGGGGTGATTGTAACACCCCAAAATGATAAAGGGTTAAATGACTAAATGATATGAATCATGTCAACAAGGTGAACCTTCCTTTTTGGGAGCCTGTCTAATTAGAACTCCACAGTTAAGCGTGCTTGGCTAGGGGTAGTGATCAGGATGGGTAACCTTTTGGGAAGTTTCCCAGGGTGTGTGTGAGTGAGGAAAAAGCACACTGGAAAAGACATGTGTTGGCCTGTGGAGAAAATCGTTAGTCAGATGATCCGTTTAGGCATGTGGGTGGACCCTGGGGTGGGCCTCACATGTCTGTGGGGCAACTGGTGGTACCTGGTGGGCTAGGACCCGACGGCCATGTTAAGGCGGGGTAGTTGTGCTGTCACCGGGACCCGGTTGTCACATTCACTACCGGGAACATGCCGAAGGGTGGCTACTGGGAGATGATATAAGGGGGCGGTAGGGCACTAGACCAGTGTGGAGTGGCCACTAGAGCAAGGGAGTCATTTGGATAGAGAGTAAAATGTGCATGATGGTATGCACCACTTTTGGTTGTCTGGGGAAGAGGTAAAAGGCGGAGTGCTGCTACCGGGGTGAGGGGTGTGGCGCCTTGGGCAACATGAAGGGGCTGTTGGAGGTCATGGATGAGAGGTAGTGGGGAGGGCTGGATTTAGGGGTCACGGCCTGGAGTAAGGGGGCGAGGAAAACCTACAGGAGGCGACAGGGTTCCTGGGGCGAGCGCAGCGGATACGGAGGCTGGGTGTGCGGAGGGGGAAAGAGGTAATGAGGGTCGTTTCTAGGGTGTGTCGAGGGAGAGGGTGGTAAGGGTGGGGGTGAGGGAGATGGTTGGGGCGAAGCTAGTGGGAGAGGTTACAGGAGGTCAGGGTGGAGGTCAGTTGGGGCGAGAGGCGGAGTGTGAGGGTGACCGCGGAGGTGACAAAGCTGGCGTTGGAGGGTGGGGGCAGAGGTGCAGTGCCACTACGTAGAAAATCAAGGGGATTGGGGTTTGGGGTGCATGCCACTGTGCAGGGGATAAGAATAAATGAGATGGGGGCGCCATGATTTAGGGATAGATGTGTTTTGTTTATTATATTAGTAATAATATTATTATTATTATTAATGATAATATTAATAATAAAAATATTAATAATACCAGAATAATAATATTTCAACTAATTATAATAAAAGTAATAATATAAAGAACAATAATGATAATAATAAAAATAATAAATCCAAAATTGAATATAATAAAATAACAAGAACAACAAAAATAATAATAATATAAAAAAGAATATTAATAATTATAATAAAAATAAAATTAATAATAATAATAATAATAATACAAATAATAACAATAATAAGAATGATAATAATACAAATAATAATAATAATAAGAAGAATCATCATCAATTTCCAGACTCTTGGTCCAGCTTCACGGCTACCTCGAACCGTGTAGTGACCGCGCATGGGTCTGAAACCCACATAATAGATTAAATGACAAAAAATATTAATTCGGGACCATATCGGACCTTGATGTGATAACCCAATGAGAAAATAATTTAAATGGTCAGGGTGTGACCATGGGGATTATATTTATAGGGGGTTCTACCATCAAAAGACCGCCATGATTTACTCTATAGACAATGAGTATGAATGTATGGGGATTAATTTCCATAAATGTAATAAATAAATTAGTCAAAATAAATTTAATACATTAAATCCATATATAATAAATTATCATATCTATTATAATGTTCTATATTAATATTTAGATAATAAAATTTATTAGCTAATAATTTAATACATTATTAATTAATTAATGGACCATTTATTACAAATGGAACTCATCTTTATGGAAGTGGCTAGTAAGACCTCTTTCAGAGGGGGTGACCAACCTTTGAAGTGTTGTGGAATATATTGTGGCCAAAAAGTGTGTATGGCATAGTAAATTATTGAAGGAACATTTTTATGGGAAATATTAATGAGAAGTAGATATGGGGAGGTCTAAAGTCCTTAGGATGGGAGTCTAGGAAAAAATCATGGATGGCATGGTGTATGATAGAATCTCGGATGGTGGGATGATGAGGTGTAGTGTGTTATTGGGACAGGTGGTATCTTGTATTAGAATGAAAATTAGGTTGGTCAGAACCTCTTATTTCTCGAATTCCTCGTACCATAGATCTCAATTAAATAGGATATCCTTCATCTAGAGTTTACTAAAGTGACACATGATGAGGATAAAAAAATCCTACATGGATGAATTATCCTCATGGGTGAACCAAATATATGGATGTCCATAGTTTCAATGATATGAGAATTCAATTCTTGGGATCTTATCAAGAACATTCATCCCATTAATTATATTGATAGATGGGAGTGAAAGATATGGTGCAAATGTATCCTAGCCAAGATGAATTTTCCCATTTCCCAGTTATGTAACAACCCCATCCTTATGAACAGTAATTTTCAAAGACAAGGGATCCACCAGGTTTTGTGGTGTATGTGTTGTGAGAATCCATGGAGTAAATCTTTGCGACACTTATTTATTTATGGAGTTTGGTCCCATTTTACATAGGAGATGTTCGGTCAGAATGTGGGGTTTCAGGAACAGGTGGGTGATTTACAGGAGCTCTTCCCATCTCATTCTGGGGAGTGGAGGCTCCGGCACTAGATATCATGATTTTCAGGTTAAATTTTTATTCAGTTTTTTGGTCTTTATGGGATATAGAGAATAAATCTAGAAAATGGGTTCATTATTAACTTCAACATATTAAGATCTGAGTGCTTTACCTGATTCTAGAGATAGTTCCTCTAGTTCATGTATTTGATTCTCAGGATGTTGATGGAGGATTTATTCCTATACTATGAAGAACTGAAAGTAGTGCTTCTATCTGATGGTGGATCAAGTTGAACACACATTTTTTATTGTATAAAATAAATGTGGGTGGGTCATGAATTCTGGGATTTATGAGAGGATTATTCCTTTATCATGAAGACATATAGTTATTGTTCATTGGTTTTAGTGCTTTTTATGAACTAGAAAACTCAACCAAGGAAATATTTAGGCCCTCTTCAGTGAAATACCCTTAGGAAAGCTTTAGAACATCCATATTGAGGAATATAATCTGATTATAAACATCTTCTTAGTTTCATTTGGAAAACCAGTAGAACTCTGTGGTACCTCATTAATCTTATCAGTACGTAAAAGTACATCATTGATAAGGGTACAGAGGTCACTCACACCCTATGGGTGGGTAACTTTGATGCTGAAATCCATGCTAGTTAATGTACACATGATTTTTTTTGTGTAATGCCTCATTCAAAGACCGAAGCACCATTTATTAATTAAAGAAACAACAGTTTACATGAGTCAATAGGATGGGATTTTATTATAATCTCTTTCAAAAAGGTGAAGTAAATCACCTGGCAGTGCATCCAGCCAAATCATGCTCTGGTGGACACCTTTGTTGGCAAGGGCATCAGAAACAGCATTCGCTTCACGAAAGACATGTGTGGAAATGTAGTCAATCTCCTAAAGCGAATTCAGGAAATTCATCCAATGCGTAGTGAGCGGCCAGGTGAGATGAATAACTCCATTCCAAATGGCTTGAACAATGGTGGTAGAATCACTTTCAATCCACAGTTTTCACCATCCTCTTTGGAGAGCAAAATCAACAGCATGGATGACTCCTAGCATCTCCACTTCAATAGATGAGGCAATCCCACACCCACTGTAAAAGCAACCTTGGCAATAGTCAGTAGAATCTCTAAAAATGGCCCCACAGCTGGCAGGTCTAGGATTTCCTTTTGAGGTACCGTCGACATTCACTTTAATCCAACCCGGCATCGGAGGTTGCCAGAATACTTCAAAGGGGTGCTTGGTCTTTGGGAAAATACCCAGGACATGGATACGTCTGAGGATCTCGAAGTCTTCAATATAATTGCTGCTACAATATTTTTGAATTGAGGCAGCTTCATGTATCGCAATGATAATTTGAGCTTTTCCTGCATTGAGACTAAAAGAGTGATTATTATGGATAAGATCTTTTCTTACATACCAGATTTCATGTAGTAGTTCTGCCACTGCTACAAGAAACAAATTTTTGACTTGCTGAGAGGCTTCATGTTTAGTACATGTATTCAATCTTACAGAAATCGGGTCAGATAAGGACCACGAACAATTAAAAATCTCAAAGATGTTGTTCCATAGAGCCGAGGATGTAGCACAAGACAAGAACAGATGATTAGAATCCTCCATGTGCTGATTACATAAATGACATTTTGAGCAAAGTTGATTGCCAAAGGCTTGAAGTCGTGTTTCAGTGGGCAATCTATTGTGAGAAATACACCAAATAAGGGTGAACCTAGAGGGTTTGATCCAAGTCTTATTAAAGGTTCTCACCCATTTATAATTAGGTTTATTTCCAGAGAAGTTGTGCATGTAGAAAGTTTTCGAGTCAAGTATGCCATTGGGAGCAGGTTCCAAAACAAGGAAGTCCCCAGAAATGGAGAAGGTATAATTTTCAATGATTTGAGCAATTCTATTGGGGAGATCATGCCTATGAAGCTGCATAACATATTTAATAGTATGGTTGGTGTCTATATGAGTGTTATTAGGAGGCAACATAGAAATTAAAGTATTACACATCTAGTTGTCACACTAGAATTTAATGTTGGAGTCAGCGCTGACCATCCATCTAGAGATAGCCCTAATCTTCTGATAAGAGTTTCTAATAGACGGCCAGATCGAGGAGTTAATGAAATTAAAATTTCCTTTTAAAAGTTTATTTAGGAATCTATGATTTAAAAATTCAGAAGCTTTAGAGTTGCTATTAATGAGATGCCAAGTGAATCTCGCTTGAAAGGAATCATTGAACAATTTTATATTTTTGATGTCAATGCCTCCATTATCAAGAGGTTTACAAAAGGTCTTCCATGGTATGGTGATGAGTTTCCTTTCAATGATACTTCCCGTCCAAATGAAATTTTGTATATAGGTATTGATTTTCTTGAAAGTACCTATGGGCCATTTATAAATCATGAGCGAGTAAACCAACTTAGTGACAATGGTTGATTTGACAATACAAATTCTACCAGCCATGGAAAGGGATTTCCCCTTCCAAGTAGAGAGTTGATTTATGATTTGATCAGTGATATTAGAGAAATAAAATGATTTAGGACGTCCCCAGAAAATTGGGACGCCTAAGTACGTGAAGGGAAATAAACCTTCATTAATTCCAAGGTTATTGGTGATAGTGGTTTTCCTTCTAACAGGGAAATTTTTTCCAAAGAAAATACAAGATTTGTTCTAGGAAATAGTTTGTCTAGAAATGTTCTCATAATGAGAGATAGCTTGCTTAAGAAATTGAATATTTCTTTGATCTCCCTTTAAAAACAAAATAATATCATCAGCATAGAAGAGGTGAGTGGGGACATTGAGGTTTCTAGCGGCTTGAATGGGTTTAAATTTGTTTTGATCGACCAGATTATGAATGAGTCTACTAAAGTAGTCTTCCGCAATAACAAACAGAATGGCCAAAAGAGGATCTCCCTATCTAACACCTTTAGAACATTTGAAAAAACCTCGAGGCGTGCCATTTATTAATATGGAGATGATAGCAGATTGAAATAAGGTCTTCATTCTCTTGATAAAAATCTCATGAAAACCAAATTTTTTCAAGACTCCAAATATAAATCCCCAATCAAGGGTATCGAAGGCTTTTTTAATATCAAGCTTGATGGAAACAAAACCTCCTCTATTTTTTTTATTGAGGATGTTGGTACATTCTGAGGAAAGACAAATGCAGTCTTGGATGGATCTATTTTTGATGAAGCCAAACTGATTCCATGAAACAATTTTGTTGCAAATCAGAACCAATATGTTGGCAATGATTTTGGTAATGATCTTGTATAGTGTATTGATAAGAGAAATCGGTCTAAATTGATGAATTTCAGAAGCATTATCAACCTTAGGTATTAAGATGAGGAATTGAGCATTGATTCCCTGAGGAAGAGATCTGTGAGTGAAAAAGGACCTTACCAGTTTACAAACATCTGAACAAAGGGTGTCCCAGTGATTTTGATAGAAACCATTGTTAAAGACATCCGGTCTGGGAGCACTATAAGGATTTAAGCTAAAGACAGTGTCTTTAATTTCATGCTCCAATGGAATAGCTAAGAGAGAGTCATTGTCTTTCTCATCCACCATTAAGGGAATAATATTAGGATCGAGATCAATGTTTATCTCAAGGCCATTGAAAATTTCATTCAAGTAAGAGACAACATGATCTGAGATGGCCTCTTCTGAGTCAATGATCAAGTCATTGTGAATTAGTTTAGTAAGTGGAAGATTGGCTTTTCTAGTTCTTTGGAGAGAGTTATAAAACATATTATTTATATCCCCATCATCCAGCCATCTGGTCTTAAACATTTTCTACCGAATTTTATCCATGAATGTGAGTAAAGTGTTTAGCTTAAGAGCTGTATTGACCTCTAGTTGAGGGTCAATGGTAAAATCAGAGTTGGTACTACGAGTTTGGATTTGATTAAGCTCATCTTCAAGAGAGGTGATGTCAGAATCCATTTGTAAGATCTTGGTTTTACACCAACCTTTGAGATCTTGTTTTAAAATTTTCAACTTCAAGATACAGGAAAAAGAGTCATGATGATGGTTCATAGAATTCCAAGTGTTATTAATCAAAGTGACACAGTCAAGGTCTAGAGACCAAGCATTATTGAATTTAAAAGAAGGGGAGTTATGTGTTCATTAGATAGGGAGCTTAGTAATATGGGATGATGGTCAGAATTGAGCCTGGGAAGCATTATACAAGAGACATTATCCCAGATGTCCAGTGCCTTCATGTTAACAAAGGCCCTGTCAAGCTTATTGGCAACAGTTTTATTATAATTTCTTCTATACCAAGTGTATTTCACCCCAGTAAGGTTAACTTCAAAGATATTACTATCTTCAATAGCAGATCTAAATTCTGTTGTGGATATAGAAAGATGTGAGGGTCCAATTTTTTCAGTGGGACTAAGAATAGCATTGAAGTCACCACTAATCACCCACGGATCCTGAATTGAGTTAGCCATGTCAAGAAGATCTTGCCAAAGATTTATTCTTTTCAGATACCTATTATTGGCATAGACCATCGTGCAATAGATGTGCTGATCATTCCAGATAAAATCACAAGTGAAATGTTGTTCAGCAGTTTTAAAAACATTGATGTTTTTAAGGGAGGAGTGATAAAAGATCCACATAGAGTCCGTCAAAGGACCATTTTTGCAGGATCCTAAGAAGTTGTAATGAAGAGAGCCAAGTATCATGAAATTATGATTGAAATTGACCTTGGGTTCAGATATGGAAAACAGCTGAGGTTTATGAGTGTTTAAGAGCCTCCTAATAGTTATGGAGGTGTCATTGTTGGCAATGCCTTGGCAGTTCCAAAATAGGAGATTTATTGTTACTTATTTTTTGGGTTAGAATCCCTTTTCTTGGATTTCCCAGAATTCTTCTTCCTCTTAGATATTCTAATAAGAGGGGGGAAGTAGATTCCGATTTGTTCTCAATTGATTTGACATTGGAAGTTGAGGAGTTAATCATAGCAGTCTCAACAGAATGAACCGAAATAGTGGTATTGGGAGTTACAGGTTGAGTAGAACAATTCTGAGAGTGTTCTGGATCATTTTTTCAGCAGGATCAGCATTAGGTTTTAGTGATCTAGTTGAGTCCAGAGCAGATTTGTGTTTAGGGGAAAGGATATTAGGGGATTTATTCAAGGGAGAGGGGGAGTCATCCAGCATAGGGAGAGAAGAAGGGGTGAAAAGTTGTAACTGTCTAGAAGTAGAGTTCTGCTGCCCTAAAGGGGGTGTGGATGTCTCCCTGTGGGGGTAATCAGACAGAGGTAAGAAATGCAAAGATTTTTCAGTAGAGGGGGGGTCAGGAGCATGCAAATCAGAGATTAATACAATAGAAACAATGTTGACATTTTCCTCAATCTGCATGCTTGAAACAGGATATACAGCATGATCAATCATATTCGATTTTTCGAGGACAGTGATAAGTGTTTTAGCAGTAGAATCATTAACATCAGTAAGAGTTTCAGTAGGGACATTGTTGTGGTTCCCATTGATGTGCATGTCAGAAATAGAGTTTGTGATCTTGGAAGTCATATTAGAGTTCACACAGGCAGTAGTATTACTATTTTTCAGCAGAATCATGCGGAATAATAACTGAGTTACCTCTTTCTAGTGATTTTTCCAAGTTACCAGGTAAATCAGTGGGGTCATCATGAGAGGAGGGGTCCTATTGCTGACTTCTTGAAACATTCAGAGATTTGAGATCTGTCCCAGCCCCATCCAGACCAGATGCAGTTCCAGAGTTCTCAATGATCCTGCAGGAGGTCATCTTCGAAGTAGAGGCATTATGTGCAGGGTCATTAGGAGTCAAAAGGGGGGAAGAGGGGGGCTTATTGTTGTCAATAGTAGTTCCATTTACCTGCAAGTTGTTAGAAGTTTTATTCCCCATATTTTCTTCTTCTTCCACTAATTTTCCCCATGATTTCCCCTCAAGGGAGGAAAATCTATTAGATTTCATGACCCAAACATCATGTTTCTTATTAGGTGGGTCAATTTTCTCTATCATAGCTTTACCTTTCTTATTATTTTTTATTTCTTTCCAATCATTTGCAATAGGGGGTCAAATTGCTTTCTAACCACTCTACAGTTAGCAACATTGTGCCCTATAAATTTGCAGACCTCACAAAAAGGAGGTTTCCTTCCATATTCTACCCTAATATCAGTTCTATAGTTGGGAGCATTGATGTTTATGACCAAAGGTAGTTCAGAAGCTAAATTCACCTCAACCATGATTCTAGAAAAAAGTCCAAGGTCTCCATTCAACGTTCTATGGTCAATTTTAATGGGATAACCTATGCAGGAAGCAATGTCATTTAAGATCTTAGGGTGCCAAAAGAACCAGGTAAGACCATGAATACGAATCCAGACTTGTGCCAAAGAGTTCCTATGTGTGTGAGGATTAAAAGAGACATCCCAATCTGAAATTCTAAGGGGACCTAGTTTAAGATGAATATTACCTAATCTCAAAACCTGTTCGAGTTGCTCCTGAGAGTTGAGAAGAATATGATAATACCCTTTACCGATGGGGATCATCTTCCAATTGGCTGAATTCCAGCAATGTGCAATTCTTCTTTTGAGATCTGTTAGAGACCAGGGTCGGTTACCTGTGCTGTAGACGACACGACCAAGAACCGAGTATTTGCACAATGATTCCCTTTGCTTCAGCTCTTCGAGATGTGCCTCAATGGATAATCCACCATCCTCTAGTTTTTTGAAGAGTGGAGGTCTATGTTCCTTCACACTACTGAGATCCGATCCTTGAAGTGCATCGCAGAAGGAGACAGGTATAGTCCAAAGTGGAACCTCATGATTCCCCACTTTGATTTTGGAAGATTCAGCATCTAAGGTCGCCGGAGTGGCCAAGGGGGGATTCCCATTGCGTATCCAAACCAGCCATCGATCACTTCAGACCACTCTAATGGATTCATTCTTTTGTAAAAAATAGTAATTTTTGAATAATGTTCACTTTTATAAGTGAGGTGATGGGAACCTTTGGAATTACTTAAAATATTAAATTAAAGTAAATTGTTTTAATGTTTAAGATAAAAAATGATATATTTATAATATTGGATGTGGATTAGTTGAATTAATCTTATACAATAAATTTTATATTTTTTAGGTGATGTCTTATCACATATCTCTTAGTTTTAATCCCCCATTAACCCTTTTCATGATTACTATGATATCAAGGTTTTTTACTCTTTAGAGTTCAATAAAGTTACTATAAAAGGAAAAGTGAACCATATGTGGTTTATGGTTGATATTATTTACCATATCTCATTATCTTAAATAAATATAATATTTTATAAATTTTAAATCATTTAATAAAATATTATTTAATATATGATACCATTAAAGTAATTTTTGAGATAATACACGTAGTTTGACTTTAAAGACAAATAGATATAAATAGAATTTTAATATAAATATTTATTAACCAAATAATATATTTTATTTATTTATAAAATTATTGGAAAATGGTATTTCATCCAAATTTTATTACTTTACATATTTTTAAAATTAATAGTTTTATTTTTCTCTTACTTGAATAAACATTAGGTCATTGTTGTGTAAGAACATAATGTAATTATTTCAACACAAAAAATAAAAAAAAATTACATGATAAATAAATCCATAAATATATAAAATAACCATTTATAACCATACATAATCCCTTTTTATCCCTAGGAAAAATATTAGAGATATTAAAATAAATAGAGTGACATTTTATATTTATTATTTATATAAAATAATTTTAAGGTTATAATCAATGATAAACAGAAAAAAGATACCATATTTAAGAAAATTGTTTGACAAAAAAATACAATCATACAATATAATAAAGTAAATTGTAATAGATAATTTAAAGCCTTATCCCAAGTTTTTAATCCTATTTTTCTAGTTTTACCCATATTGAATTGAAAATACTCACCATGGTTACTATTTATATTGAGAAAAAATATAAGAGAACTATTTACCAAATTTGAACCTTGAAATTGTAAATATGGAATCTATTTTTAATATTAAATTTATATAATGGTGAGAAATCAATTTTAACATAAATATGTAAACCTCAACAAAAACCAGTTTTATGAAAAGATCATTTTAATGACTAAAAACATCTTATAACCAAATCAAGTATAATATTTATTACTATGTAATAAGTTGTATTATATATAATTAAATTATTATTATTTTAATTTAATATCAAATTATAAATATAATGGAACTATTAGCTGATTTAATGAAAAGATATGAATATTTTACAAAAATCAGTATTTTACACGATTCACTAAAAAATAAATATTTTTAGAAAAAAACCGAAACATTTAACCCTAAAATTATATTGACATACTACTTTAAAAAATTATTTTCATTTACCAAATAATAATTCTAAAAACTGTAGAAATTAATTAAAATATTAACACACAAGATGTAATAAAATCGTTTTTGAAGAAAACATATATTTGAATCATAAAATGAAGTTCCTGAAAATTGAGTACTTAATTATTATGAATTAATAAATTAATTTTTGTTATATAAAACCTTTATTCATATTTTTAATTATTTTATTCCTATTCATACCCCTAATTTAAAGACTGGGTTATATTGGTCAATTTTATATAATAATATTTGTATAGTATATTATAGTTCCCTTAATCCCCGATGTTTCATGTCAAAGAATATATAAAGAATATTATTCATTAAAAATGATGTTATAGGGTGTTACAATATTAACCCTGGATATAGGGAGGGGTGGTGAATCTAAATCTCAAAGGTAGCATCAGATCGAGGTTAGATCTACAACGATGTCGATGGACGGGTCATGCAGCTGTGAAAATGAAATTCTAGAAATGGTGTTTAACCATCATGGTAGGTTTCCTTACTTTTGTTCTTGTTTTTTATTGGTATATTACTATTTAATTCTCCCTATAATAATTTTTTATCACCATGTTTATTTTTGATGATTAATTATTTTTTTATTGGTGTGTCTGTTTGATTTTTCCCAATAACCATAGAATTTATTCATTATTATTTTAATGAAGGTTGTTGAAAATACCTGGTGAGGGTTCTATCCCATTCATATTCCTTTTGTTTCACACATATTTCATTATTATTTTGGTGATTAATTATTTAGTTGATATTAATACTGGTCACAGTTCTTCATTTTTTTTACCGTCTAATGAACTATCACCATCAATAACCTCCTGACCTGATGGTCCAACCTTGGGGAAACTGGTTTGTTGTAGAAAAAAACTTTTAGTAGAAAAGGTGGTGAGCCAAGAATTTTCATAGTACAGATAGAACCCCCAAGTTCTATTATAAAGGTTACATTGTCATGGATATAGCCAAATCCATGGGAAATGGAGAATGACGATGGACCGGAAGCTATGAAGGACCTCTAATAGTCCTAGGCAGTGGAAAATAATGTGATGACTCAGTTAGAGGTGGTTTCGGCTAATGGCAGTGAGAAATCATGCGAATCTAGGAATTGTGTCTGTGGAACCCCGAATACACAGTGTTTAGTTCAGAATAATAAATACTCTATAATCCTCATGATGTGATGCTAGTTTTTCTGTCCTTATAAATATCACACATTTTAGAGTGAGGATACAATTGTCATGTAGGGAGACTAAGAACATACCTATACACATGGTGTGTAGTCTTGTTAAATTTCATGTATATTCTTCACAACATGTCTAAGTTGGAAGTAAACACCTAGGGTGTAATTTTAGTTTACACATCATTCCCCTATGTAGGAACTTAGCGTACTATGGGATCAGTATGGACTTTTATACCAAGGTACATGATGAGTACCCCAAATGATTCACTTAACATATACCTTTATGGTAAACTTTATTTAGATCTTCTTCATATTATCTATTGTGAGGAAATGCACAGCCAAATAATGGATGTTTGGATACATGTTTTTCCCCTATAAAGCATATTGTGACCTTTTTACACATTGTTTGAACTTCACATCTACTAATTGGGACTCATATTTGGGCATGTGAGAAGTCCATTGCAAGAAATTTTATATGTTGTATGTGATAGTGGTATACTATTTAAAATCAGAGATGGGTATTGGTATAATGTGAGATGATTATTCACATCGACTATATAGATTTTCGGATAGGGTTTGGTTATGATCTTTGGAGTGATTTTTGGGTTGTTACCCCCTACCAAGATGTCTTCTTAAGATATGTGGGTCCCCCGATTCCTTTATATATATAGGGTTGGTCCCCACCCCCTATACACACCTAGGAAATGGGTCCTCTTCTATGAAATTAGTACCCCCTATCCAAGATCTATGGTGGGGTGTGGGTCTTACACCATGGTTGATTCTCCAGCGGTCATTGTGCATCCATCTATGAGAAATTGGCCCCCATCAAAATTCTTATAAGGTTACAGGGGTTTCATGGATTTGGTAGTTTGGATGCTTTAGTAGTGGTAAGATATTAATATACTAGATTTTTCTTACTCCCATGATTGGTGTGAATGCTTTAGCGATGAGAGGGCTCTTCATATCAGTTTGAGTCAGTGGAATGTTTTTTGAAAATGAATAACTACATAGGATTATATGATACATTTTACTCATTGGTGACTCATGATATATCCTTGATATTTGGAATGTATATAGTGTGTTGACTTCGTAATTCTTGTTCTATGATATTTCGAGTACCATGGGTTTCCCATGTGGTATGAAATACGAGGATTTGAGTTTAGATGATCGGGGATCCTTCATATTCCTATTATATTTGATTTGAGATCATATAAATATATTTTATTATATTTACACTATTACTCTTACTCATATTGAGAGATGTTGGGATGAATTTTTGGGTTTTCAGGGTGTCCTACTAAGTATATTCATACTCACCCCTAAAAGAGTTTTTTCCCACACATGTTGTGTCCACGTAGTCGATATCGATGTTTCACATAATCTTCATGGAAATATACTTAGTTTATCATGTATAGAGTAGACATCTAGTGATTCTTTGTGTTTCATGATGGATCTTAGCAGTTTGTGATGGTGGCAGTTAATGTTTCATCAAGAGAATTATCTAGTTTTATATACAGTAAGAAAGAGATTTCTGGTGTCTTTTGATTTCCATGATGAGAATATTTTCAATTATTTTATTCCTCGAGTTTTATCCTAAGTGTAATTTCACATATATATTATGTCTCATACACATGTGTAAAATAGGTTAGTTGTTATTCATGAATTTTTTTAGGGTTTATTTTTTATATTATATATATGTTTCTATTTTAGCTCGATATAGTATAAGGCCTCCCATATTATGTTATATTACTACTTGGTACCAGTCACCATTCCCTTTATAATTTGTGGCTTACTTGGGGTAGCAATCTCTTCTTACATCCATCCTAGGTGGGGCCCCGGTGGGTTTGGTATTGTTAGTTCCTTTAAATCCTATTATATATTCTACCTTACTCATTCTAATAGATTATTTTTTTGTGATTTATCAATTTCAATTTATCCATACTAAAATGTTTCTTTTTTAACATAGGTTACATGGTTACAATAATGACATTAGAAATAAAAAGAAAATAATTTTCTCACTGTGTGTAATCATTTAAATATATTTATTGGAAATATTCATTAGTCTGATGACTAAGAAAGGGTTTCTTTAACACATAATGTTTTCTTTTCTTATTAAATAAATATTTTCATGTTACTATGTCATTCTAAGAAGTTTATTTTATTAATATTATATTTTCATATAATTAATCTCGAACTAATATTTGATTATGATAATTCCTTTTTGTCTACAACGTAATATTTTATTAGATGAATGTCATATTTTTCAGTTATTTAATAAGGATATTTATTAAATGTACTCCCACTAAAATGATAACCTATTTTATTCTAGATTATATACATTGGTGGGATAAGATCTACATTTCACTAATTCATTGAGTCTTATTTGACATTTCTCACATCGTTAATTTATTTAGGTAAAACATCATGTAGATTATATCATATATGACTCTTAGGTTGTTATATGGTAAAATCCATTCCCAAATTCATCATAGGGATTATCTCAACTTTATTACTATAGTATACCAACTTTTACTTTTTCATAACTAAGTGTAAAAAATATATAATTAAATATATAATCACCTAATACTATTAGGGTCCCCTATATTCTACTTTCCTAACATAATATAATCCATAGGAACCCATATTTGGCATAAACATGCCCATTTGGATAATCAAGGTCTTCATAGATAATCTTATTGGAAGGAATGTAATTCTTAATGAGGTTTCTATTATCTTGACATATTATCACATGTATCCCCACCATGTATGATTTCTTTTAATGATTTTGTTTTTGGTATCATAAACCTTCAACCAAAATAATATTTTCTAAATATATTAATGAATAACATTATATATAAATTATGGTTTGTGTTACCCAAAATTAAACTCTAATTATATCTTCAAATATTAAAATAAATCACATATATAAGGTATTTTAAACACTTTAGTTAAATTTTTAAAATCATAGGAAACCAAAATCCCAATAAGTGAAAGTGTGTCATAATAGTTTTCAGACCCCCACTTTTTTAGATGGAGATTTAAATCCAAGATGTGTGATATGTTTGACACAAATTCCCACTATCAATCAATAAATAATAAATATATAGCTTGATTGAAACATATTCCTAACAATTAATATGTTTAAATCATAGCACAATATTATAATGAAATTCATAACCCAAAAATTATTCATAGTAATGGTTAAACGTAACTAAATCCTACATTATACTTAGAATAGAAATCCTTATATGTACTGTTTAGAAAATCTAAACTAAACTATGTAACAATTCATAATATAAACATTTTATATTCACGAATCAAATAAATTAATGAAAAAATTATAATTTTTGGCATGAGATATGTATTTATAAATATTTATAAATAAATAATTATAAACATATTATAGTTATTCAAAATTTATGGTTATTCCATAAATAAATATACATGATTATTTTACATTTATTTTAATATGAATTTTGTCATATTATAATTTTTAATGTATTTTAAATGAAAACCTTCATAAAAAATGAATCATACATGAATTTGAAACAAAAAACACAAAAATCTTAAATAATGAATATATCATTCCTCTTTTAAAATTGGTCTCCTTATTTGTTTCACTAAAATTGATAGAGATAACTAAGAATCATATAATAAACCCCTTCCGTATATGTAATCCTTAATTTAAAAAAATTTATCCACACTCAGAAATTATTTTATTCAAACTATTTTCTTCTAAAACCTTATGTTAATTGTAGGAAGAAAATAGAGAATTTAGATTAATGATTTTTTTACAAAATGTGAAATTATATCCACATTATCATCACTATGGTATAGAAAAAATATATAATCCATTTGTATTATACTCTTATTACTTGAAAGTTTCTTAAACTCTCAAGTCATTAATTTTTGTTACAAATATTTTATAATGTTGTTATAATTTAAATTTTTAACATTTAAATATTTTAAAATTTAAAAAATATTTTATGACATAACCAGTTAAAGAAAGATTTATCCCTACATAGTATAAATCCATTCCATATCCACATAATATATTGTGAAATATGATCAATCCAATATGATATTCCCATATTTTACTATATCATATGTCCTATCCAAGAATATGATATGCTTTATATTGTACCAGCCATGGATGAATCATACACTATGACTCGTGGATTTTTTATTATTATCTTTTTACTATTATTATATTTTTTGTTTTTTAATTATTATATTTATTTTTGTTCTTATTATGATTTTCTCTATAATATATATATGGAAGAGGGTCATGGTTAATGGAGGAAGTGTACCATGTGGGGATTTCCCCACCATTTTCTCTCCCTCCCTCCAATACACATCCATTTAGGACATACTAGGTGTAAAAATGATGATCTATCAGTAGAAATGGGTTCATAATGATTATTCATAGTCAACACCTATGATTTTATTAGTTGGTTCTTCCTTTTGCATTTTTCGATGGCTAAATCTTCCATTTTGATCATTTTTCATAGTTTATTCATATTCATGCTAAATGGGGGAATTTAACCAATGAAAGTCAACATGAAAGATTTAATTAACATATGTTGTATATAAACCTACTATTTTTTACTTTGTTTGTCCTGATATGTATATTTTAATTTATGATACATGTGAATTATATTCATCAGGGAACAAAATGGGTTTTTTGGACTAATAGTTTTTTATAATTAAATTCATTCAATATAAGAGGATGTATTCCCTTACTCAATACAAATAAAATATATTTTTTGATTTTATACAAATTTCATCACATAGGGTTCTTGTTAAAATCCAATGAAAACATGATCTTAGTTGTTACACAAATTATTCTTAATTTAACAAAATATATCATTTTTTATGGTTATTAAAATGAACATTCTGCCACGTATGAAAAATTATGTGGGTGACTCAAAGTGGTGTCACTCATAAAAGTTATATGATTATTTTTTAGAGGTGAAACTTAGATGAATATTTCTAATTTTTGTAATATTATAAATAAATTCATGTTATTTTGTGGGACCAATATTCTTACACTACCCCAAAAAAATTATTATCAAATTGATCTATAATGTATTCAATAATTGGGACCATAGATAGTTATTTAAGGATAATATAAATTTATTCTTAGTATTTAATGTATTTTTTTAATGAAATTATATTGGATACAATACCATGATACTTGTGTATCTTTAGATGGTTGATATGTAATGAATTATGGACTAAAGTTGAAAAGTAAGGGAATGGGTAAGTGAGTCATGTCTTAGGATGTATGTATATTATGTTATTGATTTGGTTTCCCCTATCTTAATTCTTCAATATAATATAATTCTAATTTCATTTAGTGAATCAATTATAATACTGAGTAGTTGGGTAAGTTAATTTGGTGGGATAGTTTCTATAAATATATATGGGATTTAGTTAGGTGAGTCACTAAGGTATATTTGGAGTGCCTCCTTGGTTATTTGGAATTTATGTTATTTAATTGAGACAAGTTATAGATGCCTTCTAAAAATGGGTTTTGAGTGGTTCACATGTATAAGGGATAATATGGATTAATTATTGTTGTTACTTAGTTATTCACCAAGGATATTTTCAAGTCTTATAGGATTAGATGTTCGCTATGATTTAGGGTTAGTGTGATGGGGTTTTATACTCATCAGGGCCAGAATCTAGCATGGTGGTTCACATATTTACATGAACACTACAAATATTTCTTATCAACCACATATTCACAAAAACCAAAATGAATATAGAAAATTTGATAACCTTATAAGTTTTCTTTGTTTTCCATAAATGGGTTATCCCAAGGTAAAATGCAGATAGTGTGTCAATGTACTTGGGATATCACTATTCACTACATGTGATTACAAGGTTTAGGTAAATATCATTTCCAAATCAATCTCCACTACCTCCTTCTCACTATCAACTCATAGCTTCAAGAAAGTGAAGTTGAAAAATAATTTATGTACATGTAACTCACAGTGAACATGAAAAAATAATCGTACACCTTAATAGTAAGGTTGCCTTCTATTATGAACCAGTCACCATGATCAAATCTCAATTTTAAATTTTTTTATGTTACATATGTTTTTTAAGAAATATCTATACATACTGAATTGTCATCAATAAATATTTCTCCCTTTCTTATAAAATAATATCATAGAATATACTCCATGAAATATATAAATCTTTTCCCCAGAATCATAGATATATTTTTCATCATTCTATACTTGTATCTCCCTCTCATTTTATATCCATTTTTAATATCACAGAAAATATGGAAATAATATTTCTATAAATACAATACATATAGTTTATTTTATTTTTTGAATATATCTCTACTTTAAATTTCGAATATATAAAAACTAATTTCATATAATCCCCATAAAAATTTTATTCAAACAAATCTTCAAAATATTTATGTTTTCTCTTTTAAAATATGCATTAAAATTGGCATGGAATACACTAAATTACCTATGAAATTTTAAAAAAAATAAGTAACATAAGTTAATATTACCTATGTCTTATAAATACATGTATAGACTCATTTTATTCTTATAAAAGATGTGATTTTTCTTACACTAGATTTGAAAACTCTTGTTTTCTCTTATACCAACCCTAGTTTTACTCTTACAAGGTTATGAAATTTTTTGGAATTATTCATTATAATCCTATTGAAGAAATGGATTAATATTACATATCCATAAAAACATTTCCACCTCTTCATAAAACATACATGATTTGTTGATAACTCTTACACAAATAGAAGGAATTCAAGATTAATAATTCATAGACCCATCCCTTTTCAAAATTATAATTATATCTTACCAACTTATTTTTTAATGTATTCTTATGAAACATCCTTTTTTTAATTATATATAAGTAAAAACTTTTCAATAATTATCTAGTCTTCACAAATATTAGATCCATTTAAAATATTAACCTTAATCCTTGATTTCTATCAATATATTACAAATAAATTAAAAAAAATTCATGAATAATTTATCCACAAACACTTTTAGTATAAAATTCATCATTTTTTAAATTAGATTCTAACAATGAAGAATAACATATATAAGTTCATTGGTTATTCCCCAAGGCAATGTGCTAGTTTGACAAGATTTTATGTTCTCCAAGAGAGTAGGACAATGTGATGGGGTTTCTGACTCATCCAAACTAGAATCCATCATGGTAGTTACTAGTAATGTGATCTGAGGTGTTTTTATATGTATGAGGTTTACATAGAGAAATATAGGTTAATTATCCATGGTGTTTGTCTATGTATGGGGTAACCATGAGGGATCAATATATAATATTTGAGGTTTTGATCTATATATAGGGCATCTAGAGATACATTGAGGCATGTGATTCAAGATAATTAAATATATATATGGTTCCCTATAAGTCATTGAAACATAAAATATATGGTGATAACATATGATATAGGGGTTCAGTGTGGTATTGTAATGTGTCCAAACTAATAGAGATTTTATTTACGTGGTTCCTTTGAATTGGAGTCGTAGATATAGTATTTGAATTTGGTTATGTGAATAGGTGAGTACATTATTAAGGGTATAAGGGTTAGTGGAATAGGGCATAATTCTATTGGACTAAAGGGTCTGTGTGATATATATGTATTGTGATATTTCATTATAGGATTCAGTATTGGAAGAAGTAGGTTTGGTTCGTCATTAGAAAAAATAGGTATGGTCAAAGATTGTGGTGTCTTAATAGACCCATAGTGATATGTAACTAATTTTCATTTATCTTTTATGGTTGATAAAATTAATGTTAGATCTTATTGGGTTTTTTAATTTCATGTGGTGTGACATCCCAAATTTGGATTCCACTAAAGGTGCACCGAGCCCGGTTGTCCACATGGTCTCAAGCACAACTCCCTGAATGCCATAGGCTGTTGACTAAAAGTGGGGGCCTAGGTCATGTCTATGTGGATACTATTACCTTATTCCTAGAGTGTAGTACAATAAATAAATAAAATATAATAGCATACAAGTAGTACAAGTAATGTAATAAACAAGTGAGACAACAAATGAAGACTGATTCCTAAATAACTAAACTAGTCAAAATATATAATAGTTGATGGTGATATGTCATGTATCTGTAAAGCTGTAAAAATGGATAAATATAATAATACAATACATTCTATAAAAAACTATAAAAAAGGAATCCTAACAACTATCCCCAGTATCCTGAGCTCTAGCCCAGTCATCTGCTACTATCTTCATCAAAATAAAGCAAGCAGTCAAGTGTCAAAAGTGATATGCTTCCCTTTATCAACACTAGCATACATATAGTCTCCCTAGGTACTTATGGTGACCCTAATTGGGTGTGATATAAATCCTTGTAGGCCACCACCAATGTTTTCTATAACATCATTTCCATATAATATAAATTGAAATAGTGTGTAAGCATGCATATATGAAATTAAATAAGCACAATAATTTAAAAATGAAAGAACCATATTCATCCCTTAAAAAAGTGTCCAAACATGTAACATGTTCATTAGTAAATTAAGTTCTAGTTTATATAATTAAGTCATGTGTTTCATAGATGGCACAAAAATCACCACATAATAATAACAGTATAGGTTCCAAGATGTAACAAGGAAACCATAATGATTTTAATATTAAATAGAATCTATGGTAATAACAAAGAAAACCAAGACCTCAAGGGTCGCCAACTTAGTACTAAGTACAGCCTGGCTAAGTGGTAAGAATATAATAAAGGGAGCATCATCTAAGGAATTCCATAATTATATAAATATAACCATGTCCAAGGTGTGCATCCATGCTTAAATGGGATAAGCAATGGATAGGTCCAAGGATGAAACCAAGGCACCTCATGTCTGTAGAAGCCATGTTGGATCCAAGGAGTATGGTTAAGAAATATTATATTTGAAAGGAGCTATACTATGTTTTCATATCGGGAATCCATTTATAAATGAGGATCAGGTTCCAAGGTGGGTCTCAACTAGGGAAACCAGAATCCTTAAATTGGAATGGCATCCAAAAGTGCTCATGGAATTCCCTCTAGAATCCAAAAGCTAACTCGAGTCTAACCACTCCAATAATTATTTCATGGTCCATATACAATTATGAACCTTGAATTTAATTCACTTAAAAAGAAATTAAATGTGATGATCATTACATTTAATAAAACAAAGGGGTTTATTACATGCCTTTCATATAAGAGACAAGGCATCTCAATGACATGAAACATTTAATTAATTCATATATTTCATAATAATTTCATTATGTTCATTAATTTACCTTCCTTTATAAGTGTAATTTGGTACTATGGACATGAATGCAACATTTCATTTACATTTATATAAGTCCATGTCATAAAATTGGTATACTTGTCAATTACATTTAAGATTGGTTAATCAATTTGAATCACGTTAATTTTTCAGTTCAAGTGGAAAGAAACATGGTCCAATTAATTCATAAATTTACCATTAAATATTTATTTAATAAGGGAGTCTTACCATTATCATGGTCAAGCTGAGGCACACCCGAACGGTGGTGCGGACACACACATCAAGCATTGAAATCCCAATATTAAAAATCACCCAACATGGGGTGGTCTATGTTCTGAATGTAACCACCAATTATTGATAACATTAATTGCATGAGTCTTAGAATATGGTTATAACAACTATAAGTAAGATACATAAATTAAACAGATGCTTCCTAATGAAATAATCCTGACTACGTGGAAATTTATAAAATTATGTACTTGAGGAGTGGGTTATAGACCACATACTTCATACTCATACGAATCTCCGCATCTAGTATCCGCATTTAATTTATCCTTGATTTGAAGAGATCTAAAGATTATATTAGTTCACTTCAAAAATGGCATATAATCCTAAATATAAATAACATTTTTGGTAGGAAGATTAATGATGAATGATTAAAAAGGAATCAAGTACATACCAGTTAGATCCAATGAGATAAACCAAAATCAAATCGAGGGATAGAAGCTTGGTATAAAATCCTATAATAGTTGAAAAAGAGATATCAAAATAGGAAAATGAGGTCTATTTTCAATTGGAAAAAAATAAGAGGAGGGGAGGATTAAAACATATCTTTTAATGAAAAACTTCATTTCACCCAAAAAAATTTCCATTGCACAGTTTGGATGCATGGTTTTTTCAAAACTAGCATAACCATGCGTAGGTAGCAATCGAGAAGGGAATACCATAGGGTTAGGCCACACGGTTAAGGAAATTGTGTTCCAACATAGTGAAATTTATCTTCAATTTGTCTATGGAATTTTGCAAGGGAATGCGGTGCAAACCGCACAGTTTGGGAAAACGGTGTTCCCTATATCACCCGATTGTCCATCCTTTAATTGTTAAAACTAATTTTGTGTCAGGCCTCACTTTGTTTACTCTAACCCTGAAACATGCCATTTTCTCCCAAAAAGTGTGGTTTTAGGCTCCAAACAAGTCTCGGTAACTCTGGATACCTTTGAAAACTCATTAGTCATCCATATTAGTTCCATAAAAGAGAATTAAACCAAAATTAAAATGATTCATACCTGAGTGAAAAGATGGGTTCTTATAGTCTACCCCTATAAAGGAACTTTTCCCTGAGTTCACCTTCCATTATTGGTGAAACACTGTCTGAGAAAAACTCTAGCCCCTAGTCACAAACATTAGTCCCCCAATCCCAACACTTGTCTTGTACAAAATAGTGCTTCCATAGCACCCGCAATAGAGAAAAAACCATCCTTATATAGCCTTCATACTCTGGTCAATAATGGGTATAAGATACTCCTCTAACCAAGCATTGACATCTAGCTCAACATCCTCAAGATCAAATGTGTGAGACGAGTCTCCATCATGCCAATGAATCTATGAAATATGGAAGATGTAAGGAATCGAATGGTATCTCTACGATTGTAGCAACTAATTTGTTACTGGTCTTACTCTCTCTATATTAAAAAATGGCAAGATAAAGCACAATAATACCTTCCCTTGCCTCTGTATCCCTATTTTACCAATCCTAGGTGATACCCATAGGAAAACATGATCCCCAACCTCCAACACCAGAGGTTGTCGATGGTGATTAGCATAAGATTTCCATCTAGAATGGGTAGAAGGCATACCCTTCATGATCAGCTGAACCTAATATGAATTCTTCGGCAAGAGACAAGGACCTATTAGGTATTCCACACCTAAATCTATCCATAATAAAGATTAATGGAATGACCTACCATACAAATCCTCAAAGGGGTCCATCTGAATCATTTCCTAAAATATATTATTATAGAAAAACTTGATGAGAGGGATATTCTTCTCCTAATAACCACTAAAATCAAGTATGCATGATTGAAGCTTGTACTCTAAAACATGTACTTTCAATTATGAATTTCTATCTGTCCAAGGGTGAAATTTTGAACATAAAATCACATGTGTACCGATATCGTTTTACCAACCCTCCCAAAATAGTGATGTAAAGATAGCATCCCTATGTAAAATGATAGTATGAGGGACCTCGTGTAATCAAATGATCTCATAGACATACATTATTCCAATCTCATCAAATAATAAAGTCTCCCATATTGGAAGGAAGTGGTCTAATTTCATCATATGATCAATAACTTCCCATAAAGCATCGCTACCTCAAGGTGACCTCAATAAACCAACTATAAAGTCCATGGAAACATCTTCCCATTTCTATTTTTGGACTAAAATCGAGTGCTACAAGCCTATAGGTATTTGATTCCCCAACTTCACCTACTAATAGGTGGAACACCTAGTGATAAATCATACCATCTGGCATTTCATCTTAGGTCACCAATACTGTTGTTGCATATCTTGATACATTTTGAAGATTTCTGAAGGAACTGGCCACTAAGGAGCCTGTGACTCTCACATCAGTTCTTCTCTCATATTTGTGGGAACCTAGACATGTCCATGTATATGTAATATGTCATCTCTATCTATAGACCAATCTTGTGGTGGTTCATCTCTTGAAATACTCTCACAGATAACCAAGCCCTCATGATCTGAAAATTTCCTTCTCTTCACCTTCTCAAGGAGGGAAGAGGTATCTATCAAGGCTTAGAGATAAGACTAATCATAAATTTCATGAACCTCTACATGTAGAACAGAAAATATGTCCATCAATTTTTGTTCATCAATGGCTTCCAATACGGTATGTTTTGAGTTTTCTGACTCATTGCATCTATCACAACATTGCCTTTTCCAGGTATATAGGTTAGCTAAAAATTAAATCATTGAAGATATTAACCCATCTTCATTTTATGAGATTAAAGTAATTCTTTTTAAAGATATTTTTTAGGCTCTTTTGGTCTGTATACACCAGAAAGAGATCACCCAATAGGTAGTGTCTCCAACAACATAAGGCATTGACAACTGATGCTAGTTTAAGGTTGTGTGTTGGGTAATTTCTCCCATGAGGCATCTACTGCCAAGACCTGTATGCAAGGAATATATCCTCCTAAATTAGAACCTATCCTAGGCTGATGCCTAACGCAACATAGAACACTATATAATCTCTTCCTGGTTTAGGAATAATTAGAATAGTCGTTGATACAATACTTCCTTTCAACTCCTGAAAGGATTTCTCACACTCTTATTCCCACAGAAACATAGTGTGCATCCTTATAAGACCATATTAAGAGGTGTAGAAAGGCATGATAATACATGTATTAAATTCCTGTAAGATCTACAAATCCCTATGAAACTCCATATATCAACCATGTTCATGGGATTTTCTTAGGAAACCATAGCACTATCCTTTTATGGGTAAAAAGAGACTCCTGATTCTGAGATGATATGACCCAAGAAGTGAACTTTTTTATTCCAAAAGTGGAAGATAGAAATCGTGGAATAAATCTAGTGTGCTATCAGTTCAATCAAAAGGATCCCAAGGTCTTTAGCATGGTCTTTACAAGTGTGAGAATACACCATGATTTCATCCACAAATACCATAAAAAAAGAATCCAGAGAGGGGTGTAATACCCTATTCATTATAGCCATGAAAATGGAGATAAAATTTGTTAGATATAATGATATAATAAGGTACTCATATAGACCATACGTGCTATGTAAATTTATAATAGGTATGTCTGATGAGCTGTATGTCACTTGATGAAAGCCCAATCTTATGTTGATCTTAGGGAGGAACCTAGATCTTCAGATCTTGTCAAATAGATCATATATTTGGGGTTTTGGATTTCAATTCTTACCCTAATATGGTTCAACCATCAATAATTTATTCATAGATTAAGGGTATCATCCACCTTATTTGATAAAATAACAAGAAAACACTAAGAGGAAGTGTTAGTCCTTATAAAAACCTTGGCCTCCAAGCCCCCTAACTACTACTTGAGACCCATGATCTCTATAGGTTCTATCTAGTAATGAATAATTGACACTGGAGCTACTTCTGGAATGACATCAATCATAAACTCTACCATTCTCTCAGGAGGTAATCTAAAAAAACATGGGGAAAGATATCCCTGAAGTGATCTACTACCAAAGGGAATTCATCCTGAATTAAACAATGTTCCCCCTTGGATGGATTAGAAATATGGGTGGTCACTCTACCTATCCCATGATGCTCTTTTCCATCTCTACTTTCCTACACATCCCACTCACCATTGGGAAAAAAATTGATTACCTGTGGTGATGTAAATGATACCCTACTTTGATATCAATCTACAAAGGCATGATACAAACCAAACCAATCTATTCTGATAATGATGTAAAAGGCAATAATTTTGTGAAAAAAGTGGTTCCATATGAAAAGGTAATTTTCTACCTCAATGGGAAAGTCCCTACATTGGCATAACCTTATGACCGTACTCCCAATGGTGTATCCAGGGTCATTACATCATAGTAATATTGTATTTCCTGCCCCATGATTTCCATAATAGACAAAGAGATGAAAGAGTGTGAAGAACCTATATCAAATAAAATATATAGTATAGGGGATGTTACAAGAATAGTACCCTGTACTATAGATGGTCCTACATCCAGATCCTCATGTATCATTTGTAAATCAGTCAACTAACCCAATCCATGGTCATGTGTCATATCTAGACTTCCAAGATCAAAACTACTCTAATGGTGTTGCTGGTGATCTAGGGTCTATATAATATGATCACGGCCTCCTTCTCAGCTTCTCCTACTAGTTCTAATTAAACTCCCTACCTGATACAATATAGAATAACCTCCCCCTGAAGGTGGAGCTGGTGCGAAACCACTTCCACTAAAAGATGATGGAAAGGTCTGACAGAATCTCTAAGGATGACTCAAACAGCCACAATCCTGGCACTCCCGAGGGTCTCTATCACACTGAGCGATTATATTTCCCTATCATCCACACTAGTGAAACCCCATGGAGCTACCAGAATGGGTAATTTTGCTACCACTACCCTAATTAGAAACCACGAGATATTTTTTTCTACTATTAGAAGAACTAATGGCCTTCCAAAACACTCGTTTTCTACAACCAGTACTATGTTTGTACCTCAGGTTGATGTCAGTGATAAGATCATGGTTGAATATTAAGATAAGGTAAGTGGATGAAAGATATTCACCTGATTATGGATAACATACTAAATCCCAACATCGAAGTGTTTAACATGCAAATGATCATCATCGGCTAGAAATAGTGTGATCACTATAACTTAGTAAAATTCATTGAATACTCCATTACTAACATAAAACCTACATGAGATTCCAGAAATATCTTTCATGGATAGATATCATCATCTATAGAAAGAACTGATCATAGAAGAAAGTCTGGAAATCAGCCCATACCATGCGCTAATGGTGACCATCCATGTCAAATACATACCACCAGCGTTTGGTAGAATCATGTAGCATGTAAGAAGAATGTTTGGTCCTCCACTCTTGAGGATTCTATAGATAATAAAACATATAAAAGTTGTACTTTTTCCAATACTCAGTAGCTTATGGACCTCCATACCCTGAGAATATTATAGGATGCTACTGTTGGAACCCATGGGTCAGATCATCCATCATTGGTGCGGCCCATGGAGCACCTTGCATTAACTATATCAGATGTAGGAAACTATCATGAACTTGAGTATTAGTTCCCATATTAGGTGAAATAGATGTTTCTTCTAGTGGAACTCCTGGGGGTAATAATAGAATATTAGGTACCACTATGTCTGTAGAAACGTATTTGCTACCCTCCTCATCCATGACATGAGGACATTGTGGTTGCATTGGTCTTCAAATTCAAACAACCCGCCTCATAAAATCATTATGTAGATAAATAGAAACACTAGTGTAAGATTAATTCATGAAAAGGGAACAATACCCATGTTATACTACCTCAACTACTCAATTATAAGGTTGGGTATTGGTAAGTTCTCAAGAAGAAGTTTTAGGGATTCAAGTAGATGATAGTTCAGTAGTAACTTACCTTATAATTTACTAGAAAACATTTCATTTTAATATGTCATGTTTCACTTTTAAATTTTACACTTTCCTATTTCAATATATCACAGTTCATTTAAGATGGAATTCCATTATCACTAAATCAGGGACCATACACCTTATCCCTGGGAAAGACGCCCATTTGATTTTAATATAATGGCTCAATTTGGAAAATTACCCATTGCAACCCATGAGATCCCATAACACTTCATGAATTGAAACTATAAATCACTCAATCATATCCATAGTGTTGAATATGAAATAGATAACTATCATAGCATCACTAAACCATCATAGGAATATCAAGAAATTAAAAGAGTGAAATTCACCTATATGAAATAGAAATATTCGTGACATGAAAATTCTAGGTGCCAATAATGATGCATGTGATAATGATCCTTTAACTCATATAATAATTCCAAGGATGAAATGAAATAATAAATAAAACTAATAATTACAATAACACAAAGCATGTGTGTAACCTAATGGTAAAATGAAATCAACTATAATTGGAAAAATAAGAACAACAATTATTATTTAGGAAACGAAGCATTTACCATGAACATGGATTCATGATGCCCAATTGAGGATTATGACCAAGTTACAAGTGTTCCTAATATCTAATATATTATATCGAAATAGTAAATAAGGAAAGGAAGTCCTCTGAAACCATTTTTTGATGTCCTGAACATGGATTCCACTAAAGGTTCCCTGAGCCTGGTTGGCACATGGACTCAAGCGCATATCCTAGAACACCAGAGGTTTCTGACTTGCAGGGAGGGCCTAGGGTGAGTCTGTGGGGATACTATTCCCTCATTAATAGAGTTTATCATAGTTGATGAATATAATATAATGGGAGATAAGTAGATAAAACAATGTAATAAAAAAATGGAACAATAAAAGGAGATTGAATAGTAAATAACTAAACAACTGATAAAAATATATAACAAATGATGATGATATGTCATGTATTTATAAAGTTGGAAAAATTGACAAATATTATAATAAAATAAAGTCTATAAAAAATATTAAAAAATTAATCAAAATACTATGCCTGGCATCCTGAGCTCCATCCTTGTCATCTACTACTAGCTCTATCCTATGTAAGAAAGCTTCCAAAGCGATATGATTACTATTATCAAAAACTATGTACATACCATTTTTTCAGGTACCAATGGTGGCCTAGATAGGGTGTGAGATAAATCTTATTAGGCCACCACTAATGGTGTCTATAAAATCATTTTTGTATAATATAAAATGATACAGAGTGGAAGAATGAGTATATGAATGTAAAGCAGTACAATATTGTAAATACCCAAGTAACTATTTTTCTATTGGTTGGTGTCAGAACATGTAACCAGTTCATTAATTAATTATGTTCTAGTTTATATAATTATTCCATTTGAGGCATAACCAACACTAACATCACCATGTGATAGTAATAGTAGAGGTTCCAAGATGTAACAAGGAAACCATGATGATTATAATATTTAAGAGGTTTTAACGTAATAACCAAGGAAACCAAGACCTTAATATTCTCCAAATCTATAGTAAATGTAGTGTGGATAAGTGGTAAAAGTGTAATACAAGGAGTTTCATCCAATTAATTTCACAATGATGTAAATCTAACCACACCCAAGGAATACATCCAAGGTAAAATGGGATAAGAAATGGCTATGTACAATAATATAACTAAGGAACCTCATGTATGTAGAATCCCTGTTGGATCCAAGGATTGTATCCATGTAATAATTTAATAGTAAGGAGGGATCCTATTGTTTTATACTATGCATCCATTGATAGATGAGGATTGGGTTCGAAGGTGGGTCTCAACCATGGAAACTGGAATCCTTGAATTGGAATGGCGTCCATGAGTGCTCAAGGAATTCCCTCATGAATCCAATCAAAAACACGAGTCAAAACACTCTTATAATGATTTCAAGGTCCATATACAATTCAGAACCTTATATTTAATGAATTTAATAAGTTAGTCCATGGGATGTTTGTTCCATTTCATAAAAAAGGGGTTCATTCCATTCCCTTCATACAAGGGACAAGGCATCTCAAGGACCTGAAATATTTAATTAACTCATATATGTCATAATCATTTCATTTGGTTCATTATCATACCTTCCATCATAATTTCAAAGGGGTCCAATGGACATGCAACCATCAATTCATTTACATTTAAATAATTCCAAGTAATATACATAGTATACTTTCCAATTACATTTAATATTGGTTAATCAATTTTGAATTACCCTAGGAGGGTCAAGTGGAAAGAAACATAGACCAAACCATTCATCAATTCACCATTGAATATTCATTTAATGAGTGAGGCTTACCATAAATTGGGTTATGCGGAGGCACACTCGAACGGTGGCATATAAACACACATCAATCACTAAAATCCCAATATGTAAAATCACCCTACATGGGGTGGTCGGTGATGTAAACATAACCACCAATGATGGGTAACATTGATAGCATGAGTTCTAGAATATGATTATAATGGATATAATAAAGAAATATAAATTAAACAGATGATGCCTCATGAAATCGACGATCGGACATAACAATTTATAAAACAATGAATCTTGAGGAGTGAGTTATAGAGAACCTACCTCATACTTGTATGAATTTAATCATCAAGTATTAGCCTCTAATTTGTACATGATTGGATGATATCATAATAACAAATCTATTTCATGAAAATATGGTATATTCACCTATATATAAATGGAATATTTGGTTGGAAGAAGAACAAAGAAAGTTTAAAAAGGAATCTAGTACTTCTCAGTGCAGATCCAATGAAATGAATAGTGATTAAATTGGACAATGGAAAGACGCTCGGTATCAAATCCTAGAATAAATGAAAATGGGAGCTCAAAATAGGATAAATGGGGGTGTTGTCCACTGGAAAAGAAAATTAGGGGAGGGTTTATTAAAACATATCATTATTGAAAAAACCTCCATTTCACCCAAAAATAGCCTTTTCATGATTTGGATGCATGGTTTAGAAAAACTATTCACAAACCATGCATAGAAATCTATAGAGAGAGGAACAACATATGGTTAGGTCACATGGTTAGGGAATCTATTCTCCAATCGTGTGAAATGCCTCCGAAAATTTTTTTGCATCGTTTTTCACGGTTGTGCAGCCCAAATCTTATGGTTTGGGAAAATCATACGCCCCATATCACCCTACTACCCATCCTCTCATGGTTAAAACTAACCATGTTTCATGCCTCGTATGGGTTCCTCTAACCATTAAATAGTCCATTTTCTCCCAAAAAATTGGGTTTCGGGATCCAAACAAGCCTCAAAAACCCTTGAGACGTTCATGAACTCATTAGGAATCCATATTAGGTAACTAAAAGATAATTAGACCAAAATTAAAAGGAACCATACCTGAGTGAAATTTTGGGTTCTTACATGTGGTCCCATGACATGAATAAATGCCTATGTGTGTACATTACAATAGATGTTTAGGGTCTTTTACTAGTTCATATTGATTCATTTTTCTAACACCTTACAAGTGTGCCACAACATACTTGTGTATCTCATTGTTTTACTATAAGTTATGTTCATACTGGCATTTTTACTTTTATATATCTATGGTCTAGGTTTGGATTTAGTTAATATATGAGGTTTTTAGATAAATATAGATCATTAGTGTCTAGGATTAGTAGAAAATTCTTGGTTTCATTTAGCTATGAGTTTTTATTTAATTATTTTTATATATATTGATTTGTGGTGTATATGATAAGAAAGTGTATTGATTTATATGACAATATTCATAAAAAGTTTATTAAATATATTATTAATTATTATACTAATACTCTTAAACCCTGGTTGGTTATTTTTCCTTTTTTATATTGGATTTGTGTATTTCTTATGGGTAGATACCACATAATGAATTTTTAATGGAATCTGGGCAATGGGAGGTGGATTTATTTTTATAGAATAGTGTTTCTAATATATATTTTAGGATCACTTATTTTATCAATAACCTTTGTGGTATAATTTGGAATGTCTAAGGCCAAGTGAAAATCTGGTCCAGGTCATGTGGTTTGATTCTAGGTAATTTCATTACATAAATTTCGAATGAATTTTCCAGAGAAATCGGAGGTGGAGGAGGAAGCTACAAAAATATATTTTTTTAAAAGTGGAAGGAAATAAAAATTTTCAAATTTAAATATCAAAATATAATCATTATCTCTCAATAGAACATGTTTTATCATGAGATATGTGGATGATATAAAAGATTAATCTTTCCATTTTTTATAAATCAACCGAAAGAAGAAGAGTCCAATATGGATGATCATGAAAAACATGGAGTGGTTGAATTGAAGGTCAAACATAGAGATTTATTTGGATAATATTTATTTTTAAAGTAGTTAAGAAGATAATTCCAAGGTGTTGTTAAAAAATGAAATATATATATATATATATATATATATATATATATATATGAAAATGAAATTAATGGCTTAAAAGAATGAGTGATACTACTCATATATAGAAAATGTGAAAAAAACTAGATATAGTTAGTAAGTTGAATTTAATATTAAATAAAAATATTGAATAATTGTTGGATTAAAAGTAATTATAAAAGATAAATGAAAAATAATTAGTGAGCTTGAGGTTGATGTTATTGAGGGAAGAATAAATTTGGATAATCATATAGGACTCTCTATACAGAGTATGACCTATAAAAATATTCTTCAATTTAGAATCATATTTGTTGAGAGTGTGAAAGAATCTGTTTATTGATCAGTAATAATGTTGATTGATTAACCAATTAATCAAATTTTATCACTATAAAAAAATCATGTTTATGTTATGATAAAACTCAATGAAATTTAGGTTTAAAAGTAAATAGGTAAAATTTTAAACAAAGAAATAATATTGATTTTGGATAGTCTTAAAATGTGGTAGTACTATAAAATAAAACACCAAAAAATACACCATAAGTCATATTCCATTTTTATAAAAAGGTACAAATCCTAATAAATATTTTGTCCATTGAAAAATAAATAAATTTCATCAATGTTAATAAATCTGAGTAAATTATGTCTAATTATATTTTTTCTCAAAATAATTATTTTTCAATAGCTATATATATTATTGTGTAGGGTATGGTCATCAGTCTTTTATTGTTTTATAAACTGGACTAAGAAGTGCATCTCTAAAAATGATAAGTCTTTTTGTTAGGTAATTTCAATAAATAATTGTAAATCATGATTTCGAATTGAAGAAATAGTTCTCTCTTCTTGAAGAAGATGATCTCTTATCTTATAATGGTGATGTTTAAGTGAATATTTCTCTAATAATTGATCAATAAACTAAGGTTAAAATCTACAATATTATAAAAGATAACATGATTTAGGTATCTCTTTGGGAATGTGATGATAACAACATAAGAATCTTTGATAATGGGTATTCTTCCTATATGATCGGAAACAAGGATCTAATAAAAAATAAAGCACAAAAATTGTGGTGTTATGTGATTCTAAAATAATGGAATACTTGAAATAGATGGAAATAAAAAATCAATTTTTAGCAAAAAAAATAAAAGAAGGATGGAAGGATTTATGTTAAATGTTTGAGAAATAATTTTCAAAATGTAATTTTATTTTATGACTCTCACTATGTTACTCATTTCACCAAGATTTATTGCATAATGAAAGGAATATGTGGATTTTTTTAAGGTAAGAATAATAAGATATAATACTTATCAAATCAATCATTTAAAAGACTCTTTTTTCTCTTTATGGTGGATAAAAACATCATGGAGTCAATATATTAGTCTTATCGACCAATACATGCTGGATGAACTTAAAAAGTGTGTTTTTACAAATGATTCTTTGATGATTAAAATATATTTAGATTACCCTCGTATATATTTTTAGGAATGAAAAAACATTAGAAAGACATGTAAATCATGGAATAAGAAATACATTTTTTTTAGATCAAGTACATGTGGATTTTTGTAGTCCAATTCACCAAAAAATCTAATGGTGGTGAAATATCTTTTTTTCTTATTCATTGATGACTATAGTAGAATAGCCTGGGTTTTTGTGATTGGAAACAAAATATCAGTGTTGGTTACATTAAAATTCATTAATAAAAAAATGAAAATATGTTCAATAAGAAAAAAATTACTTTTAGATTAGATAATGGTATGAATATTTTAAATCAAATTGTGATATTCTAACATGAAAATCATGGAATATTTCACCAATACACCATTTTAAGTGTCAAGAACCCCTACCACTAAATATTGAACATTGATGGGAGAGAGATAATGACCCATGGGACCCATCTCTAGTAATTCTTAAGTTTGAGAGTACCATTGGGGGTATAAAAATCACATGATATGAGAGGCATTACCATCAATAAGAAAAAATATATTTGGAGATAGAATGAATCAACCAAAATAAAATCCTTTACATAATATAAATAGACCAAAAATCACCCCACAATGCATGTGTAACTAAAATAGATAAATATAAAATTCTAAAAAAATAAGTATCAAAATAAAAGATAAGGCAGAAAGACAACAATTGTCCGAATATATGATTTAGTAATGTCCATCACAGTTCATATAGTCCTATTAGAAACTTTAAAATAGTATATATATATATATATATATAGGGTGGGAATAAAGGTATACTCAATAGTAAAACTCAAGTCAGTTATGCACATGCGAAAACAGTGTATAAATGCATCTGTGAGTAAACAGCAGAACCAACAGCACCTAAACAGATCAACTAAACCAACAGAACATCATCAAAGCTCTCTCACCATGTAATGAATCCAAGTATAATAACATAGTATAAATCATATCGATGAAAGGTAACCCACACCACTTTCCTGCTGAATAGATTCTCTCATACCCTAGAAGAAAGTGTCATGGAGATCCCACATCTTATCTATTAGAAAACCTCACATCGCATCCCACCCACAGACACCTGGGTCATCACATCACATCTCACCATATAATTATTGTAGTTGTGTATCATAAATATGAAGGATATCTACCTCATGTACTCATCCTACTATGCATGACCCCCACCGTAATTCATATTATATGATCTCACCAAATACTTGATGAAGACACATGGTCCATAAAACCACATCAAAATGAATCTTAATAGTAGAACTTTTGACTTTTAGCCATCAAATCCTATTCATTTTATTATTGACATCCATCCATCCTCACCACCGGGATGTTGGGACTCCCACCCCAAAAACTTTTGGTTATTAATACTAGATGCTCTACATGGGTATGGAACATCAAAAAATCCCAAAATAATACAATATATATATAGAAATTCCATGCATGTCCCAACCTATGGGTTCACTATAAATACAACAAAAAACTCACTACAACATCCATTTTTTCTACCACTTCTACATGTACTAAAAACACCACATTCTATAAGGCACATGACACTTTTCATATTCCCATTACAAGAAAATACAATTTCCATATTTTTTTACCGACCAATGTCAATTAAAATAACAATATCATTACACATTTTTCAGCCTGTTAGTTTATATTTGGAAGCCCACCATTTTGACCACACATCCTATTATAATTTATTCTTTTTTTAACCAATTTGTTTTACAATTTACATCCCATTATCTATAAAATGTTAATTATACAACTAATCATCCAAATATTACAACACATAACAATAATAATACATAAAAACCCCAAAAAAATCATCATCCTCAATTAAATGCCAATCAGCCCACACAACACCAAAATTTCATAGCTATAACCACTTCCATCCAAAGTAGCCACATTCCTCCAATTTTAACAACATGTCATATTCCATCACAATAACTAATTATCCTCACATAACTCCAACATATTTTCTACAACATGTCCACTCTCTTGTAACAGATCATATTAGAAAAACCTCAGAACACATCCACTTTTATACGCACATTATACCCAAAGCACATAACAATTTTAAGATTCATTCAATGGGGTTTATCTAATTAATCTTTAATTTTAATGGAATTCTCAAACAAGTAAAATTTTATAGATTAGGACATTTTTTATCTAATTATAAAATAATAACCAATTCCAGTTTGGGTGATGTCAAATAATCATTAAAAAGGGGTTTTGACAGCCATGATTTTAGTGAAATGTTGTTTTTAAAGAAATATAATTTTGAGATATTTTAAATTACACAAAAAAAATAATTTTAGATTTAATTACATGAAATAATGAGTTTATCTTGAGTTACATGAAACAATGAATGTATCTTATGATACGTTCTACACCGAGTCTAATCAAAACATAATATACTATTAAAATATTATTTAATTTGATAGTTATCACCTAGCCATAGTAATGGTGAATATGAGTAGGTTTTACTAAATTATTTAAATATATGGTCTACACATATATATAAAATTAATTATTTGGATACCAATTAATTATAAATTAAAATAAAAACAATTTGTAAATAAACGAAATCAATTTCTGAAAAAAAAAACTATTTTTATGCACACAGATGTGTTTTAACTCTATAAATTAAACAATGCACTTTGGGGGAATTATTTTATTAAAATTTATATAATACATATTCATCAATTTTTTAAAATACATCTCATTTATTTTCAAGAAAATTAATAAAAAAATTTCAATTTTATGCTGAAAAACAATATTTTTTGTAAAAATCAGATTTGTCGGCTTATTACACACTTACATTAACAAAAATAGAATTCATTTGAAATTTAATTTGAAAAAATAAATTCAAATTTTTAAATAACCATTTAAAAATTATATTAGGATGAATATTTAATTATTTTCAAAAAAAAATTATTCTTTTATGAACAGTGAAAATAATGAATTTTAATTGAAACCTTCTTTTTCATTTAAATTGTCTATAAAGTTAAATTTCGATTTAAATTGGTTTTAAATTCAAAATAGTTCAAATATATATCTACTAATCAAATTTATTTTATTTTAATCATTCTTATATAATAATTTTATATCGAAACTCTAAATTTTTTTAACATTTTCTCTTTGAAAGCCTGCTTTCTCGTCACGATAGCAAGATTAATTTTAAATTAAATTTTCCACTTATGTGAATTTAATTTTTAAATATTGGTTACATATTTTGAATCATAATAATTTATATTATCTAATAATTTTAACTTAATGTTTTACCAAAATTGATATTAAAATAGTAAAAATTAATTATCGCGGTTAATGTTAAAATGGGTTTACCGAGGATTTAAACTAAAATGATAAGAGTTAAAGTGACCTAAAAAATTTTCTAAAAAATATTTTCATTCCATATTTACACCCTAAAAATTTTATTTATCAATAATAATCTATTTGTTATCATTTTTTCATGTCAAAAAACATATGTATTCCTTTTCTTTTAAAACATTACATGTGTGCCACTCACCTCACTTATAAAAGACCACTCACTCTCTTCTCCTATTCACACCTTAATACCATTTTTTTCATGACCTAAACATATAGCTTCCAAAATTCACTTCTCTCGTCGAATAATCATTATTTTTTAGAGATCAAACCGAGAAAGGATTTCAGTGCAGACCTAATGAGTTTACCCGAAGAAGAGGTAATGATCTTTATTAGGCGTTGTTATTTACATTCTTCCTATACTTACTAAAATTATTATCAAACCATGATTATATAATAATATTAGTATAATTAATATCCTTATATGATTTTATTTTTTTTAAATTACATACAATGAAATCATCATTCATGTGTATGGCGAACTACTGTCTCACAAATGAATTTCATTCATTTTTCTTTTACCATCTCTCAAGGTTAGGAATTATAATGGATATAAAGTATATTTAGGATATTTATAACATAATTCTTCCAATTTAGACATTATATAATATAATCCTTTTAAAATTTAATTTTTTAGGGGATACGATAACATTTCTCGTGTGTACGGTGGACTACCGCCTCGCAAAGCTATGTGATTCATTTTTCACTAATTATTTACATGTAAGATAATAAAGAAATATATATATATAGTATAAATTACATAAATCTTATTAAAATTAAATATTAATCATTATGAAAATATAATATATAATTGTATTTATTAAATTTTCAATCACTGAAAGATGATAATGTCATTCATGTATGTGTGGACTGTCGCCTTCATGAAGCGAAGTGACTCTCTTTTCATAACAATGAAAAATGGATGATATATATAAGAAAATTTAAAGAACTGATATATTATTTATGAAAGTAGTATCATTATAAATATATAATATATTACTTACCTCATTTTCATATTTTTCTTTGAAAAAAATGGAAATGTTACTCAAGCATACGTATGGCCTAGTCTTTTAAGGATCTTAACATATTTCATTTCACAAAACCATATTTCATGATTGGTCATAAAATTATAATTTAGTTAAAAAATAATTATTTTTTTATAATTATTTTTGATATTATTTAACTATGATCAAATTAATATTACAAAATATAAAAAATAAAAACTTGTATGAAAAACAAAGTAGTTGTTACCTAAAACCTGATTTTAACATGGAGTTGTTAATAAAAGGGTAATAAAGGATGTATATAAATAATATATGGTGTGATATATATAATTATGGTTATTTAATAGATTTATAATAAAATTTTATTTATTATAAAGGAGTTTCGAATTAGTATGAAGGAATTTGAGACTTTGGATAATGGATTTCTAGTCTCCCTTTTATTTCTGGATAATATATAAAAATTCACACATAATTTCTTTTGTATGGTGTACAAAATTCTCATTTAACATGTTATATAATTAATATTATATTTTTAATGACATTTAATGTTTCATTTGATGTTATTATTTATTTAGGATTATGATCCAAATTATTACTATAGTGGTAAGGCATTCTGATCTTACTTTTATTTTATGTCAGACACAAGCCATATTCACCATGTGTTTCTTTTATACAGTGTATATACATTATATTAATGTATTTTATTATTATTATAATTATAATTATGGTTATTTAAATATCCATTTGAATATATCTCTTTTATTCCTTTTACTATTCAAAAGATACCAATGTGGTAAGGGATTGTTGTTTTAATTTACCTTATTTGTGACATATGTAATGTTATGAACCTATCCTCTTATATGAGATTTATATAAAGCCCATTTGAAATGTAATATCATAATTTTTAATCATGATATTAAATTTTTAATTTAAAATTATTCTTTCATGGGGCTTATGATTCAATTTTACTAAATTGGTAATGGTTTTATACTACAATCTCATCATTTATCAGGATTTTTTATGTTTATAATTTTAATGATGAAATATTATAATCCATATCTCCAGAAACTCATAAATTTTAATGTCATCTAGTTATTTCAGGAAAATAGATGTTTTTCCTTCATTTTCATCTCTTTATGTACTCAATAATTAAAAATAATAATTTTTTAAAGAAAAATTATCTTTTCATTCGGAAACTCTTTTTCTACCAAGACAACGTTTTCTAAAAAATTAAAAAAAGTTTGTAATAATGTTAAAATGATTTGTTAAATAACTTTTTACCCAATTATTACATTTAAAAAACTGTCTTTAATGTATTAATCATGTCATTTTCAAAATAATTCATATTTGGATTATACTGAAAATGTGAAAGAAATCATTGTTTTAACATGTACGGTATGAATGGAATTTCCCACCATTGTGAAAAATATTTTAATTGAATTTCTCTTTTATATGTTTTTAAATTTATCTTTAAAGATAATTATTTTAAAAATGATTATGATTTTTTTGTTTTAAAAACTTAATTTAAAATAAAATTTATTTTCCTAAATCAATGTTCAAGTGATATTTTAAAATATTACTCCATATAAGATGATATTTATTAATGTAAATTATTATTTACTAGAGATAGGAACCAAGGATTCCATTATTTTTATTTATCTGATTGGTTTATCAAGAAAAGATGTTTATAAAACCAATTAATCTTCTATGGTTTATATAATGAGAAAATCCTTATGAAACCATATTTTTACATGGGTTATGCTTTCATGAAATGATGAGATGATTATGAAACTTGTCACTTTTCAATGAGTTATGATATGATAAAATGTTTATGAAACACATTTCATTTAATGGGTTATGATGTGATTAATGTTTTATTATTCTGTGACAAAACTATGTATTATTTTCATTATATGATGTGTGGGACCTATAACACACTCTAATGTATTGGGTAATGATTAATGTTGTATGATCTCAAAGAGTACATCGACTATCCCAACCCCAAAATAGGAGTGTGCATGGGGGTTATCCCAAGACCTAAATAAGAGGGTACATGGGTAGTATCTCATGCATAAAATATAAGGGTACATGGGATGTTTTACCAATTTCAAAAGAATAAGATACATGGGAAGTTATCCCATGCTTGAAGTAGGTACATGAGTGGTTATATAAAACCTAACATGTTATGAATTCATTAGTGGGTATCCCTGACATAAGGGTTTCTATGATTATTTATACTATATAATTCTATGTTTTCTTCCAATGATCTGTTAAAAATGCTCATGTTTTTTTATTCCCTTATGATTCATATATTATGAACTACCCATATTTTTATGTCATGGATCGATATTATGATCTTTGGTATGTCGAGTATGGTTTTTGAAAGTTATGCTCATGTTATCATATCCGATAGTCTTCTGTAATAGTTTGGTATCTCCCTTTTTTACATTACTTATCATCTAAGCTCACCAATTGTTATCTTTCCTTTCCCCAAGTTAAGAAGAAATGTTTTAAGTAGAAGTGAAAAGGGGGAACATTATTATGGGAGACATTGAAGATATTTCATAAATTAATAATATTTTTTCAAAGATTCCAAATGAACTAAACTATTAATGTTCTAAATTGTTTTTTAGGTAATGTAATTAATATTCATCTAAAAATATGTAATATCAATGTATGAGAATCTTGTTGAAGTTTCCTAGTCAGGATTAGAGTATCACTAAGACGGGGAATGGGTGAATCAGTCATATACTTTTCTTTTATGTGTCCTTATTTTTAAAATTTCATTAGCCTCATGTTAATGAGATATTTCCCAACTAAACACAATCCAAACACACAGCCCTAGAAACACCATAGTTTACAAGGTTCACAACTCAACAAGAGTAGCTAAATCCTTGGTATGTTATGGAAACAATACATTAGGAAAAAATACGTTGATGTAGAATACAATGAGTAGGATATACCCTTACAATCGTATAGCATTTGGAAAACAATCTTCAAGTGTGTGCACCCTCTTAGCACAAATATAGTAATTCAATGGTTTGGTGCTTCTTGATCTGCTTTCACAAATTTTATCTTTCTAGTTAATTCTTATCTTTTATACCCAAAAGCTAGTAAAAACTTCATTTAGTCCTCCGAGAACTTACCATCCTCCTCTGCCAACTATCATGACTCCTCCATGTTTTGAATTACCTCCTTCGTGTATAGTCTCTATCCTCTACATACCATGTAGTAGGAATGGTTTGCAGAAATCCTTCTCCACGAACTATCTTTTCCCCACGTACTATCACAACACTGTGTACCACCTTCACATACCACTATTGTGTATTCCCTCTACTTCTATAGAATTTCTTATCTTGTGGATTTCTCCTTCCAATTTTGTGAATCGTTTCTTCTTCCAACTACCACTTCATCTTACACTGAATCTCCCTTCTGCGTACCACTTCTATTTGTAGATCTTCTTCCTGTTAACCCCTTCTTATGTGGAATCGTCCTTCCCCAACTCTTTGTACTTCTCCAAAAACTTTTGTAGGGATGATCTTACTTTTAAAATTCACTCTTCTAAAATGATGGGATTAGGGTCCATTATATAGGAAAATAACTCTGAAAAATCTGCAAATCTATTTTACCATAATTTTCAATGTGGTTTATCCTTCACCGCATACCACATTCTCCAACGAACCACAATTTTCCTGCAAACCATTTTTATCTGTGAAACACTTCTGTATGTAGTCTGTGTACTTCCTTATTCCTTCTTAGTGGAAAAAATCACCGCCTATTTTCTTCAAATGATAATCCTCCCTGAAAACTTCAAACCTTTGGTGTACCACCTGCCACAACCAAAATTTCTTCACTATGAACAATTTTCAGTTCTATGAATAGCTATATGTACTATTCCCTCTATCTCGTACATGGTCCGTATGAAATTCCTAGAACATGGTATATGGTTTATGTCCCATGGTACATGGTTCCCATACATTTTTTATTTCTTTCTCCATTCTGTGTTTTCTTCAATCCTATGCATAAATCCATCCAAAATGAAATCTTGATTTTGAGATCCAAAGATTTGGAAAACACTGGAAAATGGAACCACCTTAAATATATGCTTCAGAAAGAACACCGAGGATTCTTCACATTAATCTTGATTCATCAACAATATGATTATTTTATCACAAACCTTATCTATCATTATTTATAGTCTTTGATCGATCACCTTTAGCATCGCCATATTTTTAATGGAAAGTATTGAAAATTCCCTACCTTCTAGCAACATCATTCTTTAAAATCAAAAATTAATATGATTGGCATCACATGTTCTCCCCCATTATGTTACAAGGATTGTATCACAAGTTCTCCAAAAATAGGATATTTTGGAAATACTAATCATCATAATATCATCTAAATTTCTAAGACCATTTAAAAAGTAATTTTATTTATCCTCTTTGACAAAAAAAGACAACACTCTGCAAAATGAAAAATCTTCCTAATTCCTTCCCCATCCAACTTGGTCCCAACACCCAGGTCGCTATAGTTTGTATCATTGGAACGGTTTACTAAACATTTGAATACTAGAATGAGAAAACTTTAGTAATATCCATATGAATATTTATAAGGATATTTCTAGGTATGTATCGAATGAAAAGGTCAAGAATGGTACAAAGTGTTGGAAAATGTTCTAGAAATTTTGAAACGGATATATCTTGTGGTTTCCAAGAAATTACATCCATGTCTGGATACGACAATTGGATGTGGCTCTATCACAAAGTTACCTAGGGTTAATAAATTTGAAAATGGATCATTAAGATGGACTCGATCGTCACCTAGTGCACTGTAATGTTTCTTTCAGCACACTTAGTTAGACACTCCTGAGCTAAATTCCTTGTAAATACACAAAATCATTATTAACCATCATGAGGGATTTAAATAGATTATGACTATGAGTGAAATATGATAAACCTAAGGATTCATATATTAAAAAATATATTTTCATGATTTAATCATCATATAATTTATTTTCAAGATTATTTCATTCCCCACTGTGATTATTGTTTCTCACTCAATGATTTTCCTTTTTGTCAATGACTGGAACCCATAATAATTTTGTAAATGCTGAATTTAATGGAAAATGAAATGATTATTCTCCTACGAAACCAAATTAAATGGGCGATGGAATAAAAAATCTCATTTATATGATCCAAAAAATTTCCCAAACATTAAATCATGATAGAATTACAAACAAGAAAAGTAGGGTACAACATTCTATTGAGTCCATCATGAGACAAATTTTACCTTCAATCATTGGTTCTTTTGATATAATTGTTTGTGATAAATTTATCAACACCACTGAAAATATAATTTAATTTTTCCATTGTTTAGAGCATCCGAAATTCATTTTGGCTATCTACCAATTGAAGGTGAAGTAAATAAATGGTGGGATCATATTAAGGGTATGAGAAAATGGTATGAAATTGATTGTATAGATTAGGATGAGTTCAATAACCTCTTTTTCAACAAGTCTTTACACATATTTTTTTTATAAATATGGAGAAGGAGTTCCTTGAGATAAAAGTTTTTATGAAACTGTTGGTTTCTTTGACGAAAATTTTATAAGAATTTCTAGATATACTTCTGTCATTATCATCCAACCAAAGAAAAAGGTTCATCAAATCTTTAGTGGTTTATAACTAAGTCTATGTAGGAAATTATTCAAAATATACTTCAATAGATATGAAGATATTATTCGATGTGCTATGATGGTACAAATGTATTTTGGGGTTATGTACCAATCTCATTGTTTTGATGAGAACCGAAAAATGGAATTCAAAAAAATCTTATAACTATAGAGTGAAGAAGATTAAATTTCATTTATACTCAATGTGTTGGAAGAAAATTGGATGAAATTTTATTATGGGAACAAATAAATTATTTAACTTTGTAAGGGAAGTTCATTGGGAAATCATATACCTAAGTGATATGAATCAGTTAGTTTTCAAATCAAATATAGAGAACTATCTACACAATTCACTACCCACACTCTAGTATTTCAAGGGAAAGGAGTTTGGGAATTATGAGAATCAATTCCCCAATCCAAGGGCTAGTATGGATGATAATACACAATACCTTCTGAAGGAAAAGGACAAATGGAACGCATATACAATCACAATGTACTAATTGAATCATCACAATTGGGAATAAAGTGTGAAATAACGTTTTAGAAGTGTATATGTCTCCATGTAATATTAACTTAAGATTTATGAATACTAAAATGGGTTTATGAGTTTATGATTTATCATAATGTTCAAAGTCATTGACACCCCTTTTTATGTTTTATGTGATGGGTGTTTATAAAGATTAAGTATATTATAAGAGGAATTTATAGAAATGAAACCCCTTTGTTTTATAAATATTGAAAAATTTATTTCAGGACAAATGTATTTACACTTTTTGATATATGATTAAAGTTACTTGAAACCATTAGGTTAATTTAAATCTTTGATTTTGAGATAATTATGGGTTAGGTTTAACCTCCTTACAAAGTCATTAAAAATAATTTCTATTAGAGAACATCTCTTTTTGGATCTATTTTACACAATACACATTAAGAAAATGGTCAGGTTTAATTGAGTACCACATTATGTTTTATCCGATCAGGATCTAAAGATTACTTCAACGTTTTGGGAAAGTATTCATCAATCTCTTGAACAATATTTGAGTTTCATCACAGTGTATTTTCCTCGTATAGATGGTCGATCAAAGAAAATAATTCAAACACTAGATGGTATGATAACATATTATTTTATGGATTCCAATGGTGTTTGAGATTAAAACCTTCCACTAGTTGTGTTTCCATACAACAATAGGTTTAAATTCAGAATTCATATGTCTCCTAATGAATCCATTTATAGAAATAAGTGTAGAACTCAAATGTAACGTAATGAAGTTTCACAAAGAAAGATATTAGTACCTTATCGAGAAAAAGAAATTGAAAATAAGGTAAGTCACATCTAGAAACACATACATAGAATTTTTAGCCAACCTTTTATGTAGATTATCATCAACACAATACTAAATTTGATGTTTATGAGAAGGTAATTCTTTGAATTTTAATATAGAATAAAGAAGTGAAAACTAATCCCTATGTATATCAATCCCTTTGAAGTTATTGATCGTATTGGGACTATAGATTGTAACTTAGTGGTTCCATCTAAAGTATCTTAGGTTCACAATCTGATACAAGTATCTATCTGAAGGAAGTACCTATATACTCCCTCAAATTTATTGAACTCATAGGTCAAGCCATAGGAGCATGATCTTTCTTATAAGGAATAATAGGTTGAGATACTCGATCAAACAAAGAAAGTGTTATGAAACAAGACCACTCAACTGGTTAATGTTTTTTGGTGAAAACACCAGCTTGAGAAATATATGTGGTAAAATAAAGATGTAATAATTCAGAATTATCCGTAGTTTTTAGGACTAAAGTGATGAATTTTGAGGGATAAATTCATTTTAAGGGGGTGGACTGTAACACCCTAAGATTTAGTGAAATTATTTTTTCAAATAAATTTAATATTTTTGTTATTTTTCATTACACAAAACACTAATATTAAATTTAATTACATTAAACACATAGTCTATCTTGTGTTACATGCAAAATTTAGTGTAACTGATGATACACGCTACACCGAGTTTAAATGAAACATTATATACTGTTAAAATAATATTTAATATGATAGTTATCACCTAGTTTTGGAATGGTAGGTATCAATAGGATTAAATAAATTATGAAAATATATAATCTAAAAATGTATATTAAATGAATTATTTGGTGACCATTTATTATAAATTAAAATAAAAAATATTTGGAAATAAATTAAATATTTTCTGAAAAAAAAACTATTTTTATGTACAAAAACATGTTTCAACTCAATAAAAAAGAAAAATCACTTTTAGAGATTTTTTGTGAAATATATGTATTGTATATTAAATAAATGATTTAAAATTCTTTTTATTTGTTTTTTATAAACGATATAATAATAAATCCAATTTTACGCTTAAAAACTATATCTTAAAAAAACAATTTTGTCACCTCTTTGCGCACCACTTTAAAAATAATTTTTGAAGAATTTAAAAAATTCATTTGAAAAAATAAATTTAATTTTTTAAATCATCATGGAAAATTTATCTTAGGGTCAATATTTGACAATATATTGAAAATATTAATTTTTTTATGAATAGTGTAAAATACATACTTTTAATTGAAAACTGATTTTTCATTTATATTATTTATATAATTATATTATATTTTAATTTTGTTTAAAATTAAAATTATTAAAATTATATATATTTATATTAACCCAATTTAGGTCATTTTAATAATTTTTATATTGAATTTTTATATACAAACACTGTAATCTTTTGAACATTTTCTCTTTGAAAACATACATTCATGTCGTGTTTGAGGGATTAATTTTATATTAAATTTTCCACTTATGTGAATATAATTTTTAAAAATGTATTCCATAATTTTAATTACAATAATCTATATTACATATTGTGGGAAAATTAACTTTCTATCAAAATGAATAGTGAAAACTCTAAGAATTAAGTACAAAAATTATGGTAAAATGGGTTTACGAGGGGTTAAACTAAAAAGAAAAAAGTTAAAATGTCCTAAAAACAAATATATTTTATATTTTATATAAATATTTCTAAACTATAATTTATAAATATCTATAATAATCTATTGTATTTTCTTTTGGCCTGTGATAAATGTGGTTACACCTTTTTCATTTAAAAAATTATAAGTGTGACACTCATCTTGCCTATAAAAGGACGCCCCTCTCCTCTCTTCTTCACACCTTCCAAACCTTCTATTTTTTTAATACCTATCTAATTAACATCAAAAAATACCTCATATTATTATAGAAGCGTTATTTTTTTCATAAATCTATCCTGGAAAGGATTTTTGTGCAAACTTAAGAACGTTGCCCGAGGAAGAGGTAATGATCTTCAATGAGCGTTTTTAGTTTATTTATTCTTTCAAATACATAAGTGATTTAAAAATGATAAAATAAAATAATTATATTATTTATATTTATATGTTTTATTTTAATTTAATTACCTAAAATCATCTCCACTTTAATCAAATGTGTTACGAAATCATCATTCGTGTATATGGTAGACTACTGCCTTACGAACTGATGTCATTCATTTTCCATTACCATATCTCATGGATAGTTATGATTATTGATATAAAGTGTACATATATATATGTGATATTTTAACATAATTATACCTATTGAGTCATTATATCATATACACCTTCTTACTTTTTTATTTCAGAAGAGATGCGATAACATCGCTTGTGTGTATGACGAACTAATGCCTCAAGAAGCGATGTGATTCGTTTTTCACTAATGATTTATATAGAATACAATAAGGATAAATATATGTCATATAAATTAATTAATTATGATATTAATTACACATTTATAATTATTAAAATATAATATAACATTTTCTTTCTTACATTTTCATTCACTGAAAAATGATAATGACATTCGTGTATGTGTGGACTACCGCCTTCATGAAAATATGTGACTCTCTTTTCATCACCTCAAAACATGTATGATATCTATAACTATATTTAAAGAATTAATATGGTATTTATGATATTATTATAATTATTTAATTATAATATATTACTTTCCTCTTTTAAATAATGGTCTTTAAAAAATGGAAACTTTACTCAAGTGTATATATGACCTAATGTCTCAGTGATCCCAACGTACATTGTTCATAAAAAAAATTAATTAATAGTATTAAAAGTATAATTGATGTATACATATGATATTTATTTCATGATTATTATAATTATAATTATTTTTATATTTATTTAAACATGATCCAAATAATATGACCTAAAAGAAAAAATCCAAACATATATGAATAATAAAATTGTTACTGCCCGAAACATGACTTTAACAGGGAATTATTAACAAATAGAAAAAATATGGAAGTAATTAAATCATATATGGTGTGATATATACAATTATGATTCTATAATATAGGAATAATAAACATAAATTAATTATGTATGGGGTTCAAATGAGTATTAAGGATGTCAATATTTATGGTAATGGATTTATAGTCTCTGTTATATTTCTGGGTTACAAATGTAGATTTACAACTTGTTTATTTCATGTGGTATATATACAACCCCATTAACATTCTATATCATGAATCTTATCCTTTTCTTTTCATTTAATGTTTCATTCGATGTTATTATTTATTGGATCATATGATTAAAAATTTTATTAAAGCGGTAAGGGGTCCCCATGTCACTTTTCTTTTTGGTGATACACAAGCCATATTCACCAAATTTTGATTTTATGTGGTTTATATACAACCCATGAAGGTATTTTATTAAATTTTTAACAAATATTATAAGTATTTAAAATAAATTTTAGGATATATATTTAATTGGTTTTACATTGTCTCAATTTTCCTTTTAGAGGCCTATGTTATGTTATGAACCTATCTTCTTTTACGAGGCTTATATACAACCCCTCTAATATGAGATATCTTGAATTTATATATTCTAATTAAATTTTATGTTTTATTTAATTTTATTCATTCATGTGTCTTATGATTAAATTTTACCAAATTGGGAATGGTTTTATGGTACAATCTCATTGTTTATCAGGTTTATTTTTGTTTATGCCTCTAATGATGGAATGTTATGATCCATCCCTTAAAAATCATGATTTTTATCATACTATGTGTATGTCAAAAAAATAAATTTTTTCCCTTTACATTCCTCTCTCTTTTTATTCAATAATTCAAAAATGTTATTTTTAATAGAAATCATGCCTTCGGTCAAAAACCCATTTTTCTTCCAAAATCATGTTTTCTAAAAATGTTTTTAACACTATTCAAATGATTTTTTAACAAATATTTTACCCAATTTTAAATTCATACAATTTTTTTTTTGAAATTAATATTCATGTTATTTTTTAAACAATTTCCATATACCTTTTATCAAAAATGTAAAAGATACATTAGTTTTAACATGTATGGTATGAACTGAATTTCCCACTATCATGAAAATTATTTTATTTGAATATTACTTTATTTGTTTTCAATGTAAATTGGAGGTTATAAGGGAGGTTATCCTAATCCAGAAACAAGAGGGTACATGGGAGGTTATCTGAAGCCCGAAACAAGAGGGTACACGGGAGGTTTTCCCAAGCCCGAAACAAGACGGTACAATAGGGTAACCTCCCCTGTAACCCAAAACAAGGATACATGGGAGGTTATCCTAAGCCTGAAATAAGTAGTTACAAGGAAGGTTATCCCAATCCAAAAATAATAGGGTGCATGGTAGGTTATCCCCAACCGAAAATAGGAACACAGTTGGTTATCCCAAACATAATAAGTTATGAATCTATTGGTGGGTAGCCTTAATATAATATTTCTTATGCTTATCTGTATTCCATAATTTTATGTCTTATGCCAATGTTATTCTCCCATTTATCATTTTATTTGATTATTTTTTGATTCATTTATTATAAACTATAAATATTTATTCCATGACTCTGGATTATGATCTTTGATATGCATGTATGGTTTTCAAATGTTATGTTTGTGTTCTCATACGACATATGATTATGTTTTGATTACATATCTCCATTTTTAACCCTTATTGAGAATATAAATTCCTCATTTATTATGTTTACTTTCCTCATGTTATGATGAAATTATTTAAGTGAGAGTGATAAAGTGGAATATCTTTATGGGAAACATTGAAGATCTTCCATGAATTAAAAATATTTTATTCCATGTATCCAAAGGAACAGAACTATTACGTTCATTAAGTGTGGGTTTGGGTAAGGTATTGTATATTCATCAAAAAATATGTAATATCCATGCAAGAGAATCTTGGTTCACTCTAGGTTCTCCCTAAAACCATAACTACCACTCAAAAAAGGCTCCCAACGTCCATGATTTTCATCAGGGTATTAACCCAAAAATTTCATAATAACAATAATAAAAAAAATTAAAATAATTTCAATTAAACCAAATAATTGATCTTATTTAAGATGGATACGACGATCTTATCATGATATAATAATAATATACCCATCCTTCATGATTAAATATGTGAGAAACAAAGGAACCCATACTTGGATGAAATAAGCTTTACACGATTTGTTTCACTAAAACAAGGGGAGTGTTGATAGGAGGAAACCACCTACATAGATATTAAACCCAAAAAAAGAGGTCCATTGCACCCAGGAAAATAGTTTCCAGAATGTCCAGTCTCAAGAGATGTAAATCCCAAAATAATGTTGAAAATATTTTTGTTTTATAATGAACAGATCTGAAACCAACATGATTCGATTTGGATTTAATGGACTGTGAAATGAATGTCTCATACAATCAATGTGTTATACCCATTTAAAAGGATCTGTAGTTTTAATAAATTTAAGGTATAATTATAATCCATTTCTATGGATCCTAGTTCAATTTATTAAGGTTATAAAACAATTTTCTGTCATAAAAATACATTGAAAGGGAAATAATGGAAAATCTAGAAATTGCTACGGTTGGGTACTACCCCTAGGGTGCTACCATAAGGTTATATTTACAGAGTTCTGTAATTGGGTGTTACTACTAGTGTGATACTGTCAGTTGATACCACTTATGTGCTACCATCAGGTTCTACTGTCAGGATCTACCTCCTGGGTACTACCTTCAGGTGACATTTCCAGGGTTCTACAATCTGGTTATATGGCTATGGTGATGTCCTTAGGTTCTTCTATTAGGTGCTACCTACAACCTCCAAAACACCCCCTTTTTTCACCAGACTCCTCCCATCCACCTCCAAACACCTATGGAATTCCCTAGGATACCTCAATAACCATATTTAATGAGAAGTAATTGGTTGTATGGTCTGGTTCATTACATCAGATTCTTATACAACTATACTCACCCTCCATAATAAAAAAAATAAATCAGAAGGAAATAGATGAGAGGTCCAAACATCCATCCCTCGAGATACCTCCCAATGATCTCATTATATCCCAAACATCACTGCTAACTAAACATACCAACCAAATAGAAATTTTTACAACACATATCATAACCACAACATAACCATCTCAAACTCCATACATTCCAAGCCAATAACTGCCTCAACTAAAACATAGTAGATCTTCATGTACACAAATCAATGAATTATATATATAATTTCAAGATATTATCCACAATGTATAGCACTTACTCAACTTCATTGTTTCAATTTCATTAAGGTATAAAGAGTCTCAATTATGGACTAGGTTTTCCCTTCTTTTATTAATTGAAGTTTTAATCACAGATCATATCAAAAAGAAATAAGAACATATCACATATAACATAAAGGTAAAAACATTACATCAAAGAACAAAAAGTTATGAGAAATCTTAAAATGGGTCAAAAAAACACTAAGTGTGAAGAATTCATCTACACCTCCCACTCCCATGTTCTCTCTTCTAGGCCTCCATAACTCCACAACACATAAACCAAGGGAATATTTCATCTTCTCACCACCTTCTATCAATGATCTTGGATCCCCACTAGATTCTATAGTAATGTTACATAATCCTCAATATCCAACTTACCCTAATAAATAACATGGGAGCCATTGTGAAGATACAAATGGAGGTAAATGACGTGGTAGAAGTTGTGAATTTAGTCCATTCATAACGGAAGTGCCAATCTATAATCCACCTCACCAACATGCCATAAAAACTTGAAAGTCCTAAAAAATGGGGTGAGATATTACTCCCCCTACTAAAACTCTATTCTCATTTTTAGGGGAAACATTCAATAACACATGGTCTCTAACCTCAAACACTAATACCCCTCCCCCCTATGATCAGCATAAAACTTCTACCTATCCTTAGTTGTTTTCATCATATTTCAAACCAACTAAACCTTCTCTTTCATGATCTACACCACATCGGGTGAAATAGATAATGAATCCCCATCATCATCATATCATAATAAAGAGTGAAACATTCACTATTTAAAACCAAAAATGGGTTCATATCGATGGATGAGTGATAACTAGTGTTTTAGGAAAACTCAACCAAAGAAAAAATCTTTTCACCGGATCTCGAAAAGTATAATATACACACCATCAACATATCCTCCAATGTCTTGATAGACCACTCTATCTTTCCATCATTATGATGATAGAAAGTAGTATTGAGGTGTAACTGAATTTCAAAATAACTTTACAATCATATCCATACTTATGAAGTGAAAAGTGAATCACAATCCAAGACTATGCACCTAAAAACTCCAAGCAACTGAACATCCTTATTTAGATACCACATAGCCAAAGAATCCAAGGTTCCTGACTCTATGATCTCTAAGAAGTGGGCCAATTTCATTAATGGATCGATGATTACCAAGATATCATCACAAACACCATGATCTCAGGGTAACCCTATGATGAAATCCATAAAGATATGACATCCCATTTCTACTAAAAAAATCCAATGGATGAAAAAAACCCCCCAAGAACATTGTGCCCATCCTTTAGCTTTTGGGATACTATACACTGATCAATAAACTATGTCACTGTCCATTTAATCCTGGTCCAAAAAAACTATGTCCTCCAAACATGATACATCTTAAAAACTCATTGGTGTTCCACCGATGGTGAGATTTGAAACTCACACAGGACTCCCTCACACGTCACTATAAGTACAAACATCCTTCTCTGAAATAACACCTGATTTTTTACAATCCCGTGAGTATCACTCTAGAGAAACATCCTGGATAACACAATCATGAATCACCATAGTCTCTGAGTCTCCTCACTGACACTGTACCACCTTCTTCATAAAATAAGAATGAAAATTCATATGAAATAAGAAACCACCACCATCAACCACCCCTTTATCCAAGTGAAAGGTTTCCAACTCCTTCATCACTTTCCTAGAATCCTCATACTCCTATACCACATCCTTTCATGACTTACTACACACATAGTTTTCCAAAACATTCCCCCTTCGTAATGTGTTGTAGATCTCAAAATCATATTCCTAAAGAAAATCCATCCACATTCACTATAACAGATTTAGATCACCCTAAGAAAAGACATTCTTCAAAATCATATGATCCATAGAGACCATAAACCACTCCCAAATGAGGTAATATCATGACCACTATAGTGAAAACACAATTGTTTCTAGATCTAGATCCTGTATGGAATAGTTACACTCATGGGGATATAACTATTTTGATCTATATAAAACCACTAGTTTCTTATACATCAATAGACATCCTAAGATTATATGGGAAGCATCACAAAACCCCTCAAACATTACCCCATCTATGGGAAACTGGAGCACTAAATCATAGACCAACTTCCCCTTCATGTAGAAAATCACTTCTTGAAATTGATAAGCCAACATAGAATCTAGTTCCTTTTTAGTCAAATATTTCAATAGGTATGAAATCCATGATAAATTGGACAAGAAAGTTTGATAACATCTTTTAGGACAAAATAATCTATAGAACTCCTCTATATCCTTGGGTTCTATGCAAGAAATGACTACCAAAATCATTGATGAGTATATGAACAAACACTATTAAGATGCCACATGCTCCATGAAATGAATGTTTCATGTCTAAAACAAATACTTTGACAAAATTCCATAGATTCAGTGGTTTCAAAGAACCTATAAGATGGATTTTATGTGATTGATCTTCTCCTCCTCTATCTTCGAGTATATCAATATGACTTCAATGAACATGATTATGAACTGGTGAACTAATTCATGGAACATTATGTCCATGATCCCTATGAACAAAATGAGTATGTTCATTACACCAAACACCATGACCACAAACTCAATGTTCTAATACCAACATCTGATGTTAATCTTCAGGACATTAATCTCTTTCACCATTAACTAGTGATATCTGATTTTCAAATCAATTTTGAAGAAGCAACTAACTCACTTCAACTGGTCAAAAGGATCATTAATCCTTGGAAGAGGATAGATATTTTTTATAGCAATCTGGTTTAACCTCTAGCATTCCATACACAGTCTCATAATTCTATCCTCTTTCTTAGAAAACAATACTAGAGCATCCCATGGCGACACACATGGTCAAATGAAATCTCTATTCCTCGGACTATCTATCTGAATCCTCAACTCCCAAAACATTGAGGTTATTATTCAATAAGGATCCATAGAAATTGGTGAAGCACTGATATATGAGTCTATCCATAACACAATATCACATCGAAGGGGTAGAATCACAACATCTTTGTGAGAAAAATTAGAAACTCTATAAAAACCATAGGATCCTCCTCCATCCCAATTCCCAAAGAATACACATACAGCTCATCTATAAATAAAATAAGGGTCTCCACATGTCTACTTATCACATAATAACTCTACTCTCCAACAAAAATCATATGCTGGCTGTCCACATATGATAACATGACTCCCCTATGTAAAAAATTGATAATAGAATGCATTTAATATATCTAGTTAATGATAAGGATGACATTTTATGGCTACATATAAAGTAAGAATACATCCTTGTATGAAAAATGTCACCCCATTATTAGTATAAACCCCCATCACACATCGAAATCTAGTTCGGACTCTAATTAGAATATTCAACACTAGGGGAATAGGAATCCTCTCAAAATTTAGTCCAAGCTCATGGAATAGTTCAGGTAAAAAAAGGATTGTGAATCTCTTGAGTCAAAAAAATCAACAAAAATGAAGATAATAAACTTATCATACATTTAAAAATCTATGGCTCCTATCGTGTTGTTTCCTCCACAACGTGCAACTGACCATGCCTAGATCCTCTACCTCTCTACATATAACCACTTCTAAGACCATGATTAGATATAGTTCCCTAAAATCAAGTAACATCCTAAATCATCTTATACCTGCTCCATACCCTCTTAAAGAAATATAAATTTTTTACCCCTATTGCTAAAATAGCCTCTTCACCAACAGTTTTTGAGGGTAAAACTAAACTTATCAACCTTTACCAAAATGATCTCTATAAACCATTGGGAATTGATCCTAATGATGGCCACAAGACCCATAGATGACGAGAATTGGTTTTATCCCCCAGGAGGAGAAAAAAATCCATTGGATCATGAAGATGGGAAAGGAAACTGCTAAGTTCAACTCCCCACTTGACAAAACCTCAAAGGTTCTATAACTTGAGACCTTCCAATGTAAAATCTACTCCTTAAGTAACCCTACTAGATCCCCTCTTGTGGTAAACCTCCTCATGATTGAATCAACTCTCTCACCTTTTTGTTCTTATGAACCTCCAGATATGTTGGTAATGTAAATAGAGTAAATTCATATTGGGTAGAAGGATAGAGTTCCTCCTCAAGATGCCTCACTCGAGACTCATCGTCAGGAAATAAATATAGGGTAAAATGAAAGAGGACCATGAAAATATTTTCTATCTTCTACACTAACATGATCCCTATACGAAGAGAGAGTATCTCTTACCTATTAATTACCTTCTTGGTCAATGAATGAATCTCTGTGTGAAACTCTTTTTGAAATTCAACTCATGAAACATTTGTTTCCTTCTACTCCCCATCTTATAGTGTACACCAGAGGATTATAGCTCCCCACATTTGACTAACTTTCAAGGGTTCCTAGTACTCTATTGGGCCCCAACTAAAAATGAAAGTGATCTTCAACTCCTATAACTATATGTCTATATCCACATCCAAAACACTTACCTCATACATCCCAAAATCCTGTCATTAAAATGTGTGTGACATACTCTACCACTGGTCATCATCCTTTACCAGATAAACCCTCTATCAATAAATAGTACCAGCCTTCTAAACCTCTAATGAAACTTCCCCTGCTCGATATCCACTAAAATGGTGCCCCGATATGGGTCTCTATATGACCTCAAGCGCGCCTCCCCAGATGCTACTGGTCGATGACTAGCAGCAAGGGTCTAATGAGTCATATGGGGAGACTATACCATCTTAACCAGAGTAAGACACAATAGATAATACATTAAAATAGTGGAAACAGATATAATTACTAATAACCATGAATAACCAAGCATCTCTCAATAGGGTACAAGACACAATGAAACAATAAGTAATTTCATGTCATGAAAATAGTTCCAAAAGTGAAAGAAAACCCAAAATAAACGTACAAGGATAAATCCCAAGAAAATTCCATGAATCCATGTCTCTAACCTCATCCATGTGCATCCCAATCCCGACTCAACTTTCAAGAACAATGCCTATTTCTCTTTCCTATCCTACAATCATGAATTCTACTCTTTTACCCCACAATGACCATGTAAGGTGTGAGTACAACTCAGTAGGACACAACCAAAAGTGTCTCAAAATACCTAGTTTAATAAATAGTTCATTCAAGTATTAAATAAAAGAAAATATAAAAAAAGAATACTTGGGTTCCATAAGTTAAAAACATTTACTTTAGTCATTTATATCATTGTTACCAATTCCATTAATTATACCATAATCATCACTTAATTCATTTCTCATTATATGTTTAATGGATTGGGAATAATCTATAACAATAAAACATAATGGGAATAAGAAAAGTTCCCTAACTCACTAGGGATAATCATATCACAACCTATAAAACACACTCACATTTAATCCGTAGTCCAGGTGGTCTCATCAAATGCCACCATTAGGGGAATAGAACTCCATCTCCTTCCTTATTTCATGCATTTTTTGGTGGATTTTAGAGTCTCATTGTAACTCGATCCATGGGCGTAAAACCTCATACCAATACCCCACTCTTCCAAGATATGTACACATTCTTATTTATCCAGTCACCACACATATACTATATCTCAACCAACGCAACCAATACCAATAGTAATCATAACCCATAACAAACAACCTAGTAATTGATATTATTCTATAACCCATTGATACATTTTCCATTTACATTACATAGTCATTTATCCTATTTCATTCATCTTATACCTAACTCACTAAGTGCATTTAGTAATTTCTATACATTAGCCCATTTAACATATTCTAAAGTTTATTTATGAAAAAAATTAGCATATTTCTAAATTTTCAATCCATTACCGATTTAACTTGTTAACCATTTCATATGAACTAATCCTCTTAGGAATTTTAACATAATTTAGAATTCATTTGACATGATCTGAATTAACCCAATTAATTCAGTATCATGACACACCAAAAAAAACCCTTCATAAATTATCAATCCTAGTCCCTACTATCCATATCCCATAATATTCATCTAATTACCCAACAACTATGTTCAGTTGGGGCTCTACCTAATTATAATTCAATTTCAGACTTAACATTTATGTTACCCATGTTCCGAAAGGTTGTCTCGCCCCATGGGTGGCCCTAAATTGGCCAAATCATTATCAATGCATCCCCTTGAGACTATGAGGGGCTCAATTTTTCATTTAGACACTCATTTTACCAAATATCACAAAGATTACTAAAACCACAACAAGGGGGGCAAGAACATAATATCATATGCCCAAATTCATATAAAAATAATGTGATGTAACTTATAGACCACCTACCTCAAATTTTTGGATGAAAAAACTCATAATAATAGCATTAGATCATGATAAAAACCCCCATTGAAGTCATGAAAAGGCTTCCACTAGAAAAAAGAGGGTTTTAGAGCTTCAGAAGAAGGTGGTAGAAACTACCAACCACCAAAGATTGTTTTATTTAATAAAACAAAAGAAACATACATGAAGAATGAGATACAAGACACAAGAGATAAGTCATAGTGGTCTAAAGTAATGGAGATCGAGGGAATCCCCAATGAAAAGAGCAATTTGGAAACCATTCCCCAACCATGCATAATGCCTCTATTTAGGGATGTGCTAGAATTACACCAGAGATTCGATCCACGACCAACGATTCTCCAAATGGTCTAGAATCGGAGGATAATGGTCCTTAGGAATATCAGGCCATCCAAGTTCATCACTATGGTTTCAATGATGGAAATAGGGGTAGAAAATCAGCTGGGGTTTTTAAAATATCTAGATAGAAAAACTATAATTTTTTCAACTTTTAAAGGGGCACATGGTTTATCTGCATAGTTTTCCAAAATATTCACAAACTGTGTGCAAGAAACTATCTAAGGAAAACGGAATGGTCACCTGGGAAGCCCCGAAAAATTTGGAAACCATTCCCCAACCATGAATAATGCCTCTATTTAGGTTTATATGGTTTTTTGGAGAGGTCACACAATTTACTTAATTGTGTGCCGATTGTGTGCCTTGTACAGATTGGATCGGGTTTCCTTCCATTCAAGCCCTGAATCCCTGAAACACCCTTGATTCCCCTCACACTCCTAGGAAGCATTTCATTAACCAAAAAAATACATTGAAACAAAAAATATATACAAGGAAATACCTCCATTATTTCATGGATCTTACAATCTCCCACCTTATAATGGATCATCCTCGAGATTCTATTCCTAATCATCCCTAAATATTCAAGAAAATTGATTAGGTAACTAGGACCACATATCCTTCTCCCTATTTTGAGTTTCCTTCTAAAAATTACCATACTTCCAAAAAACATGAACTAAATTCATGGTCTTTCTCCAAAAAACATCACACTATGATCCAAAAAAATGATTTGGATTCTCATCAATATATGCATCAACTTAAACGCATATGTTAACCACCAAAACTAGATAGAAAATCCTAAGAATCTGTGCCTAAATCAAAACATGATGAAACATATCAGTCAACATCATACCATCGTGGGAGATCCAATATTCATACCTTCAGTAAATCCTCCTCACAACTCATTTCCTAAATAACTTGGTGCCATGTTACCCTATTTACAAAAGTCCAATGGTTCCCTAAACTCAACACCCCCTAAAGAAACACACAGTTTCCTAAAAATACTTCCCAACCTATATCAATCCATAACATGGGATCCAACCTTTCCATTTTATAAAGAAATGTTAAAAACACAACTAGAACCATTAAGGCACTCAACCAATCAAAATCCAATCCAAAACACATTACCAATTCCAACACACCAAAATTGTTCTTTCTCAAGTCCCTTTGACCCAAAACACCAATCACATCACCAACTGGCCACTTTCCACTAGGTTGATCCCTCAACACATTTTAGATCACCCCCACTATCTTTATATGATTGGAACCTCCACAATTTGAAAAAAACATCTAGAACGTAAAATTAACTTTCACAACACACCTGATGCATTACCAACTCACCACACTCAAAAATTCATAAGGGCCTCACCTATTTGGTAATCATCTTTTCCTTCAAAAACATTAGAAATGTCACCCCTACACCATACAATAATATACTAATAATAACATTACCTTTCTCATGTATGAATTCACCTCTCAATGCACTTGTCACCAAAATAATTAAACTAGATGTTTGTCGCAATATACCACATCCATTCCTTTCCCATCATATCATGTCGGACCACCCCCAACTGGCTTGTCCCAGAACATCCATCCTCTATTGTTGGAATGATACACCTTCCATATTTACAAGGATATTACTGAATTAATGCTTATCAATAACATCCAACACATCTAATGGTGTTGTTACCTAAATTCTGATAAAACTACACCATCAAGGAATCCACTATCCTCTAAACCATCATTGTATCCCACCGAACCCATTGAAATTCCCAGAACAAGAACATATACTATCCAAACCCAGACTGAATATGGATAATTTTTTGCTCAAAACATTATAAAATTTGAAACATACTTTTTTCTCCAAAAAACCATCATAAGGTGGTTTATGCCTTGCCGCATTTATCCCTTGCACTAAACCGAGTTGAGCTATCCTTAGCTGACCCATCCAGGAGATGCTTGGTTTCACTGTTGGCATGACTCTACCTTACCTGAACAAGATTTCTTCATGCCTAATGACACTCCATGGTCACCCAGTAACACCTACTAGATTTGATACCTGGCCACAGATGAGGTTCTATAACCCAGCCACTCTCGCTATAAACCATTTTCATGTCTTACTATGCCCTACAATGACATTAGCATTGGAAACTCAATTTCAATTTGGAACCATCCAAATCCCAAAGACAACCCTTGGTTCAATCAAACACTAAAAACGAGACCCATCCATCCTCTTTAGGAGACCCAACATACACCTTATAGTTGTTTCATTTCCATCTCGATGCCACTCCATTAACTTTACATTCTAATCCATGCATCCTAAACTGACTTATCACTTCCCCGCATTAGGAGTATCATTATCATTACTTTTCTCAAGTGATTTAAATCACCACAACTCAAACTATGGTCATGGTCTATACCCAAAAACCTGAATGGGGTCATCAATAATTCCCTAGTTCTAAAAAACAAACATCACGTGATACTCATTGACAACTTCTATGAATGGAAGTTTCAATGTTTGTCGACACCCACCCATTCTTAGGAACTCTACTGTAAACGGTCGGGGGTGGACATCCCACCATCCAGCTCCACATATACCACCCCAAGAGTGTAAAATATAAGATGTCCAATAACCATCTATAACACATTCATTTCACAAGGTAAAAATCCATATCATTATCAACATAATCAGGATGATGTCAATATATTGGGAATGATCGTCACTAGCTAAAACTATTCTAAGAAGTTTTCAAAGAACATCACCACAACTTATCCCAAAAGATGTAACATCCCACTATTGAGACACCTTGGTCTATATATAGTATTGGTGTTTCATTCCAATAACATATCATGGGAACCTAACCACCAAAACTCATGTGGGGTTACCAACCAACTCACCACCATTTCACGACTCTCTATGAATAAATTGCAGACAAACAATTCCTTTGACACTACCGCCATCACACCACTCCATTTACTCCGACACAACCCTAAAAGTTAACAACTAAAACATAGTGGTCCTTCAAACCAATCAAAATTTTCAATCTCCCATATAGCAATTCTTCCCAGTTCAGTTTCACATAGGTCGATATGCGCTTATCCTGAATCACTGGTTCGTCCATCCCAAACATAATTGTTCCTAACCACTGTATGCCCACATATGGACCTCAGGAGGTACATCTAGATATTTCACATTCCTGTCACTACACACATAAATTGGATTCTTATCACAAAAACCAAAAATCACTAGGGAATATCCAAAAACTCATTTTCTCACATGACCAAACCTCTTAGTTTGTTAACCCCATCGTGAACTATACATCATAAACATGGCACCAAATAATCAAACCCTTTGTACAACAAGCCCAACTTTGTGACCACCCTCACACAGGCATCACCTTCATAATAAAATCTTCTAACCATGCTTTAGTCACCCTAAATCAACATTGAGGCCTCCATTAATCATAATCCAAATAGATGGGTCGGACATCCAAGTGATACAACCCTTCCAAACTAACTTTACAACCAACTACAAGTATTCAGGTAATATTTTGAAAGAACCAGAGCACTAACACACAATTTACTAAAACTTTATGTCACACATTATGCATTGATTCCACATATTAGTCATCTCACATGAATCACATTCTGAGGCCCATGAATCAATGGGATAACCTTCCATGATGTCTCCCTTGACATTCCCATAGACTATCAACTACGTCTCAAAACATGAGGCGTTTCTCCCAAAACCATAGACCTTAAACTTATCCCTCGAGAAAACTCTTCCCCTCTCCAAAACCAAAACATCCATCCATACCTCATGCATCCAAGATCACTGAAAAAATGGTCAACCACTCTCACGGATCACTATTGAGGATCTAGAAATACAAAATTTCCAACTAGTGTTAAGGGTAACAAGTAACTAGGCCCTATTTCTAGGCCATATACATCAATCTTCCATCAATTCTCCACTCATGGTGGCTATTATTCCTCCATTAGGACACACTACATTAAAAAAACCCTGGTAAATAGCGTCCCTAGGTTTCACACTAAGCATATGTGCACACACGCATCGACACCATGAGCCTAAACATGCACTCTATGGTCTAAACACAACTCACAAGATTTGAAACCACATGGGTCACCACACCCATCACAAAACACCCATAACTAATGAAAACACAACCACTATAGTCATTCTCAAGTCTAATGTACGAATCAAACATTAAAAACCACAAGGATTACCACATTCACATTACCAAGAAACACCTCAAAACCTCAAGGTAATATCCCCTCCAAAAGAATAATAAGAAACACTCCTATGTCCATACATTGAGACTCATCATGCTCTCTTGAAATTTAACCAATGTTATTTCCTAGGGAACTCTCATTTCCCAATCCACTCATACCAAAGGTATAGACAAATAACACTGAGACTACTTGATACCAGTCTTCACAGAAGTTCCAACATTACACACTCTTTCATAATTAACTCTACGATTTTGAAACCCCAAAGTTTACACTTTAGAAAAATATATTTACCCAATATATCAGGAATCCATTATTTATTCAGATCCATACTTCATAATATTTTTATCAACAAAATTTCCAATGAAATTCCCATCAGTGTAGACCACAATGGAAAATACACTGCTTGCTAAAATCAACCAACTCCACATACACTATCCCAACGAACGTGATCAAATTTCTAGTACTACTATAAAAAATTCCTAATGCAGGTCATGTTCAAAATGGGGTAATCAAACTACCTTCAATACAAATCATTCATTGGAAACCATTTCAAAAATAATTCCACACTCACAACGGAAACCTTTCCTTCTATGAACTGTTCCCATTTTATAATTTTTTTAAATCCACATCTTAACCCATTTAAAACCCTTTGTTTCAAATAATTATTTAAGCTTAATTCAATATTTTCATTTCCATTTTACCCATTTTCATCATTTTATTAGAATCAATTTTCATCAAATAGCTCAAGAAGGTCAATAGAAATATACTTTTCATACACCACACACCCATATTATGTGTCCCTAACATGATGTGTGTCAACTATATCTCTAGGTTCCTAAAATGATGAATGGATTCACAATACCATGCCATTTTAGTCATAAGATAAATATTATAAAATAGTCACATCACACAACAAGTGTGTCACCCAATGGTGAAATATCTTCAAATGTAACAATGCACTATAATAACAACAATTCCCATCCTGGTTGACTTGGTTTTTTCATTATACATGGGTTAGCTACTCCCAATCATGATCTCATTACTAAGTCCTGACACATCATAACCCCCTTTATACCATCCCAAATAGTAATTCTATAAAAAATGCATCCTCTAATATTACATTGTAATGTACCTACCTGGATAGCCACTAAACCGATGCCATGAGTCGAGTCACCACATGACTTTCAGTGCACGTACCTTTATGAAAAAGGTTTCTGACAACCATTGAGGGTATAATGAGTCGTGTGGGGATATTATACCCTATTTACCAGAGTAAGACATAGCCGATAATAAATTAAATAGTGGGAAAAATTTAATGACTAATTACCATGCATAACCAAGCATCTCTCAAAAGGGTACAAACCATAATGAAATACTAAATAATGTCATGTCATGAGAACAGTTCCAAAAGTGAATGAAAATCTAAAATAAAGATACATGGCTAAATCCCCAAAATGGAGCTGATTCAAAGTCTAGAACCTCATCTGTCTTTATCCCAAGACCGACTCAACTACCAAGCATAAGGCCTTTACCCCTTACCTAAAATGCAGGCATAAACTCTGCTTGGTTACACCATAGTGCCTGATCAGGGCATGAGTGCAACTCATTTCACCACCACCAACAGTGTCTACAAAAAATCTAGTTTAATAAATAGTGCATGAAAGTGTAAAAAAAAAAGAAAATATAAATAAATGTAACTCAGGATTCATTAGTTAAAAAACTTTACTTTATCCACATCTATCATTATTACCAATTCAATAAATTATATCATATTCATAAATTAATTCATTTCTCATTACATTTTTAATGTATCAAGAATAATTGATGACAACAATTCATAAGGGGATAAGGCAAGTTCCCTAACTCTCTAGGGACAATCACATCATAATATATAAAAAACACCCACCTTGAAGCATCAGTCTAGGTGGTCTCATCAAATGAAACCTTTAGAGAAATAGAAATCTATCCCCTTACCTAATCTACGCATTATGGGGTGCAGTTTAAAGCCTCGGTCTAACTCGACCCGTGGGCAGAGAACCTTATGTCAATACCCTACTCTATTAAGCCATGCCTCCATGCTTATTTATCCATTCTCTATGAACATACCATATCCCAACCAACACAACCAATACCAATTGAAATCATAACCCATAACATAAAACATGAGAATCAATATTATTCCATAACCCATTGACACATTTTCCATTTACATCACATAGTCATTTAGCCCAATTCCCTTTTCTTATACCAACACAGAAAGCATATTCACAAATTTTCATGCATTAAACCATTTAAAATATTCAAAAACATCTTTATGAAACTCTATTTTATATATTCCAATAATTTAAAATCCATTACCAATTTAACATGTTCACCATTTCAAATGCACTAATCCTCTTAGGCATTTCAACATAATTAACAATCCATTTAACACAATTTCAATGAATCCAATTAATCCATTTTTATGCGATTCCAAAAAAACCCTTATACATTATCAATATTTGGCCAAAATATCCATATCCCATAATAATCATAAAATTACCCAACTTCTATGTTCATTTGGGTCCCTACCTAAGCACAATATAGTTTCATACATAACATTTATGTTACCCATGTTCTGGAAGGTTGGTGCACCCAATTGGTGGCCCTAAATTTGTCAAGTAATCCTCAATTAATCCCATGGGGATAATGAGGGGTTCAATTTATCATTTAGTAACCCATTTTACAAAATCTCACTAATGGAACTAAAACCACAATAAGGTGGAACCATGAACACAATCTTATATCCATAAATCCATCTAAAACTATGGGATATAACTTATTGACTACCTACCTTGAATCCATTGACAAACACACTCTTAATCAAAACCTTAAATCCTGATCCAAACACCATTTTAAGTCTCAACCAAGTATCAACTGGAAAAAATAGGGTTTTATATCTTTGGAACAAGATGGTTGAAACTACCAACCCTAATCTGAAAAGGAGAAGCAATGGATGTGTCAGACATGCCTAGAGCTTTGATATGAATCCAATGATGCTTCAAATGACCTAAAATCGAAGGTGAATGGCCCTAGGGAGATTGGTTCATCTAAGTTAATAATTTGGGTTTAGAGGGAGGAAATAGGAGGATAAAATTGGGTGGGACTTAAAAATCTCCAGAGGGGAAGACCATAAATTTCTCAACTTTTAAAGGGATTCATGGTTAACCTCTACGGTTTACTAAACCGTTCGCAGCCCATTTCAAAGATACTATCTATATAAAATAATCCACATAGTAACCTAAGAATCCCAACAATGTTTGGAAACCATGTGAAAATAACGTGAAATTCCTTTGTTTAAGGTTTAATGGTTTTTCAGGAGAGGTCGCACTATTTACTTAAACATGCACCAACTGTGTACCTTGTATTGTTTGGCTCGGTTTTCCTTCCTTTCATTCCCCAAGCCCCCAAAACACGCTTGAGACCCCTCAAAGTCCCAACAATCATTTAATTAACCCAAAATATGATATTTAAGTAAAAAATTAAACAAGTACATAGCTCTATGAATCCAAGATCTAACATCTACTGCCTAAGATACATGTAGATGAAGACCAAGATCTATAGCTAAAAGGGAAAAAAGGAGTACCTAATCCCATTATTATGGAATTTTATTATTATTTATTTAATTCTCTTTATCTTATTTCAACATTACCAGAACCAAAACTACCCAATTAAAACAATAAAAATGTCATCATGGTGCGTGTAACTCTCCTAGGACTCTACATTGCAAGTAGTGCCACCTCAATTGGTCAGTCAATAAGCTCATATTTCATTCCCTGAATCATGGGGACCCTAAAATCTGGTGTCCTATCTAGTATCCCTACCCTATTCCATACAACAATTTCAACTAGAATTATTTATATACCAACCCATTAAATCCTCAATATGCATAACTCCAAACTTCAGCCTATCTCTCAGACATCACTCCGATACCACTCTATCATAACCCCCTCTCACCAAAGATATTACAAAGAAGGGAGAGAGATAATGACCCTCAGGTCCCAACTCCAGTAGGCCTTGGTATTTTTAATAACACTGAGGGTATAAAAATCTCATGATATGGGAGTATTTACCCTCTATAAGAAAACAAGATTATGATATATGATTAATAAACTATAAGAAACTAGATGACATGACATAAATAAACCCAAAATCATCCAATAATTCATGTGTAGAAAAACAGACACATATAAAAGTATGAAAAAACAAGTATCAAAATAAAAGCTAATCCAGCGACCCAAAATTTTTCCAAATATCTAAGCTACTAATGTTTAGAATGGTCTAAATAGTCCTTATTGAAACCTGAAAATATATTATATACATGTGTGGTGAGAGTATAGGTATACATGGTAGAAGAACCTAATTCACACATGCACATGTGAAAATAGAATACTAATGCACCCATGACCAAATAGAATAACCAAATAACACCTAAATAGGTCATTTAGCCAAACCCATCCACACTAAGGATTTATCACCAAGTAACACACCCAAGTATTATAACATAATATGAATCATATCAATGAAAGGTTCCCACAACACTTTCCCACTAATTATCCACACTCGCACCCCAACATCAAACATCCTGGCATCCCCACCTCTCCTGTATCACAAAACAACACATAAAATTACATCCATAGACACCAAGACCATCACGTCATATCTAATAATACAACTAGGTTAGTATGGTATCGTGGACATGAAGAACATCATCCTTGTTTTCTCCTCCTACTATGCACGATACCCACCATAATCCATCTCATCCCATCTCACCATATCTTTCTCGAAGACACCCAGGCCACCACCCCACATCAAAAAACATCTCGAATGTGGAACTTTTGACTTCTATCCAACATAGACCATGTATATAATCATCACCTAGAAGAGGGATTGGGGAAGAGTGGGTGTCCATCCATCCACCCTCTCCATCGGGAAGTTGGGTAAAACACCACCAAAACTATTGGTTATTGGTAATGGGTACTCGGCATGGGTGGGGTGTATAAAAATCACAAAAGAATAAAAGGTGTATATATATAATCCAAGAACATCTCAACCTATGATTTCATTGTAAAGACAAAAACTAACTCGCTACACCAACACTTTTTCTACCACTTTTACTTTGCATCACATAAAACCCCAAGCCACAAAGCATAGGAAACTTTTTTTCATCTCATTACAAGACAAGAAAATTTATATATTCCCATTACCATCCCATTTTAATTAAAACATACAGTTCATTACACATTTTACATCCACTTAATTTATATGTAATATCCCACCCTTTAATCCAAATAGCCTATTGTAATTTATTCTATTGTTATCCAATTCATTTTATTATTTTCATCCCATTATACAAACTGTGTTAATTATGATACTACTAAGGAAACTTTCAAAACACATAACAACAAATATACAAAAAAATACCAATATCCCCATCATCCTCAACCTCATGAAAATAATCCCACACAACACCACCATTTCATATCCATAATCACTTTCTTCCACAATGGCCGCATTCCACTACTTTCCACCACATGCCACATTTCATCACAACAACAATATCTCCTCACATTACTCAATAATTTCCACCAAAACAAGGCCACTATCATGAACCTCACTGAAAACAACAAAAGAACACCAAACATTAACTTTAATCAAAACATGATACACAAAAAACATAAAAAAATAAGATTAATTCAAGTGGATTTATCATTTTTTACTTTACTTTTATGTGCACTCTCACACAAGAATAATTTTATATGGGAAACCATTTGTTTAGATATTTAAAATTCATTATACAATTCCATTTAAGGTGATATAAAAAATAATATAAACATTGGATCCCTAAAATCACTACTACAATGAAAACAAATTCTCCCAACTACCATAATTTTCAATGGGGTTTTATCTTGTAAAAGTCCTAACATCAATAAAAAACACTTAAATCATGTGATTTCCTTCACAATCCCCTTTTAATTTAAATTAAATTGATTCATTTATGTTATTTAATCCAGATATTACTAAATTCTCATGATATGATAAGAACAAACCCATCCTGAATGATACACTAGGTGAGAAACAAACGATCCCATACCTAGAAGAAAGAAGCTTCATATGATATGTTGTACCAAAATAAGGGGAATAGACACAGGAGGAAACCACCTAAATGGAAATCAAACCAACTATGGTAATATAGTTCAACAACCCCAGGGGAAATTATTTCAAAATTTATATTATCTAGATAATTAAAGACCAAAATAATGAAGAAAATATTTTCATTTTATAATGAACATATCCGAAACCAATGGGATTAGATATGAATTTAATTATCCATTAAATCCATATATTAAAAAATCCATGGGGTATATCCTTTTAAAAGTCTCTAGACATTTTAAAAAATTTATATATAATTATTATCCATTAAAAATGATTTTAATTCCAATTATTAAGGCTTTAAACCCTTTTTTATCTACCAATACATCAAAAGGGAAAATTATAAATTCTAGAAAATATTAAACATGGTACTATTGGGTGATATCACTAGGGTGATACCATCTAGTGTTATATCTAGGGTGATACTATCAGGTGCTACTAATAGGGTGTTACCGTTTGTTGATACCTTTAGGTGCTATAGTCAGGGTGCTGCCATCAGGTGTTATAGCCACAGTGCTACCATCAGGTGTTATCTTTAGGGTTATACTATCTGGTGCAACCATCTAGTTCTACCACAGAGGTACAACTGTCCAGTTCTACTATCATGGTGCTATCGTTCTATGATTCTACTGGGGTTCTTCTATTATGTGTTACCTTCAACCTCCAAAACTACCCATTTTTTCCAAAACACCCCCAAACTCCTCCCTTCCTCCTCTAAAAACCTCTAGAATTACCTTGAACACCTCAATCACTAGATTTAATTAAATTTAATGGGTTATAAGGTCTTATTGGTTACACTAAATAAACAAAAAAATAGGGTAGTTTAAGGAGAAATTGAATGATCATAAATATAGAATGAAAAATGATGACTATAAAAGATCTCTTATAGAAAATATAAAATTAAATTATCTTAGTTTTTATTTTTATATATAATTGGTCATTGGTGAGCCTAATTAAAGAGAAAACTCATTCTAATATATGGGATAATGAAACAAAAATAATATAATACTTTAACACATTTTGAATGAAATGTTACATTTAAAATAATGTAGATAACAATATTTTATTTGGGAGTATAGGTTATGAGAGTATTTTTATTAGTTATTTATATAAGTTAAAGGTAGATAAATGATTCAAGAAATACTAAAAAATATTATTAAATGTTGAGATTTCACTATAATTGAAGATTATTTTTTTATTTATTCAAATAGTGAATTGAATAATAAATAAGAATATTGTGAGATTTTTCCTAAAAAAATATGAATAATTATAGATGTTATTTTTAAGTTGATTATTAATAATATGATGAATTCAAACGATTTTGGTGCCTAAATTACTAAAAAGATAAAGTGTGAAGATAAAATTGTTGCATGTAACATTGTTAATAATAAATTTTCACTAGTTAAAATAATAATAATGATGTTTTTATAATGAATAATATTACCATCACTTATTGAGACAAAAAAAATTGAATAATCATCATAATTAAATTTTGGTGCAAAATCAATGAATGAAAAACTTGATCAAATTGAGAAGAACAGTTCTTTGGAACTTTTCCGAAGGCTAGTGAAGAAAGATGATATCCAAATAAAATGGTTTTAATGAAATGAGTTTATTAATAATAACAAGGTAAGAAATAATGAATAAAATAATTTTTATATAGGGAACTCCCAAAATAAATATTTTTATGTTGCTGAAATATTTTATTTGGTAACTAGTTTACATGAAATAAGGCTTTTCCTAGAACGTTTTGTTCAAGGGAACTTCAAAGTCTCCCAAATGAATATTAAATTAATTTTTTTAAATGTATATTAATAAAAATAATAATAAATTGAACCTTAAATTTTTTTATCAGTAATGTTGAAATAAAATGTATAAATGATAAATATGATGTTTTACGGATTGAAATAAGAACCAAGAACATGGTACTTAAGTGTTAATATTTTCCTAAAAATGTTTTGTTTTTAGTAAGTAGAATTTAATCACATTGTCTATTTATAAATACATCTAATAAAAACCTGATATTGTTGGATAATGTAAACATATTTAGTGGGTCAAATAGAGAATAATGAAATGACTTTGTTTGATTGATGGAATAATGAATTTCAAATGTAAAGTATTAATGAACATACATATTTCAATGACATAATGTTTAATCAAAAAATAACTAAAATGTTTTCAAATGGAAGAAAAAAACCCATGTTGACACCTATTATACTAAGGATGAAGTTATAAAATGGAGGAAGTGGTAGGTTTCCATTTTCATGGAGCATTGTAAAATCATTAGAAGTCAAATCTACCTAACATGGGCTTGTAATATTAGTTTTTTGGTTACATTTAAAGATACATGGTATCAAATTAGAAATAAATAAAGATAGTTATTAATGATCAAAATAATAATAAACTTTATAAAATCTATAGTATACTTTATCTCATTTTAAAGAGGAAGAAAGAGGGACTAATTTTTGGGCTTTACCAATAATGATTGAGGTGGTTTTTTTAATGATAAGAAATTAAATATTAGAACTACAATATGTCCTATAAGTATGTTTTCCTTATAGATTAGAAAAAAATAAGATTTTATTCTTTTAATTATAATGTATATAGAGTATGTAACACAACAATATTTCATAGTACATTATTTCTTCAAAGTAATTCAATAACTTGCACTACACGCAACACCGAGTTCAAGCGCACCATGACTTACGAAACTAGTCATTAAAAAGCTTTTATGAATTGTATTGATTGAATTTTGAACTATATATAATCCTTATAATTTTAGAATCCATATTATGAGTTTCTTAGAAATAATGTAAGAACTAATTAATTTTTTTCAGATAAATGAAGTATTTTTTTAAAAATGCACTTTTACCGCCTTTTAATGGTGAACCCTTTTTAAATCCAATATTTGAAAATTTTATATATTCAATTTGACAAAATAAACTTATTCTTTATAATCGGGACATAAGAATTTAGTTTCAATAAATTTTTGGTGTTTTTCTGATAACTTTCATATTTGGGTGCATAGTGAAAAATACTATATTTTAACTGAAGACAACTTTTTTAATCAAAATAATTTATAGTGTAAAATTAAACATTTTAATGGTTTGGAAGTATAAATAGATTATATTTTTACCATTTAATCCAATTCTGGTCATTGTATGTAATTTCACTTTGAGATTGGACATAAACAAGTGTCAATCATTTGATAGTTATTGTTTCGTAAAAATACGCCTTTTTGTTTTGACAACGGGAATTAAATTTAAATTACTAAATTCAACTTCTGTGTTTTGAATTTGGTAAAATAGACTTCATTTTTGAATTAAAAATATCAAAATTAGCTTAGGGTGAATTTTTGGTATTTTTCTGAAAACATTCAATTTTTGATGAATAGTGAAAAACACTGAATTATTATTTAAAACTGACTTTTTATTTAAATAATTATTTATTTTATTTAATTTATTTTAGGTCCAAATAGATACATAATACCTATATATTTTCAATTTAATTCATTGGATTCATTTTGTAATAATATTAGATATACAAAATTTTATTGAACTTTTCACCGACTTTTACCCACCTCCTCAGAGAATTTGCAAATTCACATAAAACTTAATTTTACCGCTTATGTGAGTGGAATTTAAAAAATCTCGGAGAAACAGTTGATATCAATAAGGATATTTTCTTTCAATAAGATAAAAATAATTTTTGGTGAATAGTAACTTTTTACTTTTTTTACCACGGTTAAAAGTAGAAAGGGTAATTAAGGGTAAAAATGATATTATTTTTACCCTAACACATGTCTTAATTCTATTGGTTAAGTTTAATTCGACCAAAAACTACCTTATGAATAAAATATGAACCCCTTTGGTCCACTTGGATTAGATTAGGACATTTAATTCAAAGAAGAGTTAAAAGTGTTAAATGCAAAGTTTAATAACTAAAACATTTTTAATATGGGGTTAAACATTAGATAAATTTGACTATAAATATTAATTAGAAATATAAAATGATTTCCTCAATAATGGTATTTTATTTATATTTTTTAGACAATAAATAATTAAATTTATTTCTGACACAATGATGATGTAGTAATTACCATATTATTGAAAGATTAAAATAATTGATATTATAAATATGAAAATAAATGTAATTTGAAACTTTTTATGAATTAAACTATTTTTATAGGTTAAAATGACATATTAGGGTTGATTAGATGAATTTTTTCGAAGTAATTACAATTTTATGAATTTATCAAAAACAAAATACCAAATAGTGTCAAAATTGACATAAAAGAGTTTTTAAAACAAATATTATATTATAAATTTATATAATTGTCCTAAAATTTTAAGGTTCGGAGAAAGGACTTATATAACAATATAAATGACATTAATGAACCAATTGGGGTTCGACTATAATTTTATAGTAAGTTTATTAACCATGTAATATAAAAATACAAAGAGACATGGTAAATGTCAAACTATTTAACAAAGAGTTAAATATAAAAGTAAAGATTTATATGGTGACACAAACCTGTCTAAAACCTATTTGTTGAGTATTTTTAGACCCATACCCACCTTAGCATTTAAATAAATCATTTTGGAGCCATTATAAACAAAAAATTATTTTATTATAAAATAATATTTTATGTTTTTCCTAAGGTGACCCTCACCCCACTTATAAAAGGGCAGTCCCCCTTCACTCTAATTCACACAATCAAAGCCATTTGGCTCAGCAAAAATCTGCCCAAATATCCTCCAGAATATCCTACCTTCATCCTAGTGGAATTCATTTGGTCAAAAATCCTACCTAAGGATCCCTTTTGATCAAATCAAAAGGAATAACCCGAAGAAGAGGTAATGATTTCACTACCCTCTTTCAAGTTCTCTTATTCTTCCACTTACTCTTTCTTTGTTGTTTCAGTTATAAAATAATAACTCAAGTATATTCTATATAATATGATGTTATTATAGAGATGTAACAATTATATTCCTTATCCTATCTATCTTATGAATGATAATGTCATCATGCGTGTGTACGTACGACTTACCATCTTCACGTCGTGGTGTAATTTGTTATTCAACACTATGTTATTTGGATGCATATAATGATGCGTAATATGTATATAAATAATGAAAATAACATGATAATGTCTTTTTAAAATTAATATACCACCCAATTCCACACTTTTAAGTAAATGATATTGTCGCTCGTGCGTACGTACGGATTACCGTCTCCACGACGCGATGAGATTCATTTCCACATTCACCATTCATCGACGATTATAAAAATATATATTACTAATAAGTATGTAATATATGACATAATAATGCTACTGGATATATATATATATCTGTGTGTGTGTGTGTGTGCTTACATATATCTTATTCACTTAGTTTCGTTCAATATGATATGAAAACGGAAACATCGTTTTTGCGTACGTACGGACTACCGTCTCCATAAACAGTGTTTTTCATTTAAAATATATGTCTATTATACATATTTATATTCTAAATATATATGATATATAAATCATTTTTTATATTCATGAAGTATTTAAATCTTGATCTAAGTGATACAATCAATAATAACAAGTTAAAACACGTACGATAAAGAAAGAGATTATTACCCGAAATGTTAATTTAACATGGAAATTATTTTAAAATGGGTAGTATAAAGTCATTAATGAATCATGTATGATATCATAAATATTAATATGGTTCTTTTATACTTTAATAACATAGTAATATCTTCATAGAATAGGTTAAACGTACCCTCTACTAAAGGAAAGTGCAAGGTAAGAGGTTTTCATCTCACTCTTTATTCCCGTGAGATTCATGCCATATTGCCACTATTACCTTTTTTATGGTGTATGTACTGCCCATAATTGAATTATTTATGTAATAAATTTTAATTTATGTGTATTTACATATTCATTGTATGATACTTCTTTCATGGGGTGTATGTTTCATAAGTTACCAAATTGGTAAGGGTTAATTTCACAATCTCTTTATTATCCGAGGTTGTTTTTATGTAAGTATCTACTAGGACCTCTTTATCATCCACATCAATGTTTCTTAAAAATGTATTCCAAAACATTTTTACTATTTACTATACTATGGTTTAAAGTCATTTATACCTTTGTTTAACTTTTTATAAAATGGTTTGAAAGGAATATTTCCGTTGTTTTCCAAACATGGTACTTTTAAACCTTTTCAACAAAATTAAGGTAAGAATTTTTTTTAACTTATACGGCAGGTGTGGCTATTTTCTTCCATTATAACATCATCGAAGCTTCCCTTACAAGCTTAAAAGAATATTTTTAAAATAAATGTTTTCTTTTATAATTATGTGACTTTAAATGATTTCAAAATAGAAATAGATATTTCTCTAAAAAAATGTTTTGATTTCATCTCTGTCAACATCCTTTGATAAATTTTACACCTGTTGGAAGTCGATTTATTATGATACAAATATTCCATATTTTATATGAGGTTTTGTGATATGTTTGAATATGGATGTTCTATTTTTATACCATTAATGGTTTATGGTTAAAGTATTGACATTTCGTATGATAGTTTTAATACGAATGTTTATGATATATTTCAACCTCTTCTTAAGATGAATGTGTTGGACTGGTATGTTCTGGGTTAGGGACCGATAAATTAAGCCCTCCTAGTTGGGGTCCAGTTATAGAGGACCCTCTGGGGTGGAGTCCAGTTATAGAGGCTCTCCGGGTTGGAGTCCGGCTACAAAGGCTCTCCGGGTTGCAGTCAGGTTACAGTGGCTCTCCGGGTTGGAGTCCGGTGACAAAGGCTCTCTAGGTTAGAGTTCGGTTATAGAGGCTCTCTCGGTTGGAGTCCGGTTATAGAGGCTCTCCGGGATGGAGTCCCGTTATAGAGTCTCTCTGGGTTGGGTTCCAGTTACAGTTAGCCCCTAGGTCCTCGCATGAGGCCAATACATAGAAATTAAAGTTCAGCATTATACATTCCCTCATTATGAAATTAGTTATTACATGTGATTATTCGACTAGTATAATATCCATGTGCATGTTTATATGGTAATGCTTGATTTATTCTGCCATATTATGTTCAAGTTTATATTTAAAACGCTATTGTTTTTGTTACACATCTTTCCTTAAACTTTTATATCATCCGCTTAATTATTTACCCTTACTGGGCATCTGAGCTCACCCCTTTCTTAGGTTTTATTTTCCCAGGATTCCAAGATTATTATTATGATTGATATGCAAGGTTAAGATAAAGGGAATAATGGAGTTATCAAAGAACTATTTATGCTATGTTTTATGTTTGAAACTATAATGTAAAGTTAATGTATGTAATCTATTTTCCAAAACTGCTAAACTGATCAGTCCTTCAGGACTTGATTCCTTGTAATCATGCCAATGTATTAAAATAATGCACTGACACTCAGTAACTGGGGTTGGGGTGTTATAGTTGGTATCAGTGGAATTTTAGAAATAACCTTGGAAACTAGATTTAGATAAACTCTGATTAGAGCACATTTCCCTAAGAGAGACTTTGAGGATTAGTATAGAAGAACTTCTTAGAATTTTGGTAATGTAGATATTTTGTGAGTTTTCCAAGAAAATACATCCCTCTCTTGATACGAGGAGGTAGAGGTGGCTCTGGGATAGATGTACCTAGGGGTAAAACCCGAAAGCACCACTTTGAGCTAGACTAGAACGGGAACTGGTTCACTACAACGGGTCCTGCTGCACTCTTGGATAAGACACTCCTGGGGGATATGCTAAGGATAATTCTCATTTTCTTTACAAATAAGTATGAAGGATTTACGAGTATATACCTCCCCAAAGAAAATATTTTTATGGATTATATCCATAAACTGTTCAATTTACGTTAGGTATTTTACAAGTTTGGAATTATTCATTACAATTCATAAACTGACATAGTGTATGCCATTTTATAGAAATGGAGCTCAGTAGAAGGAAGGTGAACTCCAGCAATACGTATAATCCAAAGAGTAAGAAGGATGATATCTTTCACTATATTAAGACAACATTTAGAAGAGAAATAGTCACCTATGTATTCCAAACATATGAAGAAATAGTATCATGTGTTAATAAGATAAGTAATTATTTCTCTGAGCCCTATGGATTTGAAGGGAAGCAAGAGAAGAAAAGGATGGAAGAGAGAAATATAGATAAAGGGGAGAGGGAAAAAAAGGATCTTCCCATATGTAATAACTGTGGAAAGAATAAACTTGGTAAATGCTTAAAGGGAATGGGAGTTTGTTATAAATGTGGAGAAAAAGGACACCAAGTACATGATTACAAGGGTACGAAAAAAGTTTCAAATGTTCAATGCTTCATCTGTAAAGAGTTGGTACATTACACGAATCAATTTTCATATCATCAGAGTATACCCCATATGTTGCTACTGAATAAGAATCAAGTTATGATACTACCGAATATTAAGAGTAATGATTAATATTTCTTATGTTTTTATTAATGTATTGTGTCATTTGAGTGTTGTATCAATGATGTACTGGTTATATGAATTATGGAAATAAATAAGTATTGTACTGCAATACTATTTGATTGGGAATTTGAGATTATATGGTCCTGATACTAAGGTAGTAATTTTGGAATAAGATATGGTTGATTTGGATAAATTATATTGGATATTCTTGAGTATCTTAGAACTGATTAATGGTTTCTTTATTTCATGATTGTTGGAGTATTAAAAATGTTTGCATATAAGGAATATATATAGTATTATATAAGGAATAAGGGAGTACAAATGTAATAAATAAGGTCATTACCATGTTTTTAAAGAATAAATGATGAACGTATACACATGTTATTAAGTGGTAAAAAGGATCTTCATTGTGTTTAAATTCCTTATAAATTTTGGACTGTGAGTTTTGATAGAAATATTTTGGATAAGTCTAAAGGTTGGAATAGATTAAGTTTGAAATTGGATATTATTGTTAAGGTTATTTTTGGATTGTTATAAAAAGGACAACACACAAACCGTGTGACAATCCGTTGCATCGGACAAAGCTGTAGAATCGAACACACACCATAGTGCGATTGGGATTTATCACCTACCACTGGACTACATGAAGTCCCTGGATGGTATAATCTATTTTGTTTGAAGGGTCTGATAGGTGAATTATAAATTCATTATATTTGGAACCCTTAAGATATATAGAATATTTTTTTGAAATCTTTTTGGAGTGAAAGATGATTTTTTGGAAGAAATTAGTTAAAGGATGTAACTCTACTTGTTAAGTATATATATATATATTCCCTCTTATTAAGACTAAATTTTATTAACCTAATTTCCAATATGAGTTCTCCATGAAGGTATTTTCTATTTTCAACCTTTTATTTTCAAAGAACAATTTCAAATATTGAGGGCGCAATTTATTGAAGGAGGGAAGAATGTAACACCCCAAGATTTCATATTACACTATTTCTTCAAAATAATTCAATAACTTTCACTACACACAACACCGAGTTCATGCGCACCACGACTTACCAAACTAGTCGTTCAAAAGCTGTTATGAATAGTATTAACTGAATTTTGAACTATATATAATCCTTATAATTTTAGAATCCATATTATGAGTTTCTTAGACATAATGTATGAACTAATTCATTTTTTTTCAAATAAAAGAAGTATTTTTCAAAAAATGAACTTTTACCGCCTTTTAGTGGTGAACCCTTTTTAAATCCAAAATTTAAAAATCTTATATATTTAATTTGACAAAATAAACTTCCTCTTTATAATCAGGACATAAGAATTTCGTTTTAATAATTTTTTTGTGTGTTTCTGATAACTTTTATATTTTGGTGCATAGTGAAAAATACTATATTTTAACTGAAAACAACATTTTTAATGAAAATATTTTATAGTGTTAAATTATACATTTTAATGGTTTGGAAGTATAAATATATTATATTTTTACCATTTAATCCAATTCTTGACATTGTAAGTAATTTCACATTGAGATTAGACATAAACAAGTGTCAATCTTTTGATAGTTATTGTTTCTTAAAAATATGCCTTCGGTTTTGACAATGGGAATTAATTTTAAATTAATAAATACAACTTAAATGTTTTGAATTTGGTAAAATAGTTTTCATTTTTTAATTCAGAATATCAAAATTAGCTTAGGGTGAATTTTTGGTATTTTTCTGAAAACTTTCAATTTTATGAATAGTGAAAACACTAAATTATTATTTAAAACTGACTTTTTATTTAAATAATCATTTATTTTATTTAAATTTATTGTAGGTCAAAATATATACATAATACCAATATATTTTCAATGTAATTAATTTTAGTCATTTTGTAATAATATTAGATATACAAAATTTTATTGAACTTTTCACCGTCTTTTACCCACCTCTTAGGAGAATTTTCAAATTCACATAAAACATAATTTTACCACATCTATGAGTGGAATTAAAAAACACTGAGAGAAATGGTTGATATCAATAAGAAAAATTTAGTTCAATAAGATAAAAATAAATTTTTGGTGAATAGTAACTTTTTACTTTTTTTACCACGGTTAAAATTAAAAAGGGTAATTAAGGATAAAAATGATATTATTATTACCCTAACACATGTCCTAATTATATTTGTTAGATGTAATTATACCAAAAACAACCTTAGGAATAAAATATGAACCTCTTTGGTCCACTTGGATTAGATTAGGACATTTATTATTATTTAATTCAAAGAAGAGTTAAAAGTGCTAAATTCGAAGTTTAATAACTAAAACATTTTTAATATAGTGATACAACTAATATAAGTTAGACTATAAATATTCATTATAATGATAAAAAAATTCCTACATAATGGTATTTTATTTATATTTTTTATACATTAAATAATTAAATTTATTTATGACACAATGACGATGCAGAAATTACCGTATTAATGAAGGATTAAAATAATTGATATTATAAACATCCAAATAAATTTAATATGAGACTTTTAATGAATTAAAATAATTTTTTAAGAAAATATGACATATTAGGGTTGATTAGATGAATTTTTTTCGAAGTAATAATGCTGTTATGAATTTAGCAAAAACAAAATACCCAATAGTGTCAAAATTGAAATAAAATATTGTTTAAAACAAATATTATATTATTAGTTGATATAATAGTCCTAAAAATATGAGGTTCTGCTAAAAGACTTATATAATAATATATATGACATTAATGCACCCATTGGGGTTCTATTGTCAATTTATAGTAATTTTATTTACCATATAATATAAAAATACAAAGAGACATGGTAAATGTCAAAACTATTTAACTAAGAGTTAAAACTAAAAGTTAAAGTTCATATGGTGACCCAAACCTATCTAAAACCAATTGGTTGAGTAGTTCTCGACCCATAAAAACCTTATAATTTAAGTAACACATTTTTTATCCATTATAAACCTAAAATAAATTTATTATAAAATAATATTTTAAGTTTTTTCTATGGTTCCCCTCATCCCTCTTATAAAAGGGCACTCCCCCTTCACTCTAATTCACACCGTCAAAGCCATTTGGCTTGGCCAAACCCTGCCCCAATATCCTCCCAAAAATTCTACCTTCATCCTAGAGTACTTTCGTTGGTCTTAAAGCCATCCTAAGGTTCCATTTTTATCAAATCAAAAGGAAGAACCTGAAGAAGATGTAATGATTTCACCACCCTCTTTCAAGTTCTCTTATTATTCCACTTACTCTTTATTTATTGTTTCAATTATAAAATAATAACTCCAGTATCTTCTATATAATGTGATTCTATTATAAATATTTCACAACTATATTCCCTATTCTATCCATCTTATTAATGTTAATGTCACCATGCGTGCGTACGTACAGTTTACCATCTCCACACCGTGGTGTAATTTGTTATTCAACACTATGTTATTTGGATGGATATAATGATGAGTAATATGTATATAAATAATGATAATAAATTGATAACTTATCTGTAAAATTAATATACCATCAAATTCCACACCTTTAATAAAATGATATTGTCGCTCGTGCGTACGTACGGATTACCGTCTCCACGACGCGATGAGATTCATTTCCACATTCACCATTCATCGACGATTATAAAACTATATATATTAATAATATGTATGTAATATATGACATAATAATGCTACTAGATATATATGTGTGTGTGTGTGTGTGTGTGTCCTTACATATATCTTATTCACGTAGTTCCGTTCAATATGATATGAAAATGGAAACATCGTTTATGCGTACGTACGGACTACCGTTTCCATAAACGGTGTTTTTCATTTCATATATATGTATATTATACATATTTATATTCTAAATATATATGATATATAAATCATTTTTTATATTCTGGAAGTATTTAAATCTTGATCTAAGTGATACAATCAAGAGTAACAAGTTAAAACATGTACGATAAAGAAAGTGATTATTACACGAAATGTTAATTTAACATGGAAATTATTATTAAATGGGTAGTATAAAGTCATTAATGAATAATGTATGATATAATAAATATTAATATGGTTATGGTATACATTAATAACATACTACCATCTTCATATAAGAGGTTAAAGGTATCCTTTACTAAAGGAAAGTGCAAGGTAATGGGTTTTCATCTCACTCTTTATTCCCATGAGATTCATGCCATTTTTCAAATATTAACTTTTGTGTGGTGTATGTACTGCCCATAATTGTATTATTTTTGTAATACACTTTAATTTATGTATATTTACATATTCATTGTATTATAATTCCTTCATTGGATGTATGTTTCGTAAGTTACCAAATTGTTAAGGGTTAATTTCATAATCTCTTTATTATTTGAGGTGGTTTTTATGTAAGTATCTACTAGGACCTCTTTATAATCAACATCCATGTTTCTTAAAAATGTATTGCAAAACATTTTTAACATTTACTATACTATGGGTAAAATTCATTTATACCCTTCTTTGACTTTTTATAAAATGGTTTGAATAGACTCATTCCATCGTTTTCCAAATAAGTTACTTTTTAACCTTTTGACAAAATTAAGGTAAGAATATTTTTTAACTTATACGGAGGGTGTGGCTATTTTCAACCATTATAAAATCATCAAATATTCCCTTAAAATATTATAAGAATATTTTCAAAATAAATGTTTTCTTCTATAATTATGTGACTTTAAAAGATTTCAAAATAGAAATAGGTATTTCTCTAAAAAAATGTTTTGATTTCATCTATGTCAACATCCTTTGATAAATTTTACACTTTTTTGAAGTTGATTTATTATGATACAAATATTCCATATTGTATTTATGGTTTTGTGATATGTTTTAATGTGTATGTTATATTTTTAAACCATTCATGGTTTATGGTTAAAGTATTGACATTTCGTATTCTAGTTTTAATACGAATGTTTATGTTATATTTCAACTTCTTCTTAAGATGAATGTGTTGGACTAGTATGTTCCGGGTTGGGGACAGGTAAAAGTAAGCCCTCTAGGTTGGGGTCCTGTTATAGCAGACCATCCGGGTTGGCATCCGGTTACAGAGGCTCTCTGAGTTGGAGTCCGGTTACGGAGGCTCTCCGGGTTGGAGTCTAGTTACAGAGGCTCTCCGGGTTGGAGTTTGGTTACAGAGGCTCTCTGGGTTGGAGTCTGGTTACAAAGGCTCTCTGAGTTGGAGTCCAGTTACAGAGGCTCTCCAGGTTGGATTCTAATTATAGAAGCTCTCCGGGATGGAGTCCGGTTATAGAGGCTCTCCGGGTTGGGGTCTGGTTATGATTTTCCATTAGGTCCTGGCATGAGGCTATGACACAGAAATTAAACATCGGCATTATACATTCCCTAATTATGAAATTACTTATTAAATGTGATTATTTGACTAATAGGATATCAATGTTCATGTTTATTTAGAAATGCTTGATTTATTTTTCCATATTATGTTAATGTTTATATTTAAAAGGATATTGTTTTTATTACACATCTTTCCTTAAAAGTTTTTATCTTCCGCTAAATTATTTACACTTACTAGGCATCTGAGCTCACCCCTTTCTTATGTTTTATTTTTCTAGGATTCCAAGAAGTGTATTATGATTGATATGTAGGGTTAAGATAAAAGGAATAATGGCGTTCTCAAGGAACTATTTATGGTGTGTTTTATGTTTGAAATTGTAATGTAATGTTAATGTATGTAATCTATTTTCCAATACTACTAAACTGATCGTTCATTCGGGACTTGATTCCTTGTAATCATTCCAATGTATTAAAATAATTCACCAGCTCTGGGTAATTGGGGTCAGGGAATTAAAGAGTATATTATGATAACTTAAGAATACACCTATTTGATTTGAATAAAACAATACTTAGAGTATTTTGAATAATTATTTTTATCGACTGTGTTTTTTTATCACAATAGATGTTTTATTAATCTTAGAAAAAATATATTACAAAACTTGATAATTAAATACTTGAGATTAAGTATCAATACAATAATGAAAAGTTTTATTGGTGTGTTGTAATGTTATAGTACTTACCTATAAATGGATTGAGTAGAAAACGTGTTAACAAAATCACTACTAAAAAATGTTTATTTGTTAGCATCACATGAATATAAAAGTGAATTCCTATCCTTTCACTTAAAAAATAGAGAAAATATTTTTCTCCCTGAGGTGTATGTTTATAATAAAAAAAATTGACTTGTAAATGTTGGATTTTAATCAATAACTATATAAAATATTTATCTTTAGGATTTATTAACAAAATAATATAATGATGTAAAATTAAAGGGGTATAAAATAAAGGGGGATTAAGTCATTAAGAATGAATATAATTGTAATGTCCCAACCCAAGAGCTGCTAAAACAGGGCCTTGAGGCAGTCGGTCATGTGGCCTCTATCATATCTCCCCATATGCTGGAGGATTGCGACGAATAGCAAGGATCTATGGTGGTATGGTGAGAAAACAATACCCTCGTATCAGAGTGTAACAATAGAAATAAATAGAGATAATAAATAGTAAAAGCATAAAATAAAACCAACAACACAGTAAAAATATATACCATGATAAGGCACAAAAAAATTGAAACATCCAAGCAGTGATAATAATCAAGATGCATAAGTTGAGTCATATATATAATGATTTCATGGAATACTGATGTAAAAAATGGGGACATAGGGGTTACATAGTACAAGCATATACAATGTAACATCCTGAACTATTATAAATAAAATTTCCTATTGTGATTTAAATAAATGTATTACTATGTAATATGGTTATAGAAAACACATACACTTATTTGGTTTTCCCTATCATATTTAAATGAATATTAACTGTCATTAGCATTTATTATATTTTCGTTGAAAATTAATAACATGATTAGTTAAATAAAGGTTTTCAACAAATCCAATTGACACAAAGGATGGGATGACATCAACCATTAAGATTATACCCTATGAAGCCCATTTATCAGAGCTTTCAAGGTAGATAGAATCACTAGATTTTACTCTTGACCAATCCCAAGTTGATATCTAATAACATAATCATGAGAAATACCATATATGGGATAATTTCTAGCTCATCAAAATCATAGCCAAAACTATATACACCAAACCACCCCATGAAAGTCTTACCATCATGTACTTTACTCTTAGGGTATTTTCTTGTGTATAAAAGTTATATATGTCAATAACCTAGTAATAGGAGTATGTAAATTATTTTTATATAATAATAAATCAATTTTTATCATATTATTGTAATTTTATAAATAATTTTTATTACAATAAAACAAAAATACTATTTTTGGTTAACATTAAAATTCAGTTAATGAATTTATATCAATGGATTAATGGATTTTTCTAATTAATAATTATTTAATAAAATACTGTTAATAAATATTTTTTTATCAAATATAAATTATCATCTAATTTTTATGAATTCAAATGTAATTTTAATAAAGGGTTTCAAAACTATTATGGCCAAACAAACCCATCATTCCTCAAAAAATAAAGGTTATTATTTTAAAAGTAAAAATTAATATATTTAAAAAACCATTTTATAAAAATTAATTTTTTTAATCATAAAATTGAAATTATCTAACAATTAATTTTTCATAATTTTTTGAGATAATCGAATTTTTGAGTAAAAAATTAATATCGTATAAATATATGATGTGTATTATAACATTATAATGAACCAAAAGTGATGTAATAAATATTATATATGGTATAAACAACCAAATATATGATTTCTATTTAAAATTATTTAATTTTATGTTTATTTTATTTATTTTGTAAATCCATTATAAATCCTCCAAAACCCCTAATATATTTTAAGATTTTAAAATCATTTCTTTAAGAGTATGACTCACTTCTTCACAAGAAATGGTATTATATTATTGATTTCATCCCTTAACCTTGTAAAATAATTAAAACTTATATAATTTGGCTGAAACCATGGAATGAACCATATTAAGGTTTTTGGTTTTGGTTATTTTATTATATAGAGTCGAAAACCTAAGTTTGAGAAATATTAAAGAAATCCCCACTCATTTCCTATAAAAACCCACCCAAGATCCCATTTATCTTCACTAAAAATAATTGGATCACTTTATTACTCTTCCCACCATTCCCTATATTCCTTCCAAGGATCCCCTAATCTCTCAATAAGCTCCTCCCAAGCATTTGAAGTCACACACTGAAGTAAGAGATCCTCTCATTCTCTTCTTTATTATAGTTTATTTATTATTTTATGTCATCTACTTCCAAATCCTAATGATGTAATATGTATTTCTATATCCATATTATTGCCCATTTTATTTCCAAGTGATGATATACCCTTTCCAATATCATCCACTCATTTCATGAATTCTTATGTGATGTTATTTTGCTGTTGAAATTTCACTATTATTTTCCATGCCAAAACAATTGTGTATTGAATAAAATACCCATTTCCTATCAAGGGTATTCACATTTATAAACTTATAATTCTTTGAATTGGTAATTAAATGTACGTATTCCAAACTCCTTGATCGTTGAATAAAATAGTATGATGAATGAATCCATGTTGTATGATCTATGTGGAATATTAAATAGTGAGAATGAAATTAATGTGACGGGTGCACCCAAAATTATATAGCACACCAATGAAATGAATAATGTTTAGCCTCAAAATACATCATGTTGGGATAGATAGTTAACCTAATTCATTTATGGGACTCTTTCTATCATGATTTCTTGGAATTTATCCTTAACCTATGTTTATGATGTAGTGTTTTATGTTATTTCCACATTTCCCAAGTTTTCTTTATGTTCTCATGATATATCACGCATCATTGTTCATGTTTATGATTATCATGCCTATTTTTCCACATTTATATGACTATTTTCTAATATGTATTACTTTATTCATGTTATTTCATGTCTATTCTTTTTTTGGGCTTTATATCTCACCCCATTCTTATGTATTTCCCCAGGTTATCATGTGTAGTTTTAAGTATAAGCATGTTATGGATATTTTTAATAAATATGATGTATTTTCTATTTTGAGTTTTTATGTAATATACCTAATTCTTAAATACACTATAATTTTCAAAATTTCAGGTTATATAATATTTACTTTTATGTAATAAATCATGTATTAATGTCAAATAAAGAAAAGGGTTTTCATAGTTTGTATCAAAGGAAACTTTTAGTCATTTTTGGGGTTAGGATTAGAAAACTATATAAAAATACATAAGGATTATAATAAGTATAGATAAACATAAATAAATTTAGTTAATTATATAGTTAGTTGTTTATCAATAAAATACTTCTTTGTCTGGATAATACAAGTGGATGTGGATCTGGCACAAATGTACATAGGGGTAAAATCCAAAAAACACCACGCTAAGTTAGACTCAACTAAAAATTGGTGCATAGAAATGGGCCTTGCTGCACAACTGGTTTGATAATCTTAGGAGAAATTATTTGATAAATTCATAAGATTATTACGCACCAATATTAAGGGAATAAAAAAACCAATAATAGTATATGTTAGGAAGTAGATCATGGATAACATAAATTGAATCCTATAAATTATTAAGTTAAGTAAATACATGTAATTTATAAGTGATATATTTAATATAATTGGATTCCCATTTATGTGTTTAATAGATTAAAAACAATAATCCTTAATTTTCTCTTTATTCTATCCACTCGATAGAAATATTAGTAATCAGGTAAAAAATAAATGTGATGGGAAACGTGAAGACTTCCACAATGAGATGCCCAACCCGAATGGAGAAGGAATCAAATTTTTTTTATGATACTATTTTAGATAACATGGGTTTTGAATATAAACCTATATTAGGATAAGCACCCAAATCCCCCTAACTAAGAACAAGTTTTTATTGATACCTTTTTATGACAAAGTACTTTGACTTTCAAATAAACATAGAATCCCTTAATCACGGAAGAATCGATCAAATCCATTGAAAATATATTCTTCCTCATTCAATGTTTTTAGAAATAGAATGTTTTAGTATATTTTTATCATATAGAGGTATAATATGATCATTTGAGGATATTGATCAAAAACATGATGATAGAGGAAGATATCTAAGAGATCAGTTTAACCGCTTCTTTGGTGGGCTAGGACCTAATCTATGAAAATCCCTGGAGATCCGTGACTTTGATAGCTATAAGAATATTTTCTAATGTTCCCTCAAAGTAGAAATAGAGATCCGCAAATATCAACGGTATCATGGGAATAATATGTTAAATGTGGAGTTTAATTATGGTTGTTTTTGGGAGAAATATAACATTTTCATTAAATTTCAACATCCCACCTTTTAAAGGTGTACAAAGAAGAACCCTAAAATTTACTTAAGGGGGTGAGGAAATGCTTTATGTGTGGGAATGAAGGGAACCAAGCTATAGATTTACAATAGGAGAAACCCACCAATGTGATGGATAAAATGAATGCTCTGGTTCACCCTCAACACATTATTTATTCTTCAACTGTAAGATAACAAGGTATATTACAAACCAATTCACCAAGACAAGGTTTTTCTGATACAACCAACAATATCCAAGGTAGAAAGGGTGATATTTTTTCATAACAACAGTGGAGGTGGATCCTAAAAATGAAGTGGTGATAAGTCTACTGGTTATTCATTCAAGAATAGAGAACATACTTTTTTATTATAGTTCTATACATTCCTTCATATCATGAACATTTATTAGAACTATTCAATCACCACCACAAATCATGGAAGTAGAGATGTTGGTGAAAATGGTAAATGTGGAAATTATTGCTTCCCATGAATATAACTCCTCCCCTGTCGAAATTTTTCGGATGAATATCTAAGAAAAAAATTTCATAATCCCTTTGGTAGAATTTTATGTGACTCTTGGTTTGGATTTTCTTTTCCTATATAGATCCAACATAAATTTCTATGATAAGGAAATCACTCTTTATCTCAGAAATCCTCCTCTGATTTTGTACAATTGCTAGGAAGAATATGAATCTTATTTAGAATCAACTTTTAAAGCATGGATATTATTGAACTATGAGAAATCATATCTATATCAAATGATTTATTCTATTTAAATAATCATCATTGGAGACATTCCCATTGTGAGGGAATACGCTGATGTGTTTCTCAAGTAATTGTATGGTCTTCCTCCTAACCAAGAGGTTAAATTTTCAATCGATCTTATAACTGGGGTGTTTCCATTATCCAATACTCCATATTGAATGGATTTTATGGAACTTGATGAGTTAAAAAAACAATAGAATAATTTTAATAAAGGGTTCATACTCCCATGTGCTTCACTAAGGGGTTGACCAGTCCACCTCTTCAAGAAGGATGGGTCAATGTGCCTTTACATTGATTATCATGAGCTCTAAAAGATCACAATAAAAAATATCATCATATAGGGATTGATAACCTCTCTAATCAGCTATGTAGATCACAATACTTCTCCAAGGTTTATCTTTGATCCGAATATTACCATGTTAGGGTGATAGAGGATGAAACCCCCAATACTTATTTTCATGCAAGGTACATGCACTATGAGTTCCTTATATATTCATTCAAACTCACTAATGCTCTAGAAATGTTCATGGACATGATGAATAGAGTATTTTGGTATTACCTCTATAACGTTTTAGTAGTATTTATATATTATATTCTAATTCAATCCAAAATAAATTTGGAGAATGAGGATCATATGAGCATTGTTCTAAAGACTCTACAAAAGGACAAGCATTATGTAAGGTATAGAAAATGTGAGTTATGGTTGAAGGAAGTATCATTATTAGGGAATATAATCATAAGAAATTGGATATCTATAGACCCTTAAAAGTAGAATCAATTTAAGGATGGACATGGAAAAAATATATGAAATATATCTATAGTTTTGTTAGATTCGCTGGGTATTATCATCAATTTCTGAGAAATTTTTCATAATTATCAAATACTCTAACCAAGATGACTCATAAGGGAGTTAATTTTTCTTAAAATTATGAATGTTAAGAGATATTCCGGGGGATAAATATTTGTCTTATCACTACCCTTGTTCTCACACTACCCATTTGTGGAGAACATTTCATGGTATTCAACAATGCTTCAAAGAAGGACTCAGGCAGTGTGTTGATAAAAAATAAAAAATTGATAGTCTATGCTTCAAGGTAGTTGAATGTTCACAAACAGAAAAACCCAAAACATGATACAAATTTGGGTTTAGGGATCTTCACTTTTAAAATATGGTTTAATTTTGTCTTTGGAGAGAAGTTTGAAATATATACAGATCACAAAATCCACAAGTATATATTCACACCAAAAGAGATTAATATTCTCCAACAAAGATGGTTGGAGATGATCAAGAACTATGAATTCTCAATTCACTACCATCTTGGGAATGTAAATAAAGCTTTATACTCTCAAAGTATAAATGATAAAATAATTCAATCATTGAAGACAATTGGGAAGGATCTAGACTTCTTATATTTGAAGATGATGGACATGGGAATCATAATGGAAGGAACATCATCAATCTTTTAACAAATGATTGCTCAAACACCCTTCAAGAGACATTAAAAGATAATCAAAGGGATGATGTGGGAATTCAGAAAATAGTGAAAACTTTCAAAAAAGATAAATCCTCATAGTTCAATGTTAATGAATAAGGTGTTGTAATATTTGGGTCAAGACTCTTTGTAGCATCAAATCCTTAGTTAAAGAAGGACATATTGGATGATACACATAACTAAACCTTATCTATCTATCCTATAAGAACAATGATGTATTCAGATAGATGAGAACACTATTAGTGGTACAATATGAATAATAAGATCAAGGAATATACATCAAGATATCTTGTATGTCAACAAGTGAACGAAGAAGGGAAAAACTCTATAGGGATGATGAAACCATTACCCATTCCCTATCCATCCTCGAAGCACAAAGATGTATCACGATCTTCGATAACACTAATGGTGGGTCAATATGAATAAGAAGATAATGGAATATACATTAATATTTCTTATATGTCATCAAGTAAATGTGAAAATGAAAAAATATAAGGGGATGATGAAACAATTACCCATATCTACATTGAAATAGGAAAACATCACCATGGACTTTTTCATTGAACTTCTGAATAAATCTAGAGGAAACAATGTTATTTGGTTTGTGGTGGATCATCTTACAAAGACTTCACACTTCCTTATGATTCGTGAGGAATTTTCACTAGATCAAATTTCATTGATATACATCAAATAAGTGGTGAGGTTTCATGGAGTACCAATATTTATTGTATATAATTGAGATATGAGATTCACCTCTATGTTCTAGAAAAGTCTCCAACATTCAATAAACATTGGGATCAACATCAGTACGGCATATGATCCTCAAATTCATAGTCCATTTTAGTATACTATTTAGACATTGTAAGACATATTGAGAAAATGTTTTACGGACTTTAATAGAGGATGGGGTCAACATCTTACTCTGGTCAAGTTCTCGTACAATAATAGTTTCTAGTCTAGCATCCAAATGGTTCCTTATGAATATATTTATAGAAAGTGGTGTATAAAACCTAAATTTGGGTATGATGTTTGATAATAAAAAATTCTAGGTCCTTAAATGGTTGAAGAAAAGGTGTAAAATTTTAGGACAGTTCAGTTGCACGTCAAAGCTGATCAGAGTCAATAAAAGAGCTCTACTGAGAGTCATCGATGATACATAGAGTTTAATGTTGGAGACATGTATTTCCACCACATATCTCCATGGAATAAATTCATGAGATTTATAAATAAGGTAAATATTATTCCAAGATACATCGCCTCATTTGAGATCCTTTATTTCATAATAGCGGTAACCTATCAAGTAGAACTCCTTCCAAACCTATCTCAGGTTCATGATGTATTACATGTGTCCCTCTTGAGGAAGTACATAAAAGACCCCTCACATGTAATCAATCCATAGGTTCTACCATTGGATAATGATATTTATTATAAAGAATTGTCTTTGAGAATATTAGATTGTAGATAAAAAGTTCTATGAAATAATACAATGAACCTTGTCAAAGTGATGTGGAGAAACCAAAAGTTTTAAGAAGCAATGTGGGAACCTGAGGAGGTGATAAAACAGTGTACCATCCTAGGTAATTAGAGAATAATACCTTTTCATTTTTATTAATATTTATGAATTAGAAAGTAATTTTTTTTAAAGGGATGCTATGTCCAACTGTGTACCCAACACAAAACAATGAGTTTCTCTGAAATCTTATATTGTATTCAGGACTGAGTTATACTGAAAGAAATAATATATTGAAATATTATTATTTTAAGTGGTAGTTATCACATAGTCATTAGAATGGTAGGAATGAACAATGTGAACTGAATTATTAAAATATTGTTTAAAAATGTTTATATAATGATTCATTGGTTACCAAATTAATTAGAAATGAAACTAAAAACCAATTTAATATAAAGGATGTATTTCTATGAAAAAATATTTCATTGTGAATAATTTTTTTATAAATTAATAAAATAATTATTATTTGATTAAATTATTAAAATATAAATTCAATATGTTGTTTAAAATTGATCATACATGTTTTCTAGACATGATATAAGAAAAAGTTCAATTTTATGCAGAAAAGGAGTATTTTTCAAAAATTATGATTTTTAACATCTTTTGATGGAGAACCCTTTTTAATTATAGTTTTTGACACTTTAATAAGTTTTATTTTAAAAAATAAACTTTGTATTTCGAAGCAGGACATGAAAATTTACTTGGGATGAATTTTTGGTATTTTTCTGAAAAGTTACATTTTAAATGAATCGTGAAAATAATGCATTATTGTTAAAAATATTTTTTCATTTAAATAATTATTATACTTTAAACTTATTTTTAAATAAATAATATATCAATAAAACATAAATTTATTCAATTTTGGTAACTGGAATAATTTTTATATAGAAATTATATATAAAAACTTATTGAAATTTTGAATGTCACTTGTACCCGTCTTATAGACACATTTGTGGGATTAGGGTCAAACTTAATTTAACCACTTCTATGAGTGGAATTTTGAAAATTTTAAATACATGGTTTTAGTTAGTGTGAAAAATTTTATCTAAGAGTATCAAATTAATTTTTGGTTAATAATAACTTTATTATTTTATTTACTACGGTTAAAGGTAAATTGGGTAATTAAAGGTAAATATAATATAATATTAGTATAAAATTTCCCTAAAACATATCTTAGATTCATTGGATAAGTGGATTTCGTCCAAAATCAATGTTAAGATTAAAGTATAACCTTTTAAAGACACATGGGTAATAATATGATATTTAATCTCGTTTATTTAAAGATAAGTTAAAAATGTCATACTCATGTTTTTAATAAGTAAAACATTTTTAATATATGGTTATATAGAAGATCAATTTGACTATAAAGATTAATTTGAAAGATAAAACGTTTATATACATCATTATAATTTATTTATAATTTTTATATATTAAATATTTAAATTTAATTAGTACATATTGTTGATGTAATAATAGATTTATTAAAGGAGGAACCAAATAAATGATACTAATAATATTAAAATAAATATAATTTAAAATATCTGATGTCATCCCTGAATTTAATGTAATATTTTTAAATTAATTAACCATGTTAAAGATTTTTTGCGAAGGAATATATTTGTTATTATTTTTTAAAATGTGAAATAATGAATAGTTTCCAAATTGACATAATTCATATCTTGAAATATTTAATATTTAATTAAATTATATAAAATATAAAAAAATATAAGATTCATCCAAAAAGATTATATATGTCTAAAAAGGTCATTAATTGCTCATTAATTGGTCTCTTATCATGTTTTGTTAATTATTTTATCCTTCAAAGTGTAAATTATTTGATAAAATGGTAAGAACTTAAAAGGTTAAATAAGGGTTAAAACAAAAATATAAGGTTCAAAATATACTCAAAACCAGTATAAAAATTATTTTTTTACTTATTTATAACCATACTCATCTAAAATTATAACTCATAGAATTTGGATTCGTTTGGAGTTAAAAATTAATTTATATTAATTTAATATTTTAAGGATTTTTAAGGGTTCCCCTCTCATCTCCTGTAAAAAGGCACACATTCCTCATTATTACTCACACTTAAAGAACAATTTGGCTCAGAAATGATCTGAAAAAACCCCTTCCTAGAATACCTCCCAACATTATTGAAAACTTATTTTAGGTATAACATCTTTCTTAGAGGTGTTAAGGTGTTACAGAAGGTGATCATCCAAAAGAAAGTTAATGTTTTTATTTAAGTGTTTTAATTTTATTTCTTCTTCCAATTCCTTAAAATATTCTTTATCCATGATGAAATAATAACACCAAAATATATAATATACTTAGATTTTATTATTTTAATATCATCACTTAAAACCATATTCACTTCCATTAAATAGGAAAATAATTAATCATACGTGCGTACATTTGAATTATCACCTCTACAAACCAATATAATTCATTTTCCATAATCATCTTTCATTATTGGCTATAATGATGGAATTACTGTTCATAATTTATATTCATGAAATATTAATCATTTTATGATAATAATAAATCAATTAAGTTCTTACCTTCCATTCACATAAAAATGGTAACGTCGTTCATGTGTATGTATGAACTGTCGCTGCCACGAAGCGATGTAATTCATTTTTATTCACCAAATAACATGGATAGTATATATAAGTAAATTTAAATTAACAATATTATATTAATTTTTTTATTATAATTATTTAAATATAAAATAATACTTACCGTCTTTCTATAACGATTAATGAAAAAAGGAAAACGTTACTCATGCATACGTATGGTCTACCGTCTCCATGACTATAATGTTGTTCTTTTCTCATTACCATAATTAATGGCTTGAATTAAAAGAATAATTACTATATAAAAGTTATTATTATATCCTGAATATTATTCTGAAAATGATGGACTTATCACCACATGGGATGTTGACTTCATACCATGTTCATTTTCGACTCAAGTACCGAATATGGACAAAAAGTATTGTATGAACTTAAATAGTTATGTACTTATTATAACATGGAAATAAGTGATATAAATGGAATAATAAACATGAAAAACGTTATAAATAAAGTGTAAATTAACTTATTTTTATTATTCTGGAATATAATTATTGCACATGATGAGTTGAACTCAAGGTAGAGGACTCTTTAACTAAAATATCATTTTAAATGTTTTAAATATTTATTTTTCTAAATCATTCTCATTAATGTACATGTTTTCAAAAAAAATTAAGGATTTATTTATATGTACATGAATTTTTTTAAATTATAATTCCTTTCATATTTTTCAATGTTGTTTGGGACACATTGATTCCAAAGTTTCTTATATAATGTTTTAATTGTGTTCTAAAAATGGATTGTTTACTTCAATAACTGGGAATTTTTTATTTAACATATACATCATGAATGCATATTCTCAGCTTTTTCAATTTAATGTTTTTAAAATTCTTCTCAAAGTTTAAATTTTTATTTTAAAATAAATAGTTTTCATATATGATTGTGTGAGTTTTTAAAAATTAAAATTGATTTCAAAGTGGTAAACTTATTATTCATTTATGCATGATTCATGTGTTGTTTTTAAGTTTTGGTTCTTGAGAATTGTTTACATATACAGGTGGTTCCATGATAAATATAGGATATTTGATTCCATAATATCTCTCCAATTCATTGGGTAATTACATGGAGTTAAATGGTAGGGTTTCTCCAAGGAGAATTAGGGAATATATTGTGATGGTTTTTCCAAATGTAATCATGAAGGTTACTCCCTATATAGCTACGAAAGCTACAATTTAAGGATGATATAGATTCCACAAGTTAACTTTATGATTTATGATTTCTGTTATTTTTATATTAATCTTATAATTTCATGTGGTAAGATAAATAATATATTTTTAGGGTTTAAAATTATGATTTGGTGAAAATGTTATCATGTGTTTAAAATATTTATGAACTAAGAGCTTCATTTCTTATTATATATCCATTACAATTTTCTTTATGCTCATCCCATGTTTTAAAATTTTTTCCATAGGTCATATGTATGATTATGATAATAAAGTATGTCAATATGAATGTTATGAATATTTTTATCCTGAAAAAATAATTCATGTTTTATTTTAGAATGTTTTACTTTGTGAAAAAAAGTGGATAGTGAATAGAAGTTTTTACTTTGAAATATTTTAGTTTTTATTTATTATTTATGGAGTAATTATCTAAATATATAAACCTAAAAATATCCTCAATGTGAAATAAAATAAAATTCTTTACATAACTCAATATTAAGTAATGTTTAAGGTTGGGTCTTTACAGTTGGTATCAAATGGATGGTTTAGACAACATTACAGTTTAGGATGTTTTATTCAGAGTTATGGATATCATCATGGGTTTATAATTTTATGGTTAATAATAATTTTAATGTCTTAGAAACTCTTTTGAGTCTTTATGATATAAAATTTTAAGGTGACTATCTATATTTTCTGAGACATTTATTTTTTGAGGTAATTATGGGTTATTACAATTTTTGATGAAAAATAAAAGGAATGACATAAATTTGGAGATTAAAATATGTTATGGATATTTTTTAGGTCTTTATAATATTTTGGGAATGTTAAAATAAATATATATTATTAGAAAAAGGAAAACCCATGGGATGGGTGACAACCCATCGCATCCAGAAAGGTCGTGGGAATCGAACCCATAAGTGATGGGTGACAAGGGTGCATCACCTACCACTGGACTACATGAAGTATCTGTTTAGTGCGACTTTATAATTTTCATTTAAACGATTTAATTCAATATGAGTAAGTTGATTTTGTGAACTTTTATTTTATAAAATGGATATCCTTATTATATGAAAATGATTTTGGGATTAAGTGATAATTTTTATTTTGGAACATGTTCACTATTTTAAGAACTATATATGATTAAGGTAAATAGAATAATATGGGATTTTAATTTAGGTGTAAATATTTAATTATATTTTAGAATAATTATGACTTAATTATGGAATTGTGGTTATTCATGTTATTTATAGAAATGATTAACCTATCTTGGAGAATATGTGATTTTGGAAATTACATTTTTGACATGAGACATAATGAGTGCTCGATCTAATTAAGAGATAAATGTTAAAATTTATCTTAGAAGACTATGTAATCAATTTATTCTGAGTTTTGGGTTTCAAACAATGTTTAGATTATTTTGATATATTTTAATGAAGTTATTTTTTGGAATGTTCTATGTTGAACTATTGGTATTATAGTTGAATTTTGGTGATTAAAAGTTGTTTTTCATCATCCAATGGTTTATTTTTTTGGAGAATAATTTTATCTTTTCCTAACCATATTGTATTTAGTTAATGTTTCAAGATAGGAGAAATATATAGTTAATATTTTCTGATATGTGATTCTATATAAGTTGATTCTAGTGCTTCAACCATGAAAAAATCATACTTATCATTTAGAGAAAAATATGAGTTTTTGGTGGAATTAGATTAATGGATGAAACTCTTCTTTTCAACTTAGAATATTTCCTTATGTTCTTATAATAATTATTAAAATAAGTCCTCAACTTTATGAATATGATATTAAAACAAAAAAAAAACTTATTTACATTTCCTACTACAAAATCCAAAACTATTTAACCCGTCACAAATTTATGGTTTGGTGATTTTAACATTCTCTTAATAATGTATTCTATCACTCTCAATCTCAACATGATGGTTAGTTTTCTCTTCCATAGCCATGTTTTTCTACATGGACCTCAGTATTTGTTATCCTAGGTGACCTTTATACTTCACTTTATTTCTATTAATGTGGATTTTTTATTGACTATTTTTTCAATTTGGGATTCCAATGAATTAATTTTGAAAAGTGAAACCCTAGTTACCAATCCCCAATTTAAAATTGTGAGGATACAATTTTCATAATAGGGGAAGGATGTAACATCACACATAATTATAGAATAATAATTTTTAAATTTTATTAATATTTATGAAGTAGAAGTTAATTTTACCATAAAGGTACTCTATGACCGATTTCATACCCAACACGCAATAATGGGTTTCTATGAAATCTTATGTAGCACGCAAGATTGATCTATATAGAAAAATAATAATATATTGTAATATTATTATTTTATGTGGTTGTAATCACCTAGACAATAGAATGACGGGAATGATCAATGTTAATTAAAATATTAAGATATTGTTTACAAGTGTTTATATAATGATTCATTGGTTAACAAATTAACTATAAATGATACTAAACCCCAATTGAATATAAAGGATGTGTTTCTATGAAAAACGGTTAAATTGTGAATATTTCTATTTATAAAATAATAAAATAACTGTAGATGTATTGAATTAATAAAATATAAATTCAATATAATTTTTAAAAATCAACTTTTAGGTTTTCTAGACATGATATGAGAACAAATTCAATTTTATGCATAAAAGGATTGTTTTTCAAAAAAAAATATTTTTACCGCTTTTTAATGATGAACCCATTTTAAATTTATTTTTTAAAAACATATAAGTTTTATTTGACAAAATAGACTTATTATTTATAATTTTTACAAAAAAATTTATTTTTATGGAATTTTTTGTATTTTTATGAAACATTTCATTTTTAATGAATAGTGAAAAATAATGCATTATAGTTAAAAAATGATTTCTCATTTAAATAATTATTATAATTTAAACTAATTTTTGAAATTAATAATAGATCAATAATACATGTATAATTAAATTTAGGTAATTGGAATAATTTATATATTGAAAATAGATATAAAAACTTATTCAAATTATGAACGTCTCTTTTTCCACCCTTATCGCTGCATTTGTGGTATTAGTGTTGAATTTAATGTAGCCACTTCTATGAATTGAATTTTGAAAAAAAAATGAATACATGGTTATAGTTATTATGATAATTCTTATCTAATATGATCGACTTAATTTTTGGTGAATAGTAAATTTAATATTTTATTTACCACGGTTCAGGTTTAATCAGGTAATTAAAGGTAAAAATAATTTTATAAGAATAAAAAATTACCCTAACACATGTCATAATTTCATTTTATGAGTGGGATTTGACCAAAATGAACCTTAGGCTAAAATTCTAACATTTTAATCCCCTTGGGTAAGAATATGACATTTAATATTGTTTATTTAAGGATAAGTTAATTATGTCATTCTCATATTTTTAATAAGTAAATAATTTTTAATATATGGTTATATAGAAGATAAATTTTACTATAAATCGTAATTTGAAGGGTAAAATTTTTATATATATCATGATAATATATTTATAATTTTCATACATTAAATAATTAAATATAATTGTGACCCAATGATGATGTGGTAATAGATTTATTAATGTAATAATCTATTAAATGATATTAATAATATTAAAATATATATAATTTAAAATATTTTATGCCACCCATGATTTTTTTGGATTAATTTTTAATTTCATAGATTATTTTGAGTAGTTTATTTTTTGAAGTAATCCAGTTGTAATGATTTTTTAAATGTCAAATAATGAATAGTGTCAAAATTGACATAATTCATGCCTTAAAATATAAAATATTTAATTTAATGATATAAATTTTATTAAAATATAATATTCAGAAAAAGGATGATATAAGTCTAAAAATTTCATTAATAACTCATTCATTGGTCATTTTCCATGTTATGTAAATTATTTTGACCTTCAAAATGTAAATTATTTGATAACATGGTAAGAATTAAAATGGTTAAATAATGATTAGGAAAAAAGATAGAATTTACAATAAAATCAATAAAACTTTTAAAATTATTGGTTGAGATTATTTCGCACCATCCTCATCATATCATAAAACTAATAGATTTTTGAGTCATTTGGAGGTAAAAATTAATTTATATTAATTTAATATTTTTAGGGTACCCCTCCACAATCCTATAAAAAGAAACACATTCATCTATATTAATAACACTTGAAAACCATTTGGATTGACCAAACTCTACCCAAAACCATTTCTATAATACCTTCTCATATTCTTGATGCCTTATTTTTTAAAGAACACCCTTTTAGAGGGGTTAAGGTGTTAAAAATGTTGATCATCTAATGGAAAGGAATTTTTTATTATTTAAGTGCTTATATTTTATTTATTCTTCCTCTTTATTAAAATCTTCTTCATCCATTATGAAATAATAACTCAAGTATCCTCAATATACTGAGATTTTATTAGATCAATATCATCAACTAAATCCATATCTACTTCCGTTAATTGGTAAAATAATTAATCATTCCTCAATGAACCGATATAATTCATTTTCCATAACTGTCTCTCATGAATGATTATAATGATTTAATTAATGTTCATAAGTGATATTAATGACATATTAATAATTTAATGGAAATTTTATATCAATTATGTTATTAATTTCCATGCACATAAAAATGGAAACGTCCTTCATGCATACATGTGATCTGTCATCTCCACGAAGTGATTTGATTCATTTTATTCACCACATCACATGGATGGTATATATTAGTAAATTTAAATTATTAAAATTATATTAATTGTGTAATTATAATTCTGAAAAGATAAAATAATACTTACCTTCTTTCCATAACTATCAATGAAGAATGTAAAATGTTACCCATGCGTATGTACAACCTACCGTCTCCAGAATTATAACGTTGTTCATTTTTTATAACCTTAATTAAAGAATTGATTTAAAAGTGTGTTTAATGTATTAATGTGATAATTATATCATGATTAATATTATAGAGATTATGAAATTATTACCACATGAAATATTGACATCATACCATGTTCATTTTCGACTCAAGTACCAAATATTGACAAAATGTCTAATATGAACTAAAATAAAATTGTAATAATTATAACGTGTGAATAAGTGATATAAAGGGAATAATAAATTTGAATAAGGTTATAAAGAAATTATTAATTAACTTAGATTTCTTATTTAGTAACATAATGATTTTACTTGACGAGTTGAACACAAAGCATGAGACTCTTTAACTAAAACATCATTTTAAATGTTCTAAAGATTTATTATTCTATATAATTCTAATTCATGTCCATGTTTTTAAAATTCATATATGGATTTATTTACATGGACATGAATGTTTTAAAATGTTAATTCCTTTCAAAATTTTCAATTTTGTGTGGAATATTTTGATTCAATGTTTTTATTGTTAAATGTTTTAACTCTAATTTAAAAATGGATTTATTATTTCAATAACTTGGAATGTTTTATTTAATCTATACATCATTAACGCATATTATCAATTTTATGTAACTTTAATTTTTTGATAATTCTATTACAAGTTTACAAATTTATTCTAAAATAATGTGTTTTCATTTATGAGTGTGAGACTTTATTAAAATGAAAAGTGATTTTAAAGCGGTAAAGTTATTATTCATTTATGCATGATTTATCTGTTATGCTTATGTTTTGGTTCCTGGGAATTATTTATGTGTACACGTTGTTCTTTGATTAACCGACAGTGGGTTATCCAATAATATATCTCTAATGCATTGGGTAATTATATGGAGTTAAATAATATGGTTTCTCCAAAGAGATTAAGTGAATATAACATGATGGGTATTCCAATTGTAACAATGAAGGTTACTCCCTATGTAACCATGAAAGCTACAACGTAAGAATAATATAGCTTCCATAAGCTACCGTTGTGATTTATGATTTATATGTTATTTATAGGAATCTTATGATTTCAGGAGGTAAGCTAAATAGTTTATGTTTTATGGTTAATAAGTATGCTTTTGCGAAAAAAAATTCATGAGTTTAAAATATTCATGGACTAAGAGTTTCATTTCTTATTTTATATCCATTAATGAGATTTTTGTCCTCATCTCAAGTTTTATAATATTTTTCATAGGGTATAAGGATGGGTAAGATAAATTAGGATGTGAAGGAAAATGTTATGAAAATTTTTATCAAGAAAAATAATTCATGTTTTATTTGAGAATGTTTTACTTTGTGAAAAAATGGATAGTGAGTAGAAGTTTCTAATTTTTAATATATGAGTTTTTAATTAAAATTTATGGCCTAATTATATAATTCTCTAAACCTAAAAATATCTTCAATGTGAAATAAAATAAAATTCTCTACTTAACTCAAAATTGTGTAAAATTTTATGTTATGGCCTTACAAGCAGAGTTACCCACATCTATTTTAGTGTGGGAACTTAAAGGTTCGAGGTGAAATTTTATTAATGAGGAAGATTGTAATGGCCAGAACTGGTATAAAAAAAATTCCCCTTGAAATTTAATTAAATGTCTTATTATGTAAAATAGTTATAGAAAACAGGTTAAAATATTTTGTTTTATCCTATCATATTAAAATGACTTTTAATAATCATTATCATTGATAGAATATAAATTGAATAATGATCATGTTATTAGTATAAATACTGGGTTTCAAGGAATCCAATTGATATGGACAAAGAAAGTGATGACCTAAACCAATAGGATCATACCTGATGAATCCCATTTATTGGAGCATCTGAGGGAGATAACATCACTGGGATTTTCACTTGACCAAGACCAAAATGAGATCCAACACCTTAAGAATGAGAAAAACCATTTTTGGGACAAGTTCAAGCTCATTGAGATTACATCCCATACCATGAACATCAAAGCACCCCTCGAAAATTTTACCACTATACACCTTACTCTTAGGGTATTTTCTTATGTATTAAGGGGATATGTATCAAGAACCTAGAAATATGGGTATGTACATTACTTTTTTATATAATAATAAATATATTTAAATCCTATTGTTGTTATTTTAGAAATTATTTTTTTATGTGATAAATCTTAAATATAAGTTTTAGTGAATATCAAAAATCATTTGAGGAATTAATTTCAATGAATTAATAGATTTTTGAAATAAAGAATATTTTAATAAAATATTATTGATAAATAATGTTTATAAATTATATATTATCATATAATTTTTATGAAGTCAAATGTAATTTTTATAAGGGTTTGAAACTGTTATTTTCAAAAAATAAAGAATTTCTCATAAAATGATGATTCTTATTTAAAAATTAAAAATTCACATGTTTAGAAAATAATTTTTTATAAAATTAATATTATATTTGCAATTAGAATTTCAAAATTATCCAACATTGAGTTGTTCATAATTTTCATAGACATTCCAATTTTTAGCTAAAAAATAAATATCATATAAATATACAATGTGTATTTTGACAACTTAATGTCCTAAAAGTGATGTAATAAATACTGTAAAGGGTATCCAAAACAATTATATGTTTTTATTTTAACATAATGTGATTTTAATTTAATTTTCGTTTTTTATATAGCCATTATGAATCCTCCAAAACCATAAATATATTTTATTATTTTAAAATCATTTCTTTTAGAGTATGACTCACTTCCACGTGAGAAATGGTATTATATTATTATGATCATCCTTTACCATTATAAAATAATTAAAATAAATCCCATTGGTATAATCCATGGAAAAAAATGGGAGGGTTTTTGATTTTATTTATTTTACTATATGGAGTAAAAAACCTAAGTTTGATAAATATTAAAGAAATACTGACTCATTTCCTATATAAACCCACCAAATAACCCATTTCCCTTCACTCAAAATACTTGGATCATGTATTACTCTTCTTTAATCTCTCTATATTCCTTCCAAGGTTCCCCCAATCTCTTAACAAGATCATCCCCAGTATTTGGAGTCCCACACTCAAGAAAGGGATCATCTCATTCTATTCATTATTCTTATTTATTTATTATATTATGACTTCAATTTCACATTAGTAATGTTGGTATATGTGTTTTCATGTCTCTATTACTTCCCATTTTATGTATAAAAATTAGAGACGCCTTTCCCTCTCATGAACTCATTTCAGGGATTTTTAGGTGATGTTATTATGATGTCGAAATTTCACTGTGATTTTTCATGACAAAACAACTGTGTAGTGAATAACATACCTATTTACTATCATTGGTATTCATCTTTACACATGTATAATTATTTGAATTTCTAATTATATTTATTTATTTAACACTCCTTGATTGTGGAATAAAATATTATAATGAATGAGTCCATGTTTTATGATATATGTGCCACACGTAAGAATGATAATGAAATGAAATTTACGGGTGTACACGAAATTATATAGTTATCCAATGCATTGGGTAATATTTAGTCTTATGAGACATCATGTTGGGAAAGGGAGTGAACCTGATTCCTTTATGTGACTTTTTCTATCATGGTTTCTTTGCATTTATCCTTCACCTATGTTTATGATACATTGTTTTAAGTTGTTTCAATATTTCTCACGTTTCCTTTATGTTATCAAGTTATATCATGCCTCATTGTTCATGTTTATGATTATCACCAATTTTATGCTCCATTTTATGCCTTTTGTCTAACAAGTGCTGCATTATTCATGTTATGCCTTGTTTATTATATTACTCTTCTTTATAGATCATCCCTTTCTTATGTATGTCCCTAGGTTATCCCTTGCAGTTTTAACTATAAGCATGTTAAGGAATTTTTCAATAAAGATGTTTAATTTCCTATTTTAAGTTGTAATTTAATGTACCTAATTCTTAAGGACAATATATTTCTTGATCTTCTATTTTATATTATGTTTAATTTTATGTAATAAATCATGAATTAATGTGAAATATAAAAAGGGTTTTCATATACAACATGATATAGAAAAAATAAAAAATGACCAAAATACACATCCATACACTCTATAATATGATCCCATGCTCCATTATATAAAAAAAATTGTTCAAGAATATGTGATATGGTGCTTCCCCTTTTCAATACTTACAACCATAAAGTCTACTTGGGAACCAAGGGAAGCCATTGTAGGGTGTGAGATAAGCTCTGTAGGACAAAAATAATGGTTTCTATAAGTATATAATCAGTGTATTAGCATATCAGTGTCCAAGTATATGGAATAATAAATAACTCAGAAAATAAATATTAGTCAACATAGGTTCCTATCGGAAACCTAGAAGACTCTACTAACTTTTGGATAGGTTAGAATATATATGATAATTTTACCATATCCATACATATAGGAGTAATCATATATAATATGTATACATGTATATACACTTGATATATAAAAAAATATATATAAATATACATGAATACTAGGGGAAAACTGGACTTAGGACTTAACTCGGGAATTCATGACAAGTCTAACGAGCTATAGGATCCAAAAAAGGTACAAGCCATGAATCTCAGATGAATTCATGACCTAATGCATGTCACTCAAGATAGTGGGTGAGTCATCATTCCCAACACTCAATACAAGGGAATGTGGAACATCATTCCCATTAATTAATTGAAAGTAAAAGTGTGAGGTTCCATGCCTATCACCCAATGTAAGGGATCATGAAATTCCATGTTCAACAATTCCATTAAAATTTTTCCAAAAACTAATATCTATAGCCTAATAATAATAATCACGAGGGATTAATTCTAATAATTTAGAATCACTTAACCAAATATAATGATGGGTGTCACATTTCATATAAATCATGTTTAAAATTATACAGTGCATAGTGTTTCCTTTTAACCCACTTCTATTCAACTAAATTAAACTATTAAATTTATAAAGAAAGAAATATCCAATTTAAGGTTAATCCAACCCACTTTGGAGGTGGTTGGTCATTAATAAATGTGAATTTAAGAGGGGGTATAATTTATCCCCCCCCCAAAGGGATGTAATTTAAGAAGATAATATCATCTAACAATTAAATAAATCTCGAGGTATTATTATGAATTCTTCATTTAATTTGAAAAGAGTAAATTTATTTTATGGAAATGTACTAAAATATATAGAATGTGGGACAATGGGAAAATTCTATAAAACACATAAAAATTATAGTAAAATTACTAGACCACCAACATTAGTCCAATGGATGACTCCTTGTTTGATATCTGCATCAGGTTTGAAAAGTGACAGAATAAATTAAAAGAATAAACCATGCCTTGAAGATAGGGCATTTGAGATCGCACAAAAATAGTTAAATATGTGGGAAAATAAACTGAGAAAATAATTAAAAGGATCTAATCCCTTACTATTATCTAACCAACGCATCTAACAGTAGTCTGATCAGAGTCTATATGGTAGAGAAAACAATAATCCTAGTTTGGATTGAGGGATAATATTAACATTAAGGGAGGATCTTTTTTGCTAGATGATAAATTAGGGAGGAAGAAAAAATAGTGGTTAAAAAATTTTCAAGGAAAAATTTTCATTTACCCATTATTGATTGTTTGATTTTTTTCCACATGGTTCGACAAACCATGGGCTAAACATATCGCATCACTGCCTAAGGAATCCCTCACATGGGATGGCCACAGGGTTTGACTAACCATGCATAACCCATGAAAAATCCCTCTGGAATGATTTCTATAGTTACCACATGGTCATGCAGCCTGGATCATACATTTTGGGAAAACTATGCATAAATTTTCATACCTTTGTATTTCCCCTTATGATTTTTTCAAACAGAGGTCACTCAGGGGTACAGTTTAGTCAAACCATGTGCCTAGCCTGTTCCCTCCAAAACTCAGAGATATGTGCTCTGAACAAGCCTTGGATGATCCCATTACCTTCTTTAGTCTATAGAGCATAATAACTTGGATAAAAAGGGGTTTTAAACTAGTAAAAAATGTTTTGTACCATCATGGAAATCCAGGACATGACAAACTACCCTCCTCAAAGAAACTCATCCTTAATTTGGCATTTTGGGGGAAATGAGGTATCATTTGAGAAAAGATATAGCCACTAAGAACATATATTAGCTTCCCTCTCTCATGTCTCAACTTGAACTCAATCTTGATACCATATAACTTGTACTAAAGGATTGACCTACTTCAGAGAGTCTTCATACTCTAATCCTTGATACGTACTAGGAACTCCTCAAAAGAAAAATCCACATCTAACTCAACCTCCTTAGGATATAAAACATTCATCAGGTCTGGATAACAATGGTAGAGTTGGGAAATATGAAAAATATCAGACATATATTGATATCTATAAGGAATTGAAATCTTGTAATCTACTCATCTGATTGACTCTAAGATCTCAAAAGTTCTAAAGAATCTGGGAGTCGGCTTACACTACCTCTTAATCTATCATTGGCCAAGCCTATGTGAAATGTACAGGAATACCTAATTCCCAACCTTGAACCCAATAGTTTAGCTATTATGGTTTCCATATGATTTCTTCTTATAATGGGCAATCAACATATGGTTCTTCATCATCCAGGCCTGCTATAAAGTCTCATCAATGAGAAATGGTCCAAAAATGTAGCATCCACTGCCTCTAACTAGCATAAAGGGAAATGATAGGGTGATTATCCAATAATAATACATATGTTATAGTATATTTTAAGGGTATTAAATGTTCATTTTTGATCTTATGGGCCTAAGTTAGTGGATTTTAATTTTGAACATCCATTCTCATCATTTGTGCACTTCATGCCTAGCGTACACCAATTTAGGCCCAATGATTCATTGGATTTTTAGGAATGTAATTATATATATTTTAATTTGATATTTTGATAAATTTATATACACTTCAATATTAAATTTTTTATTCAGGGATCAATAAAGGATTCATAAATAATGATGGAGATATTTGGTGATGAAAGGAAACAATTCTGGAGAAGGCATATTGGACACCATCCTACTGTTGAGAATGTGGGGCCAATAATACAGGCCCAATGAAGCCCAAATTTCATGTGATTATATAAGACATGTGGAGGAACAAATAATTCTTTAGGATCTAGTGCTAATTCGGCCTCCATGGTGGTTATTAAGGCGGCCCAAATATAATATCAAAATTTAGGCCATATTTTGCGGTCTAGAAAAATAGACAACCTTTTCGATAATATCTCGCAAACCAAAATACAATTTGGGATGAAATTTTATTACCAGTTAGGAGACATATAGAGATAAATTTTGTTCATCTATGGCCTACTCTAATTCAGCTATCGAGAAGTTCATTTCGATGCATCTGTTCAGTGGATGCATGCTAGATACCATTTCAATTCAAAGATAAAGAAGTCCACTCTCCCTTAATTTCCACCACCCTAGGCCTACCATAATCAAGTGGGAAGCTTTATACTATTGGATTCTCGATCTAAGACTCCCAAAATTACTATTTAAGGTAGTGTTTTTGAATTATTTAGGGATCTTTGATGATTTATTTCATTCTAATGTTATGCTGTCACTTTTCTTTTTTAATGTTCTTCCTCAATTGTAAGTTGTTTTAATTCATCTTAGTTTCAGAATAAAAGTTCTTCATTTCCTGTTATTCTATTCTTCTATATATCACATTGATATTATTTCCTTAATGTGTGAATTTATTCACACCAAACCTTGTGAAATTATTCACACAACGGTGGATTGATCATTTTCTTTTTATTGTTTTCTTGCTTCTTCAATTCCTCCCTTATGAGTATACTTCTCACTTCCCATGAAACCATAGCATTAATGGAGGGAATACCCACTTATGGGTTGATCCAATAGAGTATAAAGGGGATGTATTGGATGTTATTTATCACCCCATTAATTTCTAATGACTTATTTTAATTGAGATTTTTATTTGATGATTTTAAAACTTCTTTGCCCTTGTTGAATTTTAAGGTCACATACTTCAAGTGCTAATATGAACATTTACCTTGGATTTCTCATAAATGTGATCCTTCAAGTATATAAGTTATTAGTATTATAGTTTTTTGGTATTAAACTAGTAAGTGATGAAGTTGTTTGAACTTCTTGAATAAACTCCTCTCGAATATAATAAGTTGAAATTATTAAAAAAGTAATTTCATCCAATCCATCCCCAAGTGATAACCTAGGATCAAATAATTCATTCAAATTGGATTCACATAAGTCTATTAGTCATATCTTAAAACACATCAAAAATAATCCCAAATTTGGAAACTTCATAGCCAAAACAATCCATAGAATGTATGTGTCTGTAGGTTTCTTCTTAGGTCTCCGAGAATTCGACAACCAAAGTTACACTATAAGCGATCCTTCAACCCTAAAAACATGGGTAAGTTTGGGAAATACCAAATTTTAGCATCGTTTCCTTAGACCTATGTAAAATATCTTAGACACTAACTTCATTTTCTCACCCCACATATCTTCTCTCATCCATGATTTCAATCCTATGTAAATTCCTTTTGAGAAAAATCCTAACATGGGGAACCTCTCCCTACATTGAATACCCCACACTAAGTGTGTTGTACACTGACCATCCTAGTTTCTCTTTGTGGTATAATCAACAACCTATTGAGACACAATGTTTTAACTCCTATGCTTCACAATGAATTACTTCCTATAATGAGTTCCAATCCGAAAAAGGCCAATCTGAACATCCTCATATGGAATTACAACAACTTAGTTATCCCCCTAGAATAGACCATCTGTCTCAACCCCTTGCCCATTCTGATCCACAACCATTACTTGAGAAATTATGTCAACAAATGGAGATAATTAATTCTGAGGTTTCTTCATTGAGATTCGAACTAAAAAGCATTGAAACGGTTTTGGAACCCATTTCCACTCAGGTTGTCTATTCCTCATCATTGATAGAATAATCTTGTTACACACCAACTTCTCATGAAAATGAGAAAAAATTATCCTTTGAATCTAAGAGACCTAAATAACATCAAGGAATTTTTGATGGGTGCTTAAATCAAGAGGAAACTGGTTTTTTGTATTCAAGAGAGGGAAATTTGACATCATGGATTGAGTGTCTTGAATATTGCTCGATTGATGATTTTTCAAAACCAAAAAATACTAACCCATTGGGAGAAATCACAAACTTTGAGTCCATAACCATTCCGGACACTGATCATTCTTATTTGGTGGATGAATCTTCTATTCAAAATGAACCAATTTTGTTTATAAATTTGGAAAATGAAACTGAGTTGAATTCAAAATCTCTACCTATGTCTGAATGTCCTATAAAACCCAAGATAAAAATCAGTGTCCTCCTTTCACCAATAAAGTATCCCATCATAAGGTATAATCATGACCTTTCAATTAGAATTTATTCTTCTCTTGAAACCAAAAAATTTGTAATTTTCATTGATGTCTTAGGCAAGACTACAGAGGAAACTGGATCAATTATTTATAATATTCCATGGATTTTCCCACTCATTATAGAATATAGGTCTATACATGACAAAAATTATAAAAAAATAATCAATCTCAATTTAGTAGAAGTGGTGAAACATGAGTTCCTTAAAATTTTGAATGTTTGTATTGGGTAAGTTAGGGGGATTCATGTCGAGCTAGTGACGTTAAACAAAAGCATTGCACGGGAGGCAACCCGTGGTTTTCATGTTTCCAATATTTTTTAATCATTTTTATTTTTTAAATAGGATTAATTAATCATTTTTATATTTAAAAAATATATATTTTTGACTCGTTCTTCTATTATTAGTATGGATGGGTATAAAAGGAGAGCTCCATATTCATCAGTGTCACATGGTGTGACCTTGAGTAATACCTTACCCAGAAATTTAAAAAGAAGACAATGTATCACCAATTAATTTTATTTTTATGTGTTTGTAGGTTACAATAAAAAATATAATAAAAAAATTAAAATTACATGTCGTAGGTCATGGGTAAAACCCCCTCACAACTGGCGAAGCCGTGGGGACTCGAACCCAGGACCGAATGGAGATATGGGTGTGCGCTTACCACTACCCTATGGATTATAGTGCTTCCTTATTCTATATTTTTTGTATATATATGTAGAGACCCGAAGCCTGACGTACATGAACATTACATTACTTTTGCAGAATACTTAGTACATAACAAAAAATACACACACAAGGATCGTAATAGTTTAGTGTCTTTGGAAACTCGGAACGTAATCTTCTAATCGTGGTAAAAGATCTCCAATATCTCCCATAAAGATCTTCCCTTTTTTTACCTAAAACCTTTCTTTATATCCTGGGGAAAAGAAAACATAAAAGTATGAGCTCAAATGCACAGTAAGGGTAAACAAAAGAAATATAAATCTCATCGTATACACAAGCACATAACTTTTGGAAATCTTAACCTGAAAAAGAGATCATAATTTCATAGCATGGGATAAATCATGGCAGTGAAATGTAATCACAATAATCATAACTTAAAACATGAAACTTTGTGGCATACACACATAATCATAGAGAATCATTTCCTATTAGTCAAGACTCATTTCCAAGACTATCATAGTGGACAAAGTCCCTTTCTGAACTGAGTCACCCTCGTTCCAGTCCTATTTCACTGAACCGGTATAACCTACCGTTCCAGCCCTGTCTATCTCATGAGATATAAAATCTTTACCCAATTCATTAGAGGGAGATATAGGTCCCACCCATATCATAATGATAACATTCTTATGTGTGCCACACAATCATAAATCATACATCATTTCATAGCCCATGTAATAAAATGACATCATAAAACAATTCGTATACGATAAATGAATTCATAAAAATAATTCCATCACAAAATAATCAAATCAATGTAATAATAGGGATAGAAACATAACCCTATATTTTCTTAGTTGGAAAATAATTTTGATAAAACACTTGAACTCCATTCTTGAAAAAAATATCCTTTCAAATTCAAAAACATTTTCCTTTCTTAACATGTCATACAATTTTAAACTAAATGAAGTTGATTAAAAATAAACTTGAAAACTTGTAAAGGGAGCTTCTTGGAAATAATTTTTTTTAAAATCCATTCATGTCGTATAAGTTAAAAAAACATTCTTCTCGTACTTTTGTCGGAAAAGTCAAAAAGTACCTCGTACGAAAAACGAAAATAGATTCCTTTCATATCTTTTACTAAAAACTCACCGAAGGGTAAAATTGGATTTAAAAAATTTTAGGTGGATGGAAATAATATTACATATTGAGGAAACATGGATGTGGATGATAAAATACACCCCAGTAAATACCAAAGTATAAACAATCTCGGATAAAAATGAGATTGTGATATTTCCCTTACCTTAGGTCCGACTTGCTTTGTAAGTGTCCGAACCTCCTGTATAATGATTTAAATCATGTTATTGACTTATTCCAGAATCATATTCATTGTTATTATATCATATATGGTCCACTTATGACTTTATATTACCCGTTCTTTTGTAAATTTATGTTAAAGTAGCATTTTGGGTAAAATCGTCTCATTTGTCGTTCGTGTTTTTAACTTGTAATTATTCATATGATTACTTAGATCATGATTACTTAATTCCAGAATATAAAACATGATTTATATATATATATTCATAATATACATATATAATAAATCAGTAAATGGAAAGAAATACACCATTCATGGAGACGGTAGTCCGTACGTACGCATGAACGCTGTTTTCGTTTCCTTATTGAATTGAATGGAATTAAGTAGATGACATACATATAAATATAAATAATTCTAGTATCATTATCAGGTCATATATTTCATTAGTACTTATTATATATACTTTATAATCATTCATGAATGGTTAATTATTGAGAATGAATCTCATCGCGTTGTGGAGACGGTAGTCCGTACGTACGCATGAGCGATGATATCGTTCCCATAGTCGTGGAATTGTGTTGAAGTGTATGTATACTATTTCAGTATCAATATCACTTTATAATAATCATATATAGTTACTCATTACACCTTTATACCCATCCAATTAAGGTGGTGGCGGAAAATAGATTACACCACGGCTTGGAGACGGTATTACGTACGTACGCACGCGTGGTGATTTCCTTTTTCCGTAGGATGGATAGAAGGTTAATTAGAGTTGTTTCATATTTATAATAACATATCAGTATATAAGAAATATTTATGTTATTAATTTATCATGAAACAAATAAAGAAGAAGAATTTGAAGAAGAAAGAAATTGAAAAAGATCGGTAATGGATATTACCTCTTTTTGACGCGCCTTTTCTTAGCCTCCACTTAAAGAACTAAGGATGGTCTTTAAAGAAGACAAGGACCTCTAGGATGATACTTGGGAAGTGGAGAAGGGATTTCGGTAGGGGATGACCGAGCTTGAAGGCTCAAAGTTGTGCAAGGAAGAGAGGGAGGAGGTGCCCTTTTATAAGGGAGGAGAGGGGCACCTTAGGAATATCTCAAAATATTATTTTATATTAAAGTCAAAATCGGTTTATAATGGTTCCAAAGGGTCTTATTTCTAAGCTAAAGTGGGGATGGGTCGAAATCCTATCAACCAATAGGATTTAGACAAGTTTAGGTTATTAATTTAACCTTATCAATTAGATTTACCTTTAAGTTAAATAATTTAACTTTTACCGTGTCTTTTTGTTTTCTTACAATATATGGTTAATACACTTACTATAACATGCCAAACGAACCCCAAATTGTTTATTATTAATATATATATCTTTATCTAAGTAATTTGGCCGAAACTTAGATTTTTAGGAATAAAATAACAATTAATAATATTTTATTTTATTTTAAAACTATTTTGTGTCAATTTTGACACTATTTGATATATGATTTTTGTGAAAGTCATAACAGAATTATATGTTCGAACCAAGTTGATTAAATCAACACTAATATATCATAATAACCTAGAAAATTAGTGTAATTCATAAAAAGTCTTAAATTACATTTATTTTGGTATTTAAAATATCAATTATGTCAATATTTCATTAATAAGATAATTACAGCATCATCTTTGTGTCATAAATAAATTAAATTATTTGATGTCTAAAAATTACAAATAAAATACCATTATGTAGCAAATCGTTTTAGATTTCTAATTAATATTTAAAATAGAATTTATCTTATTTAAAACCCTATATTAAAAATGTTTTAGTAAATAAACATTGATTTTAACTCTTTTAACTCTTCTTTGAATTAAATAATAATAAATGTCCTAATCTAATCCAAGTGGGCCTAAATGATAATATTTTACACTTAAGGTTGTTTTTGGTCGAGATAAACTTGTCCAATAGGATTAGGACATGTGTTAGGGTAATATTAATATCATTTTTACCCTTAATTACCCTATTTACTTTAAACCGTGGTAAATAAAAGTAAAAAGTTGCTATTCACCAAAAATTATTTTCATCTCATTGAACCACATTTTACTTACTGACATCAACCGTGTCTCTTGGATTTTTGAAATTCCATTCACAGAAATGGTAAAATTATGTTTTATGAAAAATTCAATTTTTTAACTACCACTTAGTAGTTTCACTATTCATCAAAAATTGATGTTTTTCAGAACAATGCCAAAATTTCATCCTAAGCTATATTTCATATTCCGAATTCAAAAATGAAGTCTATTTTACCAAATTCATAACATAGAATTTGCATTAATTAATTTTAAAATTAAATCCCGCTGTTAAAACAAAAAGCGTGTTTTTAAGAAACAATATCTATCAAAAGATTGACACTTGTTTATGTCTGGTTTAAATGTGAAATTACATCCAATGAACAACATTGTATTAAATTGTAAAAATATATTCGAAATATACTTTAAAACCACTCAAATTAATAATTTATCACAATTAATTATTTTGATTAAAAAAGTTGTTTTTAATTATAATTTAATAATTTTCACTATTCATCAGAATATGAAAGTTATCCGAAAAGTACCAAAATTTCACCTTAGGCTAAATTCGATACTCCGAATTCAAAAATGAAGTCCATTTTAAGAGCTAAAATTTATAAAATTTTAAAAGGTGGTTATTACTATTCATAACGGCTAGTTATAATAATATTTTAATAGCATACCGTTGTTCAGTGAAACTCGGTATTGCGTACTACACATGCTATCGAGGAAGGTCGTGATAGCCTGTAATGCAAGGCAAGTCAAGGATGTGTGTTGTGAAAGCTCCTTTTGGTGCAGCGTACAACACAAGACATTAATAAAATTAAAAAGAATATTTTTCACAAAATCTCGGGCTGTTACATTCTACCCCCCCTTAAAATGAATTTCGCCCTCGAAATTAGTCGGGGTTATAAATTGTTTACTATTAGAAAGTTTCTTTAATAGAAACCCACATCATAAAAAAGAATACCAAAACTTGGCTTTAAAAACTAAAGTATGAAATGTAACGATTACCCAAAAAAACTAACCACTGGGTTTCCACATAGGTGAAAATATGGATATGGAAGAGAAATCTAACCATCATGTTCTGATGGAGAGTGGTAGAGAACATGGCTATGGAAAATCCAGTAATCACAAATCCATAGATTTGTGATGATATAAGGTACCATCAGATTCATCAGGTATAAGATCACTAGGACAACATTTTTGGTTTTCAAGATCATTTCCCTAAAGTTGAAAATTTGAATTAGAATAAATACTTACTTTATTTTGGTACAATCTCACTGTTGTTCGTGCCTTGAACAATTTCCACTTCATCTCTTAAATAAATGAAGTTGAATTTGTTATTCGTGAAGTTTTAGCAGATCATGTGATAGAATGACGGGTCATTCCATCTATCTCAAACAAAAGGTTAGAAAAAATTATATACATAAGTCGATCTATAGTGATATTAATCATATATGGTTCCTAAAATGGACTTATACTTCATATATCATACTTCTTAATATAATAAAACTAGTTTCTACTAAACAGGGACTTCATGTAGGCCAGTGGTAGGCGATAAAGGTCAGTCGCACTTCGGTTGTGGGTTCGATTCCCACAGCCTTGTCCGACGCGATGGGTTGTCGCCCGTTCTGCAGGTTGTCCTTTTTCTAAAACTATATTACTATAACATCCCATCAATAATATCGAAAAAAAACTTCTATCCTTAAACAATACTAACTTATGTCCAACATAATCCATTCCAATCTTTAGGCTTATCCATAATACTGCAGTCCACTCTCATAGTGAAAATGATTACCAGAGATTTAACACCATCGTCGATCCCCATATATCATAAGATATGTTTTGTTGGTCACATTCCAAACATTCAAAGTCCTTAATCATGTATTCTCTTGAATACCTTAGTGAAAACATGAATGCAGTTAAAAGTTAACACTTTCCACATACCAAAATCCTCAAAATTCTATATACTCAAACCATGATATCACTTAGTCCTTATATCAATCATGAGCTCATGAATACTGTCAAACATTTCATCCACTTTCCAAAAAATATCTGAATAAACCTTCATTGTTACTCATTCCATTAATCATAAACATTCAAAACTTAAGGAAAGGCAACAGCGTAACAATCCTTAGATGTCTTTTTATTCTATAGTAAAACATTACACTTGATAAACATGTAATCATTCCACTACCTTCTTAAACCATTGACCGAGCTTTAACAATTCTTTCATCTCACATATCATCTGTAGTCTCTTCATCATCATCAACATAAATACTTCCCATACGACCATACTGATTCTCTTCATGAGACTTTCCCTTAGGGTATTGGTTTGCATAATGCCCGTACATTCCACATTTAAAACATTTAACCATTGTTGATGTCGTAGCAATACCATTATCCTCATCCATGGTGTTAACTGAACCTTTTCCTTTACACTTACTTGCTTTGTGTCCTTCTTTTCCACACCCAAAGAATATTCCAGTTCCTTTGAAACATTCTCCTTGATGCCTCTTCCCACATGATTTACATAGGGGAAATTGAACTTTCTTTCCTCTATGATCATCATGAAACTCCATCTTTCTCTTATTAGCCGAGTCAGGAAACTTACCAAATTTTACTTTATTGATCATATTATGAGATTGCTGATTCGGCATAATAATGATGTTTGGACTTCCAAATCTCATTTCATTTGATTGCTTATGAATAATATCATTCCATTGTCCATCATATCCTCCATTATCGTGAATCATCTTGTTTCCAGCCATTTTCTAAAACCCAAAAAGAATAGTGTGAGATGAAAAAATCATGCTTGGGAAAACAACATAATAAAGGGGGAGTACCTTCAATGTCTAACATCTTAGGTTTAATTCTATGATCATTAGCGTAGTTCTAGTACTATAACCTATACGTATACTTTACCTTAGAGACATCCCTAGACATACCTTAGAAATATCTCTACGGATCTCACTAACGTTTTCGCATCCTAGTTTCCAAAGGTTGACTAAACCTTTCCTATGATACCAACTGTAGAGACCCGAAGCCTGACGTACATGAACATTACATTACTTTTGCAGAATACTTAGTACATAACAAAAAATACACACACAAGGATCGTAATAGTTTAGTGTCTTTGGAAACTTGGAACGTAATCTTCTAATCGTGGTGAAAGATCTCCAATATCTCCCATAAAGATATTCCCTTTTTTTTACCTAAAAGAATTCTTTATATCCTGGGGAAAAGAAAACATAAAAGGGTGAGCTCAAATGCTCAGTAAGGGTAAACAAAAGAAATATAATTCTCATCGTATACACAAGCACATAACTTTTGGAAATCTTAACCTGCAAAAGAGATCATAATTTCATAGCATGGGATAAATCATGGCAGTGAAATGTAATCACAATAATCATAACTTAAAACATGAAACTTTGTGGCATACACACATAATCATAGAGAATCATTTCTTGTTAGTCAAGACTCATTGCCAAGACTATCTTAGTGGACAAAGTCCCTTTCTGAACCGAGTCACCCTCATTCCAGTCCTGTTTCACTGAACCGGTATAACCTACCGTTCCAGCCCTGTCTATCTCATGAGATATAAAATCTTTACCCAATGCATTGGAGGGAGATATAGGTCCCACCCATCTCAAAATTATACCATTCTTATGTGTGCCACACAATCATAAATCATACATCATTTCATAACCCATGTAATAAAAATGACATCATAAAACAATTCATATACGATAAATGAATTCATAAAAATAATTCCATCACAACATAATCAAATCAATGTAATAATAGGGATAGAAACAGAACCCTATATTTTCTTATATGGAAAATAATTTTGATAAAACACTTCAACTCCATTCTTGAAAAAAATATCCTTTCAAATTCAAAAACATTTTCCTTTCTTAACATGTCATACAATTTTAAACTAAATGAAGTTGATTAAAAATAAACTTGAAAACTTGTAAAGGGATCTTTTTTGAAATAATTTTTTTTTAAAATCCATTCATGTCGTATAAGTTAAAAAAAACATTCTTCTCGTACTTTTGTCGGAAAAGTCAAAAAGTACCTCGTACGAAAAACGACAATAGATTCCTTTCATATCTTTTACTAAAAACTCACCGAAGGGTAAAATTGGATTTAAAAAATTTTAGGTGGATGGAAATAATATTACATATTGAGGAAACATGGATGTGGATGATAAAATACACCCCAGTAAATACCAAAGTATAAACAATCTCGGATAAAAATGAGATTGTGATATTTCCCTTACCTTAGGTCCGACTTGCTTTGTAAGTGTCCGAACCTCCTGTATAATGATTTAAATCATGTTATTGACTTATTCCAGAATCATATTCATTGTCATTATATCATATATGGTCCACTTATGACTTTATATTACCCGTTCTTTTGTAAATTTATGTTAAAGTAGTGTTTTGGGTAAAATTGTCTCATTTGTCGTTCGTGTTTTTAACTTGTAATTATTCATATGATTACTTAGATCATGATTAATTAATTCCAGAATATAAAACCTGATATATATATATATATATATATATTTATAATATACATATATAATAAATCAGTAAATGGAATGAAATACACCGTTCATGGAGACGGTAGTCCGTACGTACGCATGAACACTGTTTTCGTTTCCTTATTGAATAGAATGGAATTAAGTAGATGACATACATATAAATATAAATAATTCCAGTATCATTATCAGGTCAAATATTTTATTAGTACTTATTATATATACTTTATAATCATTCATGAATGGTTAATTATTGAGAATGATCTCATCGCGTTGTGGAGACGGTAGTCCGTACGTACGCACGAGCGATGATATCGTTCCCATAGTTGTGGAATTGTGTTGAAGTGTATGTATACTATTTCAGTATCAATGTCACTTTATAATAATCATATATAGTTACTCATTAAACCTTTATACCCATCCAATTAAGGTGGTGGCGGAAAATAGATTACACCACGGCGTGGAGACGGTATTTCGTACGTACGCACGCGTGGTGATTTCCTTTTTCCGTAGGATGGATAGAAGGTTAATTGGAGTTGTTTCATATTTATAATAACATATCAGTATATAAGAAATACTGATGTTATTACTTTATCATGAAACAACTAAAGAAGAAGAATTTGAAGAAGAAAGAAATTGAAAAAGATCGGTAATGGATATTACCTCTTTTTGACGCGCCTTTTCTTAGCCTCCACTTAAAGAACTAAGGATGGTCTTTGAAGAAGACCAGGACCTATAGGATGACACTAGGGAAGTGGAGAAGGGGTTTTGGCAGGGGTTGGCCGAGCTTGAAGGCTCAAAGTTGTGCGAGGAAGAGAGGGAGGAGGTGCCCTTTTATAAGGGAGGAGAGGGGCACCTTAGGAATATCTCAAAATATTATTTTATATTAAAGTCAAAATCGGTTTATAATGGTTCCAAAGGGTCTTATTTAGAAGATAAAGTGGGGATGGGTCGAAATCCTATCAACCAATAGGATTTAGACATGTTTAGGTTATTATTTTAACCTTATCAATTAGATTTAACTTTAAGTTAAATAATTTAACTTTTACCGTGTCTTTTTGTTTTCTTACAATATATGGTTAATACACTTACTATAACATGCCAAACGAACCCCAAATTGTTTATTATTAATATATATATCCTTATATAAGTCATTTGGATGAACCTTATATTTTTAGGAATAAACTAACAATTAATAATAAAATATTTTATTTAAAAACTATTTTGTGTCAATTTTGACACTATTTGATATATGATTTTTGTGAAAGTCATAACAGAATTATATGTTCGAACCAAGTTGATTAAATCAACACTAATATATCATAGTAACCTAGAAAATTAGTGTAATTCATAAAAATTATTAAATTACATTTATTTTGGTATTTATAATATCAATTATGTCAATATTTCATTAATAAGATAATTACTGCATCATCTTTGTGTCATAAATAAATTAAATTATTTGAAGTCTAAAAATTACAAATAAAATACCATTATGTAGGAAATATTTTTATATTTATAATGAATATTTAAAATAGAATTTATATTATGTATAACCCTATATTAAAAATGTTTTAGTAAATAAACTTTGATTTTAACTCTTTTAACTCTTCTTTAAATTAAATAATAATAAATGTCCTCATCTAATCCAAATGGGCCTAAATGATAATATTTTACACTTAAGGTTGTTTTTGGTCGAGATACACTTGTCCAATAGGATTAGGACATGTGTTAGGGTAATATTAATATCATTTTTACCCTTAATTACCCTATTTACTTTTAACCGTGGTAAATAAAAGTAAAAAGTTACTATTCACCAAAAATTATTTTCATCTCATTGAACCACATTTTACTTACTGAAATCAACCGTGTCTCTCGGATTTTTGAAATTCCATTCACAGAAACGGTAAAATTATGTTTTATGAAAAATTCAGTTTTTTAACTACCACTTAGTAGTTTCACTATTCATCAAAAATTGATGTTTTTCAGAACAATGCCAAAATTTCATCCTAAGCTATATTTCATATTCCGAATTCATAAATGAAGTCTATTTTACCAAATTCATAACATATAAGTTGCATTAATTAATTTTATAATTAAATCCCACTGTTAAAACAAATAGCATGTTTTTAAGAAACAATATCTATCAAAAGATTGACACTTGTTTATGTCTGGTTTAAATGTGAAATTACATCCAATGACCAACATTGTATTAAATTGTAAAAATATATTCTAAATATACTTTAAAACCACTCAAATTAATAATTTATCACTATTAAATATTTTGATTAAAAAAATTGTTTTTAATTATAATTTAATAATTTTCACTATTCATCAGAATATGAAAGTTATCCGAAAAGTACCAAAATTTCACCTTAGGCTAAATTCGATACTCTGAATCCAAAAATGAAGTCCATTTTGAGAGCTAAAATTTCTAAAATTTTAAAAGGTGGTTATTACTATTCATAATGGCTAGTTATAATAATATTTTAATAGCATATCATTGTTCAGTGAAACTCGGTATTGCGTACTACACACGCTATTGAGGAAGGTCGTGATTGCGTGTAATGCAAGGAAAGTCAAGGATGTGTGTTGTGAAAGCTCCTTTTGGTGTAGCGTACAACACAAGACATTAATAAAATTAAAAATAATATTTTTCACAAAATCTCGGGCTGTTACAATATAATTATATATTATTTTTTATTACTATATAAATAAATATAAATATCTATATATATTGTTTTGTTTTGTTTGTTTGTTTGTTTGTTTTTCATTTTTCTACTAGGGAACTCTACGAGTGACATGGATATCAAAGGAAAAAATTGGAGCAGCAAGAACTTCAACTTCAACCACCATGTGACTTCATTCCATGATCCTCATATTGAAAATTACTTTTAGAACTCCTATCATCTACCTCTACCACCTTCTCAATATTATTTTCTTTAAACACTGGGGAAAGTGTTGTTCTATGTTGGGGGGTGAAAAAAGAAAAAGAATAATTAATTTTGTGTGCATAAAAAATTGCGTGGAAGGAAAAATATCTTTAATATTGAACATGATAATAAACATTACACACTCTGAAACTTAATATCAAATAATTTATCATTCCTTGATTCTAATTTTAATCCATTTATATTTTCACGAGCATATATTTTGGAAAGTGTGGTTGTCTAATGACAAATTTCACCATTTATATTTTCATCCAAATAAAAAAAGAGATCACAACAGACATCCTTTGATAGTGGGTATCAGTTTGATTGCATGGGGTCCCCAAAATAAATAGAATAGTTTTGTTGATCATTTTTTTAATATGAGTATTAAAAAACAATAAAAACAATAACTTTGTGCATAAATCAATGAAATAACCTATTGTGTGGATTTCAGCACTTGAAGATCATGACTCCATAGTTGTCTGGCCCAAAATCAGTAATTTTATCTCTACTTGTGGTAATTTTACTTTTTTTTACTAATTTAACTCGATATGATGCCTGTGTAGGTGGGATTCACTTGGTACCCTAAGGTCTTTGAGCCTGGGAGTCATCAGCAAAATCTCACTACATGGGTTGACTCTATTGACTGCAATTTCAATTACCATGGAAATTTTTTAAAATAATACAATATAATATATATATAAATTTAATACTCATCTTAATATTGAAATGTGATTCCACCTAGTGCTTCCATTATTTTCCCCTTTAATAAAAATGAACCCCCATGTCTTTCCTGACACACAACACATCATCATACTATATTGAAATTGGATAAAATGTGGCAATGAATTTGAACAAAGGAACCGGATTGGGATTGGGATATACTTATAAAACTATCTTGTATTAAAATATTTTTATGGGTTTCCTGATTTTTTGGTATAAGGGTTCTTGGTGATCAATGTGTACGAAAATGTTTTTGGAATAGGGAATTCAAATTTTATATTGTTGAGGTACATTTTTCTTGGGAAAAGTAAATCTCAAGTTGGGGGTGTGATTAGAAAATAAAAACACATATGTCAAATTAAATTTTAATGGTTTTAAATGTTCATTTTTGATCTTATGGGCCTAATTTAGTGGATTTTAATTTTGAACATCCATTCTCATCATTTGTGCACTTCATTCCTAATGAACACTAATTTAGTCCCAAGGATTAATTTGATTTTAATAAATTTAATTATCTATATTTTAATTTGATATTTTGGTAAATCAATCTACACTTCAGTATAAAAATTCTTCATCCATGGATCAATAGAGGATTTATAAAGGATTATGGAGATATTTGGTGACGAAAGGAAACAATTCGGGAGAAGGCAGATTGGACACTATCCAACTGTTGAGAATGTGGGTCCCACAATACAGGCCCATTGAAGCCCAAATTTCTTTGTATACTAGAATACATTTATAAGAACGAATAATTCATCAGTATCCAGTGCTAATCCAGTTTCCATGGAGATTATTAAGGTGGCCCAAATAGAATATCGAAATCTGTGCCATATTCTTGTGGCCCAGAAAAACATCCCACTATTTCGATAATATCTCTCAAAAAAATTCCATTTGGGATGAATGTTTATAGAAGGTTAAGAGACATATGAATCTTAATTTTCTTCTTCTATGTAACACTCTAATTCATCCACCTAGTAGGCTATTTTGATGCATATGTTCAATGGATGTAAGCAGGATGCCACATCGAGTCAAAGATAAAGAAGTCCACTCATCCTTACTTTCCACCACCCTAGGCCTACCATAATCAAGTGGGATGATTTGTACTATTGGATTCTAAACCCAAGGCTCCCAAAATTCCTATTTAATGAAGTGTTGTTGAAGGATTTATGGATCTTGGATGCTTTCTTTCATTGTAATGTTATGCTTCCACTTTTCCTTTGTAATGTTCTTCCTCAATTGTATGTTTCTTTAATTCATCTTAGATTCTTAATAAACGTTCTTATTTTCCTATAATTATATTCTTCTCTATCTCACTTTTATACTATTTCCTCAAGGTGTAAATTTATTCACACCAAACCTTGTGAAATTATTCACACAACGATGGAGTGATCATTTTCTTTTTATTGTTTTCTTACATCTTCAATCCCCCCCTCATGAGTCTACTTCCCATTTCCATTGAAACCATATCATCAATGGAGGGATAACCAGCTTATGGTTTGATCCAAGGGAGTATTAAGGGGATTAATTTGATGTTATTTATCACCCCATTAATTTCTAATCACTTATTTTAATTGAGATTTTTATTTTATGATTTTAAAACTTCTTTGTCCTTGTTGAATTTTAAGGCCACATACATAAAGTGTTAATACGAACCTTTAACTTGGAGTGCTCATAAATTTGATCCTCCGAATGTATAGGTGATTAGTATTATGGTGTGTTGGTATTAAATTAGTAAGTGATGAATTTTTTTTGATCTTCTTGAGTAAACCTATCTCGAATATAAGAAGTTAAAACTGTTAAAAAAGGAATTTCATCCAATCCACCCCAAGTGATATCCTAGGATCAAATAATTCATTCAAATTGAATTCACATAAGTCTGTTAGTTATATCGTAGAAAAGATCAAAAATCAACCCAAATTTGGAAACTTCATAGCCAAAACAATCCATAGAATGTACGTGTCTGTAGGTTTCTTCTTAGTTCTATGAGGATTCGACAACCCAAGCTACACTAAAAGCGACCGCTTAACCCTAAAAACATGGGTAAATTTTGGCGAGACCATAGGGACTACCATATAAGGCCTCATAAGGATCCATCTAGATGATGTCCAGAAAACTATTCATATAAGTGAACTAAACTATGGTCATGTGTTTATCTGGAGAACCCCCAAATTCAAGGACACATACATGAAGCATGTCCTCTAACACCTAAAACATGCACTCTATCTATTCATTAGTTTGAGGATAATGGTTCATGTTCAGAATCATATTTATACTCAAGTCCCTATGTAACTCATTCCATAATATAAATATAAAATGAGAATACCTATCCAATATGATAGAATTATGATCTCTATAAAGGCACACAATATCCCCAATATATATCCTCCCTAACCCATCCACATATATGGTTTCTTAAATAGATAAGAATTGGTAAACCTCTATCAACTAATTAATGATTACCCAAAAAATATCATTACCTCGAGGTTAACTCGTAAAACCTTTCATGAAGACCATATTTACATCATCCCACTTCCACTCAGGAATGGATAATGGTTGTAAGAGTCATGTCGGTCACTATTGTTCTGCCTTCACCTACTGGCAGGTGAACTACTGAGTAATAGAGTTGATTATATCCCATTTTATAAAAACCCACCAATAATAGTGATGTATGTCTTAATACATCTTGGTGACGTCGGGTTTTACTTCCCATGTTGAGGCATGATATTCCCAAATCAGTTCCCCTCAGAAGTTCACTGGTACTTATAAAATACCTTGACTGTGTAAGATCTCATCCTCATCCACTATCTAACCAGACAATGAATCCTTATCAGATATAATTTCCCTAGGGATTAGGATATAGGTATCAGAAACATACCACATATTTTCCCATTAAAAATGGTAGCAGTAACTGCTAAATCTAAGAGGAAAGTCACTCTAGGATCCTCCTAAACCTCAACATGCATTTTTGAAAACAATACCATGATATTCCACTCACCATTGGCCTCCTAAACCATATAATTATGATTCTTATAGCTCAAAGAATCATCTAATTCATTTCCTTTTCTAGGCATATGGACAATATTAAAATTAAAGGATTGTAGGTATTCAACTCATCTTCAATGCCTAATATTCAGATCACGTTGTGTAAATATATACTTCATGCATTGGTGACTAGTGAATAACAAAAAATTCTCCGCATGTAAATAATGTATCTAGTAGAATAAATCATGTACAGAAGTTTCTAGATAAATGACATTAATTGGGTAATTCCACTCATGATGCCTCAACTAATGAGACCCATTCTCTATGACTCACTCATCCTATATCAGATCTGCTCCCAGTTTAATTATTGATGCATCATAATAAAGTGCATTGCCCTTTCCAAGCTCTAGAAAAAATCAGGATCCGTGTTGAAGTCAACCTTCAATTCAATTATTTAATGTCTATTTCACAAGCATCAAATCATAAGAATTTCACACCATTCTTAGTCAAGCCTTTGATAGGTACTTCTAGGAATTTTAAATACTTGACTAAGTATCTAAAATACCCCACTATCCCCAAGATACTCCATATATAAAAGACATTCTTAGGATACTCCCATGAAACTACATCTCTCACCTTATTTGTGTCTACTGATATTGTTGTATCTCGGATAATATAACCGAAGAAGAGTAATTTTTCAATCCAAAAGTTTCATTTGATGATATTTTCATGAATATGGTGATATATCTATATATTTAGTGAGATATAAAGATTTTTTTCATGGTAATGTTTAGGTAAATAATACACAACAATGTCTTCCACAAATAATACCACAAATGAATCTAGATATGGTTAGAAAACCTAATTCATCATAGAAATAAAAATATCAAGCATATTTATGAGACCAAACAACATTACCGTGTACTCATAAAGACCTTACCTTCATAGGAATGTTTTAAATGGTATGTTTTAATTCTTGAAACTCACCAGATTATAGCCCAACCTCATATTGACCATTGATAAAACCTAGGCTCCTCAGATCCGGTCAACGAAGTATTTCATTCTATGTAGTAGATACCAATTATTAACTTTGATTTGGTTCAAGAATTGGTAACCTACATAGTGTCTGAGGGTACCATTTTCCTTCTTGGAAAATTGGACAGGTGAACCCCTTGGTGAGGTACTAGTTTGGATAAAACCCATAACCCTTAGGTCTTCCAACTGCTTCATGAGTTTTGGAAGCTCTGTACGTGTCATACAATAAGGAGGAATGGACACTAGTTCTAACGCCTCGACCCTAGTTACCTAGAGTCGGTGCATTGTTACATAACATTGGCATGATCACAAAAGATCAAGTCTCGAAAGACCGATTTAGTTTAGTAGTCTTGGAAACAATACATATATTCATAAGTCTTATATTACATCATAAAATAAAAAAACAACAACAACATCTTGTCTTTAAATCCCCTCATACTATTCATGCAGGTCATTTATAAATTACTTCTTCACATCCTGGGAAAAATGAAACATTGAAAGGGGTGAGCTCAGATTCTCAGTACGGATAACAATATAGCGGAAACTTTCATAAATAAGCATAAACATTTAAGGCAATGTATAACTAAAACAAACGCATTTTAAACTTGAACTTCAGTATAATATGCCAAAGATAAAATGAAATAATTCCATTTAATTATTCACATGGGTATTCTACTAGTCGAATAACCACATGAAATATCAATAAAAACATTCATAATTATGGAATTCATAATTCCAGACTATCATAACCACATAGCCAAGGCCTCGTGCCAAGACTACAAATAAAATTTTGTCAAGGCATCATGCCAAGACACTAGTTTGTCTCATGAGACCTACTGATGCATCTAGGAGCTATAGTGGGCTCCACCCATTACTTAATAAGTCCAATTAATTCCTCATATGAAAAGTTTGAAACATAACATAAACATTCATTTTGAAACTAGCATACAAAATGTCAATACTTTAACCACAAACCATGAATGGTATAAAAATAGCACATCCACAGTCAAACATAACTCATTCGATAAAATATGGAAGATTTTATTATATCATATTAAGCTCAATCAAGAATAATGAAGGATATTGACATAGATTAAAATAATCATCAAACTATTGAGAGAAATATCCCCCTTTTTCTTGAAAACATTTAAAAGTCACACTATTTGTCAAGAAGCCATTTAAAATAGATTTTTAAATCAAAGTTTCCCATACCACTTTGAAATTTTTAAAAGGAAATTTTATTTGAAATCTTTAATTTCCATATAAATAAATCCTTAAAACCATTTTTAAAACATGGACATTGTTGAGAAAAATTTATTATAATAAATCTTTAAAACATTTAAAATGATATTTTAGTTAGAGTTACTAACCAAAAGAGAGACACTTGAATAAAAATAATTGAGGAAATAAAAACATTGTTATATCATTAGAATAAATTTATTCATGATATACTAGGTCAAAGTAAATTATATACACCATATAAAAGTGATTTCGTGTATAACAACAAAGAAGTATCAATGGAATGTAAACTGAGATGAAATCTCTTATAAAGACTGTATCCTTAGGTTAAGGATAAATCAATGACATAATTATGTGTGAAAAATATAAATACACTCAATAATATTGGATATTCAGTGTAAATAAATCATAGGACATTCACACATATTCTTGTAAAAACAACACCAATGAATTTGATATTTAACTCAACAAATGGAGATTGATTTAAAATTACTCGTATAAAGTTCATATCGATGACTTGAGAATTTATCAATGGAGTGATTATGTGTATAAAAAGTATATCCACATAAAGGGAAATGGAAATTATGAAATAAACAAATTAATTGTGATTCCACACATAATCTTGGAGTAAAATAATCAATGAAGTATGCGTAAAGCCGAATGAGTGGAAATTGAAATTTGTAATTCCCTTACCAATTTGGTAACTTACGAAACATACATCCCATGAAAGATGGATCATACAATGATGATGTAAATATCCATAAATTAACGTATATTACACAATGAATACAATAATGGGAAGTACACACACCAAATGTAATAAATAAGTGGTAAACAATGGAAATATCACGGAATTAAAAGTGATATAAGAAACTCATTACCTTCTACTTTTCATTGATAGAGTGTAGGTTAACCTCCGGTATAATAGTTAAATAATTTTTATTAAATTATGAAAGAATTATATACATTAATATGATATCATATTTGATCTTTTAACATTGATTTGTTAATAATATCTTAGTATTAGTGTTGTTTCGGGTGTTAACTTACTCGTTTTATTTTATATGTTTTGTTACATAAGTCGTGTTTTTTAGGGATAGGTTGTATCTTATTCATATCCAGAATGATATCAAGTCCTTAAAAATTATTTTTAATCCTAAAAAGATAATAGGGCTTGAATGGATACAATGGGGAATGAATCTCATCGTGTTCGTGGAGACGGTAGTCCGTACGTACGCATGAACTCTACTTCCATTTCATTTTTCATTTAAAAGGAATCAAAACCGAATGATACATAGGTATATTATTATTAAATTATAATATAATATCTTATATTTGTTACTTAAGTTCATTAATTCCATCCTTTATATGTTCAATGTATGGTATGAACGAGTCATATCACTTTGAGGGGGCGGTAGTCCACACTTCCTCAAATGAAATTATCGTATATATATACAACATGAAATGAATAATGTTATGCTATAAAATGGAATTATAGAAGCCTATATATAAAATAAATATCATTAATATTATATTTAAATATAGTTCCATCATAATGTCCACCATGAGAGGCGGTAGGAGATAATTGAAAAATCATCATTTCATGAGGCGTTTGTTTTCCATCCAAAGAAACATTATGTTCTTCACCGATTAGATGGAGTTGTGTGTAAGTGTAGTTCGAATATTTCTCATAAAAATATCCTAGTATATTTAGGATACTGGTTTTTTTACAAAAGAAAATAATAAGAAGAGTTTAGGGGTTAGAGAAGTGAAATAAATGAAAAGAAGCTAAGAGAGATCGTTACCTTTAATTTGGGTAACTCCCTTTGGTTTGAACCAAAAAGGATTATTTAAGTGCCTTATGCCTAAGGTAATGCTTCTAAGATGAGGATAGGGATGTAGGGAGATTAACTGGGTAGAGTTTGGATGAGAAAAAAGGCTTTAGCGGTGTGAGTATTTGGTTAGAAGTGGTGTCCTTTTCTAAAGGGGGAGGGGCTCTTTAGGAAAAACATAAAGTATTAATTTATAATAAAATAATATTCGGTTTATAATGGTTAAAAAGTGTATTATTCAAAGTATAAGGTGGGTATGGGTGGAAAAACACTCAAACAATAGATTTTAAACAGGTTTGGGTCACTATAGTAACCTTATCTTTTAAGTTTAACTCTTAGTTAAATAGTTTGACATTTACCATGTCTCCTTGTATTTTTATATTATATAGTTAATAAAATTACTATATACTTCCAAGAGACTCCAAATTGGTCTTCGATGAACCTTATATTTTTAATAATATAATATCAATTAATAATATAATATTTGTTTTTAAAACTATTTTAAGTCAATTTTAACACTATTTAGTATTTTGTTTTTTCAAAATTCATAACAGCATTATTACTTAGAATAAAATTCATATAACCAATAATAATATGTCATATTAACCTAAAAAAATTATTTTAATTCATAAAAAGTCTCAAATTACAATTATTTGTATATTTATAATATTAATTATTTTAATATTTCATTAATTAGGTAATTGCTGCATCATAATTGTGTCATAAATAAATTAAATTATATATGTGTAAAAATTATAAATAAAATACCATTATGTAGGAAATATTTTTATCTTTCTAAATAATATTTAAAATTGAATTTATCTTATGTATAACCCTATATTAAAAATGTTTTAGTTATTAAACTTTTATTTTTTCTCTTTTAACTCTTCTTTGAATTAAATAAAAATAAATGTCCTAATCTAATCCAAGTTGACCAAATAGGTTCATATTTTATTCCTAAGGTTTTTTTGTCAAATTATACATAGCCAATAATATTAGGACATGTGTTAGGGTAATAATAATTTCATTTTTACCCTTAATTACCCTATTTACTTTTTACCGTGGTAAATAAAAGTAAAAAGTTATTACTGACCAAAAATTATTTTTATCTTATTGAACCACATTTTACTCTTTAATATTAACCGTGTCTATCGGATTTTCGAAATTCCACTCACAAAAGTGGTAAAATTATGTTTTATGTGAATTTTTAAATTCTCCTAGGAGATGGGTAAAAGAAGGTGAAAAGTTAAATAATATTTTTATATGTCTAAAATTATTATAAACTGACTCCAATGAATTACATTGAACTTATATAGGTATTACGTATCTATTTTGACATAAAATAAATTTAAATAAAAGAAATATTTATTTAAATAAAAATTCGGTTTTAACCAATAACTCAGTGTTTTTCATTATTCCTCAAAAATTGAAAGTTTTTAAAAAAATACCCAAAATTCACCCTAGGCTAATTTCGATATTATGAATCCAAAAATGAAGTCTATTGTGAACGATGAAATTTATAAAATTTCAAAAAGTGGTATTACTATTCATAACAGCAAGTTTTATTGGTTGTGGTGTGTGTTAGAACTTGAAGTTTCTTACGACACACACTACTGTATTATTCAAAGAGAAGTGTACCGTGGAAGCTTGGGGTGTTACATTATACCCTCCTTCAAATAATTTCATCCTCAAAAATTTTAAAATTGGGCTTGGGAATATAATGGAAAGTCCCACATCGGAAAAAGAGTCAATAAAACTATCACCTTAAAATAAATAAAGAGAAGTACAAAGGTCAACCAAGATAATTCATACTAGGATTCCATGTAGGAATACATGGAATTGGAAGATAAACTAAGTGTCAAGTTCCGATGGAGAGGGATAGAAACCATTATCAGGAGATAGTTAACAACAAGAAATCCAAAAACATGTGATGGGACAAATGGTCATTAGTTTCCCAGTAAGAAAAGTATACAGACAACATTTTTTTTAAGTTTCATTACATAAAAATGTGGAATTAATTTATGATATTGACTAAGAAAATAAATATATATACATACTTTTAAGTAGATTTTCATTCTTTAATAAATTTCCATCACTAACTCATTTTTTTAAACGATGAGTATTCAAGAAGACTTGGTCACACTGGAAGAGCTAGAATAAACTTCTATAGAATCACATGATCCATGAAAGATAAACTATATATTTACCTTGTCTTTAGAGATTAATCAAAACCACAACGGTTAGTACAAGATCTGATGATCCCCCAAAAGGATATTCCTTTAGAGAAAGAAACACTAATCTTAATTTCCAAAATTAAACCAACAATACCCCAATGTTAAATAAATACAATTAAATAAACAATTGTCCTTAAAATTCTTCAATATAATCCAAACTAATATTGAATCCCAAAACTTAGAAGAATTTGGTTATGTATTCTTCCACGTTAAATTGTATCTCCAAATGACATCAACTACTCTTAAATTCACATACTTAAAAGTAATTAACATAATCACATATTCTCTATTTTAGGTTTATCATTTCCGTAAATAACCCAAATCACTATAAATCCATAATAAAAATGTAGATAAAAATCCACCATTACTCCTCAAATAAAATCCCATAGTATTATAGTTTTCTCGGGAATATAGTGTTCTCAACAAAGCAAACATATTCCAAAATAACATTTATCACTTAATCACCAAATCATTTTCCTATAATAAGGGTATTCATTTGATAAGACATAAGAACCCAAATCAACTTATTATTGATATATAAAATCATTTAACTAAAAATAATTATTCACACTAACGAGTGACTTCACGTAGTCCATTGGTAGGCGATAAATCCCAATCGCACTTTGGTTGTGGGTTCGATTCCCACAGCTTTGTCCGACGTGACGGGTTGTCACACGGTCTGCGTGTTGTCCTTTTTAAAAAACTATATTTTATAACATTACCAAAATGAGATAAATTCCTCAAAATAACCATAAATGTTATCTCATACCTTGAATTTTCATCCCAAAATATAATAGCTTGTAATTGCCTCAAACCTAATGATCATATAAAACCAAATGGTTATTTATATTTATATCCACAAGGGAAAAGATAAATCTTCCTCAAATATCATTCTCACATGGAAAACTGTGGGGTTACAAATACAAGACAAAATTATTCCAAAGTAATCCCATCAATGAGGAGCACTAATACATTTAAACATTTCTCCAACCATTTATTTCCACATAGCTTCTTCTTTGACCAATAAAATATCCTATAGAATAGGGCATTCTCTTGGGTAATGGCCAAGTCCCCTATATTTACGGCAAATAACTGTAAATTGAATTTTGGGACCATTTTTATTTTCTTCCATAGTACTCTTCATTTTTCCTCGGTAATTCTTCACTTTATGTCCTTCTTTCCCACACGAAAATCGTTTCTTTGTTCCGTTGAGATGCTTTCCTGGGTGTCTCCTTCTACATTTCCTACATGATGGAAATTTAGGATTCTTTTCTCCATGGTCTCTACTGCTGGAGCTATTATTAGTCATCACCTTTCTCTTCTTTTTTGAGTCTGAGAGTTGGTTAGTATATATGTTATTGATAATATTTTTGGAAAACTGATTTGGAATGAACATGATATCTTTTATGCCTATAAACATTCCATTTTCTTGCTCATTTCTACCACCCCTTCCACCTTGTACATCATTCTCAAAGTTACTATGACTTCCTTAGACTCCATCCATTGACTAAAACCAGAAAGCATTGTGTGAGTAATAGTAGTCATAAAATCATTTAGAGAATATCATGACACCATAATCTCAATTTGAAACACCTTAGGATTAACCAAGGTCATTTATTCTCATCTTATATTAACATAATTCAAATTGGTTTTATAGAAAATTTAAATTATCCTAATCATATCCCCTGGGAGTGTCGTAACCAAGAGTGTAGCAAGGCCCATTGTTGTGCACCAGTTCCCGTTCGAGTCCAGCTCAAAGCGGTGTTTTTGGGTTTTACCCCTAGGTACATCTGTACCAGAGCCACCTCTACCTGCTCGTATCCAGACAGGGATGTATTTCTTAGAAAACTCACAAAATCTATACAATACCAATATTCTAGGAAGTTCTTCTATACTAATCCTCAAAGTCTATCTTAGGGCTATGTGCTCTAATAAGAGTTTATCTAAATATAGCTTCTAAGGTTTGTACTAAACTTCCTCTGATACCAACTACAATGCCCCGACCATAGTTACCCATAGTCGGTGCATTATTACATAACATTGGCATGATCACAAAAGATCATGTCTTGAAAGACTGATTTAGTTTAGTAGTCTGGGAAACACTAGATATATTCATAAGTCTTATATTACATCATAAAATAAAATAAAACTAAAACAACATCTTGTCTTAATATCCCCTCATACTATTCCTATAGTTCATTCATAAATTACTTCTTCACATCCTGGAAAAAATAAAACATTGAAAGGGGTGAGCTCATATTCTCAATAAGGATTACAATATAGCAGAAACTTTCATAAATAAGCATAAAGATTTGAGGCAATGTATAACTAAAACAAAATCCTTTTAAAATTGAAAATCAGCATAATATGGCAAAGATAAAATGAAATAATGAAATTTACTTATTCACATGGATATTCTACTAGTCCAATAACCACATGAAATATCAATAACAACTTTTATAATGATGGAATGCATAATGCCAGACTATCATAACCACGTAGCCAAGGCCTCGTGCTAAGACTACAAATAAGATTTTGTCAAGGCCTCATGCCAAGACACTAGTTTCTCTCATGATATCTATTGATGCATCGAGGATCTATAGAGGGCTCCACCCATCACTTAATAAGTCCAATGCATTCCTTATATGAAAATTTTGAAAGATAACATAAACATTCTTTTTAAAACTAGCATACTAAATGTCAATAATTTAACCACAAACCATGAATGGTATAAAAATAGCACATCCACAGTCAAACATAACTCATTAGACACAATATAGAAGATTGTATTGAATCAGATTAACTTCAATAAAGAATAATGAAGGATATTGACATAGATTAAAATAATCATCAAACTATTGAGAGAAATATCCCCCTTTTCTTGAAAACATTTAAAAGTCACTCTATTTTTCAAGAAGCCATTTAAAATAAATTTTTGAATCAAAGTGTCCCATACCACTTTGAAATTTTTAAAAAGAAAATTTTATTTGAAAACATTAATTTCCATATAAATAAATCCATAAAACTATTTTTAAAACATGGACATTAATGAGATATATTTAGAATAATAAATCTTCAAAACATTTAAAATGATATTTTAGTTAGAGTTTCTAACCAAAAGAGAGACACTTGAACAAAAATAATCGAGGCAATCAAAACATTTTAATATCATGAGAATAAAGGTATTCATGATATACTATGTCAAAGTACATTATATACACCATATAAAAGTGATTTCGTGTATAACAACAAATAAGTCTCAATGGAATGTAAATTGAGATGAAATTTATTATAAACACTGTATCCTTAGGTTAAGGATAAATCAACGACATAATTATGTGTGAAAAATATAAATACACTCAATAAGATTTGATATTCAGTGTAAATCAATCAGGGGACATTCACACATATTCCTGTAAAAACAACACTAATGAATTGGATATTTAACTCAACAAATGGAGATTGAGCTAAAATTACTCTTATCAAGTTCATATCAATGACTTGAGAATTTATCAAGGGAGTGATGATGTGTATAAAAAGTATTTCCACCAAAATGGGAGTGTAAATTATGACATAAGAAAATGAATAGAGATTCCACACATAATCTTGGAGTAAAATAATCAATGAAGTATGCGTAAAGCCGAATGAGTGGAAATTGTAATTTGTAATTCCCTTACCAATTTGGTAACATACGAAACATACATCCCATGACAGATGGATCATACAATTATGATATAAATATCCATAAATTAACATATATTACACAGTGAATACAACCATGTAAAGTACACACACCACATGCAATAAATAAGTGGTGAACAATGGAAATCTCACGGAATTAAAAGTGAAATAAGAAACCCCTTACCTTGTACTTTTCATTGATAGAGTGGAGTTTAAACTCCTGTATAAAAGTTAAATCATTTTTATTAAATTATACAATAATCATATATGATAATATGATATCATATATGATCTTTTAACATTGCTTTGTTAATAATATCTTAGTATTATCGTCGTTTCGGGTGTTAACTTACTCGTTTTATTTTATATGTTTTGTTATATAAGCCATGTTTGTTATGGATAGTTTGTATCTTATTCATATCCACAACGATATCAAGTCCTTAAACATTGTTTTTAATCATAAAATGATAATTATACTTGAATGGATATGATGGGGAATGAATCTCATCGCGTTCGTGGAGACGGTAGTCCGTACGTATGCACGAACGCTGCTTCCATTTCATTTTTCATTTTAAAAGGAATCAAAACCAAATGATACATATGTATATTATTATTATAGTATAATATAATATCTTATTTTTATTACTTAATATCATTAATACAATCCTTTATACGTTCCATGTATGGTATGAATGAGTCATATCACTTTGAGGGGTGGTAGTCTGTACTTCCTCAAATTAAATTATCATATATATATACAACATGAAATGAATAATTTTATGATATAAAATGGAATTAAATAATATTATCTATAAAATAAATATCATTAATATTATATTTAATTATATTTCCATCATAATGTCCACCATGAGAGGCGGTAGGAGATAATTGAACAATCATCGTTTTGTGAGGCGTTTGGTTGCCATCCACAGAAACATTATGTTCTTCACCCATTGATGGAGGTGTGTGTAAGTGTAGTTATAATACATCTCATAAAAATATACTAGTATATTTTGGATACTGGTTTTGTTACAAAATAAAATAATAGAAAGAGTTTTGGGGTTGGATAATTAAAATAAAAGAAAAGAAGCTAAGAGAAATTGTTACCTTTAATTTGGGTAACTCCCCTTGGATTGAATCAAAAAGAACTCTTGAAGTTCCTTCTTTCTAAGGTAAGGCTTCTAAGAGGAGTCTAGGGATTCAGGGAACTTAATTGGGAAATTTTTGGATGAGCCAAAAGGCTTTAGTGGTGTGAGTAATTGGTTAGAAGTTGTGTCCTTTTATAAGGGGGAGGAGGGGCTCTTAAGGAAAAACTTAAAGTATTAATTTATAATAAATTCATATTCTATTTATAACGGATCCAAAGTGGATTATTCAAAGTCTAAGGTTGGTATGGGTCTAAAACCACTCAACAAATAGATTTTAGACAGGTTTGTTTCACTATAGTAACCTTATCTTTTTATATTTAACTCTTAGTTAAATAGTTTGACATTTACCATGTCTCTTTATATTTTTATATTATATAGTTAATAAACTTACTATATACTTCCAAGATACCCTCAATTGGTCCATTAATGATAACAATATAATTATATAATTCCTTTAGCCTAAAATTATATTTTTAGGAATATAATATCAATTAATAATATAATTTTTGTTTTAAAAAATCTTTTATGTCAATTTTGACACTATTAGGTATTTTGTTTTTTATAAATTTATAATAGCATTTATACTTCGAATAAAATTCATATAACCATTACCAATATGTCATATTAACATATAAAATTATTGGAATTTATAAAAAGTCTCAAATTACATTTTTTTTATATTTATAATATTGATTATTTTAATATTTCATTAATTAGGTAATTACTACATCACCATTGTGTCGTAAATAAATTAAATTATTTAATGTCTAAAAATTATAAATAAAATACCATTATGTAGAAAAGCTTTTTAGCTTTATAATTAATATTTATAATCTAATTTATATTATGTATAACCCTATATTAAAAATGTTTTAGTTATTAAACATTGATTTTAACTCTTTTAACTCTTCTTTGAATTAAATAATAATAAATGTCCTAATCTAATCCAAGTGGACCAAAGAGGTTCATATTTTATTCCTAAGGTTGTTTTTGGTCGAATTATACATATCCAATAGGATTATGACATGTGATAGGGTAATAATAATTTCATTTTTACCCTCAATTACACTATTTACTTTTTACCATGGTAAATAAATGTAAAAAGTTACTATTCACCAAAAAAATTATTTTTATCTTATTGAACCACATTTTACTCCTTGATATTAACCGTATCTCTCGGATTTTCTAAATTCCACTCACATAAGTGGTAAAATTAAGTTTTATGTGAATTTGCAAATTCTCCTAGGAGATGGGTAAAAGACGGTGAAAAGTTCAATAAAATTTTTATATGTCAAAAATTATTATAAGCTGACTCCAATGAATTACATTGAACATATATAGTTATTATGTATCTATTTTGACCTAAAATTAATTTAAATAAAAATAAATAATTATTTAAATAAAAAGTCGATTTTAACCAATAACTCAGTGTTTTTCACTATTCCTCAAAAATTAAAAGTTATCAAAAAAATACCCAAAATTCACCCTAGGCTAATTTCGATATTCTGAATCCAAAAATGAAGTCCATTTTAAAAGATAAAATTTCAAAAATTTCAAAAATTTGGTATTACTCTTCATAACGGCTAGTTTTATTGGTTGTGGTGTGTGTTAGAACTCAAAGTTGTGTACAACTCACGCTATTGTATTATTCAAAGAGAAGCATACCGTGGAAGGTTGGGGTGTTACACTAGTTCTGATCCTGGAACTAACTCAATGGATATTTCTACATTTCTCATTATAGGTAGAAAAAAATTTCAAAAGGGAATATTTATCTAAAAAAATCTACCACAGGAGGGAAAATAGGAGGTCGTAACCCATGATTGTCCAAAAAAGACTAGTGATCTAGGATGTCACTCTGTCCATCCCCTACTGCTCAAGTCCTACTCGAGACATACGAACATCCCATTCACCCTTATGAATAGGTATACTAACCTCTAGTGATGTAAACGTAACCCACTAGTGATAACAGTCATTATGGTATAGATAGATAACCAACAAGTCGATCATAATAATTATATAAAAAAAACTATCATATCAAGGATGAAGACATTCTATATGAAAAGATAATCTCTTACCTCAATGGTAAATTTCTTACATTGGTGAACACTCTATGATAAGATTCCAAATGGGGTATTGAGTTACATTACACCATAGAAGTAGTCTCTCTTGAGTCCCAAAATCTCTAGAATTACCACAAATATAAATATGTATGATTCATTTATGTAAAATAAATCATACACAAGAGTAGAGGAAACTAGAATAGTACCTCAAATAGTATAAGTTCCAGTGCTCTTGTCCTCCAACATAGGATACACTACATGTAATTGGACCATACCACGACACTAAGTTACAACCTAACTACCTTGAGTAGGCCCTCTCTACTAGCATGGTGAATTCTAAGTATGATTTCCTCTTCCTCGACCACCTCCTTGGTATGAGTGGACATGGGTATTCTAACTAACAATCTATAGAGGTACCACTATACTCACTCTAGAACATGGAGTAGGTGTAGATAATATTTCACTAGAAACTGGGGGAATGTTCCTAAAAAATGATGAATAAGTCCTATCATTCTATAGCCTCTACACTCAACTAGATCTCGCATGCATTAGGGTATCATGTGTCTTGGTTTCCTGCACTGATGACATATAACGAAGCTGTTAGAATATGATGTCTGACTACCACTACCCCTATGAACAACCTCAATTTGATGCTTATGTATTCTTGGAGAACTACTTCCATTTCTAGGTTTTGAACTCTCATAGTGCACAAAATTGGATTCCCTAAAATTACACTCAATAATGAGGGACTGGTTGGCTATCTTAGAAATAGTGGTCAATTAGAAAACAATAGCCTGTGATCAGATGGTGTATACCATCCCATCCTCAAATCTCCCTGTAGTCATGATCTTATCACTCAATATATTAGATGTGAAATGTTGTATCTCATTAATGTGGGAAGAATAATCCACCATAGACATGTCTCCCTGATGCATGTTTATAAACTCCCTAGCTCAGTCATCCCTTAATGTCTATGGAAATAATTAATCATTGAATACTATATTGATGTACCTCTATATCATATCTTCATATTGTTCATCCTGGGTACTGACATCCCACTATTTCTTGGATTAATTGGGCAACATATAGGCAATGATATTGAACATACTCTATAGAGGTGTTTCGAGATACTTGATTATTGAAAGCATGGGCTCCATCCATGACTTGGTAGCCTGAGGGAAGTTATCCCTGAGAAGGTGGGAGAATGATGCTACTGAAACTCCTGAGTTAAATCTACCATAGTTGTGGAAGATTAAGAAACTCATTGAATAAACTACATCATATGAAGAAAACCCTCTCGAAAATGGGCATCAGTTCACATATTAGGAAGAGCATGTGTTTTCATGGGTTGAACTATGGGAGGTTTCACTAGCGGCTTAGGGACCACCACCTTAATAGCATAGTTTTATCCACCCTCCTAGCATATGACTCTAGAATTTCAGGGTGGCATGATTCTAAAATTCCAAACTCAGACCTTAGAAAATAATTTTGAAGTAAAATGGTCGAAAATATAATAGGATTGGTACAAAGCCTTCCTATAGAAAGGGTAAAACCCTATTCATTCCCCATAATCTAGGTCTAGGTAAATAAGGAAGACCATAATAGTCCGTAACAGTTGTAAGAGACATCCAAAACTACCCATTACTAAGGTCTGGTTCAGTTCTAGGTCTCATATAATATATCTGGGGTTCGGTTATATGGTGTATCAATTTCAAGGTATATTGGAAAACACCCTTCACTTTAAATTGGTATCCGATTTAGTGGTATCCATTTAAATTTAATGATTTTTTTCATTTAAGTTTTTACACTTTTATATATATAAAAATATATATCCTTATAAAACCTAGAGATATTGTGAAATTATTTTATTGAATTATTTTAATCTTTTAAATATTTTTAATTTCACGCAACGCTGAAAATAATTTATTTTATATTAAATAATCATGTTTGTATTATATTATTTGAAATTCCAAGTTAATCATGAACTACAAGGAAGATAAATTAATCTTTCTTTACCTGGAACATTGAGGTTAACTTACGTTATATGTAAGACTGGATATCCTCGATGGCTTGCGTAACACACAAGGCCGAGTGTTACTAAAACTAATTTATTATTAAAAATATTAAAATTTAATATAATAAGATATTACTTAGTCATTAAGTTGATTTTTATGAATAGTGTTAAATAACTTATGAAAATACTTGTTAGATTTCATTAGTTACAAATGAATTAAAAATGGATATAATAATCGATTTAATAAAAGGGAATGTTTTTATAGAAAAATATTTTTTTGCTCACAGATCTATTTTATCAAAATAAATTAAATTAATTACAATTAGTGAGATATATTGATGTAATATAAATCATATATCTAATAAAATATTTTTTTATTCACCCAATTTATTTGATAAACATAATAAAGGAACAAAATGGGGATACAGGGGATACATAGTACAGACATATACAACATGCCATACAAAAATATAGAAAAAATCAAATTTATCTCAACTATCATTGTGAGAATACACTCAGTCCTCTTCTCTAATGCAACATGATATAAATAAAATAGATCAAGAATCCCTGATATAATGCTTTCCCCTTTCAATTCTGGTAACCATAAAGAATATTCAGGTACCAATATTGGCCTGAGTTGGGTGTGAGATAAACTCAATAGGAAAGCACCAATGGTGTCCAAAAATATTCATTTTGTGTATATATAATAATTTTCTGAGGGTACAAGGAATAATTAATATGTTGAAATTAAATACCATTTGGCTCAAGTTCCTATAGGACACCTGGAAGACTCTACCTTCCTTCAACATAGGATGGAATAAGTCTGATCATTTTACCATATCCATACATATATAAGTAATAATATATAACATGTATACATATATATATACTATATGTGTAACATCATATATAGTAATATACATGGGTTCTATGTTCTAGCTAGAGCCGAGGCATAACTCAAGTGTAAATGACTAATTTAACGAGCTATAAACTCCAACAAAAGGCACAAGCCCCGAATCTTAGATGAATGTGATACATCATGCCTATCACTCAAGATAGTGAGGTGAGTTGTTATTCCCAACACTCAAAAAAAGATAATGTGGAAAGACATGCCCATCATCCATGTGAAATTGAATGGTGTTGGATGCCATGCACTCACCCAATGTAAGGGTGTGTTAAATGTCATGATAAAAAAATCCCTTAATTATTCTTCAACAACCAATATCGATGGTCTGTTATTAATAATATTAAGGGATTACCTATAAGAATTTAAGACCAGTTAACCGAATCTAAACAAGGGTGCACCAATTAATGTAATTCATATTTATAATTATACAACATCTGATGTGTCCATTCAATTAGATTAAGCCATTAAATTTATAAAACATGGAAATATTCAATTTAAGGTCAATCCAACCCACTTAGGGGGTTTTGGTCATTTATACATTTAAATTTAAGAGGGTATTTAATTTATCACCCCCAAAGAGGTGGTTTTCAGTGAGATAACATCCTTTATTAATTAGATAAGGCTCAATGGGGTATTATCACATGCTTCATTTAATTTGGAAAGAGGATGTACATTTTATGGTAATGTGTAGAAATTTCCTATGTAAGTCAAAAAGTAAAAATTATATAAAACACTTAAATTTTTATAGAAAATTACTATACCACCTAATATAGTCCCTTGTATGTATCATCATCTAATATTAGATTCAGGAATAAAGTCAAAAGGATGAAATCAGATGAATATACTAATGACCTAAAAATATGGCATATGATTATATCCAAAAATAACACCAAATGTGGGAAGATAGACTAATAAAATAAGGCAATGGATTGAATCCCTGTCCATTAGCTATCCAATGCATTTAATGGTGGTTTGTTTGGAGTCTGTATGGAAGATAAATTATGAAACCAAGCTTGGCTGGAGAAGGGAGCTTTACATAGGGGAGGAGTTTGTCCATTGAAGGATAAATTAGGTAGAAATAAGGAACAAGGTTTAAAAACATTTTTAGGGAAAATTTTCAATTCCCCTTTATCAATTTTTTGCACTGTTTTTTCACATGGTTGTCCAAACCATGTTCCAATTGTTCCCCCAACACTGTCCAAGGAACCAAATTGCATGGGTCGACCACACGGTTTGACTAACTAGGAGCAGCTCATGAAAAATCCCCCTGTAAAGATTTAATATAACCCACATGGGATTACATCCTAGGTCACATAGTAAGGGAAAATCCTATGCTGCCCAGCATCCATTTGAAACACCGCTCATGGGCTTTCCAAACCATGCACTTGTCTTATTTCCTCTAAAACTCAATTCTCTGAGCTCCAAGAAAACCTAAAAACTCTCAAGACATTCCTTATGTTGTATGGTCACTCACTGAGATAAAATAATTAAATAGTAAAAAAATGTTTCTTACCTTCATTAAAATTCAGGTAATTACAAGGATAGTTGTTTAAGGGATAAAAAATATAACTGGAGGAGGTTTTTATTGTAAATAACTATCATAAATAGTATTTATAATCAAGATACAAGGTCTCAAGGTTTCTATTAAAATAGTCTATTTCATCCTATTTCTTATATTTATTTCAATTTACATGGGATTAAATTGATTTCATGTAATTCATTGGTAAATGTTTTCATAAAGTCGCTATCAAACCTACTTGTGGAGTAATAAGGTAGTGTTTTTAGTAAACCCAAAGGAGATATTATTGATCTCAAATTTGAGTTTGGGGTTTAGGTTATATTTTTTTTGAAATTATGGTATTTAAATGGTTCATATTATGATCAAATATATTTTGAATTTTTATTGAGTTTGGAAGTTGATAGAGGACGTTCATTGAAGATGACTAAATCCACTTCATGGTTTACAATGTGTTAGCATGATACAAGGTAAATATATGGTGCTATAATTATACCATGTTGTTTTATAAATTCATTTATCAAAAATGAATAATTTATCATTATAGACACCACATCTAAGAAATATAAACATTTTTGTGTCTTAATCAATGTTAAATAAGGATTTTTCAATGTTCGTGTTTATCATGCCTTGGATAAGGGTACCAGAATGTGGTGTTTTTTGGGTGGAAATATTATTTAAGGTTATATTGTATGAAATTTATATGGATGGTGAAAATTTATAAATCCACTTGTATATAATAATGTGTGGTTTATGAGAAATTTTGGGGTTTTCAATTTGTTCAAGGTTTGGTTTATTTCAGCAGAATTTTTATTCAAAATTGGAGGGTTGGAACCCACTAAAAAGATCCATTTTGGGCTTTTGTTGAGGTTCTCCATGGGGTCTGGTAGGTCTCATGTGTACTTAGAAATAATGTGGGTGGTGGCGGCATGCAACCAAAGGGATAAAATACTACTTTCTAGCATTTCAGAGGCCATCATCTAGTTGGTGTCCATTCTAAGAGGTTTTTTGTTTTTACATGGCTCATCAGTCATCTGGTGAGCCCAACACCAGCCAACCAGTGGGCCTAGTTTTTGTATTCTTTAAAAAAGTTTCAAAAGGATCACTTACCCAATTCAACCCCTTTATTATTAATCTAATTTGGGTTTTCATTTTATGTATTTGAAGTAATGTAGGATCTCATCCCTTTCTTTATTCCTCCTCTATGGATCTCCCACATATCTTAGGAATTTTTCTTATCATCATGTGTGTTGGTGAGCTTGACTAAAGGATACTCCTCCTCACCTTTCATTTTATATTTTCTCTAACTTTTAAGGGGTGATTAACCATTTGTGTGGGATATAGCCTATTTTTAGGTCTTTTCCATGTTTTTTAATTGATTATGTTTCATCTCAAACCTAAGGTTTTTATCAAATGAATGGGTTTCTTCTAGGTTATGGTAGGTGGTCTAATTTCTTTTTCGTTAAATTCATGGAATTTAATTACATTTAAGTATTTGTAGTAATGACAACATTGTAATTTATTGACATAATATATGAATTAAATTATCAATTGCCACTGACTCCATATAAAACTCCCATGTACGAAGTAAAATATGTTGGTTTGGGTTGGATTTTTATTAAATCCATTAAAGAAGAAAAATTGGTTAGCACATTATAAATGGGTAGATGAATGAGGTAGTTTGGGGTTTCCCTTGAAATCTGAATGTTTCAATTAGAAAATGACTATTTCCAAGGTTGAACCATAAGAACCAGTAGTGCTTATGGATTTAGATATTATTAAATTCAATTGTAAATTTCATTAAATGGTGGACTTGGCCTAAAATGTTAAAATGGTTTTTAGGTGGTAAGGACGAAAGTGGTAAATCGTATATTCAAAATTTATATAGCCTTGTATTTATATGTACATGATGAATGTTTCAGTAATATGATAATTTTATATTAGAATTGGAATGCCTTGGAAAGATCCTTGGAATCTCCATGATATGTATTTTCATGGAATTTAATTTTTCTACCTTGGATTCCATTAGGCGATTCATGTGAATTCCAGGAGTGATGAATTTATTCTATTGAATAAATACTAGTGCTATGGAATTCCTCATGTAAACCAATTTATTTTTACATATATTCATTACCATGAATGCCAGGGGGAATAACCCCCTTTTAATAGGATAATATATGCATTTTATCAATGAAATAGATTAATGTTTTGTATTCTTAGGGGAATATCTTATTGAATTCCTAAAGATGAGCTACTTGGATTTGGATTTATTATTATTGGTATGAAATGCCTACTATGTGATTAAGGGTTCTAATAAATCTATGCTACTAGATATCAATGGAGGTCCCCTTAGTCCATACTAGATAAATTATTTTAACTTGGATATCATTGGGATTGAATTCTTGTATGATCCACACAAATTCTTCTTAGGATGTATAATTATGGTTTCCTTAGTGATGAACATTAGAAAAAAGATGATACATGTTTCATTTCCCCTTGTTCAAAGATACAGATAATTGTTAAATAATTTAGTGTCACACTATGTTATCCTTTTGAGACCCTCTAATCAGCTTGGTTCTATTTATTTACAATGTATTGTTATTATTATTATTGTTATATTATTATTAATATTGTATATCTTATGTATCACACACTCTTATGATTTATGTGCATGGACTAGTTTTTCATTAGATATTATTGGTGGTGGCCTTCTGACTAATACTCACACCCTTTTTAGGCCAATATAGAACTTGGGTACCCATGAAAATTATTCTTCGTCATAAATTATAGGTTTATGGCATTTCTTGATGTGATTCTTGATGATTGTTTGGATAGGAAAGAACTTTTTAGTTGGGAGTCAGGATAGAGATTAGGCCTTATAGGGGTTTTACTTATTTTGGTTTTATGCCTTTTATTTATGTTCTTTATGGATACACTTAATTATTATTATGTATTACTTCATATACATATAAATCATAATTATGAGATTGTGTGGGATAAGCTTTGGTTGTTTGGAACTTATTGTTTATTTTTTAGTATGTGATGTAATCTGTTGGATTTCATATTATTTATTAATTTAATAATTTATTTTTCACTCTAACAGAGAGGGTACAGTCTCCCCACTATACCACCTATAGACCCTCCTATTAGTTTTAAGCCTCTAGAATTCGAGGAGGCATGATTGATGCCATATGGTGTATTAGCTCAGGGCACTAGTTCAATAGATCATAGTTCAATGTTTTAAAAATGGTATTAGATTAATTTTATTTTATATTACTATTTTTGAATGGTACAACGGAGGCTATGATGTTTTGGGATATTGTTAATAAGAACATTCCTGATTAATGCATCCCCACAAATGGGTAAAATGAAGTTTTCAGGGATGGATTTTTTTTTCTTTTTTATTATTGATGGATTCCCACCTCGAGTAGTACAATTGGATATCATATAAGTAATTTATGGGATTTTAAATATCAGACGGTATAGCAAGAGGTGGTGTGTGTGTTCAATCAATTTAGTAGGCACATAGGAGTTAAATTTTACATATATATTGCATATGATTTATAGGTTATTGGTAGTTACATTTTTCATTTATATTTACTGTATATGAATTATATTTTTTAGTAATTTATATTTTTCCATTGATTTAGATAACTGAGATGTGTTTTTCATTTAAAGTTTGTTCAAACCTCTACATTATGTTTCTCACGTATATGCACATAGTAGAATTCTACATGGGAAACTCCCAAAGTAACATTGTGTATGTCATATTTAGATATAAATGGTTTCTTAAACTGGTGGTTTTGGATAAATAGGGTGTTAGTAAGAAACATATAAATAACTCTCCTCTATAACTTTTGAAGGGTATCCTATCAATCCAAACCGGTTTTTTATAACGAAATGAATAATTACTGAATATTTCATGGAATTTTGATTAAATAGAAAAGATTTAAACTGGAAATCCTTGAGAATGATGGAATATAGATTCTTAATTTTGGGATTATATGGTTTCAACAAAATGGTGTGAAAATCACAACTTAATTATTCTTTCCCACTATAACTTTTCATTGGACCTTCAAAAAAAACACAATAGCTTATATGTATGGGTGAAATGGGTTGAGTTGAATTATGGTTTTGAAAATGTAAAATTTCGGTAAGAAACTTATCGGGTGTGTTCCAACATAGATTTTGAAATAAAACATATTTAACCATGATCCAGAATTTAGAAATATAAACCCTTTAAAATGATAAGAAAATGGGGATCTTTAGGGTGGATGTTTTTAGCCATTATTGGTGTATGGGGATCAAGGATCACCCATTTTTTACCTTTTTTGGTGTTTATTAACACTAAGTATGGGGAATTTAATCTAGAGAGTGAGACCAGGTTTTGGTAAATTTTTTGTGTGTGTGTTGGTAAGTGTGATACCCTTAAAACTATTGGTTAGTTTTGACCTGTTAAGTGTTGGGTGATCTTGATACTTGTTTGAAGTTGTTACCTAGGGGATCTAGTTTGGAGTAGGTGAAATGGATTAGGGAACCTTATAATTCACCCAGGTTCTTATTGAGTCAATACTTAGTGGTCTGTGAGGGTGACCCATGAGGGGGGTTAACCCGTTATTACATTTTTGTAGATGCATGAAGCTTGGGAAGAAGCTTCATCTTGAGTAATTGGTACATGATTAGTTCTAAAAATTGATTGGTTCTGGAACTTTTTATGACTTGGGTTTTTTTAGGATAAGCACTTGGTACTTTATAGCCTTTAGTTTTAAGGTTTTCTTTGGATGGTAGGTTTGTTTGGATGCCTAACAAGTTATTGTATGGTATAGATTGATACCGTTTTAAGTGATTAGTCTAGATTGGAGGGTCTAGTGTTAGTAATGTGTGTTTAAATTATCAATTTTTTAATTTAGGCATGTTAAGTTTTGGGAGGTTTGTGGATTATTCATGTTAGTAACTTGAGGATACCCATGGAAGGGTTTGGATAAGGCTTTAGAGTTACCATATTTTGGAGTTTTGGACACCGTGCGGGTTACTGATCATGATGTATAGGCTATATATGAGGGTGGGATTTGTTTTATATATATATATATGGATTTTCTATGTGCTATGGTAAGTGGAAAGTGTAGTTAGACACATTTTTTAAATGATTCATGGATGAAGGGATATCAATTATTGATTTTTGGATTTTTCAGGCACTTGAACTGACATGTGATTGGGTCTCAAAATTGTACGAATTAAGGTCAGGTGATTTGTGGGTTATAAGTTTCTATTGGTTAATTGTGAAAACCCAGGAGTTACAGTAAGATAATACTATAAAATGACTTGCAGCGGGTTTTTTAAGGATATGACATTTAATGGATTGGTAGTGAGTTCTATTGTTTTCCCTCATGGATAAGTGGTGCATGTTGGCTACGTGCATGGTCCGTTTTGTTTTGGTTTAAGAAAGGACAATGTATGGGTCCATGGAAAATCGATAAGGCCTTGGAGGTGCTCTAGTGATGTGATAAATGTAGGTTCATGTAGGGTGTGGGTCCATGATTGTTTGAGGATATTTGTAGAACTTTAATGGATTCAGTCGTAGATTTATTTCAATGTGATATGTTAGGGGATTTGATGATAATTTTGGGAATTATTTCCTAGAGATATTGTAAGTGAGTTAGTCTGCTTAGAGTGGTGGTGAATCCTTAAATGATTTAGGTGCATTGTCTTGTTCAGCCATAGTTTCTCATAATAGAAGAATCAAGGTGGATGTTATTGGGAAGCATGTCTCAAACGAACTAGCAGATGTATGTTGTGGTTGATCATATCAAATCTTCTTTTGATGGTGTTATAATTGAGTCTATGTGGTTTTGAGTGTCGCATATTCTATTTGGGGGTGTGAACCTCATCTTGAATGAGGTTTTAGTGGGTGTTGTGGATGTCGTTCGTGTAATCTAGTGATGATTTTGGGTAGATGTATTGTGTCTGATGCTTGGGAATAGTGGGAAAGCCACATCATGCAACTTTTTTCAATGGAATATGGGACCTAGACCATGGATATTATGCTTCTTATTCCTTGGTCAATGAAAAAGGTACTCCTTGTTTAGGAGTTTCAAATCTGTTGTGGGAGGTTTGTCTTTATATTAAGGAATTGATGGTGTGGTGAAACTACCCTTGGGAAGATGGATCAAAATTCTCTATATTCTATGAATATTTTAATGATTAAGTTTATATATATCCATGAATGATGTTTGATCATGTAAATTGGATTGATATATTCTATAAGTTATTGGAGGGTTGCTCTAAACGATGGGGCATCAATGATCATGATAGAGTACGATGATGAGCTTAGTTATGGGTGATTAAAAGGTGTATTTTTTACTAAAGGTTAGGTTTAGACCTTATTAATCTTATTTCAGATGGTAATAGACTATCTTTGGTGCACATTTCATCATTATTGGGTACTTTAGTGATGCATTCTTTGGTATAGGCGAGCATTTTTCTCAGTTATCTAGTGAAGGTCCAAGTACTATTTTTTCTTGTGAATATATATTTTAGGATCAACGTGATGGATTGGTTGAGTATATAAGTAGTTTTTTGTAAGAAACCAATGTTTATGGACTATTTTGATAAGAATGGTGAAACTCACCAGTTTAGTTTGAGCTTTATAGCAATTAGTTGTACTGGCTTTTGATCAGTTCTGATACTGGGAGTTGGGTGTTGTGTGTGGGTAAATTAGATAGACCCATATGGATCAAGATTTTAGGAGATTTTTTCTTGTATTGGAAGAAATTTTTTTAAGGACATCACTGTTTTAATAGAAATTAAATTAAGGTTCAGGTTGGTGGCTTAATCATGTAATGTTATCAATGCTCAAGAATACTAGTTTTTTTTATAATTTCTTCTATTCGGATTGATCTTGTCGATTAGTAATAAGGATTTACTATTGTGAGCAGCATACCCTATATTATTTGAGCATTTGATTCTCTTTTAGAGTGTTTTTTGGTGTACTTTGATAATTATGTATTGATGAAGCCATTGGTTAAGGGTTTGATTATTAGATAACACCCAGGTGTGGGTGTCATTTGTTCATTTTTGGTTGAAATCAGATGGTTTGAGGATAGTGACTAGAAATTTTGGGATGATGGAAAGTTGTTTGGACGGAATTTTTCTATCAAGTATAAATGTATATTAGTGATTGGGTCGATGATACCATTGTGTTCTGAGGTGACATGTCAATGTATGTGCTAAGGTAGGGCCTCATGAGATGGATAATTTTAGAAGGTAGATTTTGCATTAGGATGTAGTTTATGGTAAATGTGCTCTAGTATGGACCAATAAAATCAACTCATGGGGTGTCACATTAGTGATTAAAGGGTTTCAAGATGTATTTGATGGTGGGGAGACATTTTAGTCTTGGGTACTTGATTGGTTCTTCAATGTATGGGATAATGGGAATTTATGTTCTGAGGATAGTTGAGGTAGTTTTGGTATGAGCTTAACCAGTAAAATGTTTGTGCTTTGTTCATGGTTTATGTTTGGAAGTCACTCAAGAGTATATCTCAAGTAATATTTTTCATATATTTGGGAGATTGTAAAACATGGTGTCTATATGGGGGTGTGGTTTTTGAGAAAAGTTGAGTTTTTTGTTTAGCATAGGGGTTCATTTTTTAATCATAACTTGGATTCCAATTATGAGGGTTGGAACATACCAAAATAACCTTTTTGGGATTTTGTGGAGTTTATCATGGGGTTTGGGAGGTCTTGAAATTCATTTAAATGAATAAGGTTTTTCATAGAATATATCTAATGGGATGCAATGCCATCGGTTATCTAGAGACTTTCCAAGGGGGCTTGTGGTTCTGTATGGGATCAACTAATGGTCATTAATCCAAAAACTATCCATTTCATGGGTCTTATATTCCTTTTTTAAAGGTAAAAGGTTCATTTTCCCCCTTCATACCCTTCCACTTAACCTGTTTTTTTGGGGGTTTTCCCATTTTCATTAATTGAGGATCCCCTCCCTTCCTCCTCTAAGGTTCTCACTTTGATCTTGGGAATTTTTCTTATTATTGGGTATATTGAGGATATTGAGCTAAGGTTACTCCTCCTCTAATTTCCTTTATTTTTTTCTCTCATTACTAAGTGGTGATTCTCCATTTCTGTGGGTTATGCACTATTTTCAGGGTTTTTATTTGTTTTCTTTGATTTCATCCATTTCGAATCATGCTAAAGTCTATTATCGGATGAGTGCATCTCCTTAAGGTCAAGGTATATTTTCTAATTTCTTTTCCCTTAAATTCATGTTGTAATATTGTATTTTGGGTTGTGTCTTCATTCCGACTTACCAATATCTAGGCTTAATAAATTAACTAAAATTTTAGTTTCCCTTTTATTCCTTACAAACCTCCAATGGACTTAGTAAAAAATGTTTTATGGGTTTGAATTTTTTAAATCTATTAATGAAGTGAAATTTGTTAATTCCTCTAAAATTGGTAAATTAATGAGGTATATTTTGGATTCCCTTGATAGATTAATGGTTTAATTTATAAATTATAGTTTCATTGGATAACCCATATGAATTGGTAGTTCTTATGGATTAAGAAATTATTTAATGGAATTTTAAATTTAATTAAATGTTGGTATTGGCCTAAAATGCTTGAATTTTTTTTATGTGAGGTGGACCAAAGTGGTGAACCTTGTCTTGAAATGTTAAGTGTCCTTGTATTTTAATGGTAATAATGATTTTTTTTAGTAATATGTGAATTGTATGTGAGAATTAGATTGCTTGGAATGATCCTTATATTCATCATGATATGTTTTAGCATGGAATGTCATGAATGGGCCTTGGATTTAACTAAGGGATTTATGTGAATTTTGGGTATGAAGACTTACTTGGATTTAATGAAGTCCAGTTATATGTAATTCTTCAAAAAACCAACTGTATTATACTTAGATTAATTACATTAAATTCCATGGGTTGGCTCCCCCATGGATTTGAGTAATGTTTACATTTGAAGAATTCCATGGATTAATGTTAAGGATTCTTAAGGTTATACCTTGTTGAATTCTATGAGATGATCTCACTGTATTTTTCTATATTTTTTATATTGGTATGGAAAGAATTAGGTGTGGTGTAGGCTTTCTATCGATCTATATTGATGGATGTTAATGGAAGTCCCTTGATTCCAGAATGGATAAATGATTTATCTTGGATACCACTTGGAGGAAAGGCCTATATGAGAGATGTGGATTCCTATCGGGTCACATGAATATCATTTTCTCAGTGATGCACCTTAGAACTATGTTGAGACATGTTGTTTCCCCTTGATTGGAGATACAAGAACAACCTAATTAGATACTATCATCTTGTGTTATCCTTTTAAGACCTAAGGATTGACTGGGTTCTTTTTATTTCTACATATTTTTATTGTTGTTTTTGTCCAGTTTTTAAATTGTGCACCCTTATTCTTTATGCTGATAAATTGGTTTTATATTAGGTACTATTGGTAGTGGCCTACTATGCTATACTCACACCCTTCTTGGGCCTCTATGGGACTTGGTTACCCAAGTAGATGCATCGTAGTCTCAGGTTATTGTCTAGGGATGGGAAAATGTGTTGCTTGATGATTTTTTTCTATAATAGAGTTTGGGAGCTAGGATTCGGGCTAGAGCTCGAGGCTTCTAGTGGGTTTTCTATCTTTTGAATTTTTTATTTTATTTATGTTTGTGATAACTATAATTATTTATTTTTATTCATGTTTACATGAATATATGGAGTATCATTATGAGATTTCATGTCATGAGCTTGGGTTATTTAGAACATTACATTTATTTATCAGTATTTGATGTTATCTACACGGTTTTGTCTGATTTATTGATTTACCTCTATGTTCCACCCTCTGGAAAAGTGGGTAGGGTAACCCCACTATACCACCTATAGAAACTAAAAACAATTCAGTATCCTCTAGAAGACAGGGAGGTACACTTGGGTCTATTTGACTCACCAACTTGGGGCATCGGTCTAGTGGCTCTCGAGTGTGGCATTATAATCATGTTGTATTTCAGTGGAGATTTTATAAAAAACACTATTCTAATGATGAAATAATTGTGGTGAATATTTATATTTGAATTTAAAAAAACAAGAAAAAACCTAGGAGTTTATAATTTTAGTTTTTTCTAATATATCTTAGATTGAAATAAAAATAATTGTGGTAAATAAATATACTTCACATCTTTCTCCAACTCGATAAAAAATATGGTTTTCATTCTTATTTATATATATAAATTTTATAGATTTAATGGAATGTTTCCAATTAGTTTTTGATGAATAAATTGAAGAGTATTTGACTATATTTTAAATTGAAATAAATATGAGAAATTCATGGGCTGATTGATATAACTATTTAGATATCTTTCTTAATAGAGATATTAATCATATGATTAATGTAAATAGGCATGGTAAGAGAAATAATAGTTAAGGGATAATTATATAAGAGTGAAGATATTGTGGTATATAGATTCTGCTAAGAGGGAAATTCATTTCATGAATATGCAAAGGAGTTAGTCAATCTCAAAGGAAAAAAGAAAATGTAGTACATTATTTGAACATTATATCAAATGTATATATACATCTATGTTAATATATATCTTTTAATGTTGGCGATCCAAATAACAGTAATGGAATTGAACCTTGAGGTATAATAATTATACTCAAAAAAATTTATAATAAAGTGTAAATTCTAGTTCTTCAAGTGAGCCAATAGTGAGTAGAGTTTACTCCATTATTTCTTCTTCACATTAAAAATTAACTGATTAATTATATTATAATTGGTTTTAATTAATTAATTTCATATAAAATGATATCTTAAGAGATATATAAATTTTTTAAATAATAGTATAAACAAGATCCAATAGGGAAAACAGGAATAAAACTCTACAGTCAAATACCCTAATTCACCCCTATAGTATTTCCCTTGTGGGTCTAACATTCAAATGTGTGCATAATTATTGTTGAAATTTATATTTATATATGTGCATGTGATATGTATATAATTATAAAGGTAATTACATAATTTTTAATTATTTATATATATATGAAATATGTGTGTGTGTGTTTTTCTGTGTGAATTTTCTGAATTTCATAATAACCAATGACATATGAATGATTATGATTTAATATAAATTTTACATGTGTAAAAATTATATATATATATATGGTTATGAATTTATTCAAAAATTATTTTTATGTAACAGATAAAAAAATCTATGAAATTATTACGCCCAAACCCGTAGATTTGGAATCATATAAGAGGATTTCCAAGGGTATCGTCATAATACAATAATTAAAAATTAAAAGATTCTTCTTAACAATCATATCTATATTTATGAAGGCATTCTCATTAAATAAATTCTTAAATAACATAACTAATAGTGCATGAATGAATTGTGATAGATAATTATCATAAAATACCATTAATTAATTTTTTTTAAGATTTTTTTTTATATTTTGGTTGAACTTGTTAAATATAATACATTTTATGATTTTTACTGGGCATTTGAATGTTCATAACGTCATTGGATTCTAGTATTAGGACTATTTTCTAATCAACTATTCCCTACCATGAGAGGTTTCACATGAATTCTTAATAATCCTAGACCTAGCTTCACATATAAAACTGAAGATCAAAATCAAAATTTATGGGTGAGAAAACAAATTCATTAAGGATTTAAATGCCATTCCTTTTACAAATACATAAAAATGAATTTTCTGTAAAATATAAAAACAAAATTCTACCAACCCAATTGTGTCTCATTAACACTTTGATAAACATCTATTATGAGAAAAATAATTTATTTTATTAGTTTCCTTAACCTTTTCTCAACACTTTACAACCACATTTGTGTTTTCAAAAACAATCTATAATCAATTCCATTAAAAAATGAAGTGAAAACTCTACTATAACCATATATTTTAACATTTCTTATAGTTTCTTTAATTCTAATGTAGATATCCATATATATATTTTATTAAAAATCTCTCTTTAACCATGATTTCAAATGAATAACTAACTCAATTATTCTATTAAGAAAATATCATCTATTCCAAAACACTCGTGATGTTATTATTTTATCTAATCATTCAGAAACCAATAACATTATAAAAAATTTACCAAAGAATAATAGTTAAACAATTTTAAATTCATTATTTAAAATTAACTCAATCTATATCAATTAACTTTTATCATATCATAATAAAATGTCTAAATTAAATCCATTCATATTATCACAAAGTAGAAGAATTCTTATTAATCAAGTCTCCTTTCAAAATTCATCAATATTGTCACAAAAAATCTATGAAAATTGAGTATTACAACATCATATGATTTGTATGAATGCATATGATGTGCTTTAATTTGATTCCACTACTTGATAACCCCGAGAAACCCCATCCTATAAAAAGAAATGTTTTCTGTTAAGAAATTATACTCAAATGTCTACTAATTGACTTTTAAAAAATAATCTACTCTTCATAAATATGATTATATGTTAATAATTTACATATTGAAATGAACATCCCTCATGATAATAATATTAGATATCCATGAGAAAAAAGATACAAATTGTTTCATATTCTAAAAAACCCCTCTATATGAATCCCTCAAAACCATTATGATTCATTCTAAAATTGACCTAAATGGATGAGAACGAGGAAGAATATAGAAATTTGAAATCATCCTTTAATTTTATAGAACTTTCTAATAATAATGCATATATAGTTCATGTGTGAAGGGTGGAAGGGTGACTGTGATGCCCTTTGGATCACCAGTATGTCATATTTTGGGAATAATTGTCTCTAATATGGTTTCTAAGGATCTTAGGAGGTTGAGTATTAATAATATGGTATTTTGGGAGAATTGGGATAGAAACACAGTCTGTGAATGGTATGTAGTGACCATGTAGTAACCTTGTGATATGGATCCATTGGTTCTGGAGGAATTTTTCATAGTTTTTATAACTATGAAAGTGTCCAAGAAAACCATGTAGATTAAATGGTTTGAGTCTAGAGGCTATCATATGGAAAATACCTATGCTTTCTATCCATATATTTATTCCTAGTAAACTATGTTCTTTATTTTTTTAATGGTTAGTAGCTACCGTATAGTTAGCAAACGATATGTCTAACAATATGGCTTAACCATATGCCCCATGAAGTTTTATTAATAATAAAAAATTACCATAATACCCTTGATATTTTTACTTTCTAATGACCAATTAATATATCATTGGCATAACCAGCCTTCCCTTGACTCTTTATAAGGTTCTCACTTAGTTTACTAGTGATTATCCATTAATTGGGTGGATCTCTTCAAGGTATGAGGAGATCTCCTATTTATTTCTCCCCTTTTGTATAGATCTTCTCTCAATATATCTTCCCCTTATTTTAATAGAACCTAAATTGGATGTTATTGGAATATCTATATATTTTTATATTTAATTAAAAAAATTTATTATGGATCTAGGCTTGTGAGGACCCAATATCTTTATTCTTAATTCACATTTATGATAACTACTATGTTTCCTCCATTGATGATGTAGGTGTCTATATAAAATAGTTTTTAAACATGGAATGACTTTTCATTCTTGTATTTAACTTATTTTGTCTTGTGAAATTGACAGATTTGAAATCTATGAGGGTTATTTTGAATAAATTCATATTTTTGTGTGAAAATTATTTTGGAAGGGGGTTTTATTTAAAATTTGTTTTACACGCATTATGTGTTCAATGAAATTACTCAAAGATGTTTTCTATTGTCATTTTTTTCAAGAATGGGAGCAACAATGATTTAGTTTAAAAAATTATTTATAAAATTCGAAGCATAGATTACTTGAACGTTTTGAGAAAACATAGCTCATTGGGAACTTTGAGTGTGTTGTTTTATAGAAATATGAAAACCTTAGTGAATGTGGAACCACTGGGGATTATAGATATGTTATCATTATATTATAGAATCTAATAGGTTTCTAGAAATCAAAAGATTGGGGTAAGACTCATTATTATTAAAAAAATGTCATTCTATCTTATTTTTCATTGACTTTATTAGTTATATATTCCCATAGGATAGATCTCATTTTCTACCTTCTTATTTATTCTTATTTTTATTCATGATTGAAATCTTTTGAGCTTTGATTTTTTTTTTATATATTTGTAGATATGAATTTTTCTTATTATTTCCCCCTAATTTACCATTCATATTGACTTCCAAATTCTTATGGATTTGGATTTGGATTATTTTTTAATGAAAAAATGATGGATGTTTTTTTAAATGTTTTCAAATGAAATATATTTATGAAAATAGTTTTTTTTATTCTCAATCTAACGGTTTCATGCGGAAATAAAAATTATAGATTTATAGTTGTATCATAGTGGTCATTTTCCTCAAACGCCATATATTCTATAAGAAATATGAATATTTAATTTTTTTTGGTATAACTAAATGGAATGGATTCATGTAGGTTTAAAACTTCTCTAGGTTGGTGTCACTTAATGTTGGTCTAGGATGGTGGTGATGGACAGACACATTGAGACTTGGTTTTTTGTTTGTTTCTAGGATTATCCTTCTGTCTTGTTTTGTTATAACTCATGTTTATGTGCCAATTATTCTATGATGTACACTAGTTTTTTGTCTATATCTTTTTATTCATTAGACATATTTTATTTTGGTATTAGTTTTCAATCATTCCTAGGGATTTTATCTTGATAATTAGTTTCTTTTGTCAAGTTCATGGTGATTGGGGGCATGATTCATACATTGTGGTGGAATGGATTGGGGGAAAAGTTAGGTCAACCTGGTTTGGTTCATTACAAAATGGTATCATCTACCATGTTTTTTTATGGGTTTGGTTTGTAGATTTGAGAAGGACCATAAAAACTCAGGTATTAAGTAAATAAGGGTTCCTAACTAGCTCACTTATGTGTCTAACCTTGAGTTTCCATGGGAGGTTTGAAATTTTTCATCAATAATGACAAAGTTCATAAGTTATTTAAATGAACCTGATTTTGGGGTTTATTTAGATAAACCTTGTATTTTACTCTATTTGTTTCAAATTTCTCCATCTCTTGTTCATTAAAAACATTATTTCCTTAAATTATTTTTGATTAAGGTCCTCAGTCTAAATTCTAGATGTTCATGTTTTTATCTGGAGTTGTATTCATTAAATGATAAAGTGTTACCTCTTATGTTTGATAGATAATAAACCTTAAAAAGATCTATTTGAAACAGAGGGATGGGATTTTGAGGTTAGCTCCCTGGGAGAACCCTCCAATTGACCCTACTGTGGTGAAAACATTGATCTAAACTATTCAATACTTGGGTCAAGTGGGTGGTGGAAACTAAGAATTGATAATTGATCAGGTTTTAGAGTTTACTAAAAATTTCCACCAATATTATATAGTGATAAAGGAACCCAAGAACCTGAGGAGTATATTGAAATAATAAAAAGTATTTTATATTTTTTAAAGACTCCATAGGAATCTATGGTAGGATTCAGCACCTATATAATTGAATTAAATGGAAGGAAATTGTGGGATTCCATCACAAAATATAATATACATAAGTAACTCACTTGAACAACTTTCAATAAGGATTTCAATCAAAAGTTCAATCTAAAAAAATTGTGTAAATAAAAGTCTTGGGATTTTGATACCTTGTATCAGGGTGATCATTTTGTTATGGATGATGTTAATCATTTCTCCAAATTAGTACATTTATTTCTAGACATTTTATATAATTAATACCTCAAGGATATGTAATTTTATATGGGTATTAAGACCAAGATTTTATTAATTCTTATTCTAAAATTTCTTCAACCCTTTCTTGAGGTAGTTGATAAAGTTGTTATGAATGAGACAGACTTACCCAGGCAGACATGTCTTAGTGGTGCTTCGGATGTAATAGGAGGTATCATGGTTGTGTCATCTAGAAAAAAATGAATCACAATAAGGGTTCCCATTTTACATTAGGATAAGTTTCTGGGGATTCTTTAGGTCAACACTGGGACGTTTTTTACCTATGTAGAAGACCTGACCATAAGAATCCTAATTGTACAGTAGAACCCGGTGTTTTTCATCATTAGGGATAATTCAATCATCTTAAAAAAATTGAAATAATATAATAGGGATATAGTGATAGATCCAATATTAACAAAGGCTCCCATACTCATCCTAACATAGAAAAGGGTGGTGGGTCTAATTCTCATGCAATAGGGGATACTCACACAATGAAGAAATATCAAGTAGGAACTATGTCTGAATGTATTCTTACGGTAGATTATATACCTTTGGAACCTAAACTGGGGATAACTACTATGAGAGGTGTGGTGTTTATTTCATCCTATATAGTCTTAAATTTATTTTATATAGGTTCATCTCATTCTATTATATTGTATGGTTTTATTAGGATGATGGGATTATTCTAAGAACTTATTATATTTATGATGGATATTTCCACCCACTTATAGAGAAGTAAGGAATATGGTTTTAAATGTTCTGAGTGCCCAGTTATGATCACCAACCATGAGATCATATGTGATTTCCTATCCATTTGTGTTGATATCTTCACCCTTATCAATGACATGGATTGGATGGTTTGTTTTAATTACCAGTTCAATTTCTATCATTGTTAGGTTATGATTTAATCTTCTAATGTGGCAACACACATCTTATAGAGTGAGTGAGATCCTAGATTCAAGTGATTATGGAATATTTTTACTAAGGCCAGAATGACATCATACAAATTCTTGGATATTTTTCTTGACATTATCAAATAGGATTTAAGTGTTCAACTCCAAACTATGGTAGATGAGTACCCTAATTATTTTCTTGATAACTTTTCTTGGTTATCTTCCCAAAGAGATGTCGATTTTACTATTGTCATACTTATGGGTTTGAGTTATATATCTGTTTCATATTATCATCTGAAACCCACTAATTTACAGAAAATAAATGTTCACCTTGAGGATCTTGAGGATAAGGTAATTATTTGTCTAAGCATGTCAAATGGGGTTTCACTAGTTCCCTTCACAAAGAAGGAATATAGAAGCCTATGATGTTGTATTGATTACAAAAATCTTAATAATGTGACTGTTAAGAAAAAAAATATTCATTTCCTAGGATTTATGACATATTTTATCAACTTAGGGGGCCCGATGGATTTTTAGGATTGATCTATGTTTAGTGTAACATCATCTAATAGTATTAAGGGAGTATATTACTAAGACAACATTCTTTAGAAGGTATGAAAATTATGAGTAATTTTTTATTCCATATTTCCTTAATAAATCACCTATAGTGTTTATGGAATTTATTAATCAAATAATTATTTTTTTATTAGAAATTTTCAGGGTTTTTTTTAAAGTAATTTTAGTGTATCCTAGTTAGGGAAAAAACACAAGGATTATCTCTATATTGTTCTCAAAAATTTTAAATAACATCATCAATATGGAAAAAATTCTAAATGAAAATTTTGGATCTAATAAGTAAATTTTATGGACCATATTATATCTAATAGAGGAATATTGGTGGATCTTGAAAATATTCCAGTGGTGATTTCTTAAGGGTAACCCATGAATATATTTTAGATACATAGTTTCTTGACTTGGTTGGTTATAATAAGTTTTTTGGTTTGTTATATCTCCATTCTTGTAACTATTATGATATATTCAACACATAATGGTGTTAAATTTGAATAGAAATATAATTGATAATGATTATTTAATTAATTTAAGATAATATTGACTACATCTTCAGTTTTGATTCTTTATGAATTAGGTTTTTTATATGAAATTTTCATTAATATCTTGAATATAGGATTATAATGTGTTAAAATGTGTTGGAAATAGGTGGTGGCTTATTGATTTCACCAAATTTATCCTCGTTAAAGGAATTAACCTACCCATAATCTTCAGTTGGATACTGTGGTTAAAAATCTCAAGACTGGGTGCCACAATTTATTTAGTTAGTGTTTTACTATGTATTCAGATTATATGAACCTGAATTATATTTTCACCTAGAGAGACACAAAAATTCATGGTATAGATGTTGGGTTGAGTAAATTCAAACATTCAATTTTGATATTACATATACATCCAAAAAAGAGAATTTGTTCACTAAGGTGTTTAAAAAAAAGTCACTAATTCTACCCTTGAAGGGATTAGTGAAAGAGTGGAATTTGATGAGGCTTTTAAATAAGACGCACTTGGATATAAAAAAGGATAATTAGAATGTGTTTTTAGATTGTGGGAATTTCAACTCATTATTTTATGATTGGATTTTTATTGGTAATGTAACTGACACTGATTTTCTATGTTTTAGTAAAATCCTTAATAATGGGTAGGCCATGGGTGTATGGTTTTGGTTTCCCACAAGTGTTCTATGATTATGAGGAAGATTGGTTATTCTAATATCTCTGATTCCAAAATTGATAGATAGTGGTCATTACTCTAGTTGGTCTATCCACCTTAGGAATACCAATATATAACATGATTTGATACATTGTTATTGGTGGTTGGGGATGAGGTAGTAAACTGCATATTTCATTTCATGATGCCATACTAACCAGAACATTAAGGTAGACCACTAGGGACATGAAAATTTATTAAATCATTTAATCATTATACTTTCGAAATGGGCTGAAATATCTATGGAATTTAATATTTATTTACCAAATAATTCGAGGGGGAAGTCTATGATTTGGGTGATCACTGATCAACTTAATAAAGCAACTCATTTCATTCCTATTAAAGAGATAATGAAGGTGGCACATATTACACACCTATATGTCTGAGAGATTATGAATCTACATGATGTGATTTATAATATTTAATATAGATATCAATGATATACATCCCAGTTTTGGAAAGTTTTATAATAGGAAATGGGTACCCAGTTGAAATTAAGCACAGAATATCACCCCCAAATGGATGATCAAACAAATTGATCCATTTATATTCATAGAGGATATTAATTGAGCATCTGTTCCTAATTTTGGTGGCTCTTTGGAAAATAATATACACTTGGTTGAATTTTACAAAAAAATTATTAGGATTTAAATAATATTTTACCTTTTGATTCATTTTATGTGCATCCATATAGATCTCCAATGTGTTGGGATAATTTATAAAAAGAGTCTTTGGATGGACCGAGTCATATATAAAAGGCAACGAAAAAGGTAAAATTGATTTAAAAGAGATTAGAGACATCTTTTAGTCTATATAAATCTTATAAAAACCATCTTATTCTCCCTTTAGAGTTTATGGAAGTTTATTGGTTTTTTATCAACCTAACACCACAGTTTTTATTTTCAGGTAAGAACTAATTGTTTTTTCAGTTTGAATATTCCTTTCTAACCTTATACTTGATATTAAATGAAAAAATAAGGATTAAAGAGCATATAGGGATTTTTCGAAGCCTATAGGCATATTTTTTTAGAATAATATCTGAGGCACATTGTGAGTGTATAATTAGTGCTAATCATGAACATTAAACTATGCAGCCATGGAGGGTGCCACACATTATTTCAAACTACGAACCCTAGATTTCACGACATGGAAAATGTATTAGGAAAGTTGTAGAGTGATTTTTCATAGGTTTTATATCATTAGTCTCACTATTTTACTAGAACATGCAAATGGGTGCCATGGATGGTGACTAGAAAATGGTCGGTGCATGGTTTGGTGAACTGTGTGACCCCTTTAAAGTATGGTCAATTGAAAAAATTTCCCTAAATTGTTTATAATTCTCACCATCTTTTTTCTTTTCCTCCACACACAGCACAAAAATCCCTTTCAAGATCTCTCTAGCTCCTTACCAAGGATTTGATCCCTCTTCCATGGTTGGATTTCAAGTTTATCACTGTCAATCACGTTGGAATCATACAAGTAAGATATTCAATTTATTGATTTTCCCTTTTATCTCGCTATCCATTGTGAGATATTCAAGAAAGATAATGTTCACTATTTTTAGGTTGTTTTTCTATTATTCTAGTTTTTTTCCAATTTATACCAAACCAAGGGTTGATACTGGATGATTGTTTATCAAACACCATAATGTAGGTGGTCTATGACTTTTCCCTCAAGTCTCATTAATTTATAATTTCCCTCATAGTGTCTTGTTCTATTTTCACCCTTTATTTTTGAATTTAATAAATTTACATTAAATTAGTCCTTAAAATTGCTAAATTCCCTATTAGATCACCTTATCATTGTTGGAATTCAATTATCTCAACGTGAGCCACCCCTTGGGTGTACTATGCATATGCCTATCTGCCCCTTACTTTTTATTAACCAAAACACCCATTTGTGTTTTTGGTTCAACTTATTCAATATATTTAATTAATTTAAATATATGAACTATATTTTATTAATGATAAATCTTTTTTATCTTGGATCTTATTAATTTTAAATCAAATGATTAGTGGTATGACACCTTGTATATCCCTTTTTCATTATTAAATGAAAAGGTAAATACTTTAATTACATAAAGTGAATGAATTGGAATGTTTATCACATGTAAATTGGTTATTTAAATAATTTTAAGTTTCCTATTGATATTATGGAACATTTTCATATCATAGGATTGGTCAGACTTGATACAACCTTTGATTCCCAATAGAATTCCTTAATCACTCAGAGGATGCCACCATGATTCATTGGGTCATTTTCCAAGAATGATAACCACCTTTAAATTTGGTCAATCTCTAATTTATATGTGAATGAATTAGTATAGTATTGATGGTTCACTTGAATCATGTTTTAATATTTATAATTCCATGGATATACTCCTTGTATTAAGCTGATGTCCTCAGACAAGAGGTTCCTTAGATTCATCCCATGGTCCCCATTTATACATGGCCTAGGATTTACTGTAGAGAAACTACATAGAATCAGTTATATAATAATAATAGTGTAATTCCATGGGTATTCCCTTATATTACACTCAAAACATTTATCTAGGCTTCATGGTTTATGTTTTGTGAGACTGATTGACCTTCTAAGCTCAAGGATTCCTTGATTCATCTTGGATCCTATATTACTATTATTTTGATTTTTTTGCCCTGGTTTCACCTTGGTTCCAATTATATGATTACCTAAACGGGTACACCATGGTTATACATGCTTGACCCTAACCTATTACCGGTCCCTAGAACATACATTATCAGCATGAACCAAGGTAGTTGTAGTTATTCAAGCATCCCATGTGGAGTTTGATCCCAACGTGGTTATTATTTCACATATGTTATTCTACTACCAATATTTATATCTGTACATTTCAAATTTTATAATAATAAGATTTATTTTTATAGATATCATTGGTAGTATCCAACTAAGTATATCTCAGACCTTATTTAGGCCATAGTTCAGTACCTTGACAAACTTCATGGATACAACTAGGGTCAATGACAAGTACCTAACTATGGATGCTTGATTGATTATATCATGGGAACTTGGGAGTGCAGGACCAAGACTTGGCTCATGAAGCTATTAGTAGTTTCCTTTTTGGTCCTTTATTTTTTTATACATAATTGTGTGTATTCATGTCATTTGTATAGATCCATGACATACTAATAATTTTTGTATGTGGATACACTTTTTTATTTATTTATTATTGTTGTATTGATAATTTACCTTCATTCCTCTATTTCTCATTATTATGGTTCCACTATTTATTCATTATCACATTGTTTTTCCACTCTAATTATGATGGTATAATATCCCTATAATACCATCATCGACACTCACCGCTAGTTATAAGACACTGGAATATGGGTAGTCACCCTTGAGGTCATGTTCCAAGTTTAGTAAATTATGAGTTAAATAGGTTTGACATGTCAAAAATTCATATTATAAGGATTTTCCTTTTTTATTGCTATTTGGATTATTAGATAAGAGACTAGGAATGTACTAAAATTTGGTAATAATCCTATTCTTAGGATAAGTTAATCCACTTATGGGAAAAAATTAAAATTTCCTCATATGATAATTGATGATCAATAGTATGAATATTATAGTTATACTAATTTCACCATCTGGTGACACACATGGATAGCGGATTCTATTATTATCGTGGAATTTATTTTCACTCTTGTCCCGGTATGAAAAGAAGGTAGTGTCTCATGCACCATTATAGGAATTTTTGGATTAATATATCATGAATTATGATATGCACATTTACATACTGCGTTTATTTTATATTTTATATACCTTGTGCCTTGATTGTTTAGATTATGTTATCATTTCATGAAGGGATAAAATAATTGGAACAATTAAAGTGCCTTCATTAACTTAATTGGTGTTTTACAATATCTATTGATGATGAAACCATTATTATGTAATTATAACATGTTTTTATCCATGAAACATTGGTAACACAAGTTGAAATATTGTTTGGTTTCAATTACAGGTATGCCAATTTCAATTTAAAGAGTGTGTGTGCCTCTATGAATTGGGAATAGTGGTCCATCAAATTGATCCATCATAAAATCCTGGTTGCAGTTACATGTAGTACAATTTTCAATTTATAAAGAAAAATATTTTATAACTTGGGAATGATAGATACATCTATCTATAAATTTACATATATATATATATATATTTATGGATATACATAATGACATATTTTTTAACTGTTGAGTTCTACATTTAAAGGGAAATGGTTGTCATTAAATAGTGATTCCAATTGCAACTTAAAGTGAATTGTCCTCTATAACATGAAATTAACACACCATATACCAGAAAACCTAATATAAAATAGATAACCTAACCCATACATTCCTTTAGTAGTCGGAATTAGGCAGTATCACTAGTGATTCATCCCAGCCTTATACATCACTTAGAGAAGTCCTTACAAGTAAGTAGAAGGGTTTGACTGTTATACATGGTGTCTTAGACCTATCAGGTTCTTATATATATGAATATTTTCATTTTTAAATCTCATTTGATGTCTGTTCTTGGAATTTTTAGATATATTACACCCTGAAATCTTCATGTAGAGTTCCAAAAATGTGGCGATGACCATTTTCTAGGAGTGTGGGGGCCTAACCCGCCAGTAGTTCTCCCTTCAGAACCTATGGTTATAATTGACATGGTCACTAATTTCCAGTTTCAAAAGGGATTCCTATAGTTTATGAAAACTATTCAGGGTACTTTTTGACCTTCCACTACTATGGAAGAGTATTTGGGAGAGTTTTAGAAGCTATTTCTTCCAATGTTTTCATGGGATAGCAGTCTATAGGCTATTAAGACATAGCTAGAGGCCAGGTTGTCTATCTTTGAGCACCAAGATACACCTATAGATTTGAGGATCTAGCTCACTAATTATATGATTATTGGTTATTCCAATCATTTTTCAGACATTATGTTGGGAAAAAATCCCTCAAGGTAACATTGAATAATTTTTTTAGTGTTTGTGTTTGTTGAAAAAACGGGTTTGTTTGTTGACAAAGATGGTTTAAAGGGGGAGTTTTTGAGTTCTAGAGATATTTTTTGAAAATCTATGTTGGAAAAGAACTGTGACCAAGGCATGGAATATCTATAGAAGGTACAAAAAGAACAGTTACAAGGTGGTTCCATTTTATAGTGTTTGCCAAATTTTTGGGCCTCAAAATCAGAAAATGGGGAAATGTGTTTTTGGAAAAATGAAGTTTCCTGCAAGATTGAAGGTGGTTTTTAAACATATGTGCAAGTAATTTTTTCAGAGAATAACGTCTAAAAATGGAAAATTCATGAAGTGTACGAAAGATCTGGATGTGTGCGTGAAATATGAGGTTGCACGAAATAAACATGTGTGCCCAATGCGAAGTCAAATGGGGTTTTTCATGCTCGAAGAGGATCTTGAGAGACATGGTGAATCTTCCATGCAGGGGTCGATGACACCTATAAATAAGAGGTGACCCCCATAATTTGATGTATCTCAACACTTAGAGGGAATTAAAGCTTCTAATCACGTACGAATTTTATGAAAAGGGAGTTGTGTGAAATATTTTGAGTTCCATGCAAGCTATGAAAGTTGTGCATAAGATTTTATTTTTGTGTAATATTGAAGTTCTGAACAAGGGATGTTTCATGACAAAAGAGGAATCTTGCGTGCAAGGAATTAAATTTTCATGCATGACGTAGTAAGTGTTGAGAGAAATATTTGAGGTTTTCCTATAATACTGTGGTAAAGTGGTATTCATTAGTGGATGAAAGTTGGACACCATTAGAGCATCTACATACAGTGGATGATGCATTAATTTGAGATAATGAATGGGCCTACAAGTCCATAAACTATGAGTGAATCCCTTCCAAAGCAGTGAGCGAAGGAAGTGGACTATGGTTATCCTTTCTATCAGTAGTGAGCCAGAGAGAGGGGAATAGGGAGAGACCATTGGTAAGTAGTGAGATAATCCTAAACATTATAAATGTAGTGTGCCTGAGCATAGATGTGATCTAGCCCGAACATTTTTTTCAGTGATCTTTAGTGGATTTCATATAGTAGCCCATCGATGTTGTATGATACCTGGACATAGCCTTGTCAGGGTGAGCCATGTAAAAAAATTTGTCTCTATCTTCTTACTTCCCTGCATTACTTCCAAAGCATCATCATCAGATAAAGATAAAAATGAGTGATCATAATAATCACACAAGTTCAACAAATAGACCCTTGTAATAAAGTAGTCAAGATCTATTGGGGAAGGAAGAATTTATAAATGAATATTTCTACCCTGATTCACCCCCCCCCCCCCCTCTCAGGGTATATAGGCACCTTTTGGACCTAACCCATTATCACTTTATCACACCATTATTGAGATATGGTTTTTAGAGATTTCAAGTCTACCTTTAATGAATATATTTTTTCCGAACATGTGAGATGAAAGAGGTATGGAATTCATAAACCTAGAGAAAGTATCCATATTAGATATAGATTGTTAATCTCTCTTTACCATGCTTCATCATTTTCAACTTACATTATTGTTGATGATCTTTCAAGAATGAGACCCCTTGACGATGGGCTCAGGTATTCCATCCAGTCTTATGTAAATGTTTTATGTTTGAATACTAACTTAGGAATAATTATCCTTGCCCTTATAATTGAGAAAAAATTTAGGGAATATAATAGTAAAGGTCATGGTGTTTCAGTACTGAGGTAGGGAGGTAGTTCATCCAATGGTAGGAAACATAGTATGGAGAGTTCTTCATAAATTAGTTGTAGCCAAAATATATGCATCCGTAGTTTTGTTATATTCCATCATTGTGGGACATAGAGTTATGTAAATCCTAAATGTGATTGAGTCCTAGTTGAATACTGAACATTTGGTAAAATGAAGGATCTTTATAGGTTTTTTGATAACTTTTCTTCTATTCATAGTGGAAGATGATCTACACCTGCTCCAACTTGCAGGATAGGATCTTTAGCTCCATGCCAGGATGCAAGCTGGACTACCACTGGTCATACATGCCTTGTAGGTGGATGTGGTTGAGGAGTCCATACTCTAAATATGAAATTCTAGATGAGTGGACCCACTCTAAGTAGTCAGGTAGAAGATTAAGGCCATGGATTAGGAAAGTTATATGCAATACATCATGTGCCTGAAGCTCAAGGTGTGGGACCATCTACAATATGAGTTATGATTTTTTTGGCCTCTACTTTAGTATCTTCCATTTCTAATAAAATCACATCACATTATTTTATTTTTTGTGGCTATCATAGAAAGCCTTGGTCTTGAGATTCTTTTTTTCCATGGATTGATGATAGTAGATACTCCATTGTGAATTTGATCAAAGATTTCATGCTAGTGTAAGGAATATCCCTTTGAGGTTTTTGCTATAGTTTATTATGGTGCCTATTTATCCTTGAGATGATGGGCTTTGATGTCATTCTTGGAATGGACTGGTCGGTACCCTATCAAACTTATGTTGATTTCTATCATCATAGGGTTTCGTTTACAACAATAGAGGGAAATTGGTATCTTCTCAAGGTTAAATGGGATGTATAAGAAAGTAGATCTTGACCTGAGCATAATGGGATATGTAGTGTGATAGTCAATATCAAAATCTTGTATATGGATGATAAAGGGACATGTTGGGCTAATTTCCCTCCTATAGTAGAATGTTTCAGGGATGTTTTACTAGATTATTTTTTGGAACTACCTCCTAAGAGAGAGGTATAGTTTACTATTAAGATAGTTCCAGTAGTAGAACTAGTATACATTCCTCCTTATAGGATGGATAATACTGAGTTTTAGAAGCTCAAGAGGTAGCTAGAGGCCTTGGAAGCTATGGAGTTTACATGGAACAGTACTTCACCTTGAGGTGAACCTAACATTTTCACCAAGAAATGGAATAGTACCGTTATTATTTTCATGTATTACCATAATTTGAACCATATTACAGTTAATAAATAATATCGACTACCTCTTATAGATGACCTATTTGATCATATTCGATGAGATAGGTTTTTCTCTAAGATCTACTTGAAGTTAGGATACCATGCAGTACAAGTTATACCTTCAAAAAATATAACAATGTTTTGTAGCAGGTATGGTCATTATGAGTATTGATTTTTGTATTTTACATTGATGAATGTACCCACAATTTTCATGTCTTTGATTAATGGATTTTTTCACTCATATCTGTATTCTTTTGGAGTGGACTTCATGGATGAAATTTGATGTATTCTTGTACTTGACACGATGATACCAAATATATTGAGATCTTGTTGAATACACTAACAGAAAACCAACTACTTTCTAAACTCACATAATACCAATTTTTTATCGATCTAGTAAACATAGTATGTCACATCATTTCAAAGGTATGAGTATATGTTGAGCCTGATAAGGTTAGAGCTATAGTTTTCTAGGTGAATCCCACGAATGTTTTTAAGATTTTAAGTTTATTATGGTCGGTTGGATATTATAAGAACTTTATTCATAACTTTTCATTCTTAGAAGCACCTATCATAGTCTTGATGAAAAGGGTGTTATGTTTTTATGGTCAGATCCATGTGAGAAGACCTTTGAGGAGGAAAAAGGATGTTTGAATTTAGTGTTAGTATTGATTCTACCAAGCTATATAGTTTATTTTGATTCATGATGCATCATATTAAGAGAAGTTATGATGTAGGGAGATAGATCCATAACATATGAGTCTCACAAGATAAGGCTACACAAGAGTAATTACCTGATTTAGGATCTTGAGTTACCATCAATAGTTTACACCTTTCATTTTTTGGAGGTACTACATGTTTGGATAGAGTGTTGTGGTGTATAAGAACTAAAAAGAATAAATTACATATTCATGCAGTGTGAATTGAATATCAATAAATAAATATGGTTTAAATATCTATACTTCTTTTCTTTTGACCTTTCCTATCTCCATAGGAAAGGTAATTTTGTGGAAGATCCTCTAAGATAGAGAACTCAAACATTGGCAGTTTAGGAGGCTAGTAGTGATTGGTAGTTAATGGACCTATTTTTTGAGATTCGCATAGAGGTCTAGAAGAATCATGGGTAGTATATCATTTCAACTTTGGAAGTGACCTCTTTATTTCTAAAGATAATGAATATATAGAATTTATCAGATCCTGAAGGATTAATCCCAAGGGAGATAGTTTTTGGTGAGGACTTACTACTTTGCTAGATCATTGATGAGGATGAGGCCTCATGCCTCCAGGGACGTTTCTGGGTTACAACGGACATCCATGAGGAATTTATGAAAGAGTCTCATGTTTCTACAGAGGCATTACACCCTGGGGTTTCCAGATGTATCATGATCTATGTCACCAATAATAGCATCCTGGTGTGAAATTTGAGATAATTATATTTTTTTACTAGGTGTTCCACCTATCAACAGTTAATGTTGGAACACTAGAAACTGATAGGGATTCTAAATCCCTTGTTCATTCCTGAGTGTAAATTAGATGACATGGCCATAGACATTGTGACTAGACTATTTAGATCTCCTTGAAGAAATGATGTAGTATGGGTGATATTAGACATGATTATAAAGGTATCTCAATTTTTACCTATCAAGGAGATGTTTTATATGGATGATCTTGGTATGATCTATATTTGAGTGATTATAAAACATTATAGAACACCACAGATTATTTTATCAGACAGGGAGGCTCGTTTCAATTATCAATTTTTGAAAGGTTTGAATGGGGAATTAAGTACATAGTTAGTTTTGATTACAACATACTACCCTCATACCAATGGTATATTTGAGTGGAAAATATAGGTGTTAGAGGATATTCTTAAAGAATGTGACCTTAATTTTTGGGGTTCTCTAGAAAAACATATACCCCTATCTAAGTTCACCTACAATAATATCTTTCATGTGATAATACAGATGGGTTATTATGAGGCCTTATACGGTAGGTCAAATTTTTGACCCCTATTATAATTAGAGGTAGGGGAGGTTGTGCTACATAGACATCACCTCATTTAGGATACTTCAACTTAGGTTTAGTTTATCAAAAAGCAAATGGATACAGTTGAGTCTAAAAAGAAGACATGTTTCAATCATATTTGATTACCTCTATAGTTCTAGGTTGGGGATCAATTATTGTTAATATTATCTACAAGACTTGGAAATCAATGTTTTTGGTTTTAAGGTATGTTTTCTCAGTTATTTCAACCTTTTTTAGTCTTAGAGGGCGTCAAAATAGTTTCATATAAGATGGAACTCTCTAAGAGATATAGGGAAATATATGATATGTTTCATGTTTTTACACTTTATAGTTACTATTTAGAACTATATCGCATATTTTATCCAGGTGAGGATGAGTTAGAGGTATATGAATACTTTATGGATCATCCAATTAGAATCATTGGCTAGAGCATGAAGGCTCTCCAAGTAAGTTCAGTTCCTTTTGTCTAGGTTCTAGTGAATAGTGTTCGTATATTAGATGAGACCTAAGACAATGAGGATTATGTGTGTTTCCATTGGATGGAGTCATTCATAGATGATTCCTTACCACCCAATGAAGGTAAACTTGAGAATGTGTTTTATTAAGTTAGGGAGGCTGTAACACCTTGAGTTTTATTTTAATGTACGAACCATTTAATTTTCAATTTTAATATTCCTTTTTAACCATTTACTTTAACTTATATGATTATGTAAGGATTCCGAAGTATGTGGGGCTTGTTTGGAGCCTAGAGAACCATTTTTTAGGAAGAACAGCTAAGGAACACTATTAGTGAATGGTCAGTGCTAACTGTGCACCTAAAATTGTGTATCCCTAGAGGGTGTGGCATGGTTTTTAAATCCATGAACCCTAGACCAAAAAACCATGAAAAATGTTTTAGACATGTTTTACAGGTATTTTTGATGGGTTGTGTATGGTAAATATTACCATATGATTATCCCATGTGAGGGGGTTCCATGGATAGTGACCATCTCACAGTTGGCGCAGAGTTTGGACAACTATCTATCCAAACCATGAGACCATTTTAAAGTAGGGTAAATTTATGATTTTTAATTCCCTTATTCAAAATTATCACCCTCATTTTACTTTTCCTCCATTCACAGCACCTTAATCCCATTGTAGAGCTCTCAAGCTCCTCACCTAGGATTTGATCTCTCTTATTTGATCAAAGTCCAATTCTCTCGCCATTTATCACATTGGAATAATATTAGTAATATCTTCAATCCAATACCGACACTTACATGTTTATCTCTCCATCTATTTTTTGATCTTCAAGAAAGTTCTTTTTCCCTATTTTATGGTGTTTCTCTATTCTTCCATTTTCTTACCAAAAGGTAGATACTAGATGAGTGTTCATCAAACTCCATAAGCTAGGTGGTCTATGACTTTCCCCTTAAGCCTTGTTGATTTATAATTGTTCTTTTTCTGTCGTGCACCAGTTTCACCCACTCATTTCCAATAAATTCAATTTTCCTTAGATTATCCACTAAAATTGGAATCTAAATTCCCTATTAGATGATCTTATCACCATTGGAGGTAAATGATATTAATTAGAGCCACTACTTTGGTGTGTTATGTGTATGCCTATGTGACCCTTTCTTTTAAATGATTAATACACCCATCAGTGTGTTTGGTTCGACATCATAAATGGATTTCATTAATTTAAACGGATGAAATTTTTTTTATTAATGGGAAAGAATATTTATCTTGGATATTATTAATTTTTGTTGATACTAAGTTTCATTTATTGTTAATAAGTACATATGTGTTTATGGATAAAGTGGTGATTCTTGGAAAATTGTAAAGGATTCACTTGATGGAATTGGATTTTATGATTGAGAAATTTTCCATGTCAATAGTTATGATCATTGAGGTGATATTAAGTTCCAAATAACTATGTAATTGATGAAAATTTGTTTACTACAAGATGAAGAAGAATTTATCCATGTTAAATGTATTTACATTTTATATGAGGAAAGGTTGAATAGGAATTTTGAGTTGCATGGTTTGGTTGGATAACTATTTTAATGTGGGGTTATAAAAAATAAACGACCGACCATGTGAGCCACCAAGGATAGTCCCCAACCACTCTTAGGGGACCCATGGGTATAACCTATGGAAGAGAGTAAAAACAGAATCCCACATGGAGGTAGAGGGGTTGGCCCATGTATAAGGATCACAGGATAGCGCACCAGGGTATAAGGCATTCGTGGTCTGTCTATAGGCATGTCGAGAGTGGGATCATAGTGTGCACCCAAATGTGTGAGTGGGATGAAGACCATGTTTTGATGATTGAAGTGTGTGAGAGTGTTGATCCCCCATCACCTTCTAGAACAGCTAGCATAGAGTATTTGGTAATGAATCATGTTGCAAAATGAGGGAAATTTTAATGTGAGGAAATAGTGTAGTGACATATAGTTACTCCATTGTTAAAATGACGGACAAAACATGGACCATCGGATGTGACTATTCTGAGCCATTTGATTGAGGTAGTTGCATCATCTTAATCCAATATTTGAAGGATCTATTCATGAAATTCTTATTCCATGTACATGCCATGGTGATCATCGAATCAATCTATATTGAGATTTTATCCAATAATCAATGATGAAATAAACTCCTCACATCCACAAGACTCTCAAGAACATTCCATGAATTATAATCTTTCTTGGACATGCATTAACAATAGAAAACTGGTTCATGACTCTTCCATTGATAAAGAAAATTAATTTGAAGAAAAATAGAAGCTATTAAATGATGAAGGTTTTTTTAAATGAATTTACATGCATGTAGTTACTATTCCATACATGTAAATTGAATTGAGAAAGAAAGGAAGTACATGATAAAATGATATGAGAAGTAACAGAGCCCATGAATCCTTTCTATGTTTTAAACACGGGTTATGGGATGGGTATTAAAATAAGGAAAATACCATATATAGAAACCTGATTATTAGGGAATTCGAATATTCCATGAGAATAATGAAAACCCAATGCTTCATGTATTTAGTTGAGCTATGATATTTGTTATACCTCCTGAAGGAACTAAAGAATGAAGACACAAACCATGATTATTTTACATGAATCTCATACATGAAATGTGATATTAAGATGATCGCCAAGATTAATGAATATGAATAATACACCTGATCTCCTCGGGTATTTGAGATATACTAAATGAAGAAGAAAATTCCCATACCATTCATGTATTTGAAATGATCATAAAATATAATACCCACATAATTAGGGTATTAATATTTGATGGAGGGATAAATGTTAAACACATTTAAATGAGAATTTAAATATGGTATTTTAAATCATATAATTATTGAGATCTGATACAAATTTTTTTTTCCTAAATATGTGCATGAAGGTGATAAAAAATATACAATAATTGAAATATCATTTTGAGAGTGTTCCAAATCTAGATAATTCTTGAATAAGGTGACAACATGTACCCATCCCATGAGCCTCAGCCCGGTTGGTGGGGACTCCTTAAGCGCATCCAGGAGACCCGAGATCAAATCTAGGTGGAGATATAATTTATGTTACTGTAGCATTACTGTAGGAGAAACTATAGTGTGGGTACTGTAGCGGGAGAAGTAGCAGGTACTATTTGGTACTATAGCAGTCGGAACTATTCCCCCGTTTGGGCCTTTGGGCCACCGATATGGTCCATGTGTCCTTTAAGGCCTTCGGGCTACCCAATCCATTGGGTCAGTAAGGCCTTCGGGCAACCATAAGGACTTCGGGCCACCTTACGGCCTTCGGGAACCTTATGTGAAGATGAAAACCAGACTACCTACAAGGAACAATCTCGAGAAGGGGGATGAGCAAGGTGATTTAACCATAGCAGAAGCTGAACGTATTTCAAGAATTAGAGGGTATATAACCTACCATCGGGACATGCATGTGCATGCATGGGAAAGCCTAGACGAACAACCATGCGAAGGTGGAGAGTTGATTTCATGATGAAGATGTTGGGGAGGAGCAGTTCCAAGAAGTTAGTCTGGGTTGTATGTAATTTTCGAAGACTACAGGTAATGAATTCCTCTAAGGCCTATGGGAAATGTAATACATATGCCTACGGGTCTTATAAGGGTTCCACCTCACCCCTTGAAAGGTGGATTAACAAAAATAAATAAATAAAATGAAGGCCTTCGGGCCATTGGAGGTGACTACATGTACCCAATAATTTGAAAAATTGAATGAATATTATCCTTGATATTTAAGGAGTCGTGAGACCATCATTTCTGAATTTCATGAGGAAGTACACAAGGAAGGTACATCTATATTTATTATAGGGGAAGACTATCAAAGAAAAGAATATTTAAATCATTGGATCAATACTGAAGAGAAATCATGTAGCTAGGGTGTCTAACCTTCTACTTTAGGCTTATGATTGGGGTTTCTACAAAATTAAAAATAATAATAGTTGGGGTGTCTATCCAACTATGGAGACATAATAATTTTTGTATCTAACCAATTTTATATAAATTTTAACTGATTTTGAAAACTAATTTTATTCACTTGTGGATATAGTGAATAGAATTAATGTTGTGGTGTCTAACCAAAATGTCAAGGATCAGTTTTTCATTTCCAAAACTTGTAAATAACATGTGAATCCATATCATATTTTACTACTACATGTAATATGAGGTTAAAAAATTCTATTGAGCATATTGATAACCATAATAAGCTTAATTGGTAGAATTTAAAAGTAATAGTTTGTAAAAATTAAACCAATGATTCACCCCCCCCCCCCCCTCTTCGTGATATATCTGGCATATAGATCTATAAGTGGTATTAGAGAATAGTTAACCACTAAATATCCATGTAAGGATTTATAAAGTGTATATTTTAGGATATAATTGAGCTACCTCAAATGGATATTTCTACTAAGACTCATAATAACAAGAAAAAAATATATGTAAGGGAACTCAAGATGAATATCATTATAAATGGAGATACACATCAAATTGGAGGTAAAGTGAAAGGTATCGAGGGTATTCGTGATGAAAAATTAAATCTTGAAGAATAAGATAATGGAATGGAATAGGCATGGGATACAAGGGTTGGAATATCCAACACTCTCACAACACTTCAGAAATAAAAGGAAGAAAAAATTTACCTTTGTAATGAAAGATATGTTGATACTGTTGAATAATTTCAAGGATGTGTTTATGAGAAATAATTTGTTGAGATTGTATTAATAGAATATTTTCATGAAATTGAAAAATTTCACAAAATTTTTATGGTTTCCATATTTTCTCAACTAGAGGATAAATCTAACAGTTTGGAGGATCTTGGAAATTATTTACATGAATAAAGAAGATTTCATGAATAAAAAATGAAGAAGATAAAGGATTATTAGGAAAACAAGATTATATTTTTTAATTATGAGAAGAAAAACTTCAATATGATGTGGTTATAAATGGAGGTGATATTGAAAAATCATGAATCACTTCCAGCTAGAATTTCCTAAATAATTGAATGAATATATGTTTCCAACCAAGTTTTCATTGAGGATCATGATTCCAAAAATAAAATGAGATCATTCTATAAAAAAGGAATCATCCTCCAAAAATAAGGCATCCCATTACCATAAAAGTTTTCATGTACAAATGATGTTTTAAGTGTTGGTATAGGATTTAATCCAAAATCTGGGAAATTATGGTTGGTGAAATATATTGATAAATTCACCACATCAAGGGTCGATGTGAAAATCATCATGAATAAATATTCCACAAGAAGCATCCCAAATAGTTTTCATGACACTAAAATGTTCCAAGGTTCACAATATTTGAGATATAAATAGTCTACACCATAAAATAATATAATAAGTCTCATAGGATATTGTGGGTGTTGATGAAATTTTGGTCACAAAGAATTGGAATGTTTTCATAGCATGTAAAATCATGAAAAAAACATTAGGCCAACATTTAGGGGGGAGAAAATTAAAGGGAATAGAATACCATATGATAAATAAGAATAATCCTTGGCTAGTAATATAAAAAATTTTGAAGATTAAATTAATCCCAAGAAGTTTTAGAAGAAGATAAACATGAGTGATACATATTATAAGAGATTTGTGAATAAAGGAACTCATGTAGAGACATGTATAAACACTAAAAAAACTTTCAACATTTCTAAAGACTTTTTTTTGATATTTATAACTAATTTTGATTAATCCAAAAAAGTTAGAATAAGCATTACAAAAATATAGTTCAAAATGAAAAATAATTATTTCATGTGAATAAGACTAATTTCATGAGTGGTTTTCAACAATTGAAAACTCTTGTATTGAATATGTTATGTGTGATTAATGTAATAAAGTTATAAATAGTGAAAGAGGATTCCTAACCACATTTCAAACATAGGAATAAAAATTAAAGAAACTGAATATTTCATCAGAAGATGTATATTATTTGATGGATAAATAAATAAGAACTATCTCACATAATAAAGTGGTGTGAGTGATAAGATCCATGTTACTAGAGGATAAATAAGATTTTAAAATTAGTTGTGTAAGAATGTAGATGCGATAATGTGTGGAAACTTGGTTGAGAAAACCATCTCAACCTTTTTGTTCACATTGAGGAACAAATAAGACCCTCATTATTCCCTTATATATGAATGTTTTGTACAAACATTCAAGGAATTGAAGGAGATGGTTGAATCCATTCATGGAGATCATTAGTGAGATAAAGCTATTAAATCTGAAATACATAGAGAATATGGGACTTCTAAACAGGTTATAAAATTTGAATATATGGTATTCCAATCATGTATTCATCCATCATTCTTAATTGTATTAAACATATCAATAAGGTGGAGTGCTTAGTTGATGAAAAATAAGCCAAAGGGGGCTATGTATTTTTTAATTGAACTTTTCTAATTTTTTTATTGAGTTATGTAAAATATTTATCATTTTACTAATAAATATTATTTCTTTCAACCCCTAAAATTATAATTGATACTTTTTTAGAATTATTTCACATGCATGGTTTTTATGTACAACATGAAAAACTAGGTTATATATCTCTTTTTTTATACATTAGTATATCCCACGTATACTTAGAGCTTATTCACTAAAATACCTATACTAAGAGAACCATATGAGATCCCCCCTCTCTTAGAAATTGATCAATAAAGCTTTATAAAACGTATATTTCATGTTTTTAGAAGAAATTTTAGAAGACCCTTGTTATCCTTAAAATTTAATTTTTAATAAGGGGTAATATTTTCACCTCATATTGAATTGAATTATGTATTGATATTAAAAACAATATACAAAGGGGGGGATTGCTGAGAAAAATGTTTCATTTTTTTAATAAGTACATATGTGCTCATGGATGAATTGGTGATTCTTGTAAAATTGTTAGGGATTCACTTGATGGAATTGAATTTCATGCTTGATAAATTTTTCATGTGTACTATAATGATTATTGATGTGATATTAATTTATAATGACTTATTCCATTGATGATACCTTGTTTACTACAAGATAATGAAGAATATTTCATTGTAAAATTTATTTTCATTTTACATGAGGAATGGTTGAAGAGAAATTTTGAGTTGCATGGTTTAGTTGGATAACTATTTTATTATCATCTTATAAAAAATGCGGCCAACCATGTTATTCGTCGAAGCTAAACCTCAAAAACTCTTAGGGGACCCAAGGGTCTAACCCATGGGAGATCCCAGTAAAGGAATCCCACATAGTGTTAGAGGTGAGAGCCCATGTGTAAGTACCACATGACAACACGCCCATGTATAAGGTATGCATGGGCCATGTATCACCCACATAGATTGGAAACATTGTGTGAACCGTCATATTCTAGTGGGCCAAATCCCATGGTGTGGTGAGTGAAGACTGTACAGATTTTGATCCCCCTTCGCAAATTATAACCACTAGCAATGAGGATTTGGTAATAAAGTGTAGTGTATACCTTGAGAAAACATGATGTGGGATAAGTGGGAGGCCATTTACTATTCATCCATCATTAAAATTATGGACGAAACATTGGTCTTTGGATGAAATAATTCTGAGTCATCTAATTGAGGGATCTGCATCATCTTCTACCTTCATTTAAAGAATATTCTTGTATAGTTCTTCTTCCATGTTCAACCCATGGTGATCATGGCATAAATCCAATTCAATATTTTATTACGTGATAAAAAATGAATTAAAATATTGATATCTAGGGGATTCTGAAGAACATGCCATGTATGAAAATCATTCATGGACATAAATTACCAGAAGGAACCTGATCTATGATTCTACAATTGATGAATCCAAGTTATTCAGATGAAAATAGAAGATGATATTTGATTAGGTTTTTCTAAAATTAATTGAAATGCAACCAGTTACAAAACCATGAATGTAGACTAAATTTAGAAAGAATTGAAGTATGTGATAAAATGCTTAAGTGAGAAATAGAGACAAAAAATCCTTTGTGTAGAACCCCCAATTTTAGGTATATAGTTGTTTGATTAATTTAAATTTATTCTCTTTTTCTTGGTTTAATTTACTGGAAGTAGTAATAGGGGATAAAAATGAGAATATGAATCTGGCTGCTAGAAAACCCCACAGAACAAATACAATTTATGTAACTTCTACATGATGTGAAAGTGTTCGGGATAGGTGTTATGAATATATTCATAGTGTTAAAAAAATTCACATCATTTGAGATATTCACATCATTTAAATTGGATTTCTAGGAAATAAAAATGTAGGTGATATGAATTTATATGTATGTGTATTCATAAAAATACACGACATGAATTTGTATTACACATCATGTAAATCCCCACATCGATCATGTTTATAGATGATCGTCACGTTTTTTCACTTGACCTATTCTTCTCCCTCTGATCTCCCAGGTTACCCTTAGGATAATTATGGAGATTATCAATATATAAAATCTGGTGACATCTAATTTTTCAGTAGTTTTCTGTAGAATAAAGTCTTAGAGTTCATCTCTTCCTTCTCATGTGGGATCTCCATGTTTTTTCTTGAATGGAAAGATATATTAGTGTTGTTATAGCAGGATATATGGGTTAGGATTTATGTTGACAATATATTATTGGATTTTGGTAACATAATGGGAGGAAAAAGTTTTAATCCATGTATATAATCTTGGATCCTTTTCACTAATCAAATAGAGGATGTTGGCATCTCTCCTACTCTACCATTCTTAAACTTGTTGTCTTGATCCTTTATAAATCATGTTTCTTGTTGTGCTATAAATATTTTTTGGAATTTATTGGAAAACCCTTATCGATTTGATTTATAAAGGGAGTGGTTTGAATGATTGGGTTTTGTAAAATAAATGATTTATTTTCAATTTTGTAATAAAGGTTTATTTTGTGTTCGTGATTATGTGGGATGGGTAATATTCAGAATTACCACCATAAAATAATAATAATTTAGGATGGGTAATGGTTGTAAGTACCACCATCAAATAATTATAATTTGGGATGGATTATGGTCAGAAGTACCACAATCAAGTTCCTCATCAAGTGAAGGCTTGGTGATAGGATGAATCAACACTCATGAGTATTGGGTGGTCCATGGTTTGATTCATTGTGTGTGTATATGGGAGTAAAATGGGTCAATTATGCCTATGAAAATGAAATTATTTTGAAATATTTATTGTGAAATTTTATTATATGACATATTTTTATGGCTTGGAATGATTTTATTATCTTCTTCACTCCAATTTTTATAAAATGTGCTAACCTATTCTTATCCTAGTGGAATGTTATGGGAAGTCCTTTTGGAAATCCTACTGAGTGGTATACTCACCCCCAGGTTGAGAAATTTTTTGTGTTTTCATATTTCATCTACCAAGATACAGGTAAGGTTCATGTTTCACACTTATGTAGTATTGGGCCTTGACATCATGGTTTGGTTACTGAATTTAGATCTCGGGTGTGTCTATATCTTGGTCTGGACTGGTACCAATTTTGTGTGGATTTCTTTCTACTCAGAGTCTTATACTTTCACTTCCATTTATATTTCAATTATACTCTAATGTCATTCTATATTGGTATTGTATAGATTTATGTGAATTATTATCATACAAAATTTTGACTATCTTGGATATTGTTTATCTCTAGAAAGGTTTTGTGTTCATTAGGGAAAATCATCCCCAATGTCCTCTAATTACATTAGAGTTTATTGCTAGCATTTGGTGTCCTAGGGATGTCACCTATGGCTAGTAGCACTTCACTTCTTCTCAATACAATGAGATGGTGAGGGGTATTACAAATGGTATCATTTTTTTGTCCCTTGATTTTTATATGGTATTACTTTTTTCTATCCTTGAGTTGGGTTGGTATCAATGAGATAAGATTGTCAGAACATGAAATGTAGTATATAAAAAGACATAGCTAAACTTTTTATATTGAATTCCATGTTACCAGGATGGTTTGGGTTAAAAATTGTTATAACACACTTCTAGGAGTGTTTTTGTATCACGTTAATGGGTTTAGATGATGAGTGTTTCATGACATGTAATATAATAAGACTTACCACTGGGATTCCATTGTTCATCTATTGTTCAAATGTTTTTTGAAAAATACTAAAATAATTTATCATTGAAATCATGGATAAACTGGTTATTAATTATGGTAGAGATAATTATTTATGATGTTTTTTAATTTATTAAAGCCTTTAGTTCCTATAGGGAAATAGTCCAAATAGTTTATTTTTCTGCTTATAGAAAATGGGACTAGGATGATGTTGTAGAAACTGTCTAGAAAAAGCTTCTGAAAATGTGGTTACACATGAACCATAGGTGAAATGATAACTTTTATAGATTATTGCACAAGCATTCCAAGATGTTGATAGATGGAATTGAAATTATGAATCAAGGAAAGTGGATCATTTGTTACAGTTCAGAATTAGATGCCACTACTGTTTTGAGGGGATTTTGAATAGGAAAAAAGCATAAGAGTTGCTAAACCGAATAAATTGAATCTCCAATTTTCTCATTACACAAAGAGATATGAATATTAATTTATAAACCTATATTTTGGATGATCTTTAATGATAAGTGTGGGATTTATGCTTTTAAGATAAAGATTCCTAGGGACTTCTGTGGGAAGACTTTGAGGAATTTATCTATGAAATATTATATTTTCTCACTTTCAAAATATTAAGAACCATAAATTTTTTATGCATAAAAAAAAGGAAACCTCTCTATGATAGGATATAAAGTAAATTTTATGAACCTACTTCATTTCACCCTATAGGTAGTTATTAGAGCATCCTTGAAGGCGTGTATCTTTGAGTTAGGATTACAACTAGAGATTCAATCCATGATAGTTTTCCTCTTTATTATGGGATATACAAATATGGTTAAGAGGGAAATAGTGTCTAAAAGAGATCTTGTTGGAAATTATATGGGAGGTAGTCTATTTTTTCACATGGTTAAAGGTTTAAACTCTATTTCTAGGTATAAGAGAATAAGGGATGAATATTCTCATAGAGGTAGCACACCCTAGACTCGGGCTATAAAATCAGTTAATTTTACTCCAATAAACCAGGATAATTTCAGTGTGCTTTGTTAATGAACCGAAGGAAAGAATGTGTTGCACCACCAAATAATTTCCATCACTAGGGAATGGAAGGCCATATCAAGAAGTATAGTAAAAAAACATTTAAGATCAACTAGTGGAAGAAGTTGAACACAGACTCAAACTTTATAGGATCAGATATAAAAAACACATCAGACTAGTTCATGTCCATGGATACAGATAAAATAGGACATTTCTAGGAACACTTCAATTCTTCATTCGACACATCAGTATGAAATAATGGTCTATCATGTTTGATATTGGAACATCACATTATTTTCTTATTATTTTGTGGTTAAAAAATGGTATTGTGCATGGAAATGATTCCATGTGTTAGGAATATCATGAAACCCCTTGGGTACCGAGAATGAAAAGGATTTAATTGCCCAAAATGTTTCATTACCATTAACATAGTGTAGTTTCTCTAGGATTGTATAGTACTTGAAATGGATGTATTTGATTTGCTATTTGGTGCGGATTGGTTGGCAGGGTTTAAAACCCCAATAAACTTCTAAGCTAGATACGTGACGTTTACATCCTTGGATGGATATTTGCATGTATTCAAGGGAGATTATGATATAAATGTAAGTAGATTATGACCTCTAGTGATAGTTGATAAAGTAATATCAATCCGGTTTGGGGAAATGACTTTGGAAACTATTGATGAAATATGGAATGTGACTCTTTCTATTATTTTGGATCGATACCCTAATTTTTTTCTAAATGATTTATTTGGGTTAACACCCAAGAGGGAAATTGAATTTACTTTTCAAATACTCCAGAGAAAAATTCCTATTTTTTACCATCCTATTGAATGGCTCCAATAGAGTTGTAAGAGTTAAAGGCTCATCTTGAATAGTTGGTATGAAAAAGATTTATCAAAAATAGTTCATTTCATTGGGTTTCATCGATTGTTTTCTTAAAGAAGTTAGATGGCACTATCTGGTAATTTTTTTTATTATAAATTGAATCAAGATATGATTAAAAAGTGATATCATCTTCCTTGAATTGATAACCTATTAGACCATTTGAATGGATCCAAATGGTTCTATAAAATTTATTTATGCTGGGGATATCATAAACATATCTTCAAAATGGAGTATATCCTGAAAATGGTATTTTTAAGTATCTGTGGACATTAATAATATGTCATCATGGCCTTTTTTATAACAAAAAAAGCTGACATATTTCATGGCTTAAATAAACCATATCTTCCAAAAATACCTTTATTGTTGTTTTGTGAAATTTTTTGATGATATAATGGTTTATTTCAAAATAAATAATAACAATTAAAATCACATTGAAATTGTACTGAGTAAATTGTGAGAATATTTTTTGTATGATAATTTTTCTAAGTGTGACTTCCAAATACAAGTAGTTCATTTCTTCAGTCATTTCATTTCTGAAGAGTGAATATTTGTTGGTCCTAGAAAGGTATGAGAACTAGTCTCTTAGAAGACATCAAAGAATTTTTTTAAGGTATTCAAGTTCTTGGGATAAGAAGGTTACCATCACCACTTGGTATGGGATTTTTCTAGGCTTTATTCTCCCGTGGCTATACTGACAAAGAAATTTGTTTTGTCTATATGGAATTTTGATGATCATAAATTATTCTTGAAACTTAATAATCTTCTCACATCGGCACCCATCATAATATTTCCAGAACTAGGTAATAGCTATTTGGTGTTTAGTGATGGATCTAGATCTGGTATTGGTTGTGTTATCATGTGGGGAGATAATGTTGTAGCCTAGGGTTTGATGAAATTATGAGTACATGAGAAGATTTATCCTACACATGACCTATATTTTTCTAGAGTTATCCATTCCATAAAAACATTGATTCATTACATCTTTGAGAAAATGTTCATCAATTTTACTTACCATAAGAGTTTTAAATATATATTTTCTCAAAAATTCTTGAACTCTAGGAAATTAATATGGATGGTGTACCTCCATATATTCGATATCGACTTAATATACATACCCATTAAATATAATTTTATGGATAATGTGTTTAGTTGGTAATTGTATAACAAATTCGTCTAAGAAGATCATGACCAATGGAATTTGATGAGAATGATTCATAATATTTGGTTAGATTGTGCTTCACTAGGTGAATAAACAATTTTCTTTTTAGTAAGTATTATTCCATACTTGGTAAATTTCTTAAAATAAGCTAAAACATCAAATTTTTACTACATCACCATTAGGTCAAACCTAAATGGTGGGGAGAATATAGATAATTGAAAAATTGATGAAAAATACTAGTCATATTTTCTAAAATAGATCATTTTTCCTCAATCATCCAAGGAATATTTTTTTCATCATATCACCATTCGAAATGGGATATTCATCCAGGTGTTCAAAAAATATACAGGGTAATCAAAGAACATTTTTTGTGGGTAGGAATTAAACATGGGATCATAGAGTACGTGATGAAATGCATAACTTTATAATAAGTAAAGGTAAATCATCAAAGGATATATAGTATTTATAGTAAATTCTTATATGTGTATGGTAGTGGGGGAAAATTGCAATGGATTTTTCCATAGGCCTACTTAGAACATTATGAAAAAATGATGCTATATGGGTAGTAGTATATTAACTTACTAAGATAACACACTTTATCCCTATCAGAGAATCCAACATGGTAGTGGACATAGAAAATTTATATATCCAAGAAGTGGTTATGTTACATGGAGTTCCATATTCAATTGTATCTGAAAAAGACCCCTGCTTCACTTCTCAATTTTTTCCAGTCATTACAACATTCTCTTGGAAGTCAACTAACATTGATCATAGAATTTCATCCCCATTTGGGTGAACAGTCAAAACACACTATTCATACATTGGGAGATATTCTTTCTGAATGTGTTATAGACTTCAGTGGTTCATGGGAGGATCATATGCCTCTATTTGAATTCTCTTATAACTACGGTTATCATGAAACAATTCACATGCCAATGTTTGAGGATTTCTATGGTCATCCTTATCATTATAATTTGTATAGGATAGAAATAATATAAACATCCATAAATAGAATGAGTCTTGTACATGAGACTTTGTAAAATATCTAGATGATTTAAAAATAGATGGACATTGCACAAAGCATATATAAGTTGTATGCAGATAATCATCACCAACCATTCCCTTTTGATGTTAGTGACCATGTTTTCTTAAACGTTTATGTGATACTTGGTCATCAATGCTTGGGGAAATGAGATAAATTAGCTCCATGGTATGTGGGACTGTTTGAGGTTATCAAAAAGATTGTAAGGGGTTCATACTGATTATCATTATCACTATGATTAATTGTTGTTCATAATCTCTTACATGTTTCTCAATTGTAGAAGTATCACTCAGATCCTCAATATATGGTTAGCTAGGATCATGTTACTCTTTATCTAGATTTAAATTTTATCCATAAACTGATATGGGTTATGGATGCATATGAAAATACCCTCTAAGGTTGATCTTTTTTCTTTGGTGTGAGTTCTATTAAAGCATGTTCTGGTTCAAGAGGATATATGGGAAAAGGAAATTTTTAGGAATGAGAAATGGCCAGATTTATTCCATCTTCCTGATGATGAAAATCCCAATGGTGGGGAGAGTGCAGCACCCCTGGTATGAGGTAATACATCATTTGATATGGTTTCTTTATTCGTGGATTCTTGGTTTAATTAACTAGAAGTTTTAAGAGGGAATGAAAAAAAGAGAATATGATTCTAGATGCTTGAAAATCCCACAGACTAAATACACATCATGTAACTTTTACACAACTTAAATGTATCTAGGAAATATGTTGTGAATTTTTTCATGGGGTTAAACTAATTCACGTCATTTTAGATATTCACATTGTGTAAATTGGTTTTCTAGAATATAAAAATAGATGAAATGTAAATTTTGGCATATGTGACCTCATGGAAATACACAGTGTAAATTTCAGTTACATGTCATATAAATCCCCACATACAGCATGTTTAGATATATCCAGTATGTATTTTTTCTCACTAGACATATTATTCTAACACTTGACTTTTAGGGTCCCCATAGATGAATTCGGGGTATTCTTGACATCTGGAATCTGGTGACATCAAATATTTAGGCTATTTTTTGTGAAATCAAATATTATTATTTAAATCTTCATTCTCATGTTGAACTTCCATGTGTAGGATTGATTGGAAACATATATCAGTGTTGTTATACTTGGATCTATGGGTTCAGATTTGTGTTGATGGTATTTTCTTATATTTTTGTAGAGTAATGAAAGAAAAAAAGTTTATATCCATAGAAATCATTTTGGATCCTTTGCTCTAATCATATCTAGGTGGGGGTTCTCTCTCACTCTACCATTTTTGAACTTGTTGGTTTAATATTTTCTAAATTATGTTTCTTCTATGTTTTAAATCTTATGTAAAATTTATTATAAACCCCTTATTGATTTGATTTCAAAGGTTTGGGTTTTGAATGATGTGATTTTGTTAAATAAATGTTTTAGTGGAAAAAAATTTCATAAAGTTGTGGTGTGTTTTCATTGTTTTATGGGAAGGGTAATATTCATAGATACCACCATAAAATAATAATAATTTATGATGGGTAATGGTCGTAAAGACCACCATCAAATAATGGTAATTTGGTATGGATCACAGTTGGAAGTACCACCATAATGTTTGTCACTAAGTAAAGGCTTACTAATATGATGACTCATCACTCATGATTATAGGGAGGTCCATGGTTTCTTGAATTGTTCCTATGTGTGGGTTTGAAATGGGTTAATTGTTCCAATGGAAATCAAATGTTTTTAAAATCATTATCTTGACATTTTTTTATATAAGATCTAGTTATGTATTGGTATGATTTTCTTATCTGATTCTATCCTTTTTTTATATAATGTGTTAACATATTCTTGTCCTAGTTGTGTGTGATGGGAATTATTTGGGGAAATCCAACAAAGTGTTATACTCACCCCCTTCTTGGGAACTTTTTTTTGTTTGAAGATATTGTATACCAAGATAAAGGTAAGTGCCATTTTTTCACTTTTTTAGTGGTGTTTATTGATATCATTGTTTGGTTACTATATTTGGAGCATGGTTGTGTCTTCATCTTGTACTAGGATAGTTCCACTTTGGTTTAGATGTATTTATACATGTAATAATATCATTTCACTCTGATTTATTTTTCCATTGTACTCTCATGTTGTTATGTATTGGTATTGTATTGATTTATGTGGTTTATTATCATGCATCATTAGTCTATTTGGATATTGTTTATCTCTTGATTGGTTATTTTTTATTCAATTAAAATCATCCCCCAATGTCTTCTAATTCCAATGGCATTTATTGATATCTTTTTGTGTCTCTGGGGTGTCACATAAGGCCAGTAGCACTTCACCTCATAGAAAGATAATGTTTTAGGGTGGGGTGTTACACTTTAGGTGTTATATACATGAGTTATGGAATTGGAAATGAAACAGGGTAAATACAATATAATGAAGCATGAGCCTTTATGCAATTGAATATATTGCATGAAGAATGAAAACATGATCCTTCAGGTATTTAGATGAGATGTGTTATTTTTTATATCATGTAACGGAAATAAAGAATGAATAATCTAACCCATATGTATTTTTAATGAGTCACATACATTCATGGTGAGTCATAGATGATCACCAATCTATGTGAAGAATAATAATATACCTGATCCCCTCTGGTATTTTAGATATAGTTCATGAAGAATGAAATACCAATACCATTATTGTATTTCAAATGAGCATAAAATATAATACCCACATTATCCAAGTATTCATATTTGAATGAGTTAATGTGTTTATTCATAAAAACATTTAAATTAGGGTTAAAATATGGTATTTTAAATTATATAATTATTGAGATTCTACACACAATTATTTTGTATAAATGTGTGTATAGAGGTGAAGAAAAATATATAATAATTTCAATATCCTTTTGAGAGTTATCCAAAGTAGGGAACTTATTTAAGAATGTGATTACATGTACCCAATCATTTAAATAAGATAATTCATATCATTCATGAACTAAGAATAGTCTTGAGATCAGTATTTCTAATGTTCTTGAGGATGTACACTTGGAAGGGAAATCCATTTTTCTTATGGGGAAGACAATCTATGAATAATATCTTTCAATGAATAGATAAAAACTGAAGAGTAAGACTGTATATGGGGTTTCTAACTAGTTGTTGCAGGCATATTATTAGGGTTTCTAACCAATCATAGAAGAATAATAATTAAGATATCTTACCAACTGTGGGAAGATTTCAATTAGGGTGTCTAACAAATTATAGAGAAATTATAACTGGGGTGTCTAACCGGTTTCATTCACTTGAGGATAAAGGGAATAGAATCCATGTTGGGGTGTCTAACCAACATGGAAAGGAGTATACTATTCATTTTCAAATTGTGTATCTACCATGTGTTTCCTTCTATTATTTTACAATTTAATATGAGGTGAGGTTCAGAGACTCTATTGAGTAGATCAAGAAACTTAACTAGTTCAAGAGGTGGACATTAAAATAAATAATTTTTAAAAATGAAACCACTAATTCACCACCCCCCCCCCCCCAGTGTAAAATCCAAATAGGGTCTCTACAATTTGAAATCAAATAATTAATTATTTGGAACCTTGTATAGCCTTTTAACATTGTTTAATGAAAAGGTAAACACCTGAATTATATTAAGTGAATGGATTTTCATGGTTATCATATGAACCTTTTTATTTCATTAAATGTAATTTGACTATTGTTTCTATGGACATTTTTTTGTTATGGGAGTGTTAATATTTGAGTCAGCCTAGGATTCATGAGGGAATGCCTTGAGCAATTAGAGGATGCTACCCTGATTCATTTGGTAAGATTCCAAGGGAGATAACCACCTTTGAATTTGGTCAATGTCTTATTTATATGTGAATTCCTCATAGTAGTACCAAAAATTCACTTGACTAATCTTTGGGTATTTATAATTCCTTAGATACACTCCTTGGATTCAGATAACATCGTCAGACATTAGGCACCTTAGATTCTTCCCTTAGGACCCAGTCATTCTTAGATCAGGATTTACTATAGATACACTCCATGAAATCATTTATATACTTATAATAGTTTAATTATGTTGGTCGGAGTGGATAATCAAGAGGTGGGTGAATTGAGTTCCAATTAAAATTTTTGTTAAAAATAATTTTTATTAAAATCCTCAATTTATAAAACAAGTTAAACTGTAGTGAATTTGTAAAACTGTAAAGTTTCAATTAGATTCTCAAAACACCGATTAGGTCTCAGTTAATCTAATCAGAAGATTAAATTATCTCTTGAAACTATCCTACTGATTTACAATAGTTACAAACAATTTCTAGATTAACTATCAATGTAACTTTAAAGTAGTTATTATTTCAAAGTAATAGCAGCGGAATATAAAAGATATATATAGTATAATTTAAACTTAAACTAAAAAGCACAGTAGATATAACCAAGAGGGTCGGTCTCAAGCCGAGACTTAGTCCTCTCAAATTTATATATAAATTTGATCCACACCCTAGATCGGGGTTTACAACAGTTTACAAACTATCCAGGTACTCAGACCTCTACCAAATTTATTCATTGGAAAAATAAAGACAATAGCACACAGGCTGTTCAGGTCTCACTTGACCTCTACCACTATCCATAGTGGGAAACAAGAGATAAAACAGATGTGAGTGAGGATTTAGAAATCATCCAGTTCAGCACAGGAGACAGTGTGTGTGTAAAATAATCAAGGTACACACACTGCTCAAAAGTAAACCAAATAATCACTAAGAGTAAGTATGAATGAGTTTAGAAAATCTCTATTTATTGGCAGTGCCGCTCTGGACTCGTTGGATTCAGTAGAAATTCTTTTGAGTCCTTTTCTGATTTTTCTGTTGAAAAATAGAGTATCATGGTTCAGCTTGGTGTCTTTCATGAGTAAAGATGTTCTCTTGATTCTTCGTGAGTTCTTCCGTTGAGTTGTATTTCATGCATGAGCGTTCTTTGAAGATCTTGCAATTGTGTTCTTCAGTTGTGCTCAGGATTTCTCTTCTATTCAGTACAGTGCACTCGCTTGTTTCTCTTGTTGCGTACGTATGTTCTTCAGGCACATGCTTCTCTACTGCAGCCCAATCTTCCTTATATTCCCCAAGCTCTGGCAATATAAATGATTTCCTTTTCATAGGTATGAGGTACGATTTCGTGTCATTCCAATAACTAACATTAAATATCATTAATTACATTAAAAACATCAAATATGACCATTAGAAATATTTAAATAATATTGAAAAACGGTTAAGAAATGGTGTCACGATAGTTATGAAAACAGTGCCTCTTTCACAGTATGTCTTTCACGGTGTTTCGCTCACGGTATGTATTTCACAGTATGTAATTCACGGTAAGTCTTTCATGGTGTCTTTCTCACGGTGTGTCCTTCACGGTGTCTGCATCACGGTGTCTGAGTCACGGTGTCTGGATGACTGTGTCACGGTGTCTCATTGATCACAGTGTCTCATTGGTCACGGTGTCTCATTGGTCACGGTGTCTGAGACTTAGGCTTCACAGTGTCTACTTCAGTGTTTCTACTCACAGTGTCTAACTTACTATGTCAAGCTTCATGGTGTCTTGTACTTAGAAAAATAACTGTGTTCAAACATAAACAGTAATATTCATAAAATTTATTGAGCTTAACCATTATACAGTATAAGATAACTTGAAACATAAATACACATGAGTAATAAGATATGTGAGATTTATGAATAGAAAGAAGATTTGTAAATATGGAGGAGATTTGTGATTATTACGAAGATTGGTAAATCATAATGAGATTTGTGATCATTAAAACATGATTAATACATGAGGAGTCCAATAATCTCCCCATTTTTTATGATCACAAATCATGTATAGGTAAAGTATAAATTAAATGCAACTGTAGAGAAAGTGACATATAGAATAACATAGTCTAGAATAACTCATAATGGAGAATAATTTTTCTCCCCCTTTTGGGATTATAAAAAAGGTAAACATAGAGAGGGGAAAATATTGCATATTGCATTAAAAAAATTTTGGAATACACCATTCAGTAGAAATACAAGAAATAAACAATCAAAGACATCCCCATCAAAAAAAAGTAGTCACTGGGCTTCTTCAAAGATGGGCCTTCTCTTTGCCTTTATCATTTGATGATGTGGAAGAAGGCATAGAGGTGGTAGACAAAGAAGGTAAAGGTAGACCTTTGAAGATAGAGGGATCCAGAGATGGAGCTGTAGAAGATCGAGTCTGTGGCTTATCAAGAATGATTGGTCGGATCTGAGAAAGGGCTGCACTGACTGACATAGCAGTTAAGGCTAGGCCAGGTAGACCTGGTCGAAGAGGGGCAGCAACTGGTGCAACTATAGCTGTACTCTGCACATGAAGATAGAGCTTTAGAATATTTATGAAATCAGTAATGATTTCTCCACCATATTGCATAGCCTTTTCAAAATCATCCGTATTCTCCATGAATTTTTCAAACAATCTATTCAACTCTGTAAGCTTCTAAACTTGAGCTTTGAAAGCCTAAGTCACTAGAGCGGTTTTCAGATTCTCCACAAGATACTTAAAGTGATTTGTCATATCAGGTTTGGAGTAAATACTATTGAGATACAAATCTATCTTCTTGGTGATCTCATGTTGAGAATCATTGGAAATATTAGAATGAATCTAATCAAGATCAAGTGCCCCATCACTGTTCTTAACTACTTCTGATAAAGGAGACAGATCCAAGCCACTAAAACCATTCTGAATTTTTTCTTTGATTAATGATCTAAGGAAAGAATAGTCTAAATAAGGAGCAGAAACAAGAGAATGCTCTGATCTTGAAGACAATTATTGCTGGAGGTTTTCAACCATACCTTTAAAATTTGAAACATCATCACTAAGCAACTTATTTTCAACTCTGACTTCTTGTATTTCATGGATCATCCTGGGTTGAATGTGTAGAATAATATTTTCCACAAGTAGAGAGGCATCTTCCTGAATTAGTTGAGTCACAGGATGAGCTTGAGAGGTCAAGAGATTCTCCACTCCAGCTAAGATAGTCTGTCCAAAGACTTTCAAGTCATCCTTAGTTATAAAGGGTTGCTGGTCAAGAAAAGGTGCAGGAAGTGGTACATGTTCTGGTGTAGGTTCAGATGTAGGTTCAGGTTCAGGGAGAGTGACTGACTTCAAATGAAACAAATAAGACAGGTCAATTCCAGTTTCAGTCACTTGCTATGATTTACTCACATCATAGAAGCTTGGGAACTCATACCGAGTGTACACAAAATATGTGACAGTTGGTTGAGAGGTTTCAGCAGATCCAGCTTCATCAGTCTCAAGGTTTTGGGGTTCCTCCCCCTCCCCATGTGCTTCTAATTCAGAAACTATAGGCTTATCATCATGATCAAGATCTACATGAACAACTATATTCTCCTTAGCCTTTTCCTACCCTGCCAACTAAAAGGAAATTTCCATCCTCTCCTCAGTAGAGGGTATGTACTCAGGAACCGACTGTTCCATAGGTTGCGCTTCCAGACTTGCTTCCTTTTCAGCAAGGAGGTTTTCTATCACAGGCTCAAGGATAATCAAATCTCTTGTAGCCTCGGACTGAATTTCTTGGTTAGCATCAACTATTAGAGCAGTATGTTCTTGTTATCTAAGAACAACAGAAGGTTCAACAACACTTTCGTTTTCAACAACAACTTTTTCTCTAAGAATTATTTCAGCCTCTTCTCTAAGAGGTACTTCAGAAACATCAGCAGGGACAGCAGTTCTTTCTTTCTCAACAGGAGTTGCTTCCTTTTGAGGTACTTCAGCTACCTCTTCCTCTTATTCTTTAGCATCTAAGTATTCAACCACTTCATCTGGTTCCAAACTAGGATCAATAATATTCTTTGGCCTTGTTGGATACTCAACAGGATTATACTTCTTATACAGCTGATCATTATCTTCAACCCATTACTTCTTCCAAGGGTTCTAGTTTATCTTCATCCTTCTGATGGTAGGCTTGGATAAACAGTACTCAAAATCCACAATCTTTTCTTCATTTGGTCCAACTACTCCCTTGGAAACTAACATAGCCGAAATCATCCTAGAGTAAAACAGGGAAGTGGATTTGGAAGTGACCTTAATCAGTTCACACATATGGTGAATGAAATATTTGAAAATATTTATCTTATGGCCATTCTTCATTAGATGAATCAGGAACACATCCTCATACTTCATCACAGCAAAATCACCCTTCCTTGGGCTAATCAAATTCTGAACAAATTTGAACAGTAGTCTTGACTCTTCATCCAGCTCAGCTGCTATGGCCCTTCGCTTGGTGTCATTTTTAGTTAGGATTTCTAGTGAATTTTCCAAGTAAAAGATGTCAGTTGTAGGAGGACGGTCTCTCTAGTAGTCATTACAAATCCCTTCATGAGGAATCCTTAGGCATGTAGCCCATATCCTCGAAGTGAATGAATATTTTTGACTATTGATCCAGCTTGTCACCATAAAACGTTCTCCAGCATCAAAGGAAAAAGTTACATATTGGTAAAAATGAGACACCAACCTTGGGTAAATAGGTCTGTCCCTTCGAGAGAACCATTCGAGCCATCCTTGTTCTCATAAGACTTTCATGACTAACAACTTTCTAGTCAATAGCCACTCAGGGAAGATCTCTTTTTAAGGAACTACAGTACGTCTTACATGGTTTGTATTTAGAGGTCCTTCGGGTGCTATACTCAGTGCTATCTTCTTCTTCTTAGAGCTACGCTTCTCTGGAGAAGCTGAAGATGGACGCTTCATCCTGGGCATCCACTGAAGGTTCGGGCGAGAGATAAGGAGACAAGTTTTTCAAGGTAAAGAGGGTTCGAGAGAGTGAGTAGGAGAGAGCTCGGGTGAGGAATCGAGTGAAACCCCTTTTGTTTTATCATTTGGGAATGTCAAAAGTCATAAAAACAAAAACATGGGAATGTAAATAGCGGTGAAATAAAAATTACCATGATACGGATTAAATTAAATTCATAAATAATCTTCACGGTGAGACCATGAGTAGGCGTTATGGTGTAATGAAAATCAGTCATCATGGTGAGATAGTTGGTGGTCGTCACTGTGAGATAGTGACTATTCTGTGCAGTCAATGTGAGATAGTGAGTGAACTGTTCCGTCATGGGGAGACAGTTAAGTGACAGACCGTGAACACAAGTTGTTAACTATGAGACCATAAACATGAAACAGTAACTGAGAAACAATGATCATGAAACCGTAAAGTAAAATATAGCAAAATATTAAACAGTAAGACCGGTAAGATATCTATTTATGATTAACCATACCAAGATCATGTATGATGTAGTCTAATCTCTCAGAATTTAATGGTTTAGTGAATATATCAGCAGGTTTATATTCAGTACTAATGAATTCTAAACTGATATCACCTTTTTGATAATGATACCTCAAAAAGTGATGTCTTACATCAATATGCTTTGTCCTAGAATGTGAAACAGGCTTTTTTGAAATGATAATAGCACTTGTGTTGTGACAATTTATTGGGACATGTCTTAATTGATATCCATAGTCTAGTAATGTGTGTTTCATCCACAATATTTGTGCACAACAACTTCCAGTAGCTATGTATTCAGCTTCTGTAGTAGATAATGCAACAGAATTTTGTTTCTTACTACACCATGATACTAGTGACTTTCCTAAAAAGTGACATGTTCTAGAGGTGCTTTTTCTATCTAACTTATAGCCAGAAAAATCAGTATCAGAATAACTAACTAATTCAAATTATTGTCCTTTAGGGTAGAATCGTCTTAAATTGGGTGTATTCTTGAGATATTTAAAGATTCTTTTTACAGCATTTAAATGTGATTCTTTAGTATTTTCTTGAAAATGAGCACACATACACACACTAAACATAATATCAGGAAGACTAGTAGTCAAGTAGAGTATAATTCCAATCATTCCTCTATAAGTGGTTTGATCAACAGATTTACCATCTTCATCAAGATCTAACATACATGTGGTACTCATGGGATTGTCACTACTTTTTGTGTTATCCCATCCAAAATGTTTTAAAATATCTCTAATGTACTTACTTTGAGTTAAAACAATTCCATAATTATTTTGAAAATTTTGAAATCCAAGAAAGAATTTTAGTTCACCCATTAAACTCATTTCAAATTCATTTTGCATCATTTTTGAAAAATCAGTACACAATGATGTTTTTAAAGATCCAAAAATAATATCATCTACATAAATTTGAACAACTAAAACATCATTTGAAATACATTTTATAAAAAGGGTAGGATCAACTATACCTTTTGTAAAACCTTTGGAGATTAGAAAAGTACATAATCTATCATACCAAGCTCTTGGATCTTGCTTTAAACCATATAAAGCTTTTGATAATTTGAAAATGTGATTTGGAAAATGAGGGTCTATAAATCCAAGGGGTTGTTCAACAAAAACATCCTCAGCTATATACCCATTTAAGAAGGCACTCTTGACATCCATTTGATATAGTTTGAAATTCATATGTGCAGTATAAGCAAGTAGAATTCTAATAGCTTCAAGACTGGCTACTGGATAAAAAGTCTCCTCATAGTCAATTCCTTCCTCTTGACTGTAGGCTTGTGCAACTAACCTAGCCTTGTTTCTAACTATGTTTCTAGATTCATCTACATTATTCCTAAACACCCATTTTGTGCCTATGGTGAAAGTGTCCTTAGGTCTTTCAACAAGTTTCCAAACTTTATTTCTTTCAAACTCATTGAGTTCTTGCATAGTAATTACCCAAAATTCATCATTAATAGCATCATCATCGTTTTTAGGTTCAAGCTGTGATAAGAAGGCTTGATGTTCAACCTGATTTCTAAGTGAAGCTCTAATCTATGTCCCTCTGTCCAAGTTTCCAAAAACATCATCTAAAGTATGATTCATTATAATCATAGTTGATCTAGTAAAGGTAGGAGTAGAAATTTCAGGTTCTTCTCTAGGTTCGGGTTCATTAGGAGCAGATTCTGAAATATTTCCAGAACTGGTTGTCTTTACAATAGGTTCATTGATTTTATCATTATGGTTTAGAACAGATAAACATTCTTCAAGATTTTCAAGAGATGATTTAGGTTCATGTGGATCAGTTTCATCAAATTTGATGTGAACAGATTCTTCCACACATTTGGTTCTCTTATTGAAAAATCTATAGGCTTTGCAAAAAATTGAATATCCTAAAAATGTTCTTTCATCACTCATAGAAGAAAATTTGTCTATATTATCCTTGGTATTAAGAATAAAGACTTTTCAACCAAAGACTCTAAAGTAACTAACTTTAGGTTTTCTATTATTCTATAGTTCATAATGGTTCTTCTTAAGAAAATGTCTAATTAATACTCTATTGATGATATAACAAGCTGTATTTATAGCATTAGCACAAAAATAAAGAGGTAAGTCATACTCATTGAGCATAGTCCTTGCAATTTATTGAAGGGTTATATTTCTTCTTTCTACTACACCGTTCTTCTAAGGTGTCCTAGGTGCAAAAAATTTATAACTATATCCATTGTGTGAGTAATAAGATTCAAACACATGATTTTCAAACTCACGGCCATGATCACTTCTCAGGGTCATAATCTTAAGTCCACTAAGGTTATCTACAGACTTTGAGTATTTAACAGAGTGAGAACAAGCTTCACATTTGTGAGCTAAGAAATATACCAAATTATATCTAGAAAAGTCATCTACTAAGACATAGACATAGTCCTTCCCATTTATGTTAGAAACTCTAGAAGGTCCAAAAAAATCCATGTGAACCAACTCGAGAGGTTGATAAGTTGAAACTTATATCTTTGATTTAAAAGAAACATTATGTTTCTTTCCCTTTTGATAGGGATTACAAACTTTTTAATTTGGAATCTCTAGTTTGGGTAAGTCTCTAACTAAGTTCTTCCTAGTTAGTTTTCTAAGTGAATGAATATTTCAGTGTCCTAATCTTCTATGCCAAAGCGAAATTATTTATGAAAAGCATTTAAACAAGTAACATTTTGTTTGGCTAAAGAATTTAAATCAACCACATAAACATTTTAATTTCTCAAAGCAGAAAATACTAAAACATTTTTAGAATAAAAAACAGTAGAAGAATAATTTTCAAACATAACATTATAGCCATCATCACATAACTGAGAAATACTTAACAGATTATATTTAAGTCCATCAACAAATAAAACTTTAAAAATTAAAATTGAGTTAGTGTTACCAATTTTTCCAAGGAAGATGATCTTTCCTTTAGAATTATCACCAAAGGTGACATGACCTCCACCAATCTTGATTAATCTCCGGAAGCATGAGTAATCCCCAGAAATATGCTTTGAACATCCACTGTCCAAGTACCATGTCTTCTTATGGGATCTCATCAAGCAGGTTTCCTACAAAACAGATTTAGATAGGAAATGACTTTGGTACCCAGATCTTCTTAGGTCCAGAAAGGTTAGCAATCAATGATTTTGGTACCCAAATTTGTCTTATGGGTATCATATATTTTACAGAATCAAAATATTTTGAAAGATAAACTATATTTGATCTATAACTATGTGAATAACTAGTTAAAGCATATGAATTTCCATAACTTGAACTAGTAGTATTAGTGAACTGTCGTTTTCCTGGTTGGTAACCTATTCCAGTAGTGTAATTTGGTGCCACTTGCTTTCCTAGCATTTGAGTTAGAGTGTCTTTTCCATTTGTGAACTTTTCTAAGTCTTTTCTAAGTTGCTCATTAGACATTTTCAGTTCAGTATTATCCTTTAACAATTGATCATTCATTTCTTTTTCTATATCAAAGGCAGATTTAATATTGGTAGTGAGAGCATATTGTTTCTTCAATGAATTATATTTGTCCATAAGCTCATTAAATGTTTCTTCTAGCATGTTACAATATTCAAACAGTTCCTCACTAGTCATATTTTTAGATTCAGAATCAGAATCAGTTCCAGAATAATAATCATTTAGCATAGGGGAAACAGGTGCCTTAGATGTATTGGTCATGAAAGACATGTTGGCACAATTCTTTTCAGAGTCAGAAGATTCAGACTCACAAGTTTTGTCTTCTGAAGCACTCCAATTAATTTTCATAGCTTTCTTGTACTTATTGTCCTTATAGTCATGTTTCTTCTTGAACTTCAGTTTCAGACAGTCAGCTTTTATGTGTCCTTTCCTTTTTCATTCATAGCAAACAACCTCATCACTCTTATCATCTTTCTTCCAGTACTTTTTCGAATGACCTTTGTTGTCATATTTTCCTTTGTAAATTGATTTTCTGAAAAATTTCTTCTTCCAATAGAATTTCTTAAACCTTCTGGCTATTTCAGCCATTTCAGCATCAGAGTCAGAATCTGAACTTTCACTTGTTGAGATATCAGTAGGTATTTGAACTTTCTCCTTGTCCTTACTCTTCGAAATAGTAGACTTAAATTCCACTGACTTCATTTTTGGTTCATCATCTTCCTCCTTATTCACCTTGAGTTCTTCCTCATACATCATAATCTTACCAATAAGTTCTTTGACAGTCAGAGCAGCAATGTCACATGATTCTCTAATTGAAACAGAAGTGCCTCTCCATCGGTCTGGCAAACATCTCAGTATCCTCATGATTTGTTCCTTTGATGGAACATCTTTTCCAAGGGAGTTCATAGTGTTGAAAATCTCATTGAACCTGAGATACATATCATAAATAGGTTCATCAGTCTTCATTTTAAAATTATCATATTTAATAGTATAAGTGTTTAATCTCATTTCATTAACATTGGTTGTTCCTTCATGAGAAACACCAAATGTATTTTAATTTCATAATTAGTTTTACAAGCAGATATTCTATTAAATTCCTCATCTCTTAATGCACAACACAAAGCATTCATATCTTTTCAATTATTATTGTAATCTGTCTTAGTAAGTTCATCCCAAGTTGTTCTTTCAGTTTCTGGAATTTTATATTGAGACTCTATAGCAGTCCAGATATCAAAACCCATACTTTCTAAATGTATTTTCATCTTAAGTTTCCACTGGGTATAGTTGGTACCATTGAATAAAGGTGGCTTGTTGGTAGTATCACCCTCTAGTCTATTGTCCATAGTTAAATTTTAGAAACGATATATAAAGAGGTAAAAATTAGAACTAACAAAAATTTAGGATCTTTAAAGATTCAACTACAATCAAAGTTGAAAAACATAGTATTTCAAAAATCCTTTAACAAAAAAAACCTTTGATACCAAATGTTGGTCGGAGTGGATACTCAAGAGGGGGGTGAATTGAGTTCCAATTAAAATTTCTATTAAAAATAATTTCTATTAAAATCCCCAATTTCTAAAATAAGTTAAATTTTAGTGAATTTTTAAAACTGTAAAGGTTCAATTAGATTCTCAAAAGACTGATTAGGTCTCAGTTAATCTAATCAGAAGATTAAATTAACTTTTGAAACTAACCTACTGATTTACAATAGTTACAAACACTTGCTAGATTAAATATCAAAGTAACTTTAAAATAGTTTGTATTTCAAAGTAATAGCAGTGGAATATAAAAGATATATATAGTATACTTTAAACATAAAATAAAAATCACAGCAGATATAACCAAGAGGTTCAGTCTCAATCCGAGACTTAGTCCTCTCAAATTTATATATAAATTTGATCCACACCCTGGATCGGGGTTAACAATAGTTTACAAACTGTCCAGGTACTCAGACCTCTACCACAGTTATTCGTGGGGGGAAAAGACAATAGCACAAAGGTTGTTCAGGTCTCACTTGACCTCTACCACTATCCATAGTGGGAAACAAGAGATAAAACAAATGTGAGTGAGGATTTAGAAATCCTCCAGTTCAGCACATGAGATGGTGTGCGTGTAAAATAAACAGGATTCACACACTGCTCGAAAGTAAACCAAGGAATCACTAAGACTAAGTATGAATGAGTTACTAAAAGCTCTAATGATTGGCAGTGCAGCTCTGGACTCGTTGGATTCAGCAGAAATTTTTCTGAGTCCTTTTCTGATTTTTCTATTGAAAAATAGAGTATTTTGGTTCATCTTTGTGTCTTTCACGAGTGAAGATGTTCTCTTGATTCTTCGTGTGTTCTTCAGTTGAGTTGGATTTCATGCATGAGAGTTCTTTGAAGATCTTGCAATTTTATTCTTTAGTTGTTCTCAGGATTTCTCTTCTGTTTAGTACAGTGCACTCGCTTGTTTCTCTTGTTGCGTACGTATGTTCTTCAGGCACGTGATTCTCTACTGCAGCCCAATCTTCCTTATATTACACAAGCTCCGGAAATAGAAATTATTTCCATTTCATAGGTACAAGGTACGGTTTCCTGTCATGCCAACAACTATCATTAAATATCATTAATTTCATTAAAAACATAAAATATGACCATTAGCGATATTTAAATAATATTGAAAAAATGTTAAGAAAAAGTGTCCCCGTAGTTATGAAAACGGTTTCTCCTTCATGGTATGTCTTTCACGATGTGTCACTCACGGTATGTCCTTCACTGTATGTCCTTCACAGTATGTCTTTCACGGTGTCTTGCTCTCTGTGTGTCCTTCACGGTGTCTGCGTCACGGTGTCTGAGTCACGGCAACTGAGTCACGATGTCTGGATGACTGTGTCACAGTGTCTCATTGGTCACGATGTCTCATTGGTCATGGTGTCTCATTGGCCACGGTGTCTGAGACTTAGGCTTCACGATGTCTGCTTCAGTGTTTCTACTCACGGTGTCTGAGTTACTGTGTCAAGCTTCACGGTGTCCTGTACTTAGACAAATAATTGTGTTCAAACTTAAACAGTAATATGCATAAAATGGATTGAGCTTAACCATTATATAGTATAAGATAACTTGAAACATAAATACACATCAGTAATAATATATGTGAGATTTGTGAATAGAAATAAGATTTTAAATTATGAAGGAGATTTGTGATTATTATTACGATTGGTAAATCATAATGATATTTGTGATCATTAAAACATGATTAATACATGAGGAGTCAAACAAATTACAAAGGGTCTCCCCCTACATTACACTCATACCCCTTATATGGGTTTCATGGTTTATGTGTTCTGAGCTAGATTGACCTTATAAGGCCTAGGATGCCTTGATTCTTCTTGGATCCAACATTATTTTTATTTTGAATTGGATACCCTTATTTCACCTTCGGTCAAATTTTAGTGTTACTTAAACATGTACACCTTGGTTATATATTCTATAACCTACCCTCTTATAGGTCTTTTTTCATACATTACTGGAATGAGCCAAAGAAGGTATGGTCTATTGAGCATCCCAAGAGGAGTTCAAGCCTAGAATGATTATTATTTCACACATGTTATTACCCAACCTATATTTATATCTGAACACTACAAGTTTTATATTCATGTACTATATTTATATATATTTCAATTTTTGTGGCCTACTGAGTGTATCTCACATTCTATCTGAGATTCTGTTTGGTACCTAGACAGACTACATGGATGTAGGTATGGACAAACGAAAACACCTAGTCATAGATTCTTGATTGATTATAGCATGGGATCTTGGGATTGATAGACCAATAATTAGATTGTGATGCTATTTGATATTTCATTTTTGGTGTTTTGTATATTTTGATAAACATGTTTGTGTATATGATTTCTATTTTTATAATTCCATTACATTCTCATCATTTTTTATATTTTTCCACATTTTGTATGATATATTATTATTCCATGAATGATTTAACTTTATTACTCTATTTTTAATTATTATTATTATCCCACTATTTATTATTTATTTAACCATTGTGACACTTTTATTATAAGGTAATATTCTTCCCATCGTACCATAATATACCCTAAGACCTATTTGATATCCTCTGTCATATAGGGAGGCATGATTGAGGCCATTTGTAATACTGTGTTTGATTACTTATGAGTGAACTGGGTCTAGGATTTCATTCTCAAGGTCTCACCTCATTTGGGAAATCATCAATTGGGAGGACATATTAATATTTTAGTAAAGTTTTTTTTACCTTTTAGGTTTTTAAAATGACTTAGAAATATGGATTATCAGTTGGACTTTTCATCTTTCTTGACATTGATTCGCTGCATGTTTCATGTTTCCCAACTGATGAGGTATCAAACAGACCCTTCCTATGTGATTGAATGGGAAGATTTTGATCACGATACTAACACATAAATAGTTAAAAAACCAATCCAGATTGTGGATCACTGAGATAAGTTGATACATATTAAATAATTTTTTAGGCTATGTAGTATAGAAGTGTTGGAGAGATAACCATAAGGCATGGGAGTAGGAAGCATTGATGGTATATTATTGTCCTTATCTCCTTGATGATCCATAATCTTGATCCCATTATAAGGATAGAAATTTTCTTGGTGGGGAGAATTGTGACACACATTGGGTACCATATATATCTTATTTTGGGATTAGTTTTATATTTTGGTTTCTAAATACTTCTATGGGTAAAGAGTTGAAAATTTGGAATTTTAGGATAAATATTCTAAGTGTACAATCTGTGAACAGTTAGTATTTAACTTGTGGTAAAAATCAAATATGGATCTATTAGTTCTAGTGGAATTTTTTACAGTCTGAGCGTGGTTTATCTAACTATATGAGTTACTAAGAAAATTGTGTGAATGAATGGATATGGTTCCAAAGTTTATCGCATTCTTGTTGATTTTTGATCTAGTTGTGTAGTTATTCCTGGGTAACTCTACTCAACAATTTAAAAGTGTTAGTAGCTATAGCATGGGGTTTGTCTAATCATGAAGCCAAACCATGTGATCCATGTGGATTTCTTAAAATATAAAATTGTATAAAAACCCATAATTTTTTAACCCCTAATATCATCATAATTCCTCGTTAGATTGACCCAATATTTCTTTTATACTCTATGAGGTTCTCACTTTGTCTCACGAAGATTATCCATTGATTTGGGTGGATATCAGTAAGGTATTGTTGATCATCTCTTTATGTCCATATTCTTGTTGATTTAGATATGGATTATATTAAAACCAAAAACCAAAATATTTTTTGTATAATTTTTTTTAAATGAAATAGTTTTTGGAAACTTGTTTTATTTTAAATCTAGAAATAATGGTTTCACAATGAGAGACATTTTATAGATTCATAGTGGTATCCTACTAGGATTTTTCTTCACCCCCTATATATGCCTTTTGGTGTACACACATTTTGTTTTTTATGATAAAGGTAAAGAGGATGGATTCATGTAACTTTATGACTTCTATTGGCTAATGTCGCTTTGTAGTGGTCTAGGATAGTGTTGAAGGATGGTCACATTGAGACTTGGTTTTTTCCTTGTTTTTTTCATAATTAGCCTCTTATCTTGATTTATTATGTCTCGTGGTTATATGCCTTTTCTTCCATGATGTACGCTAATTTTTTATCTATATATTGCTATGTATGAGAGATTTTTTGTTATGGTTTTAGGGTAAAATCATTCCCGTGGTTTTTCATGTTGGTACCCAGGTGTTTATCACCATCCCATGGAGATCATGAGTGTTCTCCAAACCATGTAGTGGCCTATCTTGGGTGATGAGTAAGGTCATCTTGGGTTGTTTTATTATAGTGACTCATCTTACCCACTTCTGATTCATTTGTGTGATATTCCATGTTTGGATGATAAGTCCCCTTTGAGTTTTAGTGGTTTTTATTTTATTTTTAGGATTTTATATGTGTATTGAATAATACATGGTTTGGCTTCGTGGTCCAGTGAACTATTCAACATGACTTTTCAGGACACCTGGGAATGTAGTGGTCACTTCATGGTTGGTGCATGATTATGGGTGACCATGCAGGGTGACCATATGGAACTCGATTTGTGAGTAGAGGAGCCTAAATGATTTGAATAAGGTCTTCAATGACCATGAAATTAGATTCATGTTATGAGATTTAAATTCTCAATAAACAATTGGACTATCATAATCCTCATTAAACACCATAACTTGACTTCATATGACCCCAGGGTTCCTTGGGATAAAAATTAGGAATTTTCCATCATTAAACTATGCCTTTATATTTAGGATTGATTAAATAAAAGTCAGACACGAGGTTTTATTTAAGTTATCTCATGAGTATATATTTATCTCTTGGGATTATATCTTTGTATTTAGTTATTGGAATTTAATAATAAATGAAATAATCACAATCCCTTGTTTTTATTTCTAGTGTTTAGAGGATTGGAACACGATTGATAACATCAGATCAAAGGTTTCATGATCATCATGTGATCATCATCGGAGGATGGATTTTTATTCATTTATCTATGATTTTTAAGATTTTAGGTCATTTTCCTAGAAGTTTTTTATCAAATAGTTGTATAATTGATTTGGTAATTATTTCTTTTTAGATTACACAACTCCTGGGAATTTTAGGGTTTTTAGATTAAAACATGAGATTTAGTTTGGAATAGTTTATTAATTGATCCATGGGATTTTGGGGTTTAAATATGATTTCTGAAATGGATTATTGGTGTTTGGTGAAAATTGGATTTTTAGGTATCTTAAATATAGGGGTTTTAAGACTTGGGGTTGATGGATTGTTTTATGGTAAACTATTTTTAGAGAGTAAATTTTTTTATAAATTGTATATGTTTGGTATAAAAATGACCAAGAAGCATAGATTACTGATGAACGAGCTAGGTAGTTAAGGGTGGTTGAGAGTTCCTTTGAATGTTTGATATAGATGTGGTGGGACATGAAAATCAAGAACCACTCAGGTGGGTGATGACTCGTAGTGGAAATATTCTATTATAAAGGGTGATAATTTATATTACATTCCTGTTTATTTTCACATTTATCCTTATATTATACGAGTTATTTTTTGAATATACTATTTTGGTGGAATCAGGATGGATTACCTTGTTGGAAAAATAATTAGTTATATTGTTTTGATATACATATTTTATTATGTATAATTATGATAAACTATTTTGTTTTAAATGTTATAACATGTTTTCAATGGAATTGGTTAAATGCTTGGGAAAAGGTCTTGCATGATATTTATTAGGAGTGTCTTGTGGAAATACTAATAGTTATTCATACTCTCCCTTACCCCATACATGTTAGTGTGAACATAGATATCTTATCTAGTGATATAGGTAATAGAAAGACTATGGTGATATTTGGTGATTGATCTTAGGAGCTATGTCCATAATGATACATTATATAATGGGTTAAATCATTCATATTTTATGATAATCATCACTTTAGTTAGAATTTCATGTCAATATTTGTGACATGTGTCTATTGTATTTTCCATTTAAATATATTTTGTTTTCAATTTTCTTTCAATGTTATTTTAAATTTGGATTTAATTTTGAATAAAGTTTTCACTTTTTTCACATGTAGTTTATTATTTAATTTGAGGCCAAATTATTCCCTAATTGTTATATTTATCCCTAAAATATTTTTTAATATATTATTGTAATTGGGGAATTCATTTTAGGTCTTCTGTAGGTCCCAATCCATCATTGGGATTTGGGTTCCTATGTTGGGGTCATCATAGGTGGGATCAAAGAAAAATTTTAAATTACTTTTCAAGGTATGTTTTTAGTTGTGGAGTCTAGTGTGTTCAAAACTCAAAGGATTCTCATAAAAAGTTGTATCAAACTTATTTATAGTGATACTTGAGTTACCTTGGAGTGTGGGTAGTATAAGTGATCATATAGATCCCTTATAGGATATTGGTATGTTATGTCCTATAGGTTTCTGCAACCATGACATGTTAGAATGGTAAATATATTCATGCATCGTGATAGGGTTGTATGGGGATGATATACATGTGCATCTAATTTTCAAAAAAAATAGTCCTTAAATGAAAGTGGTTATCAAGGATATTTCAAAAGTTATTTAAAAGTGTTTTCGTTTTTAAAATAATTGGGATTAAATTCATTGTGTTTCTTATGTAAGATTTTATTTTTAAGGAATCATTATAGGGTGAATAGAGACACTTAGTGATAAGTTTTCGGTGATCATATATTGATCATAGTGGTGGAATAAAACCTATGTAATGAATTATCTATAATCAAACATATCAGCATTCATAAAATAGAAAACGTATATCAAGCATACCTTTTATATAAAAATTTCATATTTTGTTCTTTCATATAGTATTATTGATAGGTATTACCAACAAAATAAAACAATTACTCCTTAATTTGAGGTAATTACATTGTCCTTGCATCCTCATTGGTAATGAGATACCCTGAATCTCTAAAGGGGTTTCCACACCACATACTAAAATAAAAATGGTTACTCTGGACAATGATAGTTTCTTCTTATTTTCCATTTATCTAGTTTCCATCAATAAGGGTTACCCATCCTTTTAATACCCTCTCTTAATTTAATAAATATATTGAAGCATCAGCTTCCATCTCATTGAAGATGATAATCATTACTACCCATTAATCTTTCAAACCATTTGAACACTTCAATTAAATTCACTATAAATTTCTATCCATTAAATAGATAAACCATGTTAATTCATATATGTAAAAATCAACTGGTAAAAAATTGTGGAAATCATCCATGTTTTATTTCTTATCTCAGGCCTATTATGCTCTTTGATGAAAACTAATCATAGTCTATAATTGAGTCATCATTGTTACCAAATCACCATATGAGATTTAAGGATATCATAAAATATTATAACCCTATTTTTTATTCATTTCTAACAATCTCTCACATATAAATTAAATCCCATAGGGACATTATACAAAACATCACAAATATTTTTAGATCCACCCAAAACTCTTTTGGACATGGTTTATCAAAATTATCTTAATTTTGAGACAAATGATTTGTCCAAAATTAAATCCTTATCTAGTGAATTAACTATGAGACCTTGTGGAACTTTGTAACATTGAAAATAAATATGAAATCTTGATTTCATATATGTAAGAAAATAGAATCCTCTAGAAAACCAGTATTGGTACTCAATCCATAAAGGATTCTGGTGTGATCACCATAAAACATACTCATATATCTATATGAACGTTTGCACCATAATATATATCATATAAATCATAGGTATACCTATATAATACCTTATTATATTGCATTAAGTGACCACTAGATAGAGAATGTGTTAATCTAGTATAGTACATCTCACACTTTCATGATTCTTTGAAAAATAATAATCAAGTTAATAAATGCATCCCATTTCATTCATATTGTATATGATCACAACACATATCCCTCATAAAATTAACTAAGAATATCATATGTCACGTAACTATGAATATCTATACATTTCTTTAGTCTGATTTAGGAACAAGATAGATTATTTTTTTTCATATGAGCAGAAAAATACCATCTTAGTTGAGATCTAACTAATTGCATGATCAGTAACATACCCAACCACCCATGATGAGCTAATCCTTAAAGATTATGAAATAAAGGTATCATAGTATAAAGCCTCTCATACATGTTATATCACCAAACTCACATAATTATACACTCCTAAGTATATTTATATTTGTATGAAATTATATACGGTATCCTTGGGATATTCAACATAAATAATAACCCTCCACTTATTATCTCTTGAGTCCACTACTCATGTTAATCTTAACATATAATCACAACCCATGATATTCTATGATTATTATCTATTATGGACAACTAAAACTCATACATTGAAGGGATATTATAATTCTATTGTTCATGTAAAATAATTTATATCACACATGAGTGAATTATAAATGGATATTTCCTTTATTATAAAATCATGATACATTATATAGCCATTACATCCAATATCTCATATATATTATACTAAGTGATTCAACATGAACCTATTTCTTTTAATATGGTAATATTTTCATCAATAGATCTATTTAAATTTCCTCTATAGCCACCCAACAGATCCTATCATCTACCATATTAATGATCTCTCATATAAGATAGTATTTTTGAATGATGTTCGTGGTCCTTTTGTGAGACCAACGTTCTTATCCTGAGTAATGAACCTATTTTTTCATAGTGGAACTCTTCCAACTCATAGCCCCACCATTCAGGTAAAACATGAAACTATATTGAGATCACATGTCATCTGTGTTGGATTGGGAACCTGAATCAGTGTAACCTCTTACAAAAAGCTCATACTCTCCTCAAAATATCGAGAACATATCCTTAGTTTTTTCTAAGTACTTAAGTATGGTCTTAAAAGTATTTCAATTACTCTCATAGGGATTTCATTGGTATCTACTAGCTATTCTAATAGATTAATTGACATCGGATTGTGTACCAAACATGACATACAAGATAGATCCAATGAAGGGTGCATAGTAAATTTTATCCAACATTTTTAACTCCTTAGAATGATTTTAAATCATCTTAAGATTCATGGAATGAAATAATGATAAAGACACATTTTTTGAGTTCTCCACACTAAACAACTTTATCACTATACTAATATAAGTGTTTTGAATTAGTCCAAGAATCCTCTTAGATATATATCTACAGATCTCAATGCCTAGTATATAGGCTACTTCACCCATTTCTTTCATTGAGATGTATATAACTAACAAAATTATTATAGGGTGTAAGGTTGGAACATTATTTCTAATAAAAATTATGTCATCCACATAAAATATTATAAATACCATGACACTCCCTAAAATCTTCTTATATACATAGTATTTCTCCAAATTCAGGATGAAACCAAATTCATTGATTTTATTATCAAACCAAATATTCCAACTTTGAGATTACTAATTCAATCCATAAATAGACCAATAAAATATTCATATCTTAGTATACTCATTTAGAACCTAAAACCTTCAAATTTTATTAACCTTCATCAAATAAATTTTCATTAAGGAAATCAATTTTGACATTAACTTGATAAATTTTGTAAACAAAATGATCTACTATGGAAATAAATAGCAGAATGGAATTTATCATCATAAAAGGCTACAGGGTATATTTATAGTATATAACATAAATTTTTTTAACATTTTTATACCAATAATTATCCATAGGTAGACACTCTACCATCCATGTCAATTTTCTTATAGAAAATCCTATAAAAATTCAGGTCTGTCTAATAAGTTCTAACCTTGGTAATTGTGCCTGGAATTTATTTCAGATTCCATGGAATTTAACCATTTCCCAGAATGGTAATGCTCAATGGATACCTCATATGAAGTAGGTCCATATCCTATTGTCATTAATTTATTATAATTTCCCTTATAAAATATATAGTACTCAAACTTTTGACAAATCAAACTCGACCTTCAAGGTTCTTATGTAACCTAATACATTTATTCTTTCACAAATGTTTTTGAAACTAATTAAAATCCAATATAAATAAAACTTATTTTTGGATTTAATTTCTCCATGTTCATATTTAATCCCACAAACACCTCAAATTATGTGTTTCTTCTCAGGGAAAACACCATGTCAAAGCCCAAAACCTTTTTGTGTAGTGGAATTTTAAAATAAATATCCCAAAATCCCCAAGCCATAACAAAAAAATAAGATTTTTTATTTAGATTTTAGATTATCAAATAATGTATATAATACATTTTCATCACACCCCTAAATAATCATAAAATATATACTTATATGTCTCCGAATCCATATATCATATGGTGTTTTCATGATTGATTAATACTGAATGTGATTAAGTATGAATGTAATAGTTTCCAATTCATATCCCAATAATTAAATTAGAAAGTCACACTGAGCCATCAATGATTAAACCATGTCCAGTGGGGTATGATTCCACCTCTCATACACACCATTCCACTATATTTTTCTAAGTGGAGTGATATGTGGAATAATTTCACAATCTCTTAGATGTTAAGTGAATTTCTAGCTCAATTATTCACCCCCACAATCCAATCAGATAATTTTAATAATTTTTCCATATTCATTATGAACAACATTCTAAAACATTTAACTTTTCAAAAGTTTCATATTTTTGTCTTATCATAAATACAAAACCAAATTGACTAAATTAAATTGTAAAATTAACAAAGTACCTAATTCAATCACTTACTTGTGTAATGTTTGGTCTACATAAATCATTGTGTATGAGATCCAATAGTGCAATATCCTTTTTATATTTCCTATTAAAATATTTTTTGGTATTTTTCCCTAATAAAAAGCATTCACATTTATCATATGACTAATAATTTAATGGTTCTAACAATCCATATATAGAAAGTATTTATATGTATTTATCATTTATATATCCAAAGTGACAATGATAAAGGTATGTGGGATTAGAATCAACCTTGAACATATTATTCTAAATATTATAGATAGTATTATTCGTATCCAGAATATATAAACCATTTAATATATTATCAATGATATAAAACATTTCATTCTTATATATATAACAACTCTTATTATTTAAAATAAATGAAAATCCTATATTATCCAAAAAAATATATAGAAATCAAATTTATGGTTATAGAAGGAACATATTCCTGAAACTCCTTGGCATGCTATCATTCACTACCCGGGAGCCAATGAAATTTGGAATAAATGGGGCCCAACTTCAGATGCTTCACTGGACATTGTCTCTGATCTCCCTGATCTTCTGATGTGCTAGTGTTCCTCTCTTTCATCGATCAATGCAAGCTCTTGTTATACCCTGTCCTGGATCATTTGGGTTTGGCATAATGATTCAGTTTTCCACCACGTTCATCACCCTCCCGAGTTCTGGATTGAATGAGCAACTTCATGGATTGAGGGCTGGAAGGACCACAAAGGACACATTATGCCAGGTGTTACCCCCTCCTGTATCCCTCATTGGACCCCCCCCCCCACCCTATCGGAAGGGAGTCTTAAGATTAACGTGGATTCTCATCTCCCCAAGGATAGTCCCATTGCTCTCGTCCTCCTCGTGAGAAATCATTTGGGGCAGATTATTGCGGAAAAATATGAATCCCATTAGGCCTTCTGGGAACCTGCAGTTGTTGAGGCCTCTGCCATCCTTGCAGGCATGATGTTCTCTACAGAATGTGGATGGGCTGATATCATCATTGAGTCTGACTTCCTCTCTGTTATCAATCCCATTAACCACAAGGACGCCAGACTCCAGCCCTTTGGATTCATCATCAGGATAATCTGCTCACTGTGCCAAGGATTCTCTTGTTGCACCTTCTCATTTACTAAAAGGGGAGGAAATAATGTGGCCCATCAGCTGGCGGCCTCAAGCCCCTTCGATGTCAACCAGCTATGGCTGGACAATTTCCCTTCATGGCTCTACTTATGTATGGATATTGATCATTGTCATTAATATTATCCCTCCTTCTTTCAAAAAAAACCTATAAGTTAGATTTAGAGAAATTTATCCCTATATTTTTAAAATTCTGTTTCTTAGAATTATTCCCTTTGAGAACACTTCTCAGCCTTAAATACCGATTTATAACTATTCTATAGGTCAGGCCTATAAGATATCTAAAAATGATATACATGTTCCATGCCATAGTCTATACAAAAAAAATATCTGTGAATATTATATGATATATATTTTCATCTAGGGATATTAATGATAGTACTCCCATTAAAAATTATAACTCCATACCTCATTTACATTTAGTAATCTGAGACCTAATTTCATTATGAATCACACTGGTTTGAGAACATAAACTATCCATGACTATATCAGGTAGATAAAAATTATCAATCATATTATATGTGATTCTTTCATAGACGATTGGGTAAATCTTTCTAAAATTCCATAATATAGATTCACTCAACTCTATTCATCTGGTATAATAACTTTTAGAGTTTCTAATCTAAGTGTAACCCATTCAAAATTCCAAGAACAAGGAACATAACCAATAAGGTCACCTTAGTAATTTATTATTTTACATAAGATAATTCATGGGGACTAAACTATTAGGGTAACCCATACAAAATTATTTAATTATATACAATTTATCCTTTAAAAGGAATCTCACACTTATTATTTTAGATGTTTTATTTTAAATCATTACAAATTTAATATAAATCACATGCATATTAAATCCAAAACTATTTCATTACATTGAATATTTATTATCTCATGTTTTATTCCTTTATATATTAATTATTCTAACAATTTAGTTTTAAAATACCAATTACATACATTAAATTATCATGTTTACACTATATTAATGATTAACCATTTTCACAACCCATAATTTGTTACTCGCCTAAAATTAGAATCCAAACATATTCATGCATATCCAAATGCACCTCATTCATAAGGTACATCATTTATTGAGGTAAAGGATTATAATTATATGATATTTAAAGTATTTATATATAAGTAAGCATATAGATATATATTTAATGACCCCTACCATAGTCGCATGGATTTTGGTGCATACTTTAATACATTGGAATAAGATATAAGGATTCATATCTTAATGGACCGAATATTTTATTAGTTCTGGAAAACTGGATACATACATGATTCATATATTATATTTTAATACAAAAATTAAAACATAATATTTTTTTAGAATATAATTTTTCCCACTAGAATATCCTTACATTTAATTAATTTTACACTTCCTAGATTACTAGAAAAGTAAAAAAATACGGGTGATATCGAATTCCATTAAGGGTTATGTATACAGGAAGAAATAATGAATCAATAAGAATAATAAAAAATTCAAGGTAAATAAATGAACATGCATTCAATTTAATAAATAAATTTATTTTAATTCTTAGATAACGAATAATAAATATTGCATGGTAAATAATTGAAAACACATGTTATTTTATATATAAACTGAAAATTAAATGCATCTAGATATAATATCATTATTAAAGTATCATAGATAATAATCACTACGGGAAAAATGGGTATTTGCGACGGGTCATTTGCGATAGGATCCCGTCACAAATGGCCTTTTGCGACGGGGGCCCGTCGCAAATCGCCCGTTGCGGAAAACGCCGTCGCAACAACAATTATTTGCGACGGGCCCATTGCTGAAGCTATTATTTGCGACAGGGATCCTTCCCGTCGCAAATAATACTCCGTATATTTGTAAATGTTTTTAAAAAAATAATTGCGACAGGCCCCGTAACAACAGTTATTTGCGACGGGCCCGTCGCAAATAGAAATTGTGACGGGCCCCGTCGCAATTGCTTTTTTAAAAGAAAAAAATAAAAACTATTATTAAATTATTTTAATAGATATAATAATAATACTATTTGCGATGGGCATAGTATCCCGTCGCAAATACTATAAAAAAAATTAAAAAAAATTATTAATAAATTATTTTATTTAATATAATAATAATCCAATTATAATTCAAAAATAAAAAATAATAAAATATTAATAAATGATTTTAATTAATATAATAATAGAATTATAATTCACAAATAAAAATAATAAAGTATTAATAAAGTATTTTAATTAATATAATAATAATAGAATTATTATTCAAAAATAAAAAATAATAGAATATTAATAAATGATTTAATTATATAATAATATTAGAATTATAATTCATAAATAAAAAAAATATTAATAAGTTATTTTAATTAATATAAAAATAATAGAATTATTTTACATTCAAATATTAAAATAATTCAAATATTACAAAAAAATATAATTAAATTATAATATTATAAAATTTTAATATATATATATAATTTAATATTATAAAATATAAATAATATTATTATTCATATTAATATTGTTATTTCAAAATATAATATTATTAATATTTTATAATGAGACAGAAACTACGAATAGAAAAAAATTCATATTTTGATTTAACAAACATTATAACATAAAAACAAACTCTAATCTGAAGGAGGGGGGAGGGGGCGAGGGGGGGATCTGCAGATGCGGGTGGAGGAAACTCCATCCGTAAAGCATGAGTGAGTCGGCGCATGTACTCCATCTGCTCCGGGTGCTGCTGCTGCCACCGACTCATCTGCTCCTCGTACAACTGCTGCTGGCGTCGACGCTCCTCCTCATGATGCTGCTGCTGCTGACGCATCTTCTCATGCTCCTGTCGGAGACTCTCTACCAATGCAGTCTGAGATCGCAACTGATCCTCATACTGTGTAGCAGAAGAAGATGCACGAGCTCCTCTCGAGCTGGACGCCGACATCGCAACACTGCCATAATAATCTCCGGGAGTCAGTCGAGAGCTAATACCAACTACCCGGCCCTTCTCGAAGGCATACTGGGTGGCCTGCATCCATGCCGCCTCATCAAACTGACGGCCAGTGGTCTGATCTGATGACTCGGCCTGACTCTCAGGCCGGGTCTATGACGCTGCGGCCTCATATGACTCTTGTAGTTGCAATTTAAAATTAAAATTGTGAATATATTATATGCAGTTAATTTTTAAACTTGAAAACAAATAATACTGACCACGATGTGATGCTGACGATCACCTCTGAGCTCCCCAGTAGCAGGATCACTATACATCCTCTGATATACGTCGTACTCCGTAATGTCGGGGTGCTCGACAGCCTATAAGAATAAAAAATAAACTGTTAATATTTATAGTTATATAAAATATTTATAAATAATGTACGTACCAGATGCTGTCTATGAGTACTGAAAAAACGACTCCTAGCTCGATGAGTCACCTCCTGTCTCCCCCGATTCTTCCTCCCCTCCAATGATCTCCTCTGAAAGGCATCACTCAACCAGTGCGCACATAATCCATCCCATACATGGGATGAAATGTACTCTGGTCAGTGTGCTCTACATGACTCGTCAAAATCTGACACTCCTGCTTTCTTCATGGCAGCTTTTCTTAAATTGTGCAAAAATTGACGCAAGCGATCACGCATGGCCACCTCCCATGCCTTGTGGATGGAGTCACGCATGGTATCCTTGATCGGATACCATAAACCCTACAAATAAATCAAAATATCAAGTTAGAAATGAAATAATTTTCAAACTAAAAATTATTTATTTATGTACGTACCAACCAATGGCCGAACATGGCCTGCTGCACATCAATGGGAATCTGCTCCTATGTGGTCCACGGCTGAGAGAAATAGTTGCGCAAAATAGCGCTGCCCTGTCCGACTGCTATATGCGGAAAACTGTAAAAATAATAAACATTTATTATGTGAATAGATTAATGAAATCTTAGTCAAATCCACATATTATCACACAGGTTACCACACCTCTGTGTGCGTGGATCAAACCCAAGACGTGGACTTCGCTCGGGGATGGGGTTAGGAATCATCAATTGTTCAAGACCGCGCCCCCTCCGCGTACTCCCTGGAGCGCCTGCAGGCTGAGGGTCATCTGCTAGCAACTCATCCGCATCGAAATGCAGGTCAGCATCCGCCAACTCATGAAATGTCTCGTCGTCCATCTGAAACAAAAAATGTTAATGTTGTTAGCAAATAATTGATAATTACTATTATATATATATATATATATTATGATTTTATATAACTACCATGGAATTCTATCAGTGTTCATCTTCATCATCATCTTCATATATGTCAATGTCATCTTCATATCCCACCTCAACATCATCGATATCCATTCGAGTTCCAGTTGCTTCATCTCTTACCATTTCAAATTCATATGTGACATCATTAACATCATCGTCATCACCGACTCTTAAATGTGGGGTGTCGTCATCGATAATCATGTCTCTTTGTAAAAAAGATTGATTTTGATGACTCTCTTGAAAAACTTAAATTCTTTGCACATCAGTGAAAGCACATTCACTTTGACTAAACTGATTGTCTCGAATTTTGATTTTTATTACACTCCACCAATCAGTCAAGTCTCTTGATGTAGCACAGTACTTTGCGTAATAAACATGATGTGCATGTTTAGCCAATAAGAATGGTTCATTTACTGCGAGAACACTTTTACATTTAATATCGATGATTCCATGAGTCGGATGAACACGCACGGCTCTCTCTGTATCCAACCACCGACATTTGAACTTGGTTATGTATGTTGTCCAAGATAACAGAGTTCAATGATTTCATCAAGTATGCCATAAAAGTCAACTTCATTTTCTCGATGATGAGATCCTCTCAAGCTAACTCCACTGTTCATTGTTTTTTTCGATTCCCCATATGCATGTGTGTGAAATCAAAATCCATTCACCACATATGCATTATAAGTTTTAACAAATTTGGAAGGTGGGTTACTCAGTATACACAGTCGTTTGTCAATTTTATCAGCATGTCGAGAGACCTGAAAAGTTGTGAAATAATTATCAATATAGTAAACTATACATTGAATGAGTTGCTAAAAGATAAAGAATTTATGTTACCAGTTTTTGAAACCACTGAGAGAAATTTTTGAGTCGGCGTTCTTTGAGGGCAGCTGCTGTAATTTGTGGAATTTGTTTCTTGATATGATTATCATACAACCTACAAAAACCAAAGTTATTTACTGTAACATAAATGATAGAATAAGTGATATAAACACTTACAGTACAACTGATGTCATCTCTTCACAGTTGAGAAGAACATACGTATGAGCTCTGTGATGTTCATCATCCGAAAGCCAGCGTTCATAAACTCCACCAAAACCAAGCTCTGGCTGGTTGAAAACAGATAATTGATTGTCGATGTCATCAATATTCCTCTCGTTCCGTCTCATTCGGTTGTGTTTTGAAGGACACTCAGATTCAAAATAATGGGATCAGAAAAAAGATATTTCCTCTTGCAAATAATCTTCTGCAATAGATCCTTCAACAGATGCTTTGTTACGTACTTTTCTTTTCAATTTTTGTATGCATCTTTCAAATGGGTACATCCATCGAAACTGTACTGGACCACCACATTTGGCTTCATATGGAAAATGTAACATAAAATGTTCCATTGAGTCGAAGAAAGACGACGGAAATATTTTTTCCAGTTTACATATAATTACAACAACATCTTCTTCAAGTTTGCATAGAGCATCATAATCTGCTGTTGCCGCACAAATTTCCCGAAAAAAATGAGACATTTCTGTTATGGAATCCCAAATCACAGAATTCAACAGACCTCTTAATCCAATGGATAGAAGTCTTTACATTATAACATGACAATCATGACTTTTTAATCCAGTAATATGACCATTCTTTACACATCTACAGAAATTGGAAGCACAGCCATCTGGAAGTCTCAAATCTGCAATCCACTGACAAAATAATAAACGGTTTTCTTTAGACAGTGTATAAGCTGCTTTTGGTTTCAGTAACCTTTCTGTTCTGACATTCTCAAACAGTTCCAGTTCTGGACGCCTGCAAATTTGGGCAAGATCTAAACGTGCATTTACTTTGTCTTTACTCTTTCCTGGAGTATCCAAAACTGTATGAAAAAAATTATCAAAACAGTTCTTCTCAATGTGCATGACATCTAACATGTGTCGGACCAAAAAATCAGACCAATATGGAAAATCCCAAAATATGCTACGTTTAATCCAATTGTGTTCTTTCCCAAAACCAGAAATTTTCTGTTGGTTTATTGTGGGACCAAACGTGATGGGAGGTAATGAAAATACAACTGATTTTAACTCCGAACTTGATAGCATTTTTGGAGGTCCATCCCTTTCAACTGTTCCTTTTCTGAAATGAGATCTGTTTCTACGAGAAGGATGATCAGCTGGAAGAAATCTGCGGTGATAGTCAAAATAACAAGGTTTCTTTCCATGAATGAGCATAAATGCTTTGTTCTCTCCCATACAGTAAGGACATGATTTCTGACCATGTGTACTCCAGCCAGATAACAGCCCATAAGTAGGGAAGTCACTAATTGTCCATATCAATGCTGATCTCAGTATGAAATTCTATTTCATTGTAACATCATATGTACTGACAACAGTACTCCACAATAAACTTAATTCATCAATCAATGGTTTCAAATAAACATCAATATTTTTCTTCGGATGTCCTGGAATTAGTAAAGCCAAAAAGATATATGGCTCCTTCATCAACATCCATAGAGGTAAATTGTACGGAGTTAAAAAAACAGGCCAACATGAATATTGACTACCATAAGATCCGAACGGACAGAAACCATCAGTGGAAAGGCCCAGTCAAACATTTCTAGCTTCTAAAGCAAAGGATGGATGCACTCTATCAAAATGTTTCCATGAATCACCATCGGCTGGATGATTCAAGCTTTTATCGGTTGAAATATTCTCTTTATGCCATGACATCATTGTCGCTGTATTCTTAGACATGAATAAATGCTGAAGTCTGGATGTAAGCGGAAAATATCTCAACTATTTTACAGGAATCAAACCAGACTTCCCATGCTGTCCTTCTTTATATCTCAGTTTCCCACATGTGGGACAACTATCCAACAACTCATTTTCCCCAGAATACAAAATGCAGTCATTTGAACATGCATGAATCTTCTGACAAGTAAGTCCCAAATTTCGAACCAGCCTCTTACTCTCATAGTAATTTGCAGGCAAAACATTTCCTTCGGGTAATAGTGTTTTAAGCAAAAAAATATCTGGTCAAAACAGGTGTTTGACATTCCGTTATCTGATTTGATAGCCATAAATTTTGCAACTGCTTTTAATTTTCTCATCTTGCAGCCAGGATATAATGCATCCTCAGCAGACCTCAACAACTCATAAAATTCAGACGGTGCCAACTCAGGATTTGAAGCTATATCAGCCAGAGTTTCTGTATGTTGAACAGATGAACCTGCAACATCATGTACTAAATCATAAAACCGAGATGGATCCGGAATCAAGTTGGTATCACTAGCTCTGGAACTGCGTTCACCGTGTTGATACCAAAAAACATAATCTGGTTGAAAACCAAAACGCAAGAGATGTCCTCCCACTTTTTCAAACGTGTCAAACGTTCTCAATGCACATTTTCTACAAGGTCATTTTATTTTTCCTTTTGAAACAAATTCTGGATTTGATGCCGCAAATGATAAAAAAGTCTCCACACCCTCTACATATACTGGATTTAAACTAGAACCGTTTGGATTTCTACGTTGATTTATCCATATGCGGTGACCTAATAATGAATGTTGACGACCTCGTTGTTCCATATTTTTCTATAAAATATAAAAGCATTACTGGTTTTGAATAATTTGTTAGAAAAAACACTCAAGCAAGGATAATTATAGAGTTTACTAATTATTGGTAATTATTACTAATTATTACTAATTATTGGTAATTATTCCTAATTATCGGTAATTATTACTAGTTATCAGTAATTATTGGTAATTATTGGTAATTATTAATAATTATTGGTAATTATTACTAATTATTGGTGATTATTGGTAATTATTCCTAATTATTGGTAATTTTTCCAAATTATTGGTAATTATTCCTAATTATTGGTAATTATCAGTAATTATTGGTAATTATTGGTAATTATTTGTAATTATTACTAATTATTACTAATTATTGGTAATTATTACTAATTATTACTAATTATTGGTAATTATCGGTAATTATTGGAAATTATTGGAAATTATTACTAATTATTGGTAATTATTACTAATTATTGGTAATTATTGGTAATTATTCCTAATTATTGGCAATTATTCCTAATTATTGGTAATTATCGGTAATTATTGGTAATTATTGGTAATTATTACTAATTATTACTAATTATTGGTAATTATTACTAATTATTACTAATTATTGGTAATTATTCCTAATTATTACTAATTATTACTAATTATCAGTAATTATTGGTAATTATTGGTAATTATTGGTAATTATTGGTAATTATTAATAATTATTGGTAATTATTACTAATTATTACTAATTATTGGTAATTATTCCTAATTATTGGTAATTATCGGTAATTATTGGTAATTATTGGTAATTATTACTAATTATTACTAATTATTACTAATTATTGGTAATTATTACTAATTATTGGTAATTATTACTAATTATTACTAATTATTGGTAATTATTCTTAATTATTACTAATTATTACAAATTATTGGTAATTATTCCTAATTATTGGTAATTATTCCTATTAATTGGTAATTATTACTTATTATTGGTAATTATTACTAATTATTACTAATTATTACTAATTATTGGTAATTATTACTAATTATTGGTAATTATTACTAATTATTACTAATAATTGGTAATTATTACTAATTATTACTAATTATTAATAATTATTGGTAATTATTACTAATTATTACTAATTATTACTAATTATTGGTAATTATTACTAATTATTACAAATTATTGGTAATTATTCCTAATTATTACTAATTATTACTAATTATTGGAAATTATTCCTAATTATTGGTAATTATTCCTAATTATTGGTAATTATTACTAATAATTGGTAATTATTACTAATTATTACTAATTATTACTAATTATTACTAATAATTGGTAATAATTACTAATTATTACTAATTATTGGTAATTATTACTAATTATTACTAATTATTACTAATTATTGGTAATTATTACTAATTATTACTAATTATTGGTAATTATTCCTAATTATTACTAATAATTACTAATTATTGGTAATTATTCCTAATTATTGGTAATTATTCCTAATTATTGGTAATTATTACTAATTATTGGTAATTATTAATAATTATTACTAATTATTACTAATTATTGGTAATTATTACTAATTATTGGTAATTATTACTAATTATTACTAATTATTACTAATTATTTCTAATAATTGGTAATTATTACTAATTATTACTAATTATTACTAATTATTGGTAATTATTACTAATTATTACTGATTATTACTAATTATTGGTAATTATTACTAATTATTACTAATTATTGGTAATTATTCCTAATTATTACTAATTATTACTAATTATTGGTAATTATTTCTAATTATTGGTAATTATTCCTAATTATTGGTAATTATTCCTAATTATTGGTAATTATTCCGAATTATTGGTAATTATCGGTAATTATTGGTAATTATTGATAATTATTACTAATTATTGGTAATTATTACTAATTTTTGGTAATTATTACTAATTATTACTAATTATTGGTAATTATTCCCAATTATCACTAATTATTGGTAATTATTACTAATTATTACTAATTATTACTAATTATTGGTAATTATTACTAATTATTACAAATTATTCGTAATTATTCTTAATTATTACTAATTATTACTAATTATTGGTAATTATTCCTAATTATTGGTAATTATTCCTAATTATTGGTAATTATTCCTAATTATTGGTAATTATCGGTAATTATTGGTAATTATTGATAATTATTATTTATTATTGGTAAATATTACTAATTATTGGTAATTATTACTAATTGTTTCTAATTATTGGTAATTATTCCTAATTATTGGTAATTATTACTAATTATTGGTAATTATTGGTAATTATTCCTAATTATTGGTAATTATTCCTAATTATTGGTAGTTATTGGTAATTATCGGTAATTATTGGTAATTTGGTAATTATTGGTAATTATTACTAATTATTACTAATTATTGGTAATTAATACTAATTATTACTAATTATTGGTAATTATTCCTAATTGTAACTAATTATCGGTAATTATTGGTAATTATTGGTAATTATTGGTAATTATTGGTAATTATTACTAATTATTGGTAATTATTACTAATTATTACTAATTATTGGTAATTATTCCTAATTATTGGTAATTATCGGTAATTATGGGTAATTATTGGTAATTATTACTAATTATTACTAATTATTACTAATTATTACTAATTATTGGTAATTATTACTAATTATTGGTAATTATTACTAATTATTGGTAATTATTACTAATTATTACTAATTATTGGTAATTATTCCTAATTATTACTAATTATTACTAATTATTCGTAATTATTCCTAATTATTGGTAATTATTCCTAATTATTGGTAATTATTACTAATTATTGGTAATTATTCCTAATTATTGGTAATTATTACTAATTATTGGTAATTATTACTAATTATTGGTAATTATTACTAATTATTGGTAATTATTACTAATTATTGGTAATTATTACTAATTATTACTAATTATTAGTAATTATTACAAATTATTGGTAATTATTACTAATTATTGGTAATTATTACTAATTATTACTAATTCTTACTAATTATTGGTAATTATTACTAATTATTACTAATTATTGGTAATTTTTCCTAATTATTACTAATTATTACTAATTATTAGTAATTATTAGTAATTATTCATAATTATTGGTAATTATTCCTAATTATTGGTAATTATCGGTAATTATTGATAATTATTGGTAATTATTACTAATTATTGGTAATTATTACTAATTATTGGTAGTTATTACTAATTATTCCTAATTATTACTAATTATTACTAATTATTACTAATTATTACTAATTATTACTAAATATTGGTAATTATTCCTAATTATTACTAATTATTACTAATTAGTGGTAATTATTAGTAATTATTACTAATTATTAGTAATTATTACTAATTATTACTAATTATTGATAATTATTGATAATTATTACTAATTATTACTAATTATTGGTAATTATTACTAATTATTGGTAATTATTACTAATTATTACTAATTATTGATAATTATTGCTAATTATTGGTAATTATTCATATAATTACCAATAATTAGGAATAATTACGAATAATTAGGAATAATAACATTATTAGTATATTTTATTCTTAATATTAAAATAATATAATTTTCTATATTATATAAAATTCTCCTTTCATCTGTGTGTTTTCTGTCTCCACATACAAATATTACATGTGGAGACAGAAAACACACATACGAAAGGAGAATTGTATATAATATAAAAAAATTATATTATTTTAATATTAACAATAAAATATACTAATAATGTAATAATGTAATTATTCCTAATTATTGGTATTTATTACTAATTATTAGCATTTATTCTTAATTATTACTAATTATTACTAATTATTCCTAATTACCATTAACTATGAACAATACTAATAATTTAAATTTATTAAGTAAGAAAACAATGTAAACATAATTAAATTACAACTAATTAAGAATAATTGAAACTAATAAAAAATTTAAAATAAATATTAAATTAAAATGAACATAAATACCTTTAAAATTGATCTGAGCTTGATCTCTGATCGTACATGAAAACTTCAACATCAACTCCGGAGAAAAAAATTAAACTTAAGAAACACTGAACTCTAGAAATAGAATTTTGAGAGGAGAAGATGGAGTTTGAGAATGAATTGAAAAAAACGGATGGGGGTATTTATAGGTTAAATTAGTTGCGACAGGTCCATTTGCGACGGGTATCCTGTCGCAAATACCTTAGCCATCATTTATTACGGTCGACGGTTAAATAGTTATTTGCGACGAGTCCCGTCGCAAATAACAACCTGCGGACATACTATTTGCGACGGGAGAATATTCCCGTCGCAAATACCTTTTACCGCCGCCGGTATTTGCGACAGGCAATAACCGCCCGTCGCAAATACGTTTCCCGCGATTTGGTGCGCAAAGCGCGCCAGTTCTTTTGCGACGGGGAAAGCTAACCCGTCGCAAAAGACTACTTATTTGCGACGGGAAAATACCCCCGTCGCAAATAACCCGTCGCAAATACTCATTTTTCCCGTAGTGAATAACTAAATTATTAATGAAATAAATTATTAATTATTGGGAATCATGGTCTTACGAATCATGATACCTCTACTTTCAAGACCTTTCACAATATATTTTTATATTGATGGGTAGGTATACACCAGAAACCCATTTAGATATGTCTTTCCAACTTATTTGTCTCATGAGACTACTGATGCATCGAGGGGATACATATAAATGGGCCACACCCATCACTTCATGTCCAAAGAATTACTCGTATATTTATTAATCAATTTAATTCATGCACACTGGTCTTATTTTTGGTTTATTCATGGTGGTTCTAATAAATACTACTAGGTAAATCGCATTTAAAAAATTTTATAATATAGTGGTGGTTATAGTAAACTACCATTATTTTTTATTTTAAAATTCAGTCGAGGTTTTTTTCAACCCCTGCTAAATGTTATCAAAAAAACTAATTTAGACCCCCCTCACCCCGAGCCCCCCCCCCCCCCCCCGACCTCCCTGATCCCTCATGTCAATGCTCTCCCCTTCTCCCCCTCACTGTTTTCTTCCTAACACCACTTCAACTCCCCTATCATCACTCTCCTCCTATTACCGCCTCACTGCCCCTTGCCACTAGACACTCCTCCCTCACCAGATTCTCCCCACTTCTCCCCTGAGAACCCTCTCTCCTTAAATCCCTCATTTTTACACCCTCACCACTCCCCCTCGCCACTTGTTGATCCCCCTTCTCCCCTGAGTACCCCCTCTCCCCCTAGCCCTCACTACCACACCCATACCCCCTCACTACTACTCACGGATCCCTATTCCTAAATTCTCCGATTACTTCTTTATACACATACCACCACTCGCTTTCCCCCTTACAACCACTCACGACCGAGCCTTAAAGACCGCTATCTTATCCATCTCCACACCTGCTAAATCATGAAACATTTGTATGAATACTTTTGTATTTTTTATATTTGTTTCACATTAAGGATAAATGTACATATGATTTTTTCTTTACAATAGTTACATTATAAACTATTTAATATATTTATACATAATACTATGTTCTCTATTATATTCTTTATACCGATAATAATTTTGAAGGTATCTTAAAATTCTTAAATACCTGATTTTGTTATTCTAATGATTCTTAAGAACAATCCAGTATTGAATAGATAGGCGAATCTTGTTTTTTGCATCAAAACGTCGATTTAATGATCTAATCATGAATTGAAAATTGAAGCTAGAAACATGGTATTTTTTATGTGGGTAATGAAGATATTTCAATTTCCATATTCAACCATGGATTCTAGGTATTGATTAATTGATTGTGGGATGTTCTATGAAGTTGTATGATGAAAATACATAAAAATGGACATAATTCACTTATGTTTTAAAACTTCCTATCAGAATTTATTAGTTATTTAAGTAGTTTTCCACATGTGTTGTCAAACGGTGCTACGTATTTTGGGTACTTATGTTAATGTTCTTGATTGTTTGGATCATGAGTTGTTTTTTCCATTTGTATGGATACTCATCATTGGTAGATTATTTGTTTCTCCCTAAATTAGGTATATTAGTATCTTGTCAAAGAGATATTCATTCTATTTAAGTTGAGAAATGATTTATGATCTAGATGTTGTTTCAAAAAAGGTGATTTTCCTTTCTTGTAACGTAGTCCAAAGAGGGGAAACCGTGATTAAAAAATTGAACTTTTTTCTGGTTTCAGAAAACAATTTAGGTTTTTATTTTTCAAATATGAATTTGAAGATGTCTTGTATATTTTTTTGAAAACTTCAGGGAAAAAAATAAAGTATAAAGTCAATAAAGTATTGAATAGGGTTTTATGTATTGAGACCCCTGATTGAACTGGGAAAATTAGTGAAAAAGTTCCTAGTACAACTTTAAAGAAGGGTTTAACTACAATGATAGTTTCCTCATCAAGTTTTCTTGAGACTATGCTCAAAAGATCATTCCATAGATCAATAAGTATTTTAGTAAACTAGAATAGATATTTTATTCTATAGTTTTCATAATGCATTATGAATATAAAACAATATATAATATTTTTTCTATATATATTTTCATTACACTACAAATTTATAAGTGCGTTATCCAAATTATATTTTCTAATTAAATTATAGTATGTATTTATGTTTCATATAATAATAAATTTTTATGTAATAAATTTTATTGGAATATTTTAATGATAACAATTCAACTCATACTAGAACCAGTGTTATTGATTTAGATTATGGAAATTCAGTAAGAGATGATATTCAATATCTTCTTTCATTAAATTTCATTAAGAAGAAAATAATGATTGAGAAGTCAAGATAATTATATTTTTTTGATGAATTATTTCTATGAATTTCTATTTTTGATATATATTTTCATTGATAAATTATAGCTAATAATTTTATAATTTTTCATATGAAATTCATTTAATGTCCTTCCATTATAATTTTTTATTTTATAATTTTTTCAATTCAATCTTAGGCCTAGATTTTATTTTTTTATTCCATTCTTTGTCAATTGTAGTGTTTATGTTTAAATGTTTTATAATAATCCACTACAGTAATAGAAACAACTTCCCAAATCCCATATCTCATCCTTGGGGTGGGAATTACAATCTTGGTCATCTATCTCCACTCTCAGAAATTAAGCAACATTTAATGTCATCAACAAATATTGATTTATAGTCTCACCAAAACCTCGACCCTTTACACCCATATGATGGTATTTTTTTTCTTATTTTGACCATAATTATTTTCATTTAAAATAGAGAATAGTAATTTTTATATTTTTTTGATATAATTTTCCAATATTTTCTAATGTGACAAAATTGCATGTATTTTTCCCTTTTATTTTCTATTAGTTGATTTTTAATTATTTTAGAATATTGAAATTATTTTGTTAAAATGACTATGTTTTACGTGGATATTATTATTCCTATCCATTTTTAATTCTCTAATAATTACTACAAATCTTATTTTAATAGTTTTAATTCACACTAGTATATTTTTTCCATTTAAATTTCATTATTTTATAAATACTACTGAATCAATTAATTAAATATTTTATTTTATAATTAGTAATTCTGAAATAAAATATGTTGCAATAATGCATTAATAATAAAACATTAATTTAATAAATAGTTTATTTAATGTTATTTTGTATGTGATAGAACCCAAATGAAATTTATTTTGGGGAAAAACTTTGGTTCAAACTCAAATAATTTTAAAACCTTTATTTTGTGTTATGTTAAACGTTTTAAAACAATTTTGAGAATTTTTATATTTAATTCTGTTTGATTTCCAGGAATTATTTTAAAATATTAATGGTTCTAAAGGTTTTTGTTTTAAGTATAAAAGGTAGTTTCTTCTTGTGTTGAAAAAAATTTTGGGAAATTTTTATATTGAATTCAATGTGAAATTTATCACTTTACAATAAGTTCCCTTCACTTCGCAATCATAGAGGTAATCTTGATGTTTGCACTGTAAAATCTTTGTCTATAGAGTTAATTTATTATTTCATATTTATGTTTTATTATAATTTATATAATAATTTTTTTCTTATATAGTTTTATTTTTTGTTCAATTTGGGGTGGTTTGTTCAAATATTCTCATGCTCTTGGGAGATTGGACTTGTAGCCTACTACTACGATAATGACCACAAGAAAATGCATCAGAATTCAAACTACCATCATGAAAAGGTAAATTCCTACTATTAATATAATTAATATAGTCATGATTTTATATACTATTTTTAAGTTTATTTCCTTGTCGTTTTTACCTAATACATATTTGGTTTTTTCATAGATTTTTTGTGAAGTCATATTTTTCTTTCAACTATCTATAATAAGCCATAAAATAGATAAAATGTTCCTTTCTTCCAATGTAACCAAGATTTTCCTTGACTTTATTTATTGAACATCCAACACTTTATATTTATTTCATGTTCATAGCTAAAAAACCTTTCTCATGGTTGAAATCCATATGTTTATAAGAAGATCATGCACCCATTGTGGTGACTTATTATGATTTAATGGGAGTAGGATCTTCCTTTACCCTTCTAGTTTTCAATAAATTAAAAGGTTTTCACCTAATAAAATTGAATCAATATGTCTAATTGGATGTTATATAAATAAAAGAAATGGTAATCATGTTAACATTGGTAGTTAAGAATGTTTTAAGACTTCAGGGCATGTAGGAATCGGTCGTCCCTCAATCTGATACATGGTGTGACCAGCATGACTCCAAGTGCTTATTTTTATTTAAAATTAACATTAATTATTGTGAAAAATAAAATTTACATGCTCAAAACTAAGTAAACATATTCATATTGATTTTGATACTTTATTAAAATGATCCATAAGTCATTTTTGATGATAGGAATCAGTCGCACCTCAATCTGATACACGATGTGCCCGGTATAACTCAAAGTGCCTGTTATCCATTTAAAATCGACAGTTTTGTTCAAAAGGTTCCACTCACAGAAAACTAAGAAAATACTCTTGGTTTTTTTTTGATAATTTAGGATATCTATTTACAAATAATTTATAATGTGTAGGAATTAACCTAAAAAAACACATACATGATGTGATCGATATGACACAAAGTGTGTGTTCATAGTTTAAAATGACATTTTTGAAAAATAATACAAGTGATGTACTCAAAATAGATCAAATGGATTCATATTTTTTTTGATACTTTAGGAAATAATTAAATGAACCTCAATCTAACAAACGGTGTGACCGATGTGACTCCAAGTGCATCTTTTTATTTAAAATTGATATAAAATTTATAAAAAAAGATAAATGACCTACAAAAAATGGAGAAAATTTTGTTGGGTTACACTGAAATTAAGATAAAATTATCATATAATGAATTGTGAAATGTAGGAACCAAAAACACATCATTATGAATTACATTTTTCTTTGGATAGTCAAAAATGCGTTTTTAGTGTTTTAAAACACTAAAACATGCATGGAATGGTAAAAAGTAAAGAAGACAACATAATATTAATGTGTAATCAGGGTACAACCATCGATGAGTAATTTTTTTTGTGTATGCATAGACAACATGTCAATTATACATGAAGTTTAGTCATAATGACTTGATAAACACTTCTTAAAGGTAAAAAAGACATTAAAAACAAGTTTCGAGGGGTAAAAACTTGAAAAATGATGTATGGTTTTCTTAAAATCAAAGGAAAATTTTTGTAGATTGAATTTTAAAATGTAACAATAAATAGAACATCATTCATAATTTAGGTTTTCTTAGGATTTCCATAAAGGAATTTTTGGTGCTTCAAAACACTAAAACATGCACGCAATGGTCAAAGCCATAGAAAATGACCTCATATTGACAAAAAATCGTGGAAAAACCACAATTGGGTAATTTTTTATGTGTATGTGTAGAAAACACATAAATTTGACATGTAGTGTGGTAGATATAACATGGAAGACACTTCTTAAAGATAAAAAAGCCTTTAAAAACAAGTCATAGAGGTCAAAACATGGAAAATGATGTTAGATTTCTCTAAAATAAGGGAACAATGATCATACATATAATTTTTAAATTTAGGAGCCAAAGGCATGTGATTCTGAATTACGTTTTCCTATGATGTCCATAAAGGTATTTTTAGAGTTTTAAAACACTAAGATGTTCATGAAACATTCAAAAGTATATAAAAATACCTCATATTGATGAGAAATCAAGGTAAAACCACCAAAAAAGTTATTTTTGACATGTATCCATAGACAACATTTCAATAAAATGTGTGGTGTGGTATTAATTACTCAATAAACACTTCTCAAAGGTACAAAATCCTTTAAAAAATGTCAGAGGTCAAAAGGAGGTTAACAATGTCGGACATCCCTAAAATAAAAGGAAAATGACTATATATTTAATTTTGAAATTTAGGAACCAACGGAACATCATTCTACATTATAGTTTTCCCAGGATGGTTATAAACAATTTTTTAATGCTTTAAAACACTAAAACAAGCATGGAATGGTCAAAACCATATAAAACAATCTCATATTAACATGGAATCATGGGACAACTACCACTGAGTTATTTCTAAAATATAATATAAGTTATGATATCAAAGCCCTTAAATTTTATTTATTGAGTAAATTTCAAGCACACCGCACATCGATTTAAAAATTAGTTAAAATATTTTCTTATCCATTTTTAGTTACATGTGTTGAATCATTTCTTAAATGGGTAAATTTATGTTTTCGAAGTGTTTTTAATCATATATTATTTGTTTTATGTTAAATTTTATTTTGTTTGATTAACAAAATAACAAATTCTATGTGCATTATTTTTATTTTTTGGTATTTTATCGTTCACATTTCATTTCATAAATGTTCTATTTTTTATTTTAGGTGGTAGATTTCGAAAGTAGGTAAGATTTTGACAGTTTCTATCCATGAAATTCTTCAAAATATAGTCAACATGGTTCTTAGTTTCCTTGGTATGTTAAAATTTTATCAATTATTCTATGGTAATTATAATTTATTATGTTTTGTTTCAATTTTTGTTTAATTTTTTATTTCTATTGATGAGATGATGTGGTCTGTTTTAGTTGGTGAGATGATGTGGATGCACACCGATGGATTGTAGGTGATGAAATGGATGTATATTTTGCATTTATTTTTGTTAGACATATTTTATAAGTATGAAATGATGACTGAGGAATTGGTTGACAGATGCATGGGCTGGATGAGACTAAGGTTATGATAATTGTGTATGTTTGTTTATATGATTGTGGATGTATGAAGTATGTATTACAGGTTTATCATACGTTCATGTTTTAGTTGATTACATTTTATTTTTTTATATGTACAGATTTTTATTAAATATTTTAAAAAAATGATTTATTGGTGGTTTTAGTAATTATTTATAAATACATTAATTAAAATATCTTTAGTGGTGGTTAATACTAACTACCACTAAAAAAATATCTGCATATATGTCCAATGGATTTTTATTTCATTTTATTTATATTCCCCTGGGTATTTTTTTATGAAGAAACTACCGCTAAATTCTATAAAAATGACACATAACAGAACTGCCCTAAAATTAAAGAAAATAAAAATAAATGACCAGTGATCATGAAATACATGATAATTTAAATAATTGATTCAACATTATCAAGTGATGGTTTAAACCACCACTATTCCATGAAAAAATATCCACTAATTCTCTTTATTGTAGTGATGAATAATGTTACTTATCATCAAATATCTATATTGAGTATGGAATACGGATTTATCAATATTTTATTAGATAATAAAATTACATTAAAGATAAACACAGTATGTAAAAATGATATATATTTTATGAAATAATCACATCCATGATATAAATAATATGTATATTTAAGAGAAATGGAATGTCTAATGAAAAATGAACATAAGAGAGTGATCGTCTTAAGGGAAAATTAACTACCATGAAATTAAAAAAGAAATGAGAGGTGACTATTGATTCATTGGGCATAAAATCATGGATACATATGAATTAATTTTAAATATATCAATGTGGTATTATATACCCAACAAAAAAGTGAATAGTTGTATTTTATCAATTATGTCTCAATGAAATGGAAGTTGAGATGAAGTCCCTTATAATGATCACAATGCTGAAGTGAGAATCAATAAATGAATCTATTTTTTGTATCAAATGAAAATAAATATAAAATAATTGGAAATAAAACATATGATATTCAAAATTCATTATATGGATAATCTATGAATATAAAAGACAACAAAGAAGTAGTATAATCTAATGAAATGAAATTGAGTTTTGAAATGTTTTACCACTTGGTAATTTTCAAGTCAAATCCCCATGGATGAAAAAATTTAAATTGAAAAATGAAATAACATGAATTATGAATGATTCATGATATTACATATAAAATGGGAAGTATATACACCATATAAAATAAATTATGTGTATAAAATTAAAATATTATTCAATTAAGAGAAATTGAGATGAAGTCCCTTACCTCATGATTCATTTTAGTTGAACGCACTATAACCTATTATATATTGGTTTTAAACATGTTATTAACTTATAAAAAATCATATTAATATTTATAATATCATATATAATCATTTTATAACATCTTATCACTCATTAGTTAATAATATTTCATTTTTAATATTGTTTTGGGTGATAGCTTCCTTATTTTATCATTCAAATTTTAACATGAACATTTTGTTTCTTGAGAATTTTATATAGTTCCATCATCTCCAGAATAATGTTAATTTTAAAAATATCATTTTTTAGATACATTTTTAGAATCATTATTAAAATTTTAACATGGATAATGGATCACATCACTTCATGGAGACAGTGGGTCGTTAGTACACAAGATCGACACTATCAATTCCTTAATGGGTAAAAGGGTAAGGAATTAAGAGATATATTAGTTGTAAAAATTAAATATCATGTCATATAAATCATATTTAATCATTACATTTATCTTTATTACCCTTTATGTAAACTGTAAGTGAAAAAAAATCACATCGCTTCGCGAGGGGGTAATATGTCGTACACATGAGAGGTATTATTGTGATTTAACTGATATGTAAAGTAAGAAGATATATATGATATTATAAACAAAAAATTACAATAATATCATAAATATTATATATATACACACATTAAATCCATCATTATATAAAATCTGGATATGTGTTTATGGGAAATGAGTTACATATGTTCGTGAGGTGGTAGTCCTTCAAACACACGATTGATGATTTTGTTCTCCATTTGATGGAGAAGGATATGGATAAATAATAAGGCATAAATATAAAATCATATAAATATATGTGATATATTTTCTTATTTTTTTATGTGTTAAGATATAATTGAATGTGGAAAAGGAATAAAGAAAAAAAAGTCTTCATTACGACAATTACCTTCTCTTAGAGAAACCTCCTTTGGATATACTCTTAAGGAACCCAAGGTTAGTCTTTTTGGAATACCAAAAGATCTAGAATGTAAAAAAGGGTTATGGTGATATATTTTGGTATGTTTTTATCAATCCAAATTTCTTAATAGGTGTGAATAAGTAAAGGGATGTAGTGACCTTTTATAAGTGGGGCAGTGGATACACATGGAATTTTTTTATAGAAAAATGTGTGCCCATATTTTTCACAATCTAAAAGGATCCAAATAGAAAATTATAAATAATTAATGTTTATAAGTTCTAAATTGGTCCCTGAAATGTGTATTTAACTAGTTTTAGGTCATTTTAAACAATTAATTTTTTTAGTTTAACCATTGGTAAACTCGTTTTCACCGTAACAGTTGTGATTATTTTTTTTCTATTTTCACTATTAATTATTCTTAAAAATTAAGATAATAATATTAAATAATATTAATTATTAATATTCCAACAACAAAATATATTTTTACAAATTCAATTCATAGAATTTTCAAAATAAAATAAAAAATTATTCCCCAGATGTGATGAAAAAGCAGGTTTCTAATGAGAAAACACTCATAAGTATAGAAGGTTCTAATATCATAATTCAATATAAAAATTATTAACATGACCTAAATTATTTATATTTTAATATAATTTAACTAATTATACTTTAAAAACAATTTAAATATAATTCAACCTTGTAAATTATTTAAATGAAAATATAATTTTCAATAAAAATCAGTATTTTCAATATTCATCGAAAAATTATACTATTCAGAAAAATGCCAAAAAATAAGCCTAAGTTAATTTTTATATGATTATTTAAAAAATGAATTTAATTTTTTAAAATAAATTTTCTAAAATAGGTAAAAATATATACTTTTAATTATGTGCACAAATGGAGACAGAACCATTTTTTAGAAAAAATAGAGTTCTTAGAAAACATTTCTTTTTCTTTTAAATGATTATTATTTTACTTATAAGAAATATATATCTATAATTTCCATAATTTAGATATTAATATTCATAACCACCAATTTAACATCAAGGTTATAATGGTATACTATATTACAGTTCATCTATACTTGGGGCAGTGTGTTCTACAAACTATCAAAGATATGGAATTTATTTAAAATATATATACCATAATGTATAGGGGTGTTACATTATCTTATAATCATGGTGTTTCATTTCATATATTATATCAAACCTAAATTTATTCTTTTAAAATATTCGGATGTTATGTCCTATTATAAGCTCATTATTTCCTATCATATACACTATCAAACCCAACATTCCTCTTTTAAAATCATAGAGTGTTACATTTTCCCCACCTTAAATAAATAGCATTCATTAAATTAAAACTTGATCAAGATAATCAAGGGTTTGACATTTGGAAATACCATTTTTGAAAACCCCACATCATAAAAGTGTTAATAAAACTTCTTCTTGATAAGAGATAAATTGAAATATGAAGATCATCTAGAATAAAAAAATAACAAGGTTCTCAACTATGAGAAAATAAGTGGGATTAGAAGATATGGAAAGAGAATAAAAGAATAAATACTTATAGAAAGTGATAAGGATCATTGATTATATGAAAGTGAATGAACAATGGAATGTTAAAGAACAAAAAACCATGATTCTTTGATGAGTCTAATGACCATTGATTTGTACGATAAAAAGGTAATAGGATAAAATATTCTTCAAGATAATTTTCATAATGTTGAGAAATTATCTTATTATCTGATAATAGAAGGTAATATACGTACTTTATATATTTATATTTCATAAGCACAATTTTTTACATTGGTTGTGTTGATCAATTTCTACTTCATCTCTTACTCCATGAAATAAATATCCAAAATGAATTTATATTCCTCAAATACTAAAATCAAATTTCAATGGATCATAAGATCTATAAAAGAGTGATGAGTCTTTCCAACTATTTATAAATATTTTCCAAAACCAATCTGGTTAGTGTAATTTATACAATATATTACATTAATCCCCAAGCATAAATAGTAACACTACTGGTTTAACATTAATATTTATCAATCAAATCATTTTGGTAAAAATGATTACATATTAACCAGAATATCACATAGGATATTGGTAAGTGTATCGCCATTGTCGATCTTCAATTGTAGGTTCATGAGTCATAGCCTTACCAGATGCGACGGGTACTCACCCGATATGCGGGTTGTACTTTTTATAAAACTATATTTATATTATTTCTATAATGTTACAAAAGTTTAATAAACTGTAATTATCTAAACATCTAGATAAGATAAACCCTAAATGATACAAATATCTATAAACTTATTCTCACTAAATTTAAGGGAATTATTACATAAATAACATTTTCCTTAAAATATATACTAAAATAATGGGTTGTATTTACATAAACATTTCCCAAAATACCATTCATCTTAGTAGAATCCATTCATATAAAACATAAAATGGGGTGTATCAGAATTGAACTTATAATCCATCTTAAACTCATAAACCCACCATAGTATCCATAAGTTATAACTTAATAAATGAATATATTCTTACAAAATTAACACAATCCATATATGTTTCCTAATTATTATAACTAAAATAAAATTGGAAAAATAGTTCAGAAATATAATTCTAGAATAATGGTAAATACTTCAACCATTTTATTTCAATATTGGTCCTTCTATGGTCTATTATTAAACTATAAAATAGGTAATTGACTCAGATAATTCCCAGGTTCCTCTCATTTGAGACAATGAACTATAAATTTATCCCTAGGATGAAATAAATTTTCTTCTAGAATACAATTTTTTCTTGTAAATTCATCGATTTATTCCCTTATTTTCTACACATAAATCTTTTTCCAATTCCATTGAGATGCTTTAATAGGTGTCCCTTTACACATTTCTAACATGAATGAAATTGATCCTTCTTCCCTCCATGGTCTCCACTACACAAGCTCATAGTGAACATCATTCTTCTCTTATTTGGGGATTCTAAGATTTGGTTATCATGTAGATTTTATATCATGTTTTCAGGATAAATAGTTATGTGTAATGATGATTTATTTTACATCAGTCATAATCCCACTTGGTTGCTCATAGTCACCACATTTTCCAATATAATCAATGTCAAATTTATTCCTTTAGGTTCTTTCCATTGACTAAAAACAAGAAGCTTAGTTTGAGAAACAATAATCATAGTGGTAAAACCATGTTTAACCTAGAGAATTAATAAAATTCATCTATTAAAATCCATCATAATGGATTTTAAATAAAATGAGAATTATCCAAATTATATCCACATTGAGTGCCAGACCATGTGCACAATGAGGTCTATTTTTGTGTACTAGGAAACACTCGAGTCAAGTCTGATGGGCCTTTTTCATAGTTATTACCTCTTGGTATATCTGTTATAGAATCACATCCACTTTTAGTATCTATACATGGATGTATTCATAAAAAACCACATAATCTCTATCTTACCAATTATTTTGATGTTTTTATATATTTATCCTCAAATTATATCATAGGTTTATGTTCCCTGATATATTTGTTTTCAAATATCTAGTTCCTAAGGTTTATACTAAACTTCCTTTGATACCAACTATAATGAACCCGATCCCAGTATCTCATAGCTTGTGTCTACTTTATTATATTGTTGTAATATATAAAGAATCAAATAATGGAGGAACAAATAGTTTATTAGTATTGGTTAACTATATACATACATGATTCCCATATTATATTTGAATAAATAAACTACAACATAGTTTTTTTCAATAATATCACTATTCCCTCTAGGATATCCTTACATATCATTGATAATACTCTTCTTGGATTACTGGGAAAAAAAAGATGGGCTCAATTTCTCAGTAAGGTTTAAGTATATGGGAAGCTATCATGAATCAATAACCATAATAAATATGTAAAGGTAAATAACTAAACATATATTCCATTTAATAAATAACTTTACTATCATTATTAGATAAGGCATAATCAATATAGAAAGGTAAATAACATAACACACATGTCATTAAATCAATAAACTAAGAATAAAATGCATCCAGAGATAATATCATTGTGAAAATATCAGGCATAATAATAACTAAATTATTAATGAATGAAATGCTAAATTATTAGATGTCGTGATCTAAGGAATCATGATACCTCTATTGTCGAGACCTTTTCTAAGATAATTTAATACTAATTGAAAGGTATACACCTGAAACCCCTTTAACTAAGGCTATCCAACTTATTCTTCCTACGATACTACGAATTCATCAAGGGGATATCTATAACCAATCCCTACCCTTCACTAAATTTCCAAATCATTCATCATATATCTAATAATTGATTTAATTCATGAATAATATTCCTTATCATAACATATTTTTATTGAGTAAAGAATGCATATTTATCAATATTTTCATAGATAACTAAATAAATTTCAAGGTAAAGACTATATATACCAATAGTATGTGGTTTAAGAAATAATAATATTCATGATATAAATAATATTAATATTTAATAAAAAATTCATTTTCAATGAAAAATGATAATAAGAAATTTATTATCTAAAGAGAAAGTTAAAAAATAAAAAAAACAATAAATGAGAGGTGAGAATAAATTTAATAAGAATAAGATCATGAATAAATATGTATTCATATTAAATACATCAATTGGGAATATTATACACCACATTAAAATTAATAGGTGTAAATTAAAAATATTTCTCAATAGAAAGGACATTGAGGTCAAATACCTTACAATGATCATAATGTTGAAGTGATAATTAATCATTGAATTGATTACGTATATCAAATAAAAATCCACATAAAACAAGTTTAAATACAAAAAAATATATTCAAAAGTCATTATACACAATATCTAATATTATCAATGATAAGGAATAAGTAATATAACGCAATGAAAAGAAATTGAGTTATAAAATTCTTTACCACTTGGAAATTTTAAACTCAAATCCCCTTGGATGAAATAATTTAAATTGAAACTAAAATTAAAATAAAGAATAAATTATTCATGATATTATATTTAAAATGAGATTTATGTACACCATATAAAATAAATTAGGTTCATAACATTACAATAATCCTCAATGAAGGGAAAATGAGACGAAGTCCCTTACCTCACATCTCCTTTTAGCTGAAAAAATTTTAATATCTTGTATAGTGGTTTTAAAAATGTTTTTATCCCATAATACAACCATGTTAGTATTTATAATATCATATATCATCCTTTTATAACATCTTAACACTTTTTCATTAATAATCTTTAATTATTAATATTGTTTCGGGTGTTAACTATCTTTTTTTTCTAGTGCATGTTTTAACATGAAAGTTCTAGTTCTTGAGAATATTATATAGTTCCATAATTTATATAGTGATATTAATTTTATAAATATAATTTGTTTCCTCATTTTAATTTTCACGGTCATTATTGTAATTTGAACATGGATAATGGATCACATCGCTTTGTGGAGACAGTAGGTCGTATGTTTGCACGAGTGATGTTGTCATTTCATTAATGGGTGAAAGGGTAAGTAATTAAGTGATGTATTAGTTTTAAATAATAGATATAATTTCATATATATCACATATATTCATTAAATTTATCATTATTGACTTGCATTTAAATCATAACTAAATAATGAATCACGTCGCTTCGTGATACGATAATCCTCCGTACACACGAGTGATGTTATCATGATATAATGGAATATATAGTAAGTAGGTATATGTGATATTATAATTAACTAAGTATAATAATATCATAAATATTATATATATATATACATTAAAACCATCATTATATAAAATATTAAATGGTTTTTTGTAAAATGAGTTACATCGGTTCATGAGGCGGTAATCCTCCATACACATGGTGGATGATTTGTTTCTCATTTGATGGAGGAATATATTGATAATATTATTTAATAAACATAATAAAATATCATTATATTTTGTATTTTTTTCTTATATTTTAATTTTTCTGAAATAATTAATGGTGAAAAAAGAAGAACGAAAACAAAATATCTTCGTTAAGATGATTACCTTCTCTTAGAGAAACCTCCTTACATATCCTCTTATAGACACTAGGGTTGTCCTTATGGGTAGAAAATAAGATCTATAACGTGGATAATGGTTTTTAATAGATAGTTTTTCATTGTTTTTTCTATCTAATGTCTTTTATTTGTTTGAATAAGTCAAGGGAGGGTGTTTCCTTTTATAAGGGGGGAGAGGACACACATAGATTATTTGAAAATAATAAAGTGTATGAATATTTTTTACATGAAAAAATGATCCAAAATGGGTTATTATCAAACCATTGAGGTTTTAATGTTTGTATAATTACATTAAATTTGTTTTAGACAAGTTTTAGATCAGTTTAAACCCTGATCTTGTTAGTTTAACCCCTCAGTATACTTGTTTTAACCTTGACCATGGCAATTAATTTTTATTGTTTTCACTATTAATTCGGGTAAAAAATTAATTTTAACTTATTATATAATTTAAATTATTATTCCTAAATTATAAAACTATTTTTACAAATTCAATTCATATAATTTTAATAATCCAATTTAAAATTATACTCGCCGGCACGACAAAAAAAGAGGGTTTCTAAAGAGAAAACTCCCATAAGTATATAAGGTTTTAATATAAAAAATAAAATATTAATTTCATTAAATTAAACTAAATTAATTAAATAGTAATGTGATTAAAATAATTTTACTTTAAATCCAGTTTAAAATATAATTTAACTTCTCAAATTTTTTAAACAAAAAGGGAGTTTTCAATAAGAATTGGTATTTTCACTATTCAATGAAAATTAAAACTTTTCAAAAAAACAAAAAATTCACAATAACATAATTTTGATTTCATTATTTAGAAAATTAATTTATTTTTTAAAATAAATTTTACAAAATTTGTAAAAATAATTTTAAAATTATGTGTGCAAAGCGTGGCTATACCATTTTTCAAAAAATTGTCGTTTTTCAAAAAAAACATTTCTTATTTTTAAATGATTCCAATTTTATTAATAATCAATAGATAAACATAATTTTCATAATTTAGTTTTTAATATTAATAAAAAAAATTAACATCTATTTTATAATGGTATACTATATTATGTTTCTATAAGACTCGGTTTTTGTGCCTAACATGCTATTGAAGAGATCAAATATATTTAAAAAAATTCATAAAGCCCCGAGGTGTTACATTCTTATATAATCTTGGAGTTGTGTTTAATATAAGCTATCAAACCCAAATTTATTCTTTTAAAATATTGGGGTGTTACATTCTCATTTAATCTTGGTTTTTCTAATCATATACGCTATCAAACCTGACTTTATTCTTATAAAATGTTGTGGTGTTACAACAAATAGCCAACACCCACCTTTCTTGAAACATGTCATAAGCCTCATAGCCATTGGAAATTTTGACCATAATTCCCTCTACTCATGGGAACTTTAATAAAATGGTAATACAATTCATTATAAATCTTATACCAAATATATATATATATATAATATTAAATAAATAAATTCAAGATAATAACTTTAATTACAAACCGAGGTCAAGGTAGATGAGAACTAAACCTTATGATGTAAAAAATATCATTAAATGCTTAGTTTTAATATTTATAATAATAAATTTACCATATAAAAAATCATAAAAAAATAATTATTTTTTAAAAAATTTATAAATATGAATATTATAAAGGAATAAAGAAATAAACACTATTTATTTTTGAAACATGGGATACAAATTTAAAGCTTTTATATTTAATTTATGCACGAATAATATCATTTTACAATTCCTAACACATTTAAATATAAACATTTTATAAATTATAAGAAATTATAGCATAATATTATTTTTAATTTTTTTGCCTGTATCGTTTTTTATGATTAATAATGGGGTTATCAGTCATAATATATGATTGATATCACAACATGAAATTAGGACTATTGTAAGGCTCTAATCGTATTTGAGGATATCTCATATATCATCAATATGATATGAAACTCTATTTTTTGATATCTAAGATTCACTCATAGATTATGATAATAGATATCATAGATTATGGCATAGTAAAAAATCAGTAATTTTTCCATATATCATATCTTATGATATATGGATATCATACATTATATCTAAATAAAATATAAGGACTCGTTCCTATCATACATTTTGATATGGGTCCAAACATCTGTGACATACATGTTATTTAAAAAATATAATGAGAAAACAAGTCGATTCATTAAATATCAAGGATTTGATACCACTAATAGGTTTTGGTTAATCATCTAGTGATCTTGGAAGTGTACGAAAACCCATATAATGTATGATCTATCATTAATCATGTTAAAATTAATAAAATCAAGAATATATAAGGATAATACTTTTATTATCTAATGATCTATATTTTTCTTGTCTATATAATATGTTTGATAGGGATCATGAAAGGAACAGATAAAATACACCTCCAACAAAAGAAACTGCACTTCCCTTGGATCCATATCCATAATAAGAGGACCCAGAATCACTAAAGTGGTGTGACTTCCTTCTTCTAAAATATATATTATGGTTAGTGTAGTATCCCCGGATTCGGGTACATAACCCCTTTCCTCACGTATTTTTAATTGGTGTGCATAAAATAGAGAGTTTCGATAAAATAGAGAGTTTCCATAAAATTGAGAGTTTCCATAAAATAGAGAGTCCTCATAAAATAAATAGTTTTTATAATGTAGTGAGTTTCCATTATATAGGGTGTTTCCATAATGTTGGTTTATTTCATAAAGTGGGTTGTTTCCATAAAGTGGGATGTTTCTATAAAAAAATGTTTTTCTATAAAATGGTAAAAGGTGAAGAATGGGAGAGTTTGGGGGTTTTATAAGGAGTGTTGGGACAAGAAGGAAGGTCACACGATCCATACACGGTTAGCCCAAACTGTGTGGTCAAACCTTGCGCAGAGGTAAAATCTATATCCTATTTTCTAGGAGCTTACTTTTTTGTTCTCTATATATATTATTTTGGCTTCAAAACGCCCCTATTTCGACATTACTCTCCCTAGAAGGCAGGATAACCCTCCCCCAAATGATTTGGAGTCCGATTCTTGAGGTATGTCACCATTCTTTCTGGATTTGTCATGTTTTCTTAGATCTTCTTAGATCTACTTTGTTGATCTCCATTATTTATCATATATGAACCTATAGTGGGTATATCTACGTTTTTGGATGCCAAATAATTTAATTTTGAGTCATGATCTTTCTAGGATAAGAGAACTAAGGTCATTCTTGAAGAATCGACCCGCTTTCTTTTGCGTTCTTTGTCTATTGTCAAAGTTTTTTCAAAACCCTTGAGGTTGGTGGATTCAATCTCATCTCTTCTTGCTATAATTAATTTTCTTAGATTCACATTGTTGTATTTATTGTGAAATTCATGGAAAAATATTCATTTATGATGATTTATGGTTTTTGTGAAATTGTGTGATCTTGGTTAATAGTTGTAAAAAAGGGGGTTTAATTTAAAATGATGATTATAAATTATGGATTTTTTGGGAATTGCTAAATGTTTTATGAAAAAGGGGTTTTCAATTGAAATTTTTTTCAATAAAAATGGAGTTTTATTGAAATGGTTTGGAGTTGAAATGGTTTGGAGTTGAAATGGTTTGTCATTGAAATGGTTTTGATAGAAATAGTTTTCAATAAAAAGGTGCTTTTATTGAAAGGTTTATTTTGGCTTGATCATTGGGAATATGTGTTGTGTGTTCATATTGAATATACGGGGCTTGGTTAAAATATGAACTTATGCTCGGTTCCAAATGTTGAATGGAACATGGGAATTGTATATACAGGGCTTGGTTGAAAAATGACCTTGTGCTCGGTGCCAAAGGGTTAACGACACATGGTAAACAATTAACTTGTGATGACTTGGTAGACTAATGAGAAACCATTCATGTGTATAGAACTATCACAACATCACATTCATGGTTGGTTTCATGGGTTTGAGGAATGGTTGGGCATACCGATAAATGGATATTTTGGAATGGTTGTAAAGATTGTTTAGTTATTTTTTGGGAAAAATATCTTGATGGGAAAATTGGTTTCAATTGCACTTGTATGCATTGGTAATGAATGGTTTTAAAACCTTGTTTATATTTAGTTATAAACTATTTTTGAGAAGTTGTTTTATATAAATTTTTTTTATATAATTTTTGATAACGCTTCTATCCTAATGGAGTGAGTAGGGAAGTCATTGGGTAAAACCTATTGAGTGTTATACTCACCCATACTTTGGCACTTTGGTGCTTTTGCAGATTCTATCTTCTAGGAAAAGGGAAAAGGTAATGTTTCACACGTGTTTAGCACTACCTCATGATGTATGGGATGTTTGAAGATTTTTGAGCTTGGATCTTGTGGATCATGGAGTCTTGAGGTCTTTCGAGAGTCAAGTGTGGTTTATCTATTGTGTACTTTGATTCGTGGTTATTCTTCCATTGTTTCTTACTTTGATGTGGTTGTGAGATACATGAAGTTGTTGAGTTGTCTTACATTTTTTCATGCATCATATAGTGAATTTTTTGTTATGGTTGGTAGGTTTATTGGTTTATTTCTTAAAGGGTAAATCATCCCCCACTGGTATTTGAAACCCTTCGGTATTTATTGTCAGCCTTGGGCATCTTGGGGATGTCCCTTAAGGCCTAGTAATGACACATTGTACTCTCAAGACAATGATATTTGGCGGGTCATTACAAATCGTATCAGCTTTTTCAGTCCTTTCCTAACAAGTATTCATCGATGTTCCATGTTTTTGAGATGAAATCCCTTCTTGTCTATTCCTTAGGTGGGAATATTAGAAAGGAGTAGGATTGTTAGAACATGAAATGTATAACATAAAAGGAAGTAGCTAACCCTTTTATGTTGAACTTCAAGTTAATAGGGAGTTTGGTAAATAAGTGTTTGGAGACACTTCTAGAATTTTGAAATCCCATTTTCATGGGTTTAGCCAATGAGACTTGCATGACATGCATTTTAGAGGAATGAATTACCACTAATAGTGCATACATCATTTCGAGGAATGATTCATTTTGTGAAAAAAAAGTTTTAATTTTTGAAATGTTATGGAATTTTTATTTCAAATGAAATATTTCGAAAAATGTGAATGCTTATCATATTTTGAAAATGGTTTAATTTTCATAAGCATGTGAAGTGTTTTCAAAAATGGATGAACATGGGAAAAAGGTTGTTTTAGAACACAATGTTGTGATAGTTGATGTGATAGAATTTAAAATGCTAAGCCATCAGTTGCTAGAGAGTGAGACTTGTAGATTTTGTTGTTGGTTTAGAAAATGGCACCTAATAGGTGTCATAAGAACTATCCAGAAGAGGTTGTTGAGAATTTGGTTGCACCTGAGCCATAGGTAAACAACCCTTTAGTCCAATGCATCACTTAGGCTGTTCAAACCGTTGAGTTGCGACTGAAACCAGATACCCTATTTTCAATATTAGATTCACTGCTAAAAATCCATGTAGAGGAAGTACGATTGTCTTCACTAAAAGAGATGAGAACTCTATCACTATGATGATGGGGAAGTTGGGAACCTATTTTCTTTGTTTAAAACTTGAAATGATTCCTTCTATGATAAGACTGCAAGCTCCTCTCGGTGAAAGAGAATGCCATGCCTTTCTTTGTAGAGCATGTGCTATAACTGTTGATGGAGATGAGCTAAAATGGGACTTCTTGATGTTATATATGAATGTATATGATGTAATCCTGGGTATGGATTGGCTAACAACATTCATGTATCAAATCAACTTTCATAGGATAATAGTTATTTTTGTGATTGAGGATGGAATCGAGCATCTCTTTATAGGAGAGAGGATTGTAAAGAATGGTGAAAAGAGCTTGTTGGCACCAATGGTGGGAACAATCTCTTACCAATTGGTAGCATTGACTTTGGAATCAATGGAAGAGATCAAGGAAAATAGTTTTCTAGCTGTTTTGGATCAATTTTTAGATGTCATTCCCAAAAACATCTCAAGGTTACCACCACTAAGGGATGTGGAGTTTACGATTGATCTCCTTCCGAGGACTAGTCTTATTTACCTTCCATCTTATAGGATGGAACCAACAGAGTTACAAGAATTGAAAGTGTAGTTAGAGGAGTTGGAAAGCAAGAGTTTCATTCATCCAAGTACGTCTCCATGGGTAGTGGGGGGTTTTTTGTGAAGAAGGTAGATAGAACTCTTCGACTGTGTATTTATTATCATAAGTTTAACATAGTTATAATAAAGAAGAGATATCCACTTCCATGCATTGATGATCTATTCTATAAATTATGGGGTGATCAGTGGTTCTCTAATATTGACTTGCGATCAGGATATCACCAATTGAGAGTTCGGAAATAGGATATTCCAAAGACATATTTCAGAAGTAGATATGACCACTATGAATATGTAGTCATGCCTTTCGGTCTAAATAATGCTTCATCAGTCTTTATGGAATTGATGATTCAGATATTTCAAAAATATCTAGATTCTTTTATTGTAAAGTTTGTGGATGACATTTTGGTCTATTCAAAGACAAGGGCTGATCATGATGTGCACTTGAAAACATTGTTACAAATCTTGAGATATCATCATTTCTATGCCAAATTATCAAAGTGTGATTTTTTGGATACAGGGAGTATGTTTCCTTGGACTTATCGTTTCTGAGAAAGGCATTTCTATTGATCTTGAAAAGATAAAAGTTGTTATATCTTGGAAACCATCGAAGAATGTGTTCAAGATATGAAGTTTTCTTGGTCTAGCTAGTCATTATTGATGCTTTGTGCATGATTTCTCATGAATAGCTTCACCAATGGTAGCTCTGACAAAGAATAATTATCCATTTGAATGGACAGAGGAATGTCAGAAGTCTTTCCAGGAACTAAAAGTTTTTCATACATCAGCACATGTTATGATCCTTCTAGAATCAGGACAGGGGAATGTGGTGTATTGTGATTCTTCAGGATCAGGGTTGAGCTATGTTCTCATGCAAAGAGATCATGTGGTTGCTTATGGTTCAAGGATGTTAAGGGTACATGAGAAGAATTAACCAACACATGATTTCGAGTTAGCTGCTGCCGTCTATGCTTTGAAAACATGGAGACATTATCTCTTTGGTGAGAAATTTACCATGTTTATAGATCAAAAAATCATGAAACACATTTTCTCATAGCGTTATTTGAATCTATGGAAAAGTAAAGGGATGGAATATCTCCAAAGGTTTTACTTAGACTTGTTGTATACACCATGGAAAAGAAATTCAGTGGTGGATGCATTGAGTAGAAAGTTATATTCTCAATTGGTGAAAGAAGATTCAGATGAATGGCAGTTGATGTCGGTCTTAGCCGACATGCATGTTGAATGTGAAGATGGAGGTGATTTTTCAGTTTTCTTTTCAGTTATGGTTGTCCCTTATTTAGTAAAAATGATCAAAGGGGCATAAAAATCTGATGCGGAATGTCTGGTTATAAGTTCAAAACTCAATGGTGGGGAGACTAGTGAGGGATGGAAACTTAATAGGGGTTTAATTTTGTGTTTCAGAGATCGTATGGTTATACCTAAGGTTTCTCAGGAACAAATCCTTCATTCTTACAACTATTCGAGATGGGTTGTACATCCAGGTACATAGAATATGTATAAGGCGTTGAAGGCATAGTTTTAGTGGCGTGGCATGAAAAGGAAGGTGATTGAGATCATCTTGCAGTGCTTATTTTGTTAGCAGGTTAAAGTAGAGAATCAGAGACCCGCTAGTATGTTACAATCTTTCCCCATCCCAGTGTGGAAATGAGATCATATAGTAATGGATTTTGTTATGATTATTCTAATAATGGTCCAGAAACATGATGCCATTTTGGTGATAGTGGATCATCTAACCAAGTTGGCCCATTTCATCCCTATTCATGAAACTCGTACGGTGAAGGATCTTTCAAAAATCTATATCTGAGAAGTGGTAAATAGGTATGGTGTACTAGTTTCAATAATCTCAGATAGAGATCTGAGGTTCATGTATCGTTTCTGTAAATCCTTACAGCAATCCCTTGTGACTCAGTTGACTATGAGCACAACGTATCATCCTCAGACGGATGGGAAATCCGAGCGGATGATAAAAACATTGGAAGACATGTTATGGTCTTGTGTAGTGGATTTTGATGTCTCATGGGAGGAAAATATACCCTTAGTGGAGTTCTCATACAATAACAATTATCAATCCTCGATACACATGGCTTCGTGTGAAGCATTGTATGGGAGTCCTTGTCATTCTCCACTATGATGGGTGGAAACAAGTGAAACATCACTAGTCAGGCCAAGCCTTGTCAAAGAAACAATAGAGAAAGTCCAATTGATTAGAAAGAGGATGGAGATAGATCAGAGTCATCAGAAATCTTATGCAGATCACCGTTGAAGACCATTGTTGTTCGTTATGAGTGATCATGTATTCTTGAGGATCTCTCAATTGCTTGGACATCGTCATTTTGGGATGCAGAGAAAGTTATCTCCTAGATACATTATCCCTTTTGAGATACTAGAATGGGTTGGAGAGGTGGAATATCGGTTGGCATTACCACCACAGTTTAGTTTGGTGCATAATGTGTTCCATGTATCCCAGTTGAAAAAGTATCACCCTGATCCTGACCATGTGATTAGATGGGATCACCTTGAGCTAGAACCAGATGTATCACTGGTACATATCCCAGTGCGGATCATGGATAGACAATAGAATGTCTTGCGTGGGAAAATCATCAACTTAGTGCGGGTTTTATAGCAACATGGTCAGATTCAGGAAGAGACTTCAGAACGTGAGAAGGAAAAGAAAAATCAGTGGTTGTAACTCTTTTTGGCCAGTGAGGGTTTTCTACTTTCCGAGTACTGAAAGAAAAATGTTGGGGAGAATTTAGTACCCTCAGTTTCGGGTACATAACCCCTTTCCTCACATCTTTTTAATTTGTGTGCATAAAATAGAGAGTTTCAATAAAATAGAGAGTTTCTATAAAATAGATAGTTTCAATAAAATAGAAAGTTTCCATAAAATAAATAGTTTCTATAATATAGAGAGTTTCCATTAATTTGGGTGTTTCCATAATGTTGTTTTATTCAATAAAGTGGGTTGTTTCCATAAAGTGGGGTGTTTCCATAAAATGTGTTGTTTCCATAATGTGGGGTGTTTCCATAATGTGGGATGTTTCCATAAAAAAATATGTTTCTATAAAAAGGGTAAATGTAATGGATGGGCGAGTTTGGGGGTTTTATAAGGAGTTTTGGGAAAAGAAGGAAGGTTGCATGATCCATACATGGTTAGCCCAAACCATGTGGTCAAACCTTGCACAGAGGTCAAATCTAGATCCTATTTTCTAGGAGCTTACTCATTTTTCTCTATATATTTATTTTTAACCTAAAAACGCCCCTATTTCGACATTACTCTCCCTAGAAGGCTGGAGAATCCTCCCCACAAGATTTGGATCCATCCCAAAGCCTTCCCTTAGTGATTTCAAGTCTGCTTCTTGAGGTATGTCACCATTCTTTCCGGATTTGTCATGTTTTTTAGATCTGCTTAGATCTACATCTCTGATCTCCGTTATTTCTTATATCTGAACCTATAGTGGGTATATGTACTTTTTTGGATTCCAAATATTTTAATTTTGAGTCATGATCTTGCTAGGATAAGAAAACTAAGGCTGTTTATGGAGAATCGACCCACTTTCTTGTGTGTTCTTCGTCTGTTGTCAAAGTTTCGTCAAAACCTTTGAGCTAGGTGACTTCACCCTCATCTCCTCTTTCAATAATTACTTGACTTAGATTCAAATTGGTTTATTGATTGTGAAATGCATGGAAAAATATTTATTTGTGATGATTTATGGTTTTTGTGAAATTGTGTGATCTTGGTGAATTGTTGGGCAAAAGGGGGTTTAATTTAAAATTATGATTTTAAATTATGGATTTTTTTTTGGAATTTCTAAATTATTTAAGAAAAATGGGTTTTCAATAGAAATTTGTTTAAAAAAAATGGAGTTTTATTGAAATTTTTTGGAGCTGAAATGGTTTGGCATTGAAATGATTTTGACGGAAATAGTTTTCAATAAAATTTGGTTTTATTGAAAGGTTTATTTTGGCTTGATTTTTGGGCATATGTGTTGTGTGTTCATATTACATATATGGGGATTGGTTGAAATATGACCTTTTGCTCGATGCCAAATATTTAATGGCACATGGGAATTGCATATACGGGGCATGGTTGAAATATGACATTGTGCTCGGTGCCAAAGGGTTAATGGCACATGAGAAACAATTACCTTGTGATGACTTGGTAGATCGATGAGAAACCGCTCATGAGTATGGAACTGTCATAAAGTATCATTCATGGTTGGTTGCATGGGTTTGGGGAATGGTTGGGTATGCTGATAAATGGACATTTTGTAATGGTTTTAAACATTGTTTAGTTGTTTTTCTAGAAAAACATCTTTATGGAAAAAATTGGTTTCAATTTCACTTGTATGCATTGGTAATGCATGGTTTTGGAAACTTGTTTATATTTAGTTATAAATTTTTTTTTGAGAAATTGTTTTATATAAAATGTTTTATATTATTGTTTCTAACTCTTCCATCCTAGTGGCGTGAGTAGGGAAGTCATTGAGGACAACCTACTGAGTTTTATACTCACCCCTGCTTTGGCACTTTGGTACTTTTGCAGATGCTATCTTCCAGGACAAGGGAAAAGGTAACGTTTCACATGTGTTTAGCACTACCTCTTGATGTATGGGCAGTTTGGATATTTTGGAGCTTGGAGTTTGTGGAGCATGGAGTCTTGAGGTCTTTGGAGAGTCCTGTGTGGTTTGTCTACTGTGTACTTTGATTAATGGTTATTCTTTCGATGTTGATTACATTGATGTGGTTCAGAGATACATGATGTTATTGAGTTTTCTTTTGTTTTTTCATGCATCATATAGTTAATGTTTGGTTATGGTTGGCAGGTTTATTGGTTTATTTCTTAAAGGATAAATCGTCCCCCACTTGTATTTGAAACCCTTTGAAATTTATTTCCAGTCTTGGGCATCTTGGGGATGTCTCTTAAGGCCTAGTAATGACTCTTGGTACTCTCAAGCCAATGAGAATTGGCAGTCATTATTGTTATAAACTGTGGGAGTTTTGGAATGGATTTAATTAATGAATTATCAATCCATATAAAGGGTCTCATTCCTTTTACAACCTCTCTACATTAAATTAATAGAGTAGAGCATTGACAACCAACTCATGGTACCCAAGAATTATTATTACTTGTTGAAGGTTTTATAACCATTTAAGAACCTAAAATTATTTAACTATGAACTTTTATCCATTAAATTTATCAATATCATTGACTCATAATATATTAAACTGATTAAGAAGGCATGAATAACTGTAAGAATATGTTATCGGATATTGTATATTCTTTATATGTTATGATAGAGACCAATCATCAAATATGATTAAGGAATTCATATTCCCATGTTTCTAGACATGATTAAGGGATATAATAAAATATATATCCCCATTTTTTTTATTCTCAACACATATATAAAGTTGAGATCCTTTGTTTCAGGTTTTATGTTTCGTGTAGTTGGAATTTCTTTATAGTACCTTTTGTGATTTTCTTTCTTGGGTTTTGGTGTTATATAGATTCTTAAACATAGAGAGCCAATTCATATGGAATATGTTTGGAATTTGAGAGATAATAATTTCCATGATGAATGATCTTGGAACATAAAGAGTGTTCCTACAATTTGGAATATTCTATTTCATGCAACTCCAGTGCTCGAAATGTGGCCAGATCATAAGCGAGCAAAGAAAGTGGATCATGCTTTGGAGTTCTAGAAGTTGATCCATCTTATATTTACGGGTGATGATGGAGTATAAGAATATAAATATTTGTTTCTTACTATCAAAAAATATTCTAATTCCTCCATATTCCTAAGACATTGATGGTTGATTTTTCTTCTTACATACTCGAGGAAATAGTTCATAAGTAGTGGGAGAAAACTATGGAAGAAATTGTGTATGAGTATCTAATGTGCATTGGGTTTTAGAGGATGTTAAATTATTAGTTCTACATAAACATGATAAATATAAGAAAACCTCTAGAGATATAGGAGTTGAAGTTGGGTATCTTAATGATATTATAGAATGATGTTGATTTGTAGATTTTTTGCACTTTGAACCAATGTTGATCACTAATTATTGTCTCAAGGAATGAATGTTAAAGATAACCCATAATCTTGAAATCTAATTGTTGGTGATTTTTTTTGATTTACCTACCTAATTTGTGATATTGAATGAGTTAGTGATTTCTAAGTTGGACATGATAGATGTGAAGGTAATGAACACTTTCTTTGGCCTGATGGAGGTGATGAATTTTCTATAAGGTGAAAGAGGAAGTGAGATTATTCTCAAAAGGGATGAAATCATAATAAAATAGTGAGCTTAGGATATTATCAAAGGAAAAAAATCTTGGATATTCCTATTTTCATATTATAACACACCTCAAATGGTATTTTATGAATAAACTTAGGATATTTTATTTGTTTGGGGTGCTTATGAATTTGAAGTTCTAAAATTTTATCTCTTAAGGAACTAGAATTAAAGATTCCAACTAAACAAAGGGATCATATATTTATTTGGAGATACTAAATAATGATGGATTTGAATCGTAGGTAAGGAAATGTGGTAATCCTCACTAATTTAATTCTAAAAAGGGATCGGGAAACTTGTTTATTATATTTTTAGTGTTATAGAAGTCAGATGTAGGACTTGTGATAGTGATAGGTACACTACTTATTGCTTATATGATGGTCTCCTCTATGTTCAACACTAGTGAATCTAATTTATTCATATCTACAAAATTAATATATTGGAAAAAGATTCATGTGAATTTAATGTCATATTCCTTACATATTAAGATGGCTCATGGAGAAAGGGTGGGGTGGTGGTTTAGGTATACAATATATTATATTTTGATCAGTGATGTGTAAGTCTTATAGGACTACTTGTTTTTGGATATGGATATATTTAATGTAATAATTGTAATTGGTTGGATGGTGAAGTTCAAGACACATATCAAATACCATGAGAATAAATTTTAATTTACTTCACAAAATTAGAGTTTTTGAATTTTTCATGGGGAGTTATACATTTGGGCTAATTTGGTAAGATAGATCATTAAAGACCATAGATATTTAACATTTTAGTTATTGGGGTTGATTATTGGATTAATAGATTCTATGGACTCATTTTAGCATCCACCGGTGGTAGATTATTTTGTAGATGTGTTTGTAGAAAATTTTATAGTTTTCCACTAAAGATATGTGTGAATTTATCCATAGATTTTTTTCCTATGATGATTCTAATTTCATTGCCTCTATATCACATGATGCATGAAAATTTGAAAGAGATGAATTTGAATGGATAGTTTAGAGGGGAATTGTTTGATTAATCCAATAATTTCTCCATAGAAAGCATTAAATTTGTCTGAAAATAAGTCTAGTAGTAACTTGAGGTTGTGAATTTACTTATAAAAGTATAATTAGGTAAAAATTATCTACCTTTCATATATGATTTTTTTATCATATAAAGAGAACAAAGTGCTTCTTGAGGTTTGAATTTAGATTGGGATATCAACAGTTGAAGTGAAGGAGGTCATCATTCTAAAGAAAATTTTTAGGAGTAGGTATGGACATTATGGATTTTATAAATTCAATTTTGGGTTACAAACACTTTACTATTTATATTTCTTTAATGAATCATTTATTCCAAAAATTATTTGAATCATTCATCGTAGTGTTTTTGGATAACAATATAATTTATTCTAGATTATAGGAGGATCATGGATTGAATTTAAGGACTATGCTAGAGATACTGTGATAGAAGTGAAGTATGTTAATTTATTTAAGTTTTAGTTATGGATGTAAGAGGTGAATTTCATGGGGAATGTAATTTTTTAGAATTTTGTCACAATGGATCTTGAGAAATTCAAGGTGGGGATATCTTAAGACTAGCTCAAGAATGTTTTTTAGGTTTGGGGTTTCCTTAGGATGGTAGGATATTATAGATTCTTCATTAAAGAAATTTAAAATTTATTATCACAAAGGAGATGTTGATTTATAAGGATATGACTTTGATGGAAACAATGATTCAAAAGGGTGTAAAGTTTGAATGGGATGATATCTTCCAGGTATCTTTTTATTAGTTGAATAATAGGCTTCCATATACACTAATTTTGATCATGCCTAAGTCGGTTGAAGGTCTCTATAATGACCCATATTATTAGTAAAACTATTTAATTAAAATTTTATCTTTTCAATGGAATTTAAGTAATGACACACTGGTAAGTTTGAATTTTTCGTTTTTGATTGGGGTGTTTTTTATTTTCTTATTCGATTTTGAATTTTAGAGTTTAAGGATAGAATTATTGTTGGTTTTGGACATGGTTTTAGGTTCATAAAATGTATCATGAGTGTTTTTAGGTTTTAGGAGGTGTAACATGTATTATTAGAGCTATAAGTGGCACTGGGTACCCAGTGGGATGTATTAGGTACTCAATAAGTGAAGTAGAGGGAAGGGTACCCTAGGAGTTCCACTAGGTACCAAATGAACTATGATTGTGTACCTAGAATTCCCAATATTGTTTTTTATATGGATCGTTTTGGTAATTTTCCTTATAACTCCTTTTACCCTATCTATGGATTCCATTTGAATTCACATATCTCAAGCCGGCTGAGAGGCCTTTCTTGGGATATTATTTATTCTCTTTAACTCCACCTTCTATCTCTCAATAAAGGATGTTTTAAGGGGGTTGTCTATGACAACCATAGGTAATTTTTCTCCCTCTCCTCTAATATCCCCTCTTATACCATTCTTCGTTAATATCTATTAGTGGATTAAGAATTTTATAGTAAATTCCACGAGATCATGGTGGGATTTATCCTATTCAAAGGGTATTTCTGGTTTTTTCTAGAGGGGATGTAGTTCAATCATCCATGACCTATTCATTACATTTTTAATGAAATTCCATATAGTTATGGTTTATTCTTGGTATTTTATAGTTTTAGGGTGAAATCGAAAGATGTTTTTTCGGACTATATTTAGGATTTTGGTTGTGATAGTATTCAATAGATTTTTGGAGTAATATTCCTGAATTTTCTTTGATTTTATACATACATTAATTTTATTGATCATGTCATTTGTATCTCAGGGTTATGGAATTATGTTTTGGTGACTTCTAAGTGTTTCCCTGGTGATTATTGATGTGCATTAAATATTTTTGTTTGTATAGGTAGGTGGTATCTACCCTCTGAGGGTTTTATGTGGCATTCATGTGATATTAATATATAATGTTTCTTAAAGTATTAATAAATATTTTATTATATTTTATAAATATATATGGATGGTTTTCTTGGGGAACATTTAAAAAAAAGTAAGTATACCCCATGTTTTTTTATGGTAAACTATATATAGAATTAGTTTATTCTTTTTCATTACAATACTTTTCTATATTAATGGAAGTAAATATATTCCATTACAATTCCTCATATTATATTAAAATTTATCTTGAGTGGGTGTTGTTGAGAATCCATATTTTTTGTTGTGAATAATTATATCATGTACAACAACCTCCAGAGATTTTTTTAGAAAGCATCAAACTAACACTTGAGATAAATCTTTAGAGAGTAGTTGTATTTTAGGTAATGAATATTATCTTGGACCTTACTCAAGTTTCCGATGATGGTAACACTTCATCCCACTTAAAAATTATTTTAATTCCAACAAATGTACTTAACCCCTAATTATGTGAATGCCTTAGTGATAATATATTTTTTGGGATAGTTGAGTGGAAAAAAGTGATTTTGAACATGAACTCATTTAGTTTTTAGACTCAACCTAAAATTCAATGTACTATACTATAAGTTTTATAAAAATTGTAATTTCACCCTATTTTTTGGTTATGTAAATATTAAAAATTATAATTATTATTTTTTAAAAAACTCATCTTTTGGGGGGGGGAACCTTATTTCCTTAAAACCAAACCCCTTAGGACCTTTTCTTACCTAATTAATGATTTTTACATAAAATTATTTCCCCCTTCAAATGTTTTCTATTTAGAGATGTGGACTAAATTTTTTATCAAGAATTAAATGGGACCAATTTTCTATTTTTGAAACTATATTTGACATTTATGGCCTTTATTTATAATTTTTGAAAAAAAGAAAGAATAAAAAAAATCTTTAATATAATTTTAAAAGGATGTGATTTGAGAACATTCACTTGATCTCTCATAAAGATTTATTATCTCATGAGTTGGCTATACATTTATTAATAAAAATGATAATCTTAAAATGAATTCTATGCTGCTTTATAAGAATTAAGAACCTCCATAGTAAAGTGACTTCATCGGTTAAATTTCAAAATGGTGATTAAAAAACATTATGTTGGATAAATGATTGGTAATTCCTATTATATTAAGGTGTAGTTAATGTGTTTTTATTTAACCAATCTCTAAATTCATAAATTTATGATCCTAATGATATATATCAATTGGTTGATTGGTCATGGCCAATTGATATTAAACAAGAATTTTCATTTTTCATGCTTTATGTATATATACTTTTTCAGATTCCCAATATTATTTCAAGATATTGTTTACGCCTTATCGATTACCTTACTTGGGTTCCCACGTGTATGTTCTAATATTGAGATATATTTTCCGGTGAAATTTCTGAATTAAAATAGGGATAATAATTTTTTGATGGAAAACATATCTATTATTGGATTTTTAACATGTCTACAATTTGTATGGTGCATATATATTTTTAAAATAAATCCTGAGTACTATTTTTTATAGAGCATATATATTTATATGATATAGAATTATTATCATTGTGATATGAAAACATTGTTCTATATCTTTTTTATCATTTATTGATATTAAAACCATGTTTATAGGTTTCCAATGAAGTATTTCATATGGATAGATTTGTGTTTCCATGGATTGAATATGTAGTTTTTAAACCTTATCTTTCAAGTTTCAATAAGAGACTTGTGTACTAGATACATAAGAAGATGTCTATATATATATATATGAAGTTCCTCCAAATTTAAAGAGAGGCCTCATATTGAGGAATGATAATATATATATATATAAATGATTATGGATAAATATACATATATTCATTTATTTCTATGATAAGATGATTCCTCCTGGAGGATGATATACATAATATTCCTTCTTATGATAAGATGATTTCTCTATTAGAACCACTACCACCTATCACTGAAAGATAATTTTTCTATAACATCTACCATAGTGGAACAAAGAACAAAAAAATCCCTAGTCAAAAATACCTCTCGATCTAAATGTTCCTAAACTAAGTAATAATAACCTCACCCTTAATCATCGCACTGAGTTAACCAACTCTAACATACTCAACCGAAAACCAAAAAAAATTAAAAAAATAAATTAAAAAATGAATTTATGTGGTTAAAACATTATATCCTACATCCAATATAGAAAAATAATTCATTTCTATTCCTTAAAAATTACTAGATTTACAATCACGTTTTTCATGTTAGCCAATTAGATCACTAATTACAAGTAATCACTAAATCTTATCCACACATGGGTACAAGTTCTACCACCCACATATAGTAGGTCCTAGTAAGTAATCCAGGTTGAAATGACTTTTAATATTTGTGGAAGTCCCACCAATGAAACTCATAAAACATTGATCACCTATATAAATTGTTCCTAACTACTAACATCTTGTAGAACATTGAAGTTTTATATATCTAAAATCATGAAAAAATCGTGTAATTACTTTTCCAAAAAATAAAAATAAAATAACTTATTTAAAACCATTATAAACACATGCATATTAAAACCTTTTCACTCCACATTATCCAAACCACTGACTAGTACTTTATGCTTCTAAAATCCCCAATTTCTAGAATGTATAACTTCACTGGAGTCTTCTACTTCAACTGATTATATCAAATGGAAATTTATTATAGAGCTAATCCATCCAATATACTAAATAGAACTTGAATTAGACTTCAGATTTTTAATAATCTCCCACTTCAATAATTTTTCTAGGAAACAATGGAAACATCCAACAGATAGGAAAAAACAACCATTTTAACATTTGCATCAAATAGTTTATCAACATCCTTTCACTTAGATTAGTCCCATTGAGTTAAACTTTCTCATCAAACATTCATGGACAATAACCTTGGTGAAAATTTTGGTAGTATTTTTTTCTTCTAGATATATTCTACAGCTCTAACTCTTTATCTTATGTCATATTATAAATGAAATAATATTTTTGATCAGTTTGTTTCATTTAAATGTGAAACATCATATTATTCACCAAATTCATTTCACTCTACTTATCCCAATAGAGAAATCCACCTTTATAGATTATTCCATTTATTTTGAAAAAATATTTATATATAAATTATTTCCATATTTTTATTTTTGAAACATATTTTACTTATGTTAAAGATAGAACTACTATTGGTTACAACCTTGATATCTAGGTATCATTCGTTTCTCTATATATGAATGCATGGTCTGTTTTAATCTTTTTAGAATCTGAATATACCTAAAAAACTTGATTTATATTCCCCTAAAACATATCATCTTTACTAAATAATAAGTTAATATATTCCAATCTTTTGAGATACTAAATGATCCACTTCACAGCCTACCAATGCACTTTACGTGGATTTGATAAGAAACAACTAAAAAATCCCATTGAAAATGAAATTCCCAAGAGATAACATATTTTATAATACATCATGATTCATAACACTGACGAAAAAAAACATTCACAATATTCTTCAACTCATCTTACATTTTTATAGCTTTCTCCTTAGACAATATAAACTATTTGATCAATAAAGTTAATACCAACTTGCATCCAGACATTTTAAACCTTTCATTTATATTCCATATGTGATCCCTCTAATAAAGTACCAAACTTCTAATTATTATGTCTCACATAATCCTCATCCCTAAGATTTTAGTAGCCTCCCTAAAATCGTTGACCTCAAATTTTCTGAAAAAATAACCATTCATCACTTAAATTTGTTTAATGTCTAGACTCACCAAAATAATAACATCCATATGTATGAGTGGAATGATAAATCCCATATCATTAAAAGACTTCTGATTACAATAGTGATATATGATTCTTTGAATTAAACCATTCTTTATCATGAAATCATCAAACATTTAGTTTCATTTTCATGGAAACTAATTCAAGACACATAGGCTTCTATTATATTACACACTAAGTCCTTGTTTTTAGTGTCCTTGAAACAAGCTATTTGATTAATGTTATTTTCCTAATAGGATCCACTATGATAGAATTTTTTTTACATCCATCAAATCAATGTTTATATTTTTAGTACAAACCATGATCATAATTATTCCAACAGTATTGTACTTAATTGCTGGTAAAAAAATTCGTAGAATTCAATTCATTATTTCTGCTAAAGTCCTTTGACTACAATCCTATCCTTATACCTTATTCTACTAGTAATTTATTATTTCAAACGGACGACCCATTTGTTCTCAAGTAAAATATTTTCTTGTGTATGTTCAAGTAGATCCCATGTTTCATTGCCATTCAGTTAATCTAACTCAAATTGAATTTATAACTCCCAAATTCTAGAATCACTAAAACATTCCACTTATTCCAAGATATAAATTTATATTCCATATTCTAAAATAAATAAATTAATATCAGTTCTACACCTCTCTACTAGATTTATAATCCTAGTTGATCTTCATAATTTAGTATGTGGAACTTCACTCTCCAATATTGATATTTCAAGAGATATAACATCCATAGCTACCACATCAACTTATGAAATCCATGAGCACTTTGGTAAATATTCAATTGTCCCAACCTACAAAATTTCAGTGCCCAGTAAACACTATGAAACTTGGGTCATTCTATAATTCTCAATCAGATCAAATTTTAAATGTTCAGTTGATTCATTTTTTCAGCTTTCTTTTCCACTAATTCCCAACCTTTCCATAAGTCCTCATAAAAGAGAACATTTCATCTTCTGATTACTTGTATATTTTTGTTATTCCAAATTTTTAATCCAATGTTTTAATCATAGTATCCCACAGAGAAACATGTATGGATGTTCTATTTTAATTTATCTCTTTCCTTATCATCCACATGCACATAGGTTAGGTTACCAAAAAATATTAGGTGGATGAATTGTTCTTGTTTTTTGGACCATATATTCTCTATAATCCCCACCCCTATTGGTTCTAATAGACATTAATTAACTATTTTTATTGTATATTTTACCAATTTCAACCCAATAACCTTGTAAATTATAGAATGTATAATAATGATCCATGAATTTATATATTGATATATGATTAATTCACTCTGTCACACTATTCTATAATGGTGTCCTAAGTATAGTTATTTTCCATTATGGTTCCTTTTTTCTTATAGTAGTTCTGTAAATATCTTCCACTATACTCACCACCATTATTGTACCTAAATAATTTTAAATATATACGAATATATCTTTATAGCATGTCCTTTCACTAAATAAACACTCCAAACACATCATATTTATTGTTTTAAAGTAAACCCATACTTTACATAGAGGGTAATCAATGAGTAATCAATTGATGTGAAAAAGTATTAGGATCCTTTATGGGGATGAGTTGGTGAACGTCCCCAAGCATCCATGTGAACAAGTTCTGGCTTTCAAGATGTCTTATTCCTTCCATTTAGGTTAAAAGAAACATTTATCTGTTTCCTAGTCATAAAAATCTCACATATTTTGATTTACATGTGATTTATATTCATTAAACACTTTTCCATTAAAACTCTAATGTTCTTCTCATTGAGATGACCAAGTCAACAATACCACAAATCCAAAATATTGTAAGTTATAAAATGAGTAATTATTGATCTATGTTTATATACATGGTTCCATCCTTCACCCTTATTTCCATGACCATGGATCCCTGGGTAACTTTTCATACTTTATTTGCAAATATTGTTCCCAATACAACTTCATCTAGCTAACCAATGGAATTTAACTTATTCCATATACCTAGTGTGTGGTGAAATTATTTTAACTCTAATAATATACCATTTTACATCTATATGTTGAAATATCTAATCCTGGTGAATTGTAGAGACTTTTAAAATATTAGGTTTGAATTTTTTGAACCATCTAGATACATAATTCTATATGTATCCTTTATCTATCCAAGATTATAATGATTCTATAGATTCAATCACCCATGATTATTTGGAGTGTTAACACTCAACAATAAAATGCTACTAGATTCAGCTAAATTAGTGGAACATAAACTTCAAGAAGGTTCTATTTTTTTTAACCCTATAATCCTTATAGTCCTTCTTATGATTACCTATTTTCTAGTAATGCTAACATACATTTAAAGGGAAATTACAATTACTTCAAGTTCTATCTCTAGTGTAGTCTAATGATTTCCTATTATTTGATTTCTTATGAGGGGGTTATCCTATACCTTTTGTATGTATCATTATTATGGTAGGTTCTTTGACTTCACTTCAACTAATCTCTTCATTTAGAATCAAATTTTTTACATCCTCAAACACCAAGTCAATTTCCTCCAAGAATTACTTATGGTAGTTACCATTTTATCTCAAGCCTCTAGAAGTTATAAAACTGCAGTTATGCCCATTCATTATCTATGAACATGACATTAATTGATTCAATAATTCCTAAAATATTGTTATAATTATTCACATGATCATTTTCATGTATTATTCCCTACAAAATCATATCGAACAACCTCTATTTCATGGAAACCTTCTTTAAACAATCTATCTTCTTATACATATCATGCATAACATTCATTGGCCCCATTTTCGTCTTTTCTCAAAGATGTTAAAGGGTACATTATGGTCCAATGACACCCTTGTCAAACCAAGTGACTTTATATATAGAATTTACCATTATAATTTTTCCATCATCTCTGTTTTAACTCTAGTTGATGAAACTTCAAGATCCTTTTAAATGAGAAAATATTCCATTTGCATCCTCCAGAATCTGAATTCTATCCCATAAAACAAATATATCTTGGACTTTACTTATTATAATACAATAGCTTATATTGTAATGACTCCTAATAAATCAAATTAACACCAAGATCAGAATTAAGATACCTATGTTTTATAATGAGTGTGTTTTATTGAGGGATAAAACAACTTTTGATACAACTTTTGGGGCCACCACCATTGATAATCAAAATATACACCATCTAGAACTTTAAGAATAATGGAAAAAATAACCAAAACATCCCTCGGTGTAAAGGACCCCTTTATCTCAATGTTCCTAAACTAAGGAGGAAGAAACTTTCCCTTAATCATCTCACTGAGTTGATCATCTCTCAAACTCAAGTAAACATAGTCAAATTTGAGTGAAATAAAAAAATGTAATGGATATAATGAATTCTTATGGTTCAAAAATCATGTCATGAATCTATAAGAGAACATTATTTCATTTTAATTACTTTGGATTTTATAATAATTACCATAACTTTAGCTAAGTTATCCAATTATATCACAAATTAAAATTAATCACAAAACTGAATTCATATATGTGTATAAGTGGTCTCAAAAACTTATAGTAGGTAATGAATATAACAACCCATTCTTTACATACATTTTTATTACTTTAGAATTGAAGCACACTTATTATAACATATAACAAAACTAGGAAAGGACCGTATAGGTATAGAGTCTTTAGAAACTGGGAAACATAAACAACTAGTTCATAAAGCATCTACTTTGCCTCCCATTTATTTCATCATATCTAGAGTCCCTTTTTGGCATATCCTACTTAATAACCTTTTTTCTGGCCTGGGGAAATAAAACATACAAAATGGTGAGCTCAAATGCTCAGTAAGGGTAAAAAAAAGAAATATCAATCACATCATATACATAAGAACATAACTTTTGGAAATCTTAACCTGCAAAAGAAATCATAATTTCATAACATGGGATAAATCATAGTAGTGAAATGTAATCCCAATAATCATAACTTAAAACATTAAACTTTGTGGCAAACACACATAATCATAGAGAATCATTTCTTATTAGTCAAGACTCATTTCCAAGACTATCTTAGTAGACAAAGTCCATTTCTGAACTGAGTTCACTCCTCATTTCAGTCCTGTTTCACTGAACCAGTTTAACCTGTCGTTCCAGCCATGTCTATCTCATGAGATATAAAATCTTTACCCAATTCATTGGAGGGAGATATAGGTCCCACCCATCTCATAATGATACCATTCTTATGTGTTCCACAAAATCATAAACCATACATCATAGCGTAACCCATGTAATAAAAATGGGAATCTTAAACATCATGACATCATAAAACAATTCATAAAAGATAAAGGAATTCATAAAAATAATTCCATCACAACATAATCAAATAAATGTAATAATAGGGATAAAAACGGAACCCTTTATTATCTTAGATGGAAAATAATTTTGATAAAACACTTGAACTCCATTCTTGAGGAAAATATCCTTTTTACTTCAAAAACACTTTTCCTTTCTTAATATGTCATAAAATTCTAAACTAAAAGAAGTTGATTAAAAATAAACATGAAAACATTTAAAGGAAGCTTCTTTGAAATAATGTTTTAAAAATCCATTCATGTCGTATAAGTTTAAAAAAACATTCTTCTCGTACATTTGTAGGAAAAGTCAAAAAAAATTACCTCGTACAAAAAACGACAAAAGATTCCTTTCATATCATTTACTAAAAACTCAACAAAGGGTAAAATTGGATTTAAACAATTTTAGGTGGATGGAAATAATATTACATATTAAGGAAACATGGATGTGGATGATAAAATACACCCCAGTAAATTTCAAAGTATAAACAATCTTGGATAAAAATGAGATTGTGATATTTTCCATTACCTTAGGTCCGATTTGCTTCGTAAGTGCCCGAACCTCCTGTATAATGATTTAAATAATGTTATTGACTTATTCCAGAATCATACATATTTTTATGATATCATATATGGTCATATTCCTAGCTTCTTATTAGTAATATTTCATTACTACTTGTTTATTCGAGTGTTTATTACTTTTAGCTCTTATGCGTGTTTTGTCGAATAAATTCTTATCCTTCTTTTTAGGTTATAGATACCTCATTTACAGAATGGTATTAGTGTAATATATATCATATTTATTCACTCAATTCATTTATATAATCATTATGCAATTAAGATCATGTAGAACGAGTCGCATCACATCGTGGAGACGGTATTCCGTACGTACGCACGAGTGATGATATCGTTCCCATGATCGTGGAATTGTATTGGAGTGTATGTATACTATTTGAGAATCATTATCACTTTACAATAGTCATATATAGTCTTTATTTACACCATTATACCCATCCAAGTAAGGTGGTGCTGGAAAATAGATTACACCACGGCGTGGAGACGGTATTCCATACGTACACACGCGCGGTGATTTCATTTTCTATAGGATGGATAGATGGTGAAATAGGGTTGTTTCATACTTATAATAACATATCAGTATATGAGTGATACTGATGTTATTACTTCATAATGAAACAACTAAATAAGAAGAAGTGGAAGAAGAAATAAAGTTGAAAGAATTGGTAACGAACATTACCTCTTCTTTGAGGCGCCTCTTTGAGATCTCCTTTTAGGGCACTAAAATTGGTCATTGAAGACGAATAGGATCTCTAGGATGTTTCTAGGGACGTGGAGAGGAGAAATTGGCAGGGGTTGGCCGAGCTTGAAGGCTCAAAGTGGTGTGAGGAAGAGGGGGAGGAGGTTTTCTTTTATAAGGGAGTAGAGGGGCTCCTTTGGAAAAACTAAAAATATTATTTTATTTTAAAGCCAAATTCGGTTTTAAATAGCTCTAAATTTATTTATTTAGAAGATAAGGTGGGGATGGGTCGAAATCCTCTCATCCAATAGAATTTAGACAAGTTTAGGTTCCTATTTTATCCTTATCATTTAGATTTAACATTAAGTTAAATAATTTTACTTTTACCGTGTCTTCTTGTGTTCTTATACTATAAGGTTAATAAAATTACTATAAGTAGCCAAACGAACCCCAAGTAGTTTATTATTAATATATATAACCTTATCTAAGTAATTTTGCAGAACCTTAGATTTTTAGGAATAAAATAACAATTAATAATATAATAATTGTTTTAAAAACTATTTTATGTGAATTTTGACACTATTTAGTAATTGATTTTTTTAAAAATAATAACAGAATGATTATTTAGAAAAAAGTTAATTAAATCAATAATAACGTGTCATATTAACCTATAAAATTAGTTTAATTCATAAAAAGTCTCAAATTACATTTATTTGGGTATTTATAACATCAATTATGTCAATATTTCATTAATAAGATAATTACTGCATCATCTTTGTGTCATAAATAAATTAACTTATTTAAAGTCTAAGAATTACAGATAAAATATAATTATGTAGGAAATCTGTTTATCTTTCTAATGAATATTTATAGTCGAATTTATCTTATGTATAACCCTATATTAAAAATTATTTTCTTATTAAACTTTGATTTTAACTATTTTAACCCTTCTTTAAATAAAATAATAATAAATGTCCTAATCTAATCCAAGTGGGCCTAAATGGTCATATTTTATTCCTAAGGTTGTTTTTTGTCGAATTAAACTTGTCCAATAGAATTAGGACATGTGTTATGGTAATAATAATATCATTTTTACCCTTAATTACCCTATTTACTTTTAACCGTTGTAAATAAAAGTAAAAAGTTACTATTCACGAAAAATTATTTTCATGTCATTGAACCACATTTTACTTACTGAAATCAACCGTGTCTCTCGGATTTTTGAAATTCCACTCACAGAAGCGGTAAAATTATGTTTTATGAAAAATTCAGTTTTTTTAACTACCACTTAGTGGTTTCACTATTCATCAAAAATTGAATGTTTTCAGAAAAATACCAAAATTTCACCCTAGGCTAATTTCGATATTCTGAATCCAAAAATGAAGTCAATTTTGAAAAATAAAATTTACAAAATTTCAAAAAGTGGTAATTACTATTCATAATGGCTAGTTTTAATAATATTTTAATAGCATATCGTTGTTTAGTGAAACTCGGTATTGCGTACGACGTAAGCTATCGAGGAAGGTCACGACTGCGTGTAAAGAAAGACGAGCAAGTTTTGTGTGTAGTAGAAGATTCCTTTGATGATTTATATAACATAAAAGCCTCGGGTGTTACATTCTACCCTCCTTAAAATGAATTTCGCCCTCGAAATTTGTCACATTGTAACAAACAAATGAGGATACCTCTCCCTCATCAAATCCTCAAGCTCCCATGTAGCTTCTTATAATTGGTGGTTCCTCCATAAAACTTTCACCAATTGAGTGGTCTTGTTTCGAAAGACTATTTCACTACGATCTAGAATCTCTATTGGTTGTTCTTCATAAGAAAGATCTTGCTCCAGCGGTACAACTTCTGAGCTGAGTACATGTGAAGGATCAGGTATGTACATTCTCAGGAGAGATACATGGGACAAATCGTGAACTTGAGAGATATTTGGTGGAATTTCCAATCTATAAGCTAACTTCCCAACACTATCCAGTATTTCGAAAGGACTGATATATCTAGGGCTCAACTTCCCCTTCTTTCCAAATCTCATGACCCTCTTCTAGGGAGATATTCGTAAGAACACTTTATCACCCACTTCAAACTCTAGGTCTTTTCTTCGGTTGTCGGCATAACTTTTCTGTCTACTCTGAGATCTCTTATGTGTTGTTGAATAGATCTGACCTTTTCTGCCATTTCATCAATGAGATCATGTCCTAATAGCTTTCTTTCCCCAACTTCATCCCAGCAAGTTGGAGTCCTGCATTTCTTTCCATAGAGAGCTTCATAAGGAGCCATCTGAATACTGGAGTGAAAGCTATTGTTATAAGAAAATTCCACCAAAGTTAGGTGTTGATCCCAATTACCTTTGAAATCTATAGAGCAAGCTCTCAACATATCTTCTAGAGTTTGAATTGTTTTCTCAGACTGACCGTCTTTCTGAGGATGATAAGCAGTGCTAAAACTCAACTCTGTATCCAGAGTATGCTGAAGACTTCGCCAGAACATTGAGGTAAACCTTGGATCCTGATCAGATATAATAGAAAGTGGTACTCCATGCAATCTTACCACTTCCTTCACATATATCCTGGCAAGCTAATCCAGAGATAAATCCTCTCTAATAGCGATGAAGTATGCAAACTTTGTAAGACGATCAACTATGACCCAGATAGGATTATTGCCTTTGGATGTTATAGGAAGTCCGGTGACAAAGTCCATAGTGATGTTTTCCCATTTCCATTCCGGTATGGGTAATGGTTGTAACATCCCCTTAGACTTCTGTCTCTCAGCTTTAACTTGCTGAAAAACCAAGCATCGAGAGACATATTCAGCAACATCTCTTTTCATGCCATCCCACTAGAAGTACTCTTTCAGATCCCTATACATCTTCGTGCTTCCAGGATGAATAGAGAATGAAGAACTATGAGCCTCATCCAGCAGCTCCTTCTTTAATTCGAGTATGGGAGGAACACAAACCTGATTCCTGAACTTTATTATCCCATCACAATCAAGGTTGAATTCCGGAACATTTCTCACCTTCTTTTGTAACTTGACATCTTCTTTCTGTGCCTCTTTAATCTTCACATGTATAGATGGTTGAACATTCATTTGAGAATGATACGATTTTTCCCTTTCATTATAATTCCAAGATCCAACCTTTGTAAATCCATAAATATTGGATCTTTTGTGATCCTCATCATGGATAAACTGGCATGGTCTTGTCGACTTAATGCATCTGCCACCTTGTTTGCTTTCCCAGGGTGGTAATGGATTGAGCAGTCACAATCCTTAATCCGCTCCAACCATCTTCTTTGGCACATATTAAGCTCCTTTTGTGTGAAAATATACTTTAAACTTTTATGATTAGTATAAATGTCACACCTTTCTCCATAAAGATAATGCCTCCAAATATTTAATTCAAATATTACTGCAGGTAACTCCAAATCATGAGTTGGGTAATTTTGCTCATGGATTTTCAACTTTCGTGAGGCATAAGCTATCACCATATAATTTTGCATAAGAACACACCCCAATCCCTTCTTGGATGCATCACTGTAGATCACAAACCTTTCTCCACTACAAGGCAGTGTGAGCATAGGTGCACTGGATAACCTTCTTTTCAACTCCTTGAAATTCTCTTCACATTCCTCCGTCCAGAAAAACTTAACTCATTTCCGAGTCAACTTGGTGAGTGGATTAGTTAATCGTGAAAAATCTTTCACAAAACGTCAATAATATCCAGCCAAACCAAGAAAACATCGGATCTCAGTTACTGTTGTTGGTCTCGACCAACTTTCAATAACCTCTTTTTTTGCTGGATCCACAGATATCCCCACTTTTGAGATTATGTGACCCAAAAATGAAACTTTTTAAGCCAAAATTCACACTTGGTAAATTTGGCATAAATCTTCTCTTTTCTCAGGGTCTTCAATATAATTCTCATTTGATCTTTATGTTCTTCCTTGCTCTTTAAATAAGCAAGAATATCATCTATAAAGACTACCACAAACTGATCAAGATAGTCTCTAAAGACTTTATTCATCAGATCCATGAATATAGCAGGGGCATTAGTAAGACCAAATGGCATCAATATAAATTCATAGTGTCCATACCTTTTACGGAAAGCCATCTTTGGTATATCCTCCCTTTTGACCCTTAATTGATGATACCCTGAATGAAGTTCAATCTTGGAAAAGTTTTGAGCTCCGTGTAGTCGGTCAAATAGGTCATCAATGCATGGGAGAGGATATTTGTTCTTGATAGTGATCTTGTTAAGTTCTCAATAATCAGTGCAGAGTCTCATTGATCCATCTTTCTTCTTAACAAACAGAACAGGTGCTCCCCAAGGTGACGCACTAGGGCGTATGAATCCCTTATCAAGATTTTCTTGGAGTTGCTTCTTCAATTCCTGCAACTCAATTGGGTCTATTCTATAAGGTGTCTTTGAAATAGGTAAATCACCTGGTACGAGTTCTATTGAAAACTCAACTTCATGATTTGGTGGAAGACCCGGCAATTCCTCCGGAAAGACATCGTCAAACTCCCATACAATGGGAATATTCTTAATCGTGAGTTTCTCACCAACCATTTGAGATAAATAACCTTCATTTAGTGGAATCAAGACCCATAAGATGGAATAAATTTCCACTGGAATGTTATGTTCATCCTTGCATCGATAGACGATCATAGATTGATCTGGAATATGAAATGTGACTTCCCTTATTTGGAAATTGATATGATATCCATGTAGAGAAATCCAATCCATGCCAAGAATCACATCAAATTCCACTATAGTAAGGATCATAAGATTTGCAGGAAGCACTTTCCCACAAACTTTAGTCGGAGAAGAATTATAAACTTTTTATGCGACTGTTGTGCCATTAGGGGTTGTCACAGCTAACTCAACATCTAATTGTTGAGGTAATACAGTGATATCGTTAGAAAATTCTTCAGAAAAAAATGAGTGGGTGGATCCATAATCAAATAAAACATTTGCTACTTTAGAGTAAATGGTAAGTGTACCTTTCACCACATCGTTATCGTACTCCACATTGCTGATAGAAATTTCATGTGACTTTCCTTTGTCTTTATCCTTAAGAGTTTGTTGACGTCGACCATCATCATCAAACCTTGGATATGGGCATTGATTGGCATAATTCCCCATCTCCTTGAACTTGAAACATTGAAGTGTAGAAGGTTCATTCTGTGTATCCCTTCCTTTGTTTGCATCATTAGACATCTTCTTCCCATCATTGCGGCATTCAAATGCCCGATGACCTTCCTTTCCACATTTGAAACATTTACTTGTCCTTTTAAGACAACTCCCTCCATGTTTCTTTCCACACTTTGAGCATAAGGGAAAGCTCATCTTCTTTTAAGTGTGCTCTTTAGATTTTCCTTTGAATTCCATTTTCCTCTTATTATCAAACCCATATGACTGATGGGTTACTCCAATCTCCATCTCGACTTTGAGAGCACATCGAATGATTTCCTCGTAGCTATTGAAGTCCCTTATGGCTAACGCCCTTCAAAGACTTGGTTTTAAGCCACTAAAGAATCGATCGACCTTACTCTCAGGTTGGATAATAATACCAGAAGTGTACCTTGCAAGTCTTGTAAAATTTGATTCATAGGTACCAATAGATTCATCATCCTTTTGCTTCAGTTCAAGAAACTCTTTCTCCATCTATGTTCAGGGAATACAAGGGAAGTACTTATTGAAAAATAAGTTCTTGAACTCGTCCCATTCCATGGACTCATTTTCATCTCTTTGCCTTGTATTCTTGGTAAGATTCCACCATTGATCAGCATCACCTTCCAAACTATACACTGCCAAGATGAATTTATCATGTTTAGAACATTGAGGAACTGAAAATATCTTTTCAGTAGTACTAATCCATTATTCAGCAACTAATGGATCAGTAGACCCGTTGAATGAAGGTGGATGCTGTCTCATGAAGGATTCAACAGAATGTTGCTCCTTCCTTTTCTCGTTTGGAAGTCCTGCATGATTCATAGCTTGAGAAAGTTGTGTGAGCATGGCTACAAGATTTTTCATTCCAGCTCCCATAACGTTTGGTTGCTGAGGGGGACAATCATTGCATTTCCCATCACATTCCGCATTAACACGGTTCCTTCGGGTTCCACCCATTGACTAAAACCAAGAAGAATAGTGTGAGCAACACTAATTATAATAGGAAAACCACATAATCAAGAATAAAATTTCACACTTAAGGTCTTATCCTAGGTTATTCATGGCCATTTCTAAAACACTAATATTGTGTTCTATGCTTAGACTTATCCTTAGGGTTCTTACTAAGGCTTTCACATCTTAGTTTCCAAAGGTTGACTATACCTTTCCTCTGATAAAAACTATAACAACCCATACTTTACATACATTGTTATTAATTCAGAATTGAAGCACACTTATTACAACATATAACAAAACCAGGAAAGGACCGTATTGGTATAGAGTCTTTAGAAACTGGGAAACATAAACAACTGGTTCATAAAGCATCTACTTTGCCTCCCATTTATTTCATCATATCTAGAGTCCCTTTTTGGCATATCCTACTTAATAACCTTCTTCCTGACCTGGGGAAATAAAACATACAAAAGGGTGAGCTCAAATGCTGATTAAGGGTAAACAAAAGAAATATCAATCACATCATATACATAAGAACATAACTTTTGGAAATCTTAACCTGCAAAAGAAATCATAATTTCATAATATGGGATAAAACATAGTAGTGAAATTTAATCCCAATAATCATAACTTAAAACATCAAACTTTGTGGCATACACACATAATAATAGAAAATCATTTCTTATTAGTCAAGACTCATTGCAAAGAGTATCTTAGTGGACAAATTCCATTTCTGAACTGAGTTTACTCCTTGTTTCAGTGCTGTTTCACTGAACCGGTTTAACCTGTCGTTCCAGCCATGTCTATCTCATGAGATATAAAATCTTTACCCAATGCATTGGATGGAGATATAGGTCCCACCCATCTCATAATGATACCATTCTTATGTGTGCCACAAAATCATAAACCATACATCATAGCATAACCCATGTAATAAAAATGGGAATCTTAAACATCGTGACATCATAAAACAATTCATATAAGATATAGGAATTCATAAAAATAATTCCATCACAACATAATCAAATAAATTTAATAATAGGGATAAAAACATAACCCTTTATTATCTTAGATGTAAAATAATTTTGATAAAACACTTGAACTCCATTCTTGAGGAAAATATCCTTTCTACTTCAAAAACACTTTTCCTTTCTTAATATGTCATACAATTCTAAACTAAAAGAAGTTGATTAAAAATAAACATGATAACTTGTTAAGGAATATTCTTGGAAATAATGTTTTAAAAATCCGTTCATGCCGTATAAGTTAAAAAGACATTCTTCTCGTACTTTTTTCGGAAAAGTCAAAAAAGTACCTCGTATGAAAAACGACAAAAGATTCCTTTCATATCGTTTACTAATAACTCACCGAATGGTAAAATTGGATTTAAACAATTTTAGGTGGATGGAAATAATATTATATATTGAGGAAACATGGATGTGGATGATAAAATACACCGCAGTAAATTTCAAAGTATAAACAATGTCGGATAAAAATGAGATTGTGATATTTTCCCTTACCTTAGGTCCGATTTGCATCGTAAGTGTCCAAACCTCCTGTATAATGATTTAAATATTTTTATTGAACTATTCCAGAATCATAATTATTTTTATGATATCATATATGGTCATATTCGTAGCTTCTTATTAGTAATATTTCATTACTACTTGTTTATCCGGGTGTTTATTACTTTTTTTTCTTATGCGTGTTTTGTCGAATAAATTCTTATCCTTCTTTTTAGGTTATAGATACCTAATTTCCAGAATGGTATTACTGTAATATATATCATATTTATTCACGCAATTCATTTATATAATCATTATGCAATGAAGATCATGTAGAATGAGTCGCATCACATCGTGGAGACGGTATTCCGTACGTACGCACGAATGATGATATCGTTCCCATGATCGTGGAATTGTATTGGAGTGTATGTATACTATTTCAGAATCAATATGAATTTACAATAGTCATATATAGTCATTATTTACACCATTATACCCATCAAAGTAAGGTGGTGGTGGAAAATAGATTACACCACGGCGTGGAGAGGGTATTTTGTACGTACGCACGCGCGGTGATTTTGTTTTCCGTAGGATGGATAGTTGGTGAAATAGGTTTGTTTCATACTTATAATAACATATCAGTATATTATTGATACTGATGTTATTACTTCATAATTAAACAACTAAAGAAGAAGAAGTGGAAGAAGAAATAAAGTTGAAAGAATTGGTAACGGACATTACCTCTTCTTTGAAGCGCCTCTTTGAGATCTCCTTTTAGGGCACAAAAATTGGTCTTTGAAGATGATCAGGACCTCTAGGATGTTTCTAGGGAAGTGGGGAGTAGAAATTGGCAGGGTTTGTCCGAGCTTGAAGTCTCAAAGTGGTGTGAGGAAAAGGAAGAGGAGGTGTCCTTTTATAAGGGAGGAGAGGGGCTCCTTTGGAAAAACTAAAAATATTATTTTATTATAAAGCCAAATTCGGTTTTAAATAGTTACAAATTGATTTATTTCAAAGATAAGGTGGGGATGGGTCGAAATAATCTCATAAAATAGAATTTAGACAAGTTTAGGGTCCTATTTTATCCTTATCATTTAGATTTATCATTAAGTTAAATAATTTTACTTTTACCGTGTCTTCTTGTGTTCTTATACTATAAGGTTAATAAACTTACTATAAGCAGAAAAAAGAACCCCAAGTTGTTTATTATTAATATATATAACTTTATCTAAGTACTTTTTCTGAACCTTAGATTTTTAGGAATAAAATAACAATTAATAATATAATATTTGTTTTAAAAACTATTTTATGTCAATTTTGACACTATTTAGTAATTGATTTTTGTAAAAATCATAACAGAATGATTATTTCGAAAAAAGTTAATTAAATCAATACTAACATGTAATATTAACCTAAAAAATTATTGGAATTAATAAAAAGTCTCAAATTACATTTATTTGGGTATTTATAACATCAATTATGTCAATATTTCATTAATAAGATAATTACTGCATCATCTTGGTGGCATAAATAAATTAACTTATTTAAAGTCTAAGAATTACAAATAAAATATCATTATGTTGGAAATCTTTTTATCTTTCTAATGAATATTTATATTCTAATTTATCTTATGTATAACCCTATATTAAAAATGATTTTCTTATTAAACTTTGATTTTAACTATTTTAACCCTTCTTTAAATAAATTAATAATAAATGTCCTAATCTAATCCAAATAGGCCTAAATGGTAATATGTTATTCATAAGATTGTTTTTGGTCGAATTAAACTTGTCCAATAGAATTAGGACATGTGTTAGGGTAATAATAATATCATTTTTACCCTTAATTACCCTATTTACTTTTAACCGTGGTAAATAAAAGTAAAAAGTTACTATTCACCAAAAATTATTTTCATCTCATTGAACCACATTTTACTTACAGACATCAACCGTGTCTCTCGGAGTTTTGAAATTCCACTCACAGAAGCGGTAAAATTATGTTTTATGAAAAATTCAGTTTCTTAACTACCACTTAGTGGTTTCACTATTCATCGAAAATTGAAAGTTTTCAGAAAAATACCAAAATTTCACCCTAGGCTAATTTCGATATTCCGAATCCAAAAATGAAGTCAATTTTAAAAAATAAAATTTACAAAATTTCAAAAATTGGTTATTACTATTCATAACGGCTAGTTTTAATAATATTTTAATAGCATATCGTTGTTTAGTGAAACTTGGTATTGCGTACGACGCAAGCTATTGAAGAAGGTCGCGAATGCATGTAAAGCAAGCCGAGAAAGTGTTGTGTGTAGTAAAAGATTCCTTTTATGATTTATATAACATAAAAGACTCAAGTTTTATAATGAACAGGAATCCAAGTTACAAAAACTTAGGATATTTATGAATATCCTTTCAATGAAACTCAATAACCTCTAATCGCCTATAGCAAACACACCTGGACACTACTTTCTGGTAGACCAAGAAGTTTTCCATACATAATATCCTAAAAGCCTCATGATATTTCCCTATCACAAAACCATGAAGAAAAAAATTACGTGGAATCATTAATAAAACTAATGTATAAAAAAAATTCCCAATAGATTTATGTAAATTGATCAACTGGAGAATAAATTTAGTCCATAAAATTTTAACCCCAAGCAAAAAAAACCTTTTAAAACTAGTTTAAACATATCCTACCATTATTAATGATATAAATAGTGGAATTAAAGAAAATATAAGTAGAAATGAATAGTATATTTATAGTAGTTCAAGATATGTGAAAATTCCCCTGATCCACTCCATCAACCCGCAAAGCAGGTTTGGTGATTTTCTTTAAGTATATTTTTTTCTTATGGGCTTGATAGTGGAGTGAAAGTAAATATAAATTTTTACAAAGGTTACAAATTATTTCACTAGTATCCCCATTTATTGGAACTATACAAAGAATTTATGTAGCACATAGTACAAGAATTTATCCCTTACAGTAATAATAAATAATGTAGAAAATAAATTTGATTCACCGCACAATTACAAGAATCAATTGATGGATAATGAAGAAATCTTCTAGAGAATGAATAATACTTCAATGAGTAGCTCTAAAAACATTTATTCCAAAAAAAAAGTAGATGTATTATTGTATTCATAGTAGTAGTAAAGTTCTTCTTATTTATAAAATAATATAATATTTTGAATGTAGAGAATAATAGACTTAGACCAGAGAGAGAGTATCTGTTTTTTAGCATATTCTCAAGTATATTTCTACTTTTTGAATGACTCTGAATATATATTTTCTATTCCCTTTATAAAATCATAAGTTCTTCTTTTATTCATGTTCACCTACCTTTTATCAAATATCCATCATAAATAAATATTATATATTTATAAAGGATGTTGATTTTTATTTTTCCTTAATATTTTTAGTAATAATCAGTATATATTAAGCTGTTGGATTATCTGGGTAACCTCAAAATAAATTTCTTAATTTATAAAAGTCCAAATATTTTTATACTGATCATAATAAATCATGTACCATTTTTCCAAAAAAATTAATGGTTTACTCCTTGAAAAGAAAATATTTTAAAATAAAAATCTTCAAGAAATATATGTAAAACATATTCATAAATCTTATTTAAAATTTTTGGTTCGTCACAAGTCATTGATTCATGAGACTTCATGATTCTTGAATGACTTACTTCATATAATAGAGCATGAATATTTTTTTAATTATTATACTTAATATATTCATTCATCTTTTATATATGACATTCTGTCTTTAGTTTAGGTGTGACTAATGCATAATATACATGTCTTTTTTCACCAACATACATGTCTTTTTATCTAGCATAAGTGTCATCCTATACTTAGGAAATGTAATTTCCATCACATGGGTGAATCTATTGGGAGTAGGTTTGATTCAACTTTAGTGTGTGTGTGGTTTCTTCATAGAAAAAATGTGATTTTTCTATATATAATTGAGTTTTCTCTTAGCATATACGGTATTCAATTCTTTTCATATATTCTCTTTAGGCTTGGTAAAATTTACTATTATTTTATGTGTGATTGGCCTGATCATAGGTGTGATACACCCAAACATTGGTGTAATCCAGAACATTGGAAAATATTTCCCTAAATATAGTAAAATATTCAAATATAAAAACACTTATACAAACTTGTGTACACCTGATAAACCTTGTTTTGATACACTTAAAAATAATTTATCATTAAATGAACAATGATTTTGTGAGCATTAAAAATAATAAAATAATTGGATATTTTCAATTAAAATTTGAATATTTCAAAATTTTATAGATCATAATAGTTTAGAATATTAATTGTGAATAAAATTTAGTGTTTGTTTTTTTTATTCTCCCCTTTTTTTCAGATAAATAATAAAGTTAAAAAATGGATATAACATATTCAATATTGCACACTAGAATGTATAATTGTAAAAAAAATTGATTTAAATGAATTAGAATTTCATAATTTTTATGTATGGACTGGTTAAAAGTAAAAATAGAATTAGAAATTATATTTCAATATTAATAGGATCCATTTTGGGATAACAACACTGAGAGGGGGGTGAATTATTTTAGGATATCTTTTTTATTACTTTAAAATTCTATCCCTTTATTTATCTTTTTCATAGATTCAATGAATGGTTCTCTTTTATTATTCACCATTAGTTAGAATTCATGCACATATAAAATATTAAATCATAAAGAACAAAAATATTTTAATGAGGTTTACCTCCAGTATAGATGACGATTTCCACAGTGTGTGGTGGTTGTTATCCAACATGCACACATCTTATCTTTTATTATCCAAACAAGAATGATAAAGGGAATGGCCTTGAACTAATCTTATGGAACCAACCAGGCACAATGGAAGATTAATATTTTAAGTAATATGTTATAGGATATCATTGTATCCCTTATGGATTGATCATTAGTGTAATAAAGGTATTATTTAATAACCACCAATGAATTATACCCACTTCCTCTGAATTCATAAATCAAATTTTTATCTTTGTAACAAAAAAATCACAAGGTCTATCTTAGAAATTTATCAATCAAGTAGGCTACTTATTCTTCACTTTATTTAGTTAGAATGATATCAATATGATGTATAATGGTTTTATCAATAACTCTTCCTAGCCCAAATGATAATCAATCGAATACATATTTTCCACAAAACTTATTATTTCAATATTAAACACATAATAATATGTAGCGGAGTGGAAATTTTTATTTCTCTTTCCTTAATACATAATATCAATAATTATTATTATATTTTCCTATTCTTATTTTATCAAACATTTACATGTACTTCCTCATGCATTGATTTGCATGTTATCATTAATATTCATGCTAACCTTCCTCTTATTAACAATATGATTGTTTTCATGGTTTAACTCTCCCCACTTCATGCATGAATTATTGTGTTCTTTTAAATATATATGAAAACTATTTCCTCACTCTAATTCATGTAAGCGACTAAGAAAATCCACCACATTTTCATGTTATATATATTTATATAAATGGGGTGTCTTCTTTTCCTTCACATGAGTAGTCCATGTGTGAACCAACTCCTTCATGTGTACAATGCAAACAGGAGGGATTCTACTTCTTGCGATAATAGGCTACCCAAAGTTTCCTTCTGATTCCTTGTGTAACCAAGGAGGTTCGTAGAAACATTTCATTGTAAAATTGTGTGTGGATTCTTCCTTCATAAAACAAGAGAGTTTTTTGTTCTTATTCTTGCATGATGTGGGCATAACTGTATTGAAAACTCAATAGAGTATTACATTTCTTCTTCATGAAAATAAGGTGTGCATGACACATTCATAATGCATCTAAATAGGAATGTGGATCTTTCCTCAAAAACTAAAAAAAATTTAGGGAACTCTTCTTCATGTGACTATGTCAATTATGGAACCTTTATTCACATATCGGAGTGTCTAAAGATTATATTCTTCATCATAGCAGAAGCATGAATACTTTCGTATGCTCTGTTTTCAAAAAAATGAGATCTCTCCAGTATTTTCAGCAACCCCAACTTAGCTAGGTACCTAAATATTTATAGAATAGTTTCCTTGTGTTCTTACCACCTAGAATCCACTTTTTATTTCATGTATATTATCATTCAAAATACCACAAAAGGTTTTGAGTTGTGCATGGATAATAATATTACCAAAGATTTTGATATGTAAACTTTATGTGGATTTCTTTATCATTCAATGTCACTGAGATTCATGGCATCATCACATATATTCTTCTTGACCCTTCATTATGGTATCATTATATTCATGCCAAAGAAGTGCATGAATCATTTCACTGGTGCTTCAGTTTTCATTCATCAAAATCTCATTATCTGAATTATCACATGCATGAAAAATGAAGTTGTGTGCATGAATTTATGTGATCAACAATTCCTTATTACCCATTTTTTGATCACTGGATATGTCTATTAGATTTCATGAGAATGATTGATGATCACTCCATAAAGAAAACACGAGACCCGGAGCTCACAAGGTCGAGGAGGAAGACAATAGCATGGATACTAGACGATCATCAGATATATGATGACCGAACAACTAATATTATTTACATATATTTTTAATATTCGTGAACAATGACTGAGGATTTTACCCACATCAAAATTAACGTTTTTCATGAAACTATAAATAAAAAATCCCATGTCAACTAATTTCTTTAACCATCTACGGGGTTCATCACCTATTACACTTTCACATAAGACACTCACGGGTCACACCTCACATGCATTTCCCACTGGGATTCCGTATAGGCCATATTATCTAACTTGTATCCACTCTACATGTGATATGATCACCACACCATGCCACTATGGATTCCAATTCACCATGCCACTATGGATTCCAATGCTTTGGTTGGCTTCCACAAGGTTGAGCCATGCCTTTTTGGTTTATATTGTCTAATGTTGGTGGCTTTGGTTGGCCGATTTTTTGCATAATGTCTCTCTGTCTCTCTCTCACACACACACACACATATATATATATACGTAGTACCTTGGAATTAATATATTACAAAAAAATAATGATAATTCGAATAATTTTATGTATATAATTTCATACCATGAAAATTATCCATCTCCTAAAATCTTCATTCATCAATATAATTATTCAACCTTTTTGTATGGACTTAAATTACTCTTATAAAAATATATATTTTCATGAACTTTATAGAACTTCACATAAAAAAATGAGATATTTCATGGACTTAATTTCAACTTCATCCAACTAGAAAAACCATTGGATGGATCATTCCCATTCTTCATTATTGAAGACAATTTTCACCACATTAAAAAATGTTCTTAAATCAATGAGGACTAGTTCATTAATCATCAGACATAAATAGAGAATTGTTTAAGCATGTCATCCAATGCCTTTAAATCAATCTATTACAATTAAACAATTCACAAAGCATGACTGCCTCATCCAAGATACAGATATGACCATTGGACTTCTCAGGGATGGTTCTCTAATCAAACATGATTTGAAACACCAATGATCTTTACTGTCTTTATCTTTCTTCAAGACATATTTATATACTCATTGATAATAAATACAACCCAAAAAAAAGTAGGATCTTCAATTTCCCCCTTTTTATTTGTTAAAAATACTAACAGAAAATTCCTTGACAATATGTTCATCTAATTTTCACATATGATTTTATTCTCTTCATGTTACTTATTAAAGTTTTTATTTTATTATATCACTCATATTGATGAAAAAAACAATGTACCTGAGTGATTATGGTATTATTTTTTTATTTATAAATTTTTCATCAATTATTCTACTCTAAATCTAAATGGTCTAACCAAATGTTGAAAAAAACATGGTCAAACCATATGTTGAAAAAAGATGTTTTAATTAAGACATCAAAGCTATCCATTATCAATTCATAATATGATACCAACTAATATAACCCAAATTACTTATTTCATTAGACACTAATTAATTGTTTCTAGTTAGGTAGTAATTGGTTGATACTAACTAATACAATGCAAGTATATATTTTCTAATACCATTTATCGAAAAATATTCTGAATAAACATTCAAACTAAAATTTTATACTAATCTCAACACACGTATTGAAAACATTCAAGTATACTTGGAAGGTTATGTTCATGAAATTAGTCATGTAACTCTTTAAATATTATTTTTTCATGTCATTGAATATTTTATGTTATCCCCTTGAAAATAGATCTTATTTTCATTTTCTTTTGTAAATAGGGATTAGAGAGTAAGAAAACATACCTTTTCAATTATTTTCTAAATAAGTACCCTATAAATATTTTAGTTATTGGATGAAATATAAATCTTTAGGAAATTCCATAGAGACTCCCCTTCAAGGGATGATCTCTAAATTCACTTCATCAATGTGGATTTTTTTCAGTTTTTCTTCTGTATACTAATTGATATAAATATCAAGTGTTTTGATTTTATCCATGATGGTGATTTCAGATTTATTTAGAATCTATTATAACTTGGTCATCTTTATTAATGTTGATCAGTGATATTTTAGAATAGATAGTCTTCAAGATCAAAATATATATGTCAATCAAAGATGGTATATTCTATAAATATTCGAATGAAGATTCCATCTTATAGATATAGAAATATAACATTCAAATATATTATCACCCTAAGTATATGCTTCACCTTAAATTACCTTCAATTAATGAGAATACATAATTTATATTAAAATAAGGTGTATCTTTTCTTCTTTTTAGTGAGAGAAACAAGGCTAAGAGATGTTTCTCAATCATGAAACACTTTTTTATTCTCATTATGAGGGTGATCTCTTCATATTGACACTATTATATTTCATAGAAGTCTTGGGTAGTATGGAATCAATTATTTCAACAACTTCATTATTTGGAATCTTCTTTTATTCTCTTTCCATTAAGTCACATGAATGACCTTGTACTTCTGAATCATCTTCCATATTTCTTCCTGAGATAGAAATATGAATACACAGTTATCCAAGATGTTTCAAACCTTTTTACACCTTCCACATATAACTTCTTTAAAACTATTGTTGTCATTTGTTTAAAATATCTCATGAAATTCTTCGTCTTCAAGTGAAATTTTATTTTTTTCTTTTATCAAGAACCTTTGTTATCACTTCTTTCAATTTTCTTTCTCTCTCCAAATCTATTGTCCAAACAACTAATAATTATTTTGAAATATTGATATCTATTTTTAGTTTTCACATGGATTTAAATTATAGCCTTTAATTATACATTTATTTTGATATATATCTCTCTTATTGATGATCATTTTGGACCAATTTTGATTCATATTTGTATTTATATTTTTATCTAAGGATTCCTTATTTTGAAACATCTTAGGTTTAATGTGTTTTGTAAAATTATCTAGATTTATACCCAATGGAAAATCTAATTTTTATGTGGTCTTATCTTTCCAATTTTCCCAGATATATATTTAAATATACATAAATAACTTTTTTAACCACAATTTCATTAAACATAATAGTAATCCATAAGAGTATCAAATATATTTTATTAAGAATGATTTTTCTTAGGTTATGATTTTTTCATCTTCAACATCTTTATACCCCTTATAATTAACTTCTTTTTTTATAATTTATTTTTTTTACTAAAAGGTCAATTCACAATCCCCAAATATTTTTTAGCACCAAAATTTACCCACAAAACTTGATCATCTTTTAACCTATGCATGTTATCTGGAATTTATAACCTAATCAGCACTCTATTTTTGGGTCTTCTTCACCGCCTATTGGGATCTTCTTGGGAAACAAACTTCCATACTTCTTCTATTCACCATGGGTATGGTGTTAATTTCTTCCTTGTTTTTTCTCATCCATAGTTGTATATAATTTATTTATCCTTCACCTTTTGTAGAAACAAATTTAGAAAAATTATTACATTGAGATATAGATGGAAACTCTTTCTTTGCAACATAATGAGAGAAATAATTAGTTGAAAGAAAGGTATTATATCCATATGATGAAGGTCTTTGTTTTGTATAATCCATCAAAGAACATTGTGTGGTTACATCTTTAAACTTATTTTGATTATGAAGTCTCAGTATCACTAGTTCAGAAAAACTTATTTACGTCACCATTTTTTACATCGTTTATATATAACCGATGTGAGAATCTGTGAAAAATGGTTTTTTATGTCGGTTATTTTATAACCGACGTAACAAATGCGGTGAGTAGCTTTTTAATGTCGGTTATTTTAATAACCGACGTTACAAACCGCGCGTGTTCGGTTTTTACGTCGGTTATAAATTAACCGACGTAAAAAACAAAATTGCGGGGGGTTTTTACGTCAGTTATTTGATAACCAATGTAAAAAACGAGATATCTACATGTTTTTTACGTCGATTATAAAATAACTGACGTAACAAACCAAAGCACAGGGGTTTTGTTACGTCGGTTATTTTATAACTGACGTAAAAACGAGTTATCTATGAGTTTTTTACGTCAGTTATAAAGTAACCGACGTAAAAAACACGGCTTTTGAGGCCTTTTTGACGTCGGTTATTTTATAACCGACGTAACAAAACAACCCACAGAATGTTTTTTACGTCGGTTATACAATACCCAACGTAAAAAATTGTGATTTTTGATGTCTTTTTTACGTCGGTTATAGAATAACCGACGTAAAAAACAAACATGCGGATTTTTTTACGTCGGTTATAAAATAACCGACGTAAAAAAGCTGTATCTGATGCATTTATAATGTCAGTTATTATAATAACCGACATTATAAATGTAAAAAAAGAGTTTATAACATCGGTTATTAAATAACTGACGTTATAAAACATTTAAAAAATTAACAAGCCCCGTGGATTGTAATTTACGTTTTTTCGATCGACTGTCCGGCGGCTCGTCTCTCTCGCGCGGTAAACCCTAATCAACTCGTCAATCTCGCTGTGTTAAACTCGTTTTTCCTTCATCGTTTATCATATTTACTCTCCTTGGATCTATCATCTCAACTCGCATCACTCAAGTAAGACTTCCACAAATTTATTTCATTCATTTTTTTCCCCGGACAGTCTATATTTATGTTTTGAGATTTTTGTGTTTAAACTAGGTAAGATTCTTCGATTTCGAACCCTCTTACCTCTTTTTTCCATCATCATCTTATTTATCATCCCTAGATCTATTAGATCGACTCACAATATTCATGTAAGCCTCAAATATTTTTATTTAGTTTGTTTTTGTTTCGCGAATGCCCGACATTGATGGTAATTTTTGTTGTCATTTACAACTAATGACCTCATTCACCTATATTACTGAATAGAATGGTTATTGATTAAATGTATGAATTAGGAAATGATATTTCATGTGTTGTTTCTGCTTATGTTTATCCTCTTTTATATAAGAATCTATTAGACATATAATGTAATGGTTGTTGACCTCTATGGCCCTTCGATGCATCGCTATGTCTCATGATTCCAAATAAAAATGTGTTCTACTGAGGGCTTACCCTAGTATTTTTTGAGGCCTTGTCCAAGGCCTCGACAATATGTTTAAGATTTCTAGAATTATCCATTACCTCATTATGATATTAGTTATCGAGAAAACTTGTGATCATTTGTCTAGTTGAATATCAATGGTTATTTTTAATTATCATACGATCAATTAAGTAGCCATATTTAATAATATTTAATTCCATCTATTTCATGTTGAAGTATATATTAAATTCATGTGTTTTTAGTTGTTCACCATGCCTTGTTTTTATATGTAAACCATTGTTTGGGGGGTTGTCCAGGGGGTGGGGGGATGTCCAGAGGGTTGGAGGATGTCCAGGGGGGTGTCCAAGGGGGTGGGTGGGTGTGGGGGGTTGTCCAAGGGGGTGGAGGCCTGTCCAGAGGGTTTTGGGGGTTGTCCGGGGGTGGGGGATGTCCAGAGGTTGGGGGTGTCCTGGGGGGTGTCCAAGGGGGTCGGGGGTGGGGGTGGTATCCAGGAGGGGTGGGGGTGCTTTCTGGAGGGGTGGGGTGCTGTCCAGGGGGGGTTGTCCAAAGGGTTGGGGGGTGTCCAGTGGGGTGTCTAAGGGGGTAGGGGTAGGGGTGGTGTCTAGGAGGGGTGGGGGTGTTGTCTAGAGTGGTGGGGGATGTCCAGGGGGTTGGGGGGATGTTTAGAGGGTTGGGGGTGTCCATGTGGGTGTCCAAGGGGTGGGTGGGTGTGGGGGGCTGTCCAAGGGGGTAGGGGCCTGTTCAGAGGGTTTTGGGGGTTGGCCGGGGGTGGGGGGCTGTCCAGAGGGTTGGGGGTGTCTAGGGGGGTGTCCAAGGGGGTGGGTGTGTTGTGGGGCGTTGTCCAAGGGGGTGGGGGACTGTCTAGAAGGTTAGGGGGGTTGTCCGGTGGTGGGGGCTGTCTAGAGGGTAGGGGTGTCTAGGGGGGTGTCCAAGGGGGTAGGGGTGGGGGGTGGTGTCCAGGAGGGGTGATTTTCTCCATCTGAATTTTTATTTTAAATATGATTTGATTCTCAGGTTTACTCCATTTTCTCCAATTTTCTATCAACCATGTAGGCGCCATGGTTTTCTTTTATTCAATGGAATTTAAAACTGTTATATCTACCTATATTTTCTTTTAATAATAATATTCAAGCATATTTTTTTAAATACGCATAGATTTGTTTTATATTTCAAAATTGTTTTACATTCAAATTATGATTTTTTTCATATAAAATTATATTTTTCTTATCTTAAAAATATATATATATATATTTGATATTTTTTATAGGTAATAATGATTTGAAGTTGGATTATGGCACATCGAATGAGAAATGAATATGAGGAAGGTGTTGATGCCTTTTTGGAATTTGCTAAACAAAATGTTCCAAGAAGTGACATTTTTTCTGTCCATGCCTGAAATTTTTGAATATGAAGAAGTTTAAAAGTAGAGAGATAAAAGATCATCTGATATGTCATGGTTTTAATCTGAGTTACATCCCTTGGATTTGGCATGGTGAAACTGGATGAAATGTCACTGATGATGATGATTCACAAGATGGTAACTCTGATGGAATTGAAGAAATGATTCATGATATTGTAGTAGAACAAATTGAGATAGAACCGACAGTTGCACGTCTATATGCTGATGCTGAAAAACCATTATATCCTAGTTGTATAGATTTTAGGGGTTTTTCGGTGGTGTTAAGATTGATTAACCTGAAGGCGAAACATGGTTGGAGTGACAGAAGTTTTACAGAGCTGCTACATTTGATGAAATACATTTCCAAAAGATAACGATCTTCCATATTCACATTACAAGGCCAAGAAAATATTATTCCTGATGGGATTGGGATACAAGAAAATAAATGCCTATCAAAATGACTGCATTATATATAGGAAGGAATATGAATTTTTTTCAGAGTGTCTTAAATATGGGATATCACGGTATAAGGTGAAAGAGAAATCACAGGCTGATGTAGAGATTACAAAGCTCCCTTCAAAGGTATTTTGGTATCTTCCTATAATTCATCATTTCAAATGTTTATTTGCTAATTCACATGATGCAAAAAGGTTAAGATGCAATTCTGATGAGTGGGTATGTGATGAAAAAATACGTCATCCAGCTGATTGTCCACAATGGCAGAAAATTGATGCTCAGTATTCTACATTTGGAAATGAAATAAGAAATCTCAGATTAAGGTTGTGCACAGATGGAATGAATCCATACCGAACCCTCAGTAGCACACATAGATCATGGCTTGTTTTATTGGTAATTTACAACCTCCCTCCTGAAGTTTGTATGAAGCAAAAATATGTCATGTTGAGTATAATGATCTCTGGTCCAAAGCAACCCGGCAATGATATTGATGTTTACTTGTCACTGTTGATTGATGATTTGAAACTGTTATGGGCTGATGGTATTTAGGGTGTATGATTCTTATAAAATGGAATATTTTCAACTGCATGCAGTGCTTCTATTCACTATAAATGACTTTCCAGTGTATGGAAATATGTCTGGATACAGTGTTAAAAGGCATAAAGCATGTCCAATTTGCGAACAACAGACGTCATATTGTCAATTGCATCATGGGAGGAAAATAGTGTACATAGGTCATCGAAAGTTTTTGCCTATGGATCACCCTTATAGAAGACTAAAAAAGGCATTCAATGGCTCACATGAATTTGATGCTGCTCCAAAACCTTTATCCCCAGATCTGTATTTTGAGAGGGTGAAAAACCTTGATGTGACATTGGGAAAGACAAAGAAATCTGGTAATGATAGACATATTTGGAAGAAAAGGTCAATATTTTTTGAGCTACCATATTAGAGGTATCATGTAGTTAAACATAATATTGATGTCATGCACGTGGAGAAGAATATATGTGATTGTTTGATTAGAACATTGTTAGATATTAAAAGAAAGACTAAAGATGGGTTGAATGCAAGATTAGACTTACTATCAATGGGAATACGTTTGGAGTTAGATCCCACTCCTAAAGGAAGATGAACATTTCTTCCCCTGGCTTGTCATACATTATCAAAGAGGGATAAAATTAGCTTTTGTCAGTGTCTTCATGATATCAAAGTGCCTCAAGGTTATTTTTCAAATGTAAAAAATTTTGTCTCATTGAAGGACTTGAAGTTGATAGGTATGAAATCACATGATTGTCACGTCATGATGCAACAAATTCTACCAGTTTCATTGCGTGGAATATTTCCCATTCGTGTCAGAAAGACTATGATGAAGTTGTGTTATTTTTTTAATTCAATTTGTAACAAGGCGATTGATGTGAATGCTTTGAACATTTTGGAAAAGGATGCAATTTTTATACATTGTCAATTGGAAATGTATTTTCCTCCAACTTTTTTTGATATAATGGTGCATTTAATGATTCATCTGGTTCGAGAAATAAAGCTTTATGGACCTGTATATCTTCGTTGGATGTATCCTTTTGAAAGGTATATGAAAATATTAAAGGGGTATGTTGAAAATCCATATCGACCTGAAGCCTCCATTATTGAAAAGTATATTTCTGAGGAGGTAGCAGAGTTTTGTACGAGCTACTTGGCTACGACGCAACACATAGGTTTGCCTCCATCTCACCATGAACGAGTTAATAATGAGGGAAAGGGGATTCATGGCTTGAAAGTCAAATCATTGTCAGGTGAACAGATGAAGAAGTTAGAATCATACATCTTGAATAACATAGCTGATGCTCAACCGTATATCACATTGCATATTAATGAGTTGAAACAATGTCATCCAAAGAAGAAAGAAATGTGGATTTTGAAAGAGCACAACAAAACTTTTTTGTCATGGATTAAAAAGACTTTTCTTGGTAGATCAGATGTACCAGAGACATTAAAATGGATAGTGGGTGGTCCATGTTTAAATGTGATAACATGGTCCGGTTATGACATTAAAGGCTATACATTTCATACGAAAGCTCAGGACAACAGAAGTGCAATTTTGAATAGTGGTGTATTGGAGTTTGCAGAAGCAATGCATTTTTCGAGTGCTAAGGAAAAAAACACAATTTCTGCATCAAGTGCATATTATGGGGTGATTAAAGACATATGGGAGGTTGATTAATTTAAAATTAAAGTTCATTTTTTTAACTGTAAATGGTTTATCAGTAACAACGGTGTCAGACACAATGAATTTGGAATGACACTTCTTAATCTGAATAGATTAGAAGACACAACTAATTCTTTTATAATGGAAACACATGAAAAACAAATTTTCTATGTTGTAGATCAATCAAATATGCAGTGGGTTGTTGTTTTACAAGGGAAAAAACAATATATTGGTGAGGATGAAGTTAATGAAGATGCTGATTTATGTGAGATCCCTACATCCATGGAAATATTAACCGAACATAATGATGATCATGTTGAAGACATGGTTTGTGCCATAAGGAACGATCACGATGAAGGAATTTGGGAAAACAATCCATTTGTACATTCCTAAAATTACAGGTAACATATCTTTATTTCTTGTTTAAATTTATTTTTTTCATAAATGTTAGATGTTGTAAGTTTTTTATTTATTAAAACATGTTTTAAAACAAAATAAGTATAAGTTTTTATTTGTTTTCTGTTTGTTTAGTTTACTTTATCATGTTTACCATTACATGAATTATATATCTATTATTTTTGTTCAGTGACAATTACTTTACCATGTTTACCAGGTTTACCATGTTTACCATCTTTACCATCTTTACCATTGTTTAACATGCTTACCATATTACCAATGTTTACTATTACATAACTTAGTACACTTTTATATTTTTTGATTACAGTAGTATTAAAATATTTGAATTTGTATATTTTTGAAATAACATTTGTTTTTTTGATTTGAAGGATAATGACATATCATTCAGTTGATCAACCACATGATTCTGGAGATGAGCATATTGGTCATACCTCTGGGGAGGAACATTCACATGCTCCTATTACAACAAAGAGTTCAAAGGTTGGTAAACGTGGGTGCACACGTTTACCAAAATTATCAGTTTCCCGTATGCAGGATCAGAGGATAGTCTTTGAGTTTGATGATGATGATATTCCTAGAGGTCCAAATGCAAAATATTTTAAGAGTTTTGTAGCAAATCAGGATAAGAGCAAAGTAAGCATTCTATATGATGACTGGAGAAGTGTGGATAAAGCGATAATCTCTCTGTTATAGGAGATGATTTTGGTAAGATCGTTTTCTATTGTTTGAATATTCTTTAAATGTTTCTAGTATATATAATATGTTTAACCTCTTCTTTATCAGATGACATTTGATATTCCTGACACTGGAGGAGTCAGGAAGAAATTCTTATCGTTGGATTCCAGGAGATGGAGGGATTTCAAATCAACCTGCTAATCTAATTTCATTTATGGTCATAGGAGTCATGAAAATCCATGTCGTATATATCCTTTTATAGATGAAGACGCATGGAGACAGTTTTTTGAACGTAGAATAAAAGAGTAATTTTTGGTAAGGGTGGTGTAAACTTTTATAAGATTTCTTATATAAATGATCTTATTAATATTTTTTTAATGATTTCTTATTCTTAATTTATAGCAAACAAGGAAATCTCATCAAGAGATCCAATCTAAAAATGTATACCCACATATTTTATCTCGGGGAGGGTATGCACTATTGGAGGAACAAATGATGGCGGAAAAATTTCAACAACTAAGAACTATGTCTTCAAGCTCTGGGGAGGTGGCCCCTCCATCCCCTCCATCTAGACATGAAAAATGGAAGAGAGCTCAGAAGGGAAAAAAAGGGCAATATCTTTCGGATGAATCGAGAATCGTAGCTGAGAGGATTCTAAGATATATATTTTATTTATTTAAGTTAACCATTTTCTTCATATAATTTCAATCATTACAGAAATGTTTAATTAATTAATACAGGACTCTCTTGAGGAGCAGAGTTCACAATGGATATTTACATCTACTGGGAGGGAAGATATTTTATCTGTAGCATTGGGAAGGCCCGAACATCCTGGTCGTGTAAGAGGATATCCGGCAGGTGTATCGGTAAGAAAAGTGTTGCCACGTTATTAAAATTCATACATTGAGGGGGTTTATAGAAAAAAATTGAATCCTTGGAGGCTAAAGTTCATAATATTAATGCGATGATGGAGGAAAAGATTAGAGCGTCGATGCAGTCTATGTTTGCAGACATGCAAAGACAATTTCATTTTGCATCTCCCACTCCTCCACCTCCCCCTGTAGACCCCATTATTTATCCTCCACCTCAACCAGTAGCTCCCACTCCCCCACCTCAGCCTGCTGATCCCATTTTTTATCCTACTCCTCCGCCACAGCTTCCTACTTATTACGAGTTGTATGTTGATGATTCTCAACAGCATATAATAGCATATGGGTTGGTATATTGTATATGAGATACAGTTCATCATCAATAATTAGAGGTAGAGAATCAGAGGGTCACTTTATAGGATATTATAGACATATCAGCTCAGGTACCATTACCTACAGATGAGGTGGAGACAGTTGGACATAGTATCAGCCATTTTTTAATTTGTCCATCCAGACTTCTTTGACTCATTACCATACAGGTATGAATGTTATATATTTTATTTTATTTTTTTATTAAGGTTGTTTTATCATATGAAAACTAATATATTTTTCAATTTATTTTTATAGGAATACTTCAAAGGTAAAGAAATACTGTATAGACAACAACAACGACAAATAGCTATGACATCAGATACAGATTATAGTATTCTTGACAGATTATCATGATATTCAAATTTTTTGGCGGGTCATTATGAGTTTCCAATGGAAGATCATGATTGTGGACGTGAAATAAATTTGGGGATTATGAAAACTGATATCATGGAGCTTGTTACTGGAGATAAGTTGGACGTCAACATGGTGAAATTTTTTTCCATGTAAGTCTTAACACCTTTTCCCTACATTATATTTATTAAAAATTTATACTTATGTCTGTTTTGTATTAGGTATCTTTATAAAATTTTTGAGAGGAATGAGCTGACAGATGTATATGGATTCATGGACTAGAAATTGATTTCCCCTAAAGCATGTGCATTGGATGAGGAACAAAGAATTCTCTATATTTCTGAAAGACTTGAAAAGAATATAGTCACACAATGTTGGATGATGCCTTTTTGTGAGAGATATGAAACACATCTCTCTCAAAGAGTTAATTATCCTTTAACATAAAAAACCACTAACGTTAAATTTCCTTTTGTCAGTTATCATTGGATGTTAGGGGTTTTTTGCCCAAGGGAGAAAGCACTTTATTGGATATGCTCTGTCCATGATGATGTGCGGGAAATTAATAAGAATATATTGGAAAAGTAAGTTTCAATTTCTCAATAGTTTTATATATTATAATTAATTTTAAATTTATCCCATTAGTATTATTTTCAAACAGGGTATGGGCATACATTCGAAAAAACACAAAGAAAAGGAATTCAAAGATCAAATATGTAAATGGGAAGGTAAATATCCATTTATAATTTGTACTTTTTGATTAATTAAATTAAAATAATATATTGAATTTACACTCATTAAAACAGAATTGTTATGAACAACAATGCGTCATCGAATGTGGATATTATATGTTAAGATTTATGAATGAAATAATAACAACTAGGACAGTTTTGAATTTTGACATGGTAAGATTTCCTCTTAAACTTTGACATAATATTTCAATTTGATTTACTCATTATACACGTTAACTACTATCCTTTTCATTTGTATCTTTTTGATGACCCTCAACCCTATAATGCTAAAGACATCAAACACTTACAAGTGGAGTGGTCAAATTAATTTACAGGTTTGATTAAATTTTAGTTGTTTGTAATGTAAAATGTAATTTTGAATATTGTCATTGTAATTGTGTATTTGGTAGTCGTTTAGGTTGGATTTAGTTTTTTTTTTGAAGTTGACAGTGTAAGTTTTCAATGTTATATATGTGAATGTTTAATTTTTCTCTACTTCTTGTATTGGTCTACTTATGATGGTTTTTCTGGTATGGATTCTGGTCTGGGGGGAGGGGTTTCATCGGTGTGGGGGGTGTTCAGTGGGGTTGAGGGTGTCCATGGGTTTGGGAGGGCTGTCCGGTGGGGTGGGGTGTATACATGAGGGTGGGGGTTGTTGAGGGGTGTTTGGGGCTGTCTAGGGAGTTGGGGCAGTCCAGGGGTGTGGTGGGGGCTCCAATGGGGTTGGGGAGGGATATCCAGGGTGTGGGGGGGGGGGGTATACATGAGTGTGGGGGGTTTTCCTGGGGTGTCTGAAGCTGTCCAGGGGGTCGGGGGCAGTCCAGGGGTGTGGTGGGAGCTATCAAGTGGGGTGAGGGGGTGTTGTATAGGAGGTTGGGGGTTGTAGAGGGGTGTTTGGGGCTTTCCAGGGGGTCGGGGGGTAGTCCAGGGGTGTGGTGGGGGCTCCAATGGGGTGGGGGTTGTCAAGTGGGGTGAGGGGGTGAGGGGTGCTATTCAGGAGGGTGGGGGGTAGTCCAGGGGTGTGGTGGGGGGCTCCAATGGGGTGGGGGAGGGCTGTCCATGGTATGGAGGGTATACCTGAGGGTGGGGGGGTTGTCCTGGGGTGTTTGGAGCTGGCCAGGGGGTCGGGGGCAGTCCATGGGTGTGGTGGGGGCTGTCAAGTGGGTGAGGGGGTGCTGTTCAGGAGGGTGTGGGGGTTGTTGAGGGGTGTTTAGGGCTGTCCAGGGGGTCAGGGGACAGTCCAGGGGTGTGGTTGGGGCTGTCAAGTGGGGTGAGGGGGTGAGGGGGTGCTATTCAGGAGGGTGGGGGTTGTCGAGGGGTGTTTCGGGCTGTCCAGGGGGTCGGGGTGGTCTAGGGGTGTGGTGGGAGCTCCAATGGGGTGGGGGAGGGTTGTACAGTGGGTATACATGAGGGTGGGGGCTATCAAGTGGGGTAAGTTTTATCTGTTATCAATGTAAATGCTTAAATTTTCTTTAGTTCATGTTTTGATCTCCTTCTGTTTTTGTGGTATGAATTATTGATTTGGTTTCTTGTTGATTTTGGGGGAGAGTAGAGGAATGTAGTGGATTTTTTTTTAAAACATTTGTCTTTCACGTCGGTTATTTTATAACCGACATGATAAAGAAATTGAGAAGCGTTTATCACGTCTGTTTTTTTCATAACTGACATGATAAACACCTGTGGAATGGTTTATCACGTCAGTTATGTAATAACCGACGTGATAAAGGACCTGGTAAATGATTTATCACGTCGGTTATTGATTAACTGACGTGATAAACCCCTCCCGGGACTGGTTTAGAATGTTGGTTATTTTATAACCGACGTGATAAACCATATCCCAGGAGTTTATCACGTTGGTTATTAAATAACTGACGTGATAAACTCCCCCACATGTGTTTATGACGTCAGTTATTATATAACCGACGTGATAAAGCCCCCCCCCCCCCCGGTTTTTTCACATCGGTTATTAATTAACCGACATGATAAACACTGTGATGTTATGTTTGTTACGTCGGTTTTTAAATAAACAACGTAAAAAACATTATTTATAACGTCATCCATATTAACGTCGGCTAAAACCCGACGTAAAAAATGAAAAATAACCGATGTAAATAACGTTTTCTGCACTAGTGTATGAGTCTCTTCAAAAAAATCAATTTGAGTTCCTATAAAATAAATATTATAATGGGGGAATTATTTAGATATTTAGTAGATTCCATTATATCTTCACAATTCATCCTTAACTTTTTAGCATCAACTTCATTAAATTTAATATTTTCATGTAACTTTGAGACAAGTTCATTGATTCTCTTTGATTTAATATCTAATTGTACATTCTTGACCTTTTTTACATTTTCACCCAATGTATGGATCATCCACTAAAATTATTTATTAGACTCATTATTATCTTATATTTTGTTGATCCACTCTTTTCCATGTTTGGAGCAACTTATTTTATGTTCATCATATTGTACTTTGGTGACATAAGCTTTTGTGGATAGATTTTTACAAGTGAAAAACTTGTTCTTCAAGATCTTCTCTATTTATTCATATTCATCCATATGAAAATAAATTTCATTCTGTATACTTTCAAAAGTCCCATATATATTAGAAACAAGATATTTAAAAAAACCATCCCTAAAATCCATTAATTCATCAACTAAAAAAATCAACCATCACATTAGCACTTCCACTAGTTCTTAGATCATCTTCAATTCAATTTAAACTAGAATAAATACATACATTAGGATCACATGAATCCCCGAATCCCTTCGAGGAAGAAATATTTTACAAATATTTTGTGGTAAACTAATCCACAAGTTCTTCACCTTCCAATATAGATTTTACATCATTTCAGGGATTAATTAAAACTTATTCTTATTTTAAAAAAATATACAACTTCTTCATCTTCCTCAAATATTTCTTATTTATATTTTTTAATGTCTTGGATAAGATATAGTTATGATATGAAATATATACAACTCCTATAATTTTAAATTACATTTATAATTGGGAATAGAATTTTAATCTTCAACGAACATCAAAAGGGAATCCAATGAACTATCTCTTTGATACCAATTTATAAGATCACTTTTGGGATGACCACACTTTGAGGGGTGAATAAATATGGGATAAATTTTTATCACTTTAAGATTTTATCCTTTTCCTTAACTCTATCACTTATTAAGTGAATGGTTTTATTTATTCTTCATTTATAGTAATCATGAATTCAGACATAAAATATTAAAGTACAAAGAACAATAAGATTTTAATGAGGCTTTCCACTAGTGTGGATGACTACATACTTGGTGTATAGTGTTTATTTTCCCACATGAAAACAACTTATCATTAATTATAAATACAATCCTGAGAAAGGGAATAGACTTAAGCACGTATTCTGAAACCATCCATGTATAATTAAAGGTTAATCTTTATAGCACATAGTTATATTATATCGGATTTTTTTTGGGAAAGTGATCAAAAATGTAATACAAGTATTATTTAATAAACTCCAATGAATTTGATACACTTCCTCTAAATTTATAAATCAAATGGTTTACTTTGAATTATATAAATCACAAGGGTTGTCTTATAAAGGCATAAATATAGTGGGATTCCTACTATTATATTTCTTTGGTCATAATGATATCAACATAATGTCGACCGGTAATCACAAGAACTCTTCTTAACAAAACTGATAAAAATTTGAATACAGATTGGAAACTAACTTCTTCTTGTGATATTAAACACATGATAATTTTTAATGGATTGGAAGTGTTGATTTATTAATTCTTGATACACAGAATCAAAAAATTATTACTATATTATTCTGTCATTAGTGAATGAAAAAATTATTTGAACTTCTTCATTCATGAATTTTCATATTCTCATTAACATTCATGAAAACCATCCTATTATTAACAATATGATTGTGTTCATAGTTTAACTCTTCTCACATCATGAATGAATCATCATGTACCTTTAAATATGAATTCAAAATGATGTCTCACCCTCTTTCATGTATGGGGCCAAGCGAGGTCACTACCTTTACATGTTGGATATATATATATATATATATATATATATATCGTGTCTCTTATTTTACTTCAAATGAGTATGTCATGTGAGAATAACCTCCTTCACGTAGACAGTTCACATGGGAGGGATTCTAATTTGTAAGAAAATAGGTTTTCTATGGTTTCTTTCCACTTTATCATGTATCCAAGTTGGTTCAAAAACCTCATTTTTTTCATAGGTGTGCGTGGATTATTCCTTCAAAAACCAGAAAGATCTATAATTCTACCTCTTATAAGATGTGTGTGGATATTTATTATGAACTCAACAGATTATCACAGTTCTTCTTCTTGAAAATAATGTGTGAGTGGAACTTGTATCACACAATAAAATAGGTACATGATTCTTTCCTCACAAACTTAATAGATTTTATGGAACTATTCTTCACATTACTATATTTATCATAGAACCTATATTCACATAGCTGAGTGGATCATGGTTCTCTTATTAATGTTAGTGTAATTATGAAGAATTTCATAAGATCTATTTTCAAAAATTAAAAATGAAAGCTCTTTAATATTTCTAACAATCTCAACTAGGCTTTGTACCTCACAATTTATAAACAAGGTTCCTTGTATTTTCACCACCTAGAATCCACTTTTTATGTTGCGTCTGTCTTCAATAAAAATCCAACAAAAGGTTTTAATTAATGCATTAATAATAATATTACTAAATCTTTTAGTATTTTAACTTCACACAGATTTCATTATCTTTGGATGATGTCCAAATTCGCGTTGTCATCATGTAGCTTATTCTTCTCCTTTCATGATGGTGTCCTCGTGCGCATGCAAAAACAATTGCATGAATCATCCCATAGGTGCTTCATTTTACATTTTTCAAAATCTCATTATTCAAATGATCACATTTATACAATATAAAGTTTCATGTATGGATTTGAGTGATTGAGTAGGATTTTTTTCCTCGTGGTTTGATCACTAGATATGGTCATTAGAATTTGCGAGCTCGATCAATGCTCACTTCCAAACAAAATCATGAGATGCAATGCTCATACGGCCAAGTAGGAAGACAATGGAATGGAGTCTGGATGATCACTATATAAATATATATCAAATGTATAAGATTATTTCTATATCTTTTTAATGTAGATGAGTAGTGACTATGGATCATGTCCCACATCAAACTTCCCTTTTTCATGACAAGATTAATAAATAATATTGTGTTAGTTGCTTTCTTAAGTCATCTATGGGTTTCATCACTAGTTACGCTTGCACACCAATCCCTCATAAGTTATGACTCACCTATATGGACCATCGGGCTTCATTTTATGCCTTAATCTCTATCTCGTATTCACACTTCATATGTTATGATAACTAAACCATGACAACATGGTTGTGCATTCTTGGGTCGGTTCCCAAATGGTCGATCCATGCCTCCCATATATGGTCGAGCTATTCCCATGTGGGTTTCTTTGGTTGGATCATTTATTTTTCATAAAGGCCCATATATATATAGTAACTTCTAATTATGATATTTCTAAATAATAATGATAATTTGAATAACTCTAAGTATATAATTTCATATAAATCCAATTATCCATCTCCTCAAATATTTATGTACCAATATAATTATTCTTATTTTTTAAATGGCCTTCGAATTCACTTATATAAATAAATATTTACATTAAATTCATAGAAATAATCATGAAAAAATGGTACATTTTAGGGACATCATTTCAAATTCATCCAATAAGAAACAACATTGGATGGATCATTCCCATTATTTTTTGTTATAGATAATGTGCACTATATTATTATATGTTCGTAAATCAATGAGGTCCAGTACATAAAGAATCAGACATAAATGGAGAATTGTTTAAGAATTACATTAAACTCCTTTAAATGAATACATAAAAATTCTCTAATAATCATTACTTAATCTAAGATATTGATATGACCATTAGGATTCTCATGGATTTTTCTCCAATCAAACATGCATAAAAACATCAATGATCTTCCAATTAGTTATCCTTATTCAAGACATATTGAAATAATCATTTTTAAAAAATTACAACACAAACAAAGAGTATGATCTTCAAATATTAATCATCCAGTGAAAAAAACTGGAATAAGAATAATTCATTTGGTTTTATTGATTAAATAACATAATTAAAATGGTAAAAATACATAGTTTCCAAAAAAATAATGAGATATTAGTCCTTAATATAAAGATTTGGATTGGATAAATAATAAGGTTTAGGGTAAGGAATATCATATCTAGCATGAGAATATTTGACACATAGGTCAAGAGGACCTTGCCTAAAGAAACTAGGGTTAGGTGTAATTGAGATCTTTTTAGAAATGATAGCACTAATATAGGTATTATTTTGGATCTTCTGTTTATTTAATAAAAAATTCATCAAGAATTTTTTATATATTATCCTCATAAACCTTTTAAAATTTTGAGTAAATGAGGTTAGGATTTGAAGTTGAAAACTCAGAGATAGCAGCCTTTTGTCTTTGGGGAAAAGTTGAAACTTCTTTTTCAATATTAGGGTTTAATGTTGGAATACCAAAAGAGTCATCAAAACTTCTACAAGAAGATAGAAATTTTTTGTGGTATAATTATAAGATAATTTCCACTTATCTTTTCAAAAATTATTTAATAACCATATAAAATCTCCCAATAATCTAATCTGTGGAATGGTTAATTAAAATTGTGTACCCCTTCTTTAGATCATGATTTTAACTCTTATTCATTTCTAAAAGGTCGGATTTGTACTATATGGACCATTATTAGATGGTTTCATCTAAAGTAGTATGTGTTTAACTAATATAACAAATCATCTCTATCAATATCTTAAAAACATTAAAATATTCTTCCCTTAATATCAATGGGGCATAAAAAATTATAGGCATATACAAAAAGTGTTTCTCCTTGGGACTAACAAGTTACTTTACTTTAGAAGAAACCTCTGAAGTGTCAATTTATTCACTCTCTAAATTATAGAACATGACTCTAATTTTGAATATAAATATTTTAAATTTATCAAAACATCCTTTATTTTTTCATGAATAATCTTGAAGTAATCATTGATAAGTTACTTTAAGAATCTCATGTTGGTTTTAGTATGCTTGATAATGTCTAAAAATTTTCCATTAAAAACTCAAAATAATCATTAAGAAAATAAATTTTCTAAAACACAGATATGAAAATTCCATAAACACCTCTTTGGTTTTTAGCCTTGGATTCCAAGATATCATTAAAAAGAAACTGTGAAAATCATGAAACATTTTCAATAGAAGTTAATTTATTCTGTAAGGTTTTAATCCTTTCAATCATTATACTAAAATTATATGAATAAATTTTAAATTCAAATCTCATTGAAGAATTTTCTTTCAAAACTGAATTTGAAACACCTAAAAGAGAAAGTTGAGAAGGTTAATTGGGAGGAAATCTATTGATAAACTCAAACTGATTTGTGATAAGTTTCTTTACCATGTAAAAAATTGTCTTGAGTTCACTTCATATAGCTACATTTTCCCTTAGAAATAAATATTACTTGTCTAGTTAAATTAGGGTTATGTTTTTAATCATATCATATTAAGCTTTCATCAAATAATTCATATCATTAAAATTATACTAATAAATATAAGACTACTTCTGAATTTTTAAATCCTCTTTAGGTTTCTTAACCTTAAATCTAATACCAACAATCTCTCCTTTAAAAACCAAAAACTCGTTGAAAATTATAATAGGAAAGGTTTGAATCTATTCTTTAAAACCTGATTGTGATTCATTCTTATTAAATAAATTCAAAGCATATTATTCTTTAACATCAACATAATGAATGTTTTTACTTCCACAAAGTTCTAAATTCTCATATTCAGAAGGTGATGGGATCCTCTCGTATAAAACCTAATTAAATCTCCTCACTAGGGAATATTCAGTGTTATGAACTACTAAGTCCTCAAGATTTTAATAATTTTCAAAAATATTTGTCCTAATCTTCTTATGATGCTCTTTTATTCTCACCTTTTCAATAACTAACCTTTACTCACCAACAACCATTCCTATAGTTTGAACTTTAGAAACATCAATATATATAGGAGTTATTATTATAGCATCAGTGACCTCATTTACCAAATTATCTCTCTCCTCAAATTCAGTTCTCAAAACATCTTTAGAATCATTTGATCCACCAAATTTTACTTCTCTAGCATTATCCCTAAAATTATCCTCCTCAATAAAAATGTCTTTCTAAGGATCATTTTTTCAAGATTTCTCCCCTAAATAGAATAGTTCTTTTCTAATTTATCATCATTTTCTACCTCCATTTATACTTTCTTCTTAATTATCAACTTTTTTATTGAGGTAATATAATAAAAATATATATTATTTAACATTCTATAAAATAAATTATAATTATAATGACACATAATAGGTTCAAACATATGAATTAAATCACTTTTTTCTCAAAGAAAAGATATAATAATCAACGAAAAGGAAAAAAGGTATCCCTTGATGACCTGCTAATACAGTGATATGTGTACATTAATATATTCCCAGTCAAATTAACATTTTATTCTTTTGATATAAAGTATAAGAGATACATATCTTCAAATAATAGATTTTCAAACATTCCAGCCATTTTGGAAATCAAAATGTATATAAACATTTTTTGTACACTTTGTTCAAGTTCCAGGTCCTTTACAAGAATTTTCTTGACAGGTCGAATTTTGAAAAACTCAAATACCACATCCTCTAAAATTATATATTTTCCACTATCTATATCGATTCTAAACATAAAACTTCTATTGTGATTGAATTTAAAGAGATCGGTTAATTACATTTTAAAATAGGAAATTCCTTACTCATTTACTCTTAAACATAGAAAATACCCATTCTGAGTGAATTGAAATAAAAAATTCCCATGTGGATCACAATAATATTTCTTAAAGAATATTACTATTTCATTTCCATAAAATTTGAACTCCCATTTCAGAACCCTTAAAGATTTATTCAAAATAAAGAATGTGGGATTAATCTGGCAGAAATCGATAGATTTATATGGAAAAAATTGTCTTCTTGAACCAATGGTATTTGTTTTCTTGAAAGTATGTGAATTTCCAGTATCATATCACTTGGTCATCCCTGTGATCATTTAATAAATGAGAGGATTAAGTCTTAGGGTTTGGATTCGAAGGTAGGAGAGAGAGATCAATTGTTGGAGGTTTATAAATGAGTGGGTTTAGAGGATAACTATTATCAAACATACAAATTTCCACTGATAATGACACAAAAAATAAATAAATAAAAGAGAATAACACAATAGTAAAAACACCTTTCAAGAATATAAAAAAATATATTAATAGAATCATACTAGGTTCACATAAACATGAGCATGAATAAATCACTTTTAATGAAACAAAATCTATCAGATAGTAATTTTTTTATAAATATATATGCTACTTGATTTTCAATAATAATTAATTTATGAGATATATTACCCTTTTTGTGTTATCTCGTAAGAAATAATGCCTTAAATAAAATTTTTTTGTTCAATAATGGCTTATAGGATTTTTTTAAAAATGTTAATAGTACAAGTGTTATCACATTTGATTGTAACATGATCAAAATTAAATCTGAATCCATCAATATGTGTTTCATTAATGAAACATGCACACAAAAACTACCAACTACAATGTACTCATCTTTAGTAGTTGATAAAGAAATGGAATATTACTTCTTACCCAACCATTAAATTAAATTCTTTCCTTGAATGTGGAGGGTTTTGAATATAATTTCTTTATCCAATATATACCCACCAAAATAAATATTAGAATATGAAATTAAATTAAATAAAAAAAGTTAGAAAAAATATAGAAAGGGAAATAAGTCAATTTAAATACATTAAATAATATTTTGGTACCAGTTAAAGGCGACTCTTCGTGGTTTTCATAAAATATAGCATATAAACATACAAAAAACATGATTTTTTGTCTACTAGAAGTTAGATATAATAAGATTCCAATAATTCATATATGCTAATTTATTTTTAATACTAATTAATTTAAGATATATATTACCCTTTTTTGTTATCTCACAAGAAATGATGCCTTAAATAAATGTTTTTTGTTCAATAATGTCTTATAGGTTTTTTTAAAATGTTAATAGTACTAGTGTTATCATATTTAATTGTCACATAATAAAAATTAAATCTGAATCCCTCAAGGTGTGTTTCATTCATGAAACATGCAAACAAAAACTACCAACTACAATGTACTCATCTTTATCAGTTAATAAAGAAATGGAATATTACTTCTTACTCAACAATTAAGTTAAATATTTTCCTTGAATGTGGAAGGTTTTGAATATAATTTTTTTATCTAATATATACCCACCAAAATAAATATTAGAATACGAAATTAAATTAGATAAAAAAAGTTAGAAAAATTAGATAAAGGGAAATAGTTTCATTTAAATACATTAAATAGTATTTTGGTACCAGTTAAAAGTGACTCTTCATGGTTTTCATAAAATATAGCATATAAACATGTAAAAAACATGATTTTTGGACTAACTAGATATAATAAGATTCTAATAATTCCTCTAGATAATTTTTTATCAACTAGCTTACCGACTTCATTAAAATCATTTTTAATATTAGAACATACACATTATTATTTTAAAGTATAAACTTCCTAAGTAATTCATGTATGTTTTTACTTTGATTCAAAACATTACAAAATCTCCTTTTGAAAAGTTGAAAACTAAATAAAAAATAACTAACCCATCATGCTAATTTCAAATTAATTATTCATGATTTTTTAAAATTTGTTACATAATTTACAATTTTTGAAGCCAAAAATTACATAATACACATAAATTCTAACTAAAAAACATTTTTATGATGTTTTTAGACATATTATAGGGTATTAAAATCCTAAAATAAAACCATTTGATAAAATAAATGAACTAGTATTTTTATACCTATCACTATATGGGTTTTAAGACCATAAAAATCATTGGAAAATTTCAAGATAAAATTTAAAAAGTTATAATTTTAAAAACTTAGAGGTTGTTCAACATAAACTACCTCTATTATAAATCAATTTTAAAAATTATTTTTCAAATCAATCTGAAATAATTTAAAATTAATATAAGATATATATACTAAAAGGATCCTAGTTGATTTTATCCTAGAAACCAGTATAAAGTTTTGGTCATAATATATTTCTTCCTCTTGCTTATATTATTTAGAAACTAACCATTCTATATTTCTAGTGATCACACCATGATCGTTCTAATTATTTCTAAAAATTAATTTAGTTCCAATAATATGATGATCATAGGGTCTATCAACTAATTCTCATATCATTTTCCTCTTGAATTGGATGAAATCTCATTTCATTATTAAAACCAAAATCTCAACATTTAAATATTCTTCTATATTTTTAGGTTAAATATGGGATAGGAAAGTAGAAAATTAATCAAGGTTACCTACACTTAATCTATCCCTAACTCAATAATATAATCTTTCAATTACATTATCAAAATGATACTTTATAAGGTTCATGGTTTATCTAAGAAGAACACTTTCAAGTTCTTCATATTATGTTCCTTTAGGAATAGATTTTTCATGATAATGTTTCATATTATCATCCTTTTTTTCATAAAAAATTATTTCATGTCTCAAGTTATAAAAATAATAACTATATTTATCAAATTGAATTTTCTTATACTCAAAAATTTCACTTTCATAAAATTTTACATGGGTAGATTCTTCAACAATCCTTGGATTTTTAAAGAAAAATGTATAGGCCTGATAAGTGGTAGAATATCCAAGGAATATTCCTTCATCAAACTTTGAATTAGACTTACCAATATTATCTTTAGTATTCAATATTTAAATTTTAAATACAAAACATTGAAGTATATAACCATTGGATTTTTTAATATTTAATAGATAATATGCTATTTTGTTAAAAATAGGAATTATAAGAACCATTTTTATGAAATAGAAAATTGTGTTAACAGAATTATCCCCAAAATGAGTAAAAATTATATATTCATATATCATTTTTCTTGTTATTTATTATAGGGTTTTATTCCTCCTTTTAACAATATCATTACAATAAGGTGTCTTGGTGAAAAAGAAGGCTTGTTTAAGGATATGTATAGAGAAAAATGAATTAAATTCATGATTTTAAAACACTACCCTAATTTCACTTCATCTAACACCCCAATATTTTATAGTATGTTATCTCATCAAAGTATTTCAATAACTTGCGCTACACGCAACAATGAGTTCAAGCACACCACGACTTACCAAACTAGCCTTTAAAAAAGATTTTATGAATAGTATTAACCACATTTTAAATTCTATATATCCTATATAATTTTAACATTCATATTTTTTTGTTTCTTATACATAATATAAGAAAAATTCAATTTTTAAGAGAAAAGAGGTATTTTTAAAAAAATACATTTTTTCTGCCTTTTAATGGAGAACCCTTTTTAAATAAAATATTTTACACTTTTATATATTAAATTTACTGAAATTAATATAATAGGGACATAAAAATTTAGTTTGGATAAATTTTTGGTACTTTTCTGATAACTTTCATATTTTGATGAATAGTGGAAAATACTAAATGTTAATTAAAAACAACTTTTTTAGTTGAAATAATTTATTGTGATAAATTATACATTTGAGTGGTTTTAAAGTATCCTTAGACTCTATTTTTATCATTTAATATAATTTAGGTCGTTTTATGTAATTTCACATGTAAATTAGACATAAACAAGTGTCAATCTCTTGATAGTTATTATTTCTTAAAAACACACTTTCTGTTTTAACAACGGTAATTAATTTTAAAATAATTTTTGCCACTTATTTGCTTTGAATTTTAAAAAATTGATTTCATATTTAGAATCATTAGGTAAAAATTCATTAAATAGGTAGCTTTTATTTTTAGACAATATGAATATTTACTTCAGTAAATATTTTATTTACCATGGTTAAAGGGTAAATCCGGTAAATTAAGGTAAACAATAATATTAAATTACCCTAACATGTGTCCTATTCCTATTATTTGATACTTTTCAGACCATGGGAATCCATGGTTCGTTTTTTGGACCCCATATAGCCACTTTTGAGTGATAATGACACTTTATATTAATTAATTTAAAGTAAAGAAAAAAATGACATAAACAAATATCTTTAAGTAAAACAATTTTTACATGGGGTTATATAAGTTATATTTTCGACTCTAAATACTCATTATAAATATAAAACTGTTTCATATATAATTATATTTTATTTATAATTTTTAGACATTAAATAATTAAATTTATTTATGACACAATGATGATGCAGTAATTACCCTATTAATGAAAGAATCAAATAAATGGTATTGTAAATATTAAACTAAATATAATTTGAAAGTTTTGATGTCATAAAAGAATTTTCTTGGTGAATATGACATTTTATGATTGATTAAATTTATTTTTTTTCGAAGTAATCAGGTCTTGATGATTTTCACAAAAACCAAATACTAAATAGTGTCAAAATTGACATAATTGTGTTTATAAAACAAACACTATATTATTAATTGATATAATATTTCTGAAAATCTAATGTTTGACCAAAAGACTTATACAAGGTTATATATATTAATAATGAACCATATGGGGTTATCTTGGATGGTTATAGTAATTTTATTGACCATATAATATAAAAATACAAAGAGACATGGTAAATGTCAAACTATTTAACTAAGAGTTAAATATAAAAGATAAGGTTATTATAGTGACCTAAACCTGTATAAAACCTATTTTTGGGAGGTTTTAGACCCATACCTACCTTAAACTAGAAATAAATAATTTTTTGAGCCATTATAAATTGAAAATTATTTTATTATAAAATTATATTTCAATCTTTTCCTAAGGTGCCCCTCACCTCTCTTATAAAAGGGCACTTCCCCTTCTATCAAAATCACACCTACAAAGCCATTTGGCTTGTCCAAACCCTACCCAAATATCCTCTTAAATCCCCTAACATCAACCTATAGTCCTTATATTTATCATAAAGTCAGCCTAGGAAGTCCTTTTGATCAACTCAAAAGGAAACACCATAAAAAGAGATAATAATTTCACCACCCTCTTTTAAGTTCTTTTCTCCTTCCACTTCCTCTTTATTTGTTGTTTCCATACCAAAATAATAACTCCAGTACCTCATATATACATGGATGTTATTATAAATATGTTACAAGAAAATTCAATATTCTATCCATCCTATAAATGACAAAGTCATTGTACGTGCGTACGTACGGACTACTATCTCTGCGACGCGATGAGATTCATTCCCATGTTCACCATTCAACGATAATTATAAAAATATATATTATTAATAAGTATGTAATACATCAAAAAATAATTATACTTAATATGTATGTATGTATGTATGTATGTATGTATGTATGTATGTATGTATGTATGTATGTATGTATGTATGTATGTATGTATGTACTTACATATATCTTATTCACTTACTTCCGTTCAATACGATATGAAAACGAAAACAGCATTTATTCGTACGTACAGCCTACCGTCTCCATAAACGATGCCTTTCATTTCATATAAATATTATAAATATTTATATTATGAATATATATGATATATAAATCAAGTTTTATATTTTTTAAGTATTTAAATCATGATCTAAATGATACGATTATGAATAACAAGTTAAAACAAGTATGATAAAGAAAGCGATTATTATCCAAAATGTTAATTTAACATGGAAATCATTATTAAATGTGTAGTATAAAGTCCTAAATTAATCATGTATGATAGAATAAATATGAATATTATTCAGGTATAATTTAATAACATTGTATGGTCATTATACAGGAGGTTAAATGTACCCTCAACCAAGGGAAAGTGCAAGGTAAGAAATAATTTCACAATCTCTTTATTATCTGATGTTATTTTTACATAATTATCTACTGGGACCTCTATATTATCCACATCCATATTTCTTAAAAATGTATTTCAAAACATTTTTACTATTTACTAGACTATGGGTTAAATTCATTTATACCCTTTTTTGACTTTTTATAAAATGGTTTGAAAGGAATATTTCCATCATTTTCCAAACAAAGTACTTTATAACATTTTTTATAAAATTATGGTAAGAATATTGTTTTAACTTATTCGGTGGGTGTGGCTATTTTCCGTAGTTATGTCATCGTCGAAGCTTCCCATACAATCTTATAATAATATTTTCAAAATAAATGTTTTCTTTTATAATTATGTGAGTTTTAAATGATTTAAAAATAGAAAGAGGTATTTATTTCAAATAGTTTTCATTTAATCTATGTCAACATCCTTTGATTGATTTCAAACTTGTTTGAAGTTGATTTATTATGATAAAAATCATCCATATTGTATTTAAGGTTTTGTGATATGTTTGAATGTGGATGTGTTATTTTTATACCATTCATGGTTTATAGATAATGTATTGACATTTCGTATGCTAGTTTTAATACGAATGTTTATGTTTTGTTTAAACCTTTTCATATGAGGAATGAATTGGACTTGGTAATTGACAGGTGGAGCCCACTATAGCTCCTCAATGCATTGGTAGGTATCATGAGACAAACTAGTGTCTCGGCATAAGGCCTTGAAAAAATCTTATTTTTAGTCTTGGCATGAGGCCTTGACTATGTGGTTACGAAGTCTTGCATTATGCATTCCATCATTATGAAAGTGAATATTGATACTGCAAGTGATTATTAGACTAGTAGAATATCCATGTGAATATGTAAATGGAATTATTTGATTTAATGTTCTCATTATTATGATGAAGTAAGTTTAAATGGGTTTTGTTTTAGTCTTATACGTTTCCTAAAATGTTTATTCTTATTTATGAAAGTTTCCTCTATATTGTTATCCTTACTGAGCATCTGAGCTCACCCCTTTCTATGTTTTATTTTCCTAGGATTTCCAAGAAGTGTATTATGATTCATATGAAAGGTTAATCTAAAAGGGAATAATGGTGTTCTCAAATAACTATCTATGCTGTATTTTATGTTTGATATGTTAATGTGAAGTTGATGTATGTAATCTATTTCCAAGATTATTAAACTGATCGGTCTTTTGGGACCTGATTTCCCGGTATCATTCCAATGTATTAAAATAAATCACTGACTCTGGGTAACTAGGGTTGGGTTGTTACTGTTGGTATCAGAGGAAGTTTAGAAATAACCTTCGAAACTAGATTTAGAAAAACTCTGATTAGAGAAAATTACCCTAAGATAGACTTTCAGGATTATTATAGAAGAACTTCCTAGAATTTTGGTAATGTAGAGATTTTGTGTATTTTCCAAGAAATACATCTCTTTCTGGATACGAGTAGGTAGAGGCGGCTCTGGCACAGATGTACCTAGGATTGAAAACTCCGATAAGGAGTTTCGGGCATGGCCTGGGATATTTGGGTACACGACAATGGGCCTTGCTGCACTCTAGGTTACAACACTCCCAGGGGATATTCTTAGGATAATTCACATTTTCATTACAAGCCACTATGAAGGAATTTAGAGTAACAAATTACTCAAAGAAAACATTTTATTATTATAGATTATATGTTTAATCTTTACAATTTACATTAGTTATTTTACAAGTTTTGAATTATGCATTGTGATTCATAAACTAACATAGTGTATGCCATTGTTTAGAAACGGTACCTAGTATAAGGAATTAGAATTCCAGTAATACACATGATTGAAAGATTAAGAAGGATCATATCTTTCATGGTATTAAGCCAACATTTAGAAGAGAAATAGTCTCTCATTTATTCTCATAATATATAGAAATGGTATCATGTGTTAATAAGATAAGTAAATAATTATATAAATCTTATGGATTTGAAGGGAAGCAAGAGAAGGAAAGGATGGAAGAGAGAAACATGGATAAAGGAAATAAGAGAAAAAAGGATTTTCTCATATGTGATAACTGTCGAAAGAATCACCTTGGTAAATTCTTTAAGGTAATTGGAGTTTATTATAAGTGTGGAGAAAAATGACACCAAATATGATATTGTAAGGGTAAGAAAAAGGATTCAATGGTACAATCATTCATCTTCAAGGAGTTGGGACACTACATGAATCAATTTCCAAATCATCAGAGTATATCCCAAATGCTGCTATTGGATAATAATCAAGTTATGATACTACTGAAGATGAAGAGGAATGATTAGAGTTATTATGTTTTTATTAAAGTATTATTTCATTTTAGTATTGTATTAATGATGTACATGTTATAATAATTATAGATTATATAAGGATTGTACTATATTGATATTTAATTAAGGACTTGAGATTCTGTGGAACCAAGAAAAGTGACTCAATAGCTAGTTATTTTTTTTTTGAAAATATATAGTTGAGAGAAAGATAAAACATAATATGGTTCTGATACTGAGGTAATGATTTTGGAATAATATATGATTTATTTGGATAAATTATATTAGATATTCTTGACTACCTTGAAACTGATTAAGGATTTCTCTATTCCATCATTGTTAGAGTTTACAACATTTTTGGATAGAAGGAGTATATCCAGTATTCTATAAGGTATAAGGGAGCATGAATGTAATAAACAAGGGTACATCACCTACCACTGGCCCATGTGATGTCCTAGATTGTATAATGTAGTTTTTTTAAAAGGTCTAATAGATGAATTATAAATTCATTTTTTATAACCCTATACAATTGGGATAAATAAAATATTTTTAAGTTCTATTATCTTTTAGAGTGAAAGATGAGTTTGTGGTAAAAATTAGTTAAAGGATAGAGCTCTACTTGTCAAGTATATTTTTATATCTTATTCTATTAGGAAATTAACTCTTAAATTTAGTTAAGGGATATTAAAACCAAACATGTGTTAACCTAATATCTAATGTTTTGTTGAACTGACGATATTTTAAATCATCATAGATTGATGGCTTTGAGGCCCTTAATTATACACTCATTTGTGAATGATGACCTCAATCGCTCCCTATAAATATTTACTTTTTCTCTCCAATTATGTGTCTCTTATTTCCACCAATTTTATCCTAATTGAGATCATAATTTGGTGGTGACTTTTTAATTTCCCCTTCCCTCTTATTAAGACTAAATATTATTAACCCAATTTCTGATGTAGGTTTTCCACAAAGGTATTTTTCTATTTTTAACCTTTTATTTTCGAAGAACAATTTCAAATTGCGAGGAAACAATTTATTGAAGGATGTTAGAATATAACACCAAAATATTTTATAGTATGTTATCTCTTCATTGTATTTAAATAACTTGTGTTGCAGGTAACACAGAGTTCGAGCGCACGATGACTTACCAAACTAGCTGTTCAAAAAAAGGTTATGAATAGTATTAACCACATTTTAAATTTTATATATCCTATATAATTTTAACATTCATATTTTGTGTTTCTTATATATAATATAAAAAAAATTCAAATTTTAAGATAAAAGAGGTATTTTTTAAAAAATGCAATTTTTCCGCCTTTTAATGCAGATCCCTTTCTAAATCCAATATTTAACACTTTTTTATATTAAATTTAGTGAAATTAAATTCTTCTATATAATAGGGAGCTAAAAATTTATTTTGGATAAATTTTTGGTACTTTTCTGATAACTATCATATTTTGATGAATAGTGAAAAAATACTAAGTTTTAATTAAAAATAACTTTTTTAGTCAAAATAATTTATATTGAAAAATTATACATTTGAGTGGTTTTAAAGTATAATTAGACTATATTTTTATCATTTAATATAATTTATCTCATTGGATGTAATTTCAATTTAAATTGGTCATAAAAAAGTGTCAATCTTTTGATAGTTATTATTTCTTAAAAACACACTTTCTGTTTTAACAACGGGAATTAATTTTAAATTAATTTCTGCCACTTTTGTGTTTTGAATTTTAAAAAATGGTTTCCATTTTTGGAATCAAGAGGTCTAAATTGTTTAAATAGGTAACATTTTTTTAGACATTATGAAAATTTACTTCAGAAAATATTTTATTTACCACGGCTAATGGGTAAATCCAGTAAATTAGGGTAAAAAAACTAATAGTTTAATAATATGTAATTACCCTAACATGTGTCCTATTACTATTGGTTGATACATGTTCGACCATTCGCATCTTTGGGTAGTTTTTTGAACCCCATGGAGGCACTTGAGAGTGATAGTGACACTTTATATTAGTTAATTTAAAGTAAAGACAAAAAAGACATAAACATATATCATTTAGTAAAACAATTTTTACATGGAGTTATATAAGTTATCATTTCGACTATAAATACTCATTAGAAAGATAAATTTTTTTCCAACATTATGATATTTTATTTTAAACTTTTAGACATTAAATAATTCAATTTATTTATAACATAATGATGATGCAATAATTACCTTTTTAATGAAAGAATCAAATAAATGATAATATAAATATTAAAATAAATATAATTTGAGAGTTTTGATGACATAAACGAATTTTATAGGTGAATATGACATTTTATTATTGATTAAATATATTTGGTTCAAATTAATCAGGTTGTGATGATTTGCATAAAAACCTAATAATAAATAGTGTCAAAATTGACATAATTGAGTTTTTGAAACAAATACAGTATTATTAATTGACATAATATTCATAAAAATCAAAGGTTCAGCCAAAATACTTAGATAAAGTTATATATATCAATAATTAAATACATGTGGTTATCTTTTCTGGTTATAGTAATTTTATTAACCATATAATATAAAAATATAAAGAGACATGGTAAATGACAAACTATTTAACTAAGAGTTAAATCTAAAAGATACGGTTAATATCGTGACCTAAACCTCTCCAAAACCTATTGGTTGAGAGGCTTTCTACCCATACCCACCTTATCCTTGAAATGAATCATTTTTTAGCCATTATAAACATAAAATTATTTTATTATAAAATTATATTTCAATCTTTTCCTATGGTGCCCCTCACCTCTCTTATAAAAGGGCATTTCCCCTTCTCTCAAAATCACACCTCCAAATATATTTGTCTCAGAAAACCCCTACCAAAATATCCTCCTAACTTCTCTTACATAAACCTAGATTCTTTATATTGATAATAAATCCAAAATAAGTATCTCTTTTGATCAACTCAAAAAGAAACACATGAAGAAGAGGTAATAATTTCACCACCCTCATTGAAGATCTTTTCTCGTTCCACTTCCTCTTTATTTCTTTTTCCATACCAAAATAATAACTATAGTACCTCATATATGCGTTGATGTTATTATAAATATGGTACAACCATATTCATTATTCAATCCATCTTATAAATGGAAAATCCACCATACATGCGTACATACGGATTACTGTCTCCACAACGCGATGAGATTCATTCCCACCTTCACCATTCAACGATGATTATAAAAATATATATTATTAATAAGTTTTAAATACATGAAAAAATAATGCTACTTGAGATATATATATATATATATATATATATATATTTGTGTATGTATGTATGTACTTACATATATCTTATTCACTTACTTTTGTTCAATACGATATGAAATCGGGAACAACGTTTATGCGTACGTACGGCCTACCATCTCCATAAACGATGCCTTCCATTTCATATATCTATTATAAATATTTATATTTTAAATATATATGATATATAAATCAAGGTTTATATTCTATAATTATTCAAATCGTTATCTAATTGATATGATCAAGAATAACAAGTTAAAACACGTACGATAAAGAAAGTGATTATTACCCAAAATGTTAATTTAACATGGAAATCATTATTAAATAGGTAGTATAAAGTCATAAATGAATCATTTGTGATATAAAAAATGTAAATATGGTTCTAGTATAATTTAATAACATTCTATGGTCATTATACAGGTTATTAAACATACCCTTGACCAAAGCAAAGTCCAAGTTAAGGGATAATTTCACAATCTCTTTATTATTCAAGGTTATTTATACGTAAGTATCTACTAGGACCTATATATCATCAAAATCCATGTTTCTTAAAAATGTATTTCAAAACATTTTTACTATTTACTAGACTATGGTTTAAAGTCATTTCTACCCTTTTTTGACTTTTTATAAAAAGGTTTGAAAGGAATCTTTCGGTCGTTTTTCAAACAAGGTACTTTGTGACCTTTTTGACCAAATTAAGGTAAGAATGTTTTTTTAACTTTTACGGTGGGTGTGGCTATTTTTAGCCATTATATCATCATTGAAGCTTCCCATACAATCTTATAAAAATATTTTCAAAATAAATGTTTTCTTTTATAATTATGTGACTTTTAAATTATTTTAAAATAGAAAGAGGTATTTATTTCAAATAGTTTTCATTACATATATGTAAACATCCTTTGATGGATTTTAAACTTGTTTGAAGTTGATTTATTATGATACAAATCTTCCATATTGTATTGAAGTTTTTGTGTTATGTTTTACTATGGATGTGTTATTTTTACACCATTCATGGTTTATGGATAAAGTATTGACATTTCGTTTGCTAGTTTTAATATGAATGTTTATGTTACGTTTAAACCTTTTCATATGAGGAATGAAGTGGACTTAGTAAGTGATGGATGGAGCCCACTATAAATCCTCGATGCATCGGTAGGTCTCATTAGAAAAACTAGTGTCATGGCACAAGGCCTTGACAAAATCTTATTTGGAGTCTTAGCACAAGGCCTTGACTATGTTGTTATGAAGTTTGGCATTATGCATTCCACCATTATGAAAGTGGATATTGATATTGTATGTGATTATTCGACTAGTAGAATATCCATTTGAATAATTAAATAGAATTATTTGATTTTATCTTTTCCATATTATTCTGAAGTTTAAGTTTAAAAGTATTTTGTTTTAGTCTTATACATTACCTTAAATTTTTATGCTTATTTATGAAGAATTACACTATATTATTATCCTTACTGAGCATCTGAGCTCACCCTTTTTATGTTTTATTTTCCCAGGATTTCCAAGAAGTTTATTATGATTGATATGCAGGGTTAAGCTAAAAGGGAATAATGGAATTCTCAAATAACTATGTATGCTATATTTTTTGTTTGAAATTGTAATTTAGATTTGATATATGTAATCTATTTCAAAGACTGATAAATTGATCGGTCTTTCGGGACATAATTTTATTATATCATGCCAATGTATTAAAATAATGCACTGACTCTGGGTAAATGGGGTCGGGGATTTATACTTCACAATGACAAAATTTTAGAATATTTTTCATGTTTAAAAGATTTTAAAATTTTGTAACTATAACCTACAATTTAATCTTAAGTTTTATGAAATAAACCCTTGTAAATCTTGAAAAATCACCAACCAAAACATAAAAAAAATATTTTCCACTGAGTTTTGTAGTTCTAGATGGTCAAAACAATTACATTTGAACAAGTTATAAAAGTATATAAGTAGTAACCAATTTAATTGGTTTGAAATATGAATTTTGTTTATTTCCTATTTGGCATGCATAGTTTCCTTTTATCAAAATTATGCTAAGGAAAATTAGAAGCAAAGTTTTTTAAAAATATATTACTCAATGAATAAAAATTTCAATTTCCTAGCCTTTTATGAAGAATTCGATATTTATTAATTTAAAAATTCAAATGGTTTATATTATTTTTAAAAATATAGGTAAGATATTGTTGGATCTGAATCTACGGATTATACACAAGAGGGGGGTGAATTGTGTCTTTTTCAAATTATTACAATCTCTTCAATTTGGACAAATTCTGTTCACTATGCTTTTGCACGATTAAATATGCAGCGGAAAAAGTAAAAGCATGAACACACGAATGTATAGTGGTTCGGGGAACAGAAGGCCCCTAGTCCACTCCACCAACGCTCAAATCCACGAGCTTGGCGATTTTCACTATCTGGTCCTCGTTTCCACAAACCTGTCCACAACTGAGTACAGGCAGTTGACACCTTTACAAGATTCAGGCACACACAGCCTTCCTGGTTCAAACACGAACCTACACAGCTTAGAACGAGAAGCTGATCACTCAAAAATAAAAAGAGTTTCGATAAAGAAACACTTCTCCAGTTGTTCTTCACAATTGCAACAGAATGCAATTGACAATAGATAGATCGTCGTCTTCAGAAAATAAAGATCTGTAATCAAAACAGTTCTGAGTCGATCCAGTTGCAATAGATATTATCAGAAACTTCACAACTTCAGCAGCAGTAGATTCACAACAGATAGTCGATGTAGAACACGTGAATCTGCTATCAAAATCTTCTTTCGGTAAAAAGGATTTTACACTTCTTCTCGATCACAGAAAAGAACGCCTTTTCACAGTCTCTGTTTCTTGCTTGTTAAAAGATCAAAAAACTCTATATTTCACACACTTTCCCGTGTATATATATATCTCCGAAGTTTCCAAGATAGAACATATATATTCAAATCTGAGAAAATCTTCCGCATAAATAGATCCATGAAAATCTCCTTTAGATTCGCGATATTAAATGAAATAACAGAGCCGTTGTAACTCCCCTGAAGAATCGGCATAAAAAGCTCCGTTTAAATCAATCATTAATCCATTGTAAACCGTCTCTGATTCAGTCAAAGTCGTACTTAAGAATCGACTCGAAATCCGCCTAATAATCCGTTTGATTGACTAATTCAAAAGGAAATACCGTCTGTCAAAAATATCCCGACGCCAAACGTAGGGTTGATGACGTGGCTCCAAACGTAGGGTTCACAAACGTAAGGTTCAGAACGTAAGGTTGAACATACATACTTTCTCTTCAGCATTCAAACGTAGGGCTGATCATCCATACTTTTTCTTGCTTCAACTCTCCAAAGAACGTACGGTTGATTATAAAAGTAAGGTTGATGATCCATACTTTTGAGAAACAAACTCAACACTGAAAACTAACGTATGGTTTCTCTTCCATACTTGTCCAACAACGAAAACGTAAGGTTCCTTCCAAACGTAATGTTCTTCTTCCATACTTTTCAACAACGTAAGGTTCATTAACCATACGTTTCAAAATAACATAAAAAGTAAACTTTTCATCCATACGTTACGTTCATCAACGTAGGGTATGAACAGTGATTCCAGTACGCGCTAAAATTGATCTCGCGCTACAGTGATTCCAGAATACGCTAAAATTGATCTCGGAATAAATGAAGTATAAAATCTCGTTATATAGAATAAATTCCTGCAAAATACTCAACGAAATAATTAGTAAATAATTAAGGGTATTTGTGAGCATCAAAATCATCATAAAGAGACAGAGTATTATTTAAAATAATCTCCCCCTTTAAAAAACATTATTTTGATTTGTTTGAAAATAATACATTGCTCAACAATCTCCCCCTTTTTGATGATCACAAAACCCATAAAATAATAGAACTAATTTAATTGCAATCTTTATTGAAAAATTAGTTTTATAAAATTTTAGAATTTTGAAAGGATTAAAACAATATTTAACTATAAAATTTCTCCCCCATAACTCTCCCATAAAAATAAATTTTCAAATAGATAAAAGATAAATGTCGTATATATCCAAATGCTCCTATATATCCAAATTTCTTCATAGGAAACGAATGAATTTAAATGTTGTGTTTATCCAAATTCTCCCCCTTTTTGTGATATCAAAAAGAATGAAAAATTACGGATTTGAACACATTCAATATTGCACTGAACTATAAGTAAATGCTATAATTAACTGTGTATGAATAAGTGAATTTCTTATACTGGCTAACTTAATCATAAATCAATAAATAACAAAACAAAAAAGATAAGAAAAGAATTTTCATTCACAAGCTATTATATAAAAACGACAGTGATATACAGAGGAATCAAGGTGTAGGGATAAGACAGGGAAAAAGGTGTCTATCTCCTTTGAATTACGGTCTTGATCACTGTAAACTGTTCTCGAAGCCTCTTCATCATCCCATCTCCTAACTTGATGATAAGATCTCTGTTCTCTTGAGTCATATGAATATCTTCAATCAAATTAACTCTGAAAAACTCATGCATTCTTTCTTCTTTTTCAACAAAAAGAGTCAGCTTCTCGGATAACTGATTCAAAATAATCCTAATCGGTTGCTCTCCAGATGTCAACTGATCCACTAAAAATTTCTGATTATCCAGCAAAACTGACAAAGGGGCACTATTACACTGAAGATCGTGTAATCTGTCACTCATATTGCTCAGTGCTCCAGTAATTGCTTGAAATCGTCGAATCAAATCAGGTGAAGAACCTGATCCACTCACAGCACTATTTGCAACAGATTCAAATTTATTCTCCATGTAAATCTTCATCTCAGCCAAATCATTTTTCTTTACCATCTCTGATTTTAACTGATCAACAGCATGCAACATATCAGTCTTAAACAAATCTACTTCCTGTCTTGAAACAGTACATTCTTTCAGCTTCTGAAACTTCAATTGCTCTAAGTTCAGAGAATTTCTGAGACTATCATTCTCAGATTCCAACTGAGAGATACACTTGTATAACTCAACAACTTCTTCTTTTCTTAAATCAGGGGCACCCTGTGCTCTATTCTCATGTTCAGAAATAGGTTGATGAGGCAAGGCAAGTGGTAAAGAATCTGCATCTGATTGTTCTTTGTCCTTGTCCTGACAAGGTTGATCCACTGAACTAGCTTTTGAAGCCTGAAATTCTTCCACTCAAAATTCTTCCTGAAGTACTTCTGTATTAGCTTCAGAAGTATGTTCATCACGAACACTAGTCTCTCTGACTTCTACTGAATGATCAAGAACAATATCCTCATGAACTTCTTGAGGTCGGGCCACTTCTTCACCAGGCACTGCCTCCATAAGTTGTTCTTGTGGAATTGCTTCTTCAACAGCCACAGCAGCAGTTTGAGATTCTAGCTGAATTTCCGGTTGAGCTACTGGTTCCTCTATCGGTGCAGTCCTCTCCACAACAGCTTCTCTCACAAATGAATAAGAAATTACAGGTTCAGAAGATTTCAAGACAGGAGAGATAATTTCTTCATCAATTGATCTCTTCCTTCTAGATTGAAGTCCTTCTTGACTTCTCTCTTCCTCAACTTCCTCCATCTCAAAGCGAATTCTCCTTGCCACTGTACTAACCCTTGATTCTGTTTGTCCCTCCTTGGACTTAGCAGGTTGAGCCTGAGCACTCTCCGAGTCTTCCTCAGCTCCAACAGGTAAGAGTTTTCCTTTAATTGTGCTCCAGAAGTATCCGACTTTCCTCAAAGTCCCAGCATTAAAAACATTACTGTGGTGACATTTCACCCCAGCATCGACCAATCTGATCATTCCTCTTTTAAACAACAACAAAGAAATGAACCTTCCATAAGGGAAAAAGGTCATTCTTGCTTCACTCTGACAGCAGTATCTCAGATATCTTATCATAAATCGAGGAAAATTAAACTTAATATCACACATCAGAAGATACATTATGTACATGTCAGGGTACAGAATTTTCTCCATCTCAGCCATCCTTGGTGCTAAACCAGTCTGAACAAACTTTACCAAGATTTTCTGATCAGGTTCCAAATCTTTAATAAACATCTTCTTTATCACTTTGGTTCCAAACAGAAAAGACATAATGTCTTCAGACTTATGTACAGAATCTCCAATATTCCGTAAATCGAAATGAAAAACTCCTTCATGAGGGCAGTTAAGAATTTGACTTATCTCTACAGATGATATGGAAAAGTCCTTATCCTCTATTTGAGCCAACAAACTGTCCTCTGTATCTCCAAGGCTAAACTGAACAGTTCTAAAGAAATGTCGCATTTCTGCCTCATATAGAAACTCAGAGTTTTCACTATTAAAAGCTTGCTCAAGGCTTTGAAACGATAGCGCTTGCTTCAACAGTAAATTAGTTTCAAACAGCCATTCTAAATCGATGACTTTACCTTGCAGTATTTTCCGACCAACTACTTTAGATTTCTTTGCAACACTGCTCTCGGCTTCATCTGGACGCTTAGTCTTTGCCATTTCAACAACGATTTCTGAAGGTTCGTAAGTTTAGGGTTTGAAGATTCAGAAAAGGGTTTTGGAGCAGATGTGCGGTTTTAGGTTTTCGAAAGGGTTTCCGAAAAAGGTGAAACAGTTTAGAAGGTGAAACGATTCTGACAGCCTTGATTCCCGTGTAATCACTAATCATTACTTTTATTTAAAACAAAATAAAATTACTTATAGCGGGAAACAAAAAATTAAACAGAATTTGAAAACAGAATAAGATTAAAAAGAAACTATTTAAAATTAAATAAACCTAACTCCCCCTTAATAAATTCAAACCTTGCCGTGGGAAGTGGTTTAGTAAAAATATCTGCTAATTGATTTTCTGTATTTACGAATTCTAAAAATATATCCTTTTTTAACACATGATCTCTTAAAAAGTGATGTCTTATATCAATGTGCTTAGTTCTAGAATGACTAATAGGATTTTTTGAAATATTAATTGCACTAGTATTATCACATAAAATAGGCATATTATTGAAATTTAATCCAAAGTCCATAAGAGTGTTTTTCATCCACAACACCTGTGCACAGCAACTACCTACAGACACATATTCTGCCTCGGCTGTTGACAGGGCAACTGAGTGTTGTTTCTTACTAGACCATGATACTAAAGACTTTCCTAAAAAGTGACATGTTCCTGAAGTACTCTTCCTATCTAATCTACAGCTTCCAAAGTCAGCATCTGAATATGAAATTAAATTAAAATCAGAGGTTTTTGGATAAAGCAGAGATTGATAAATAGTACCTTTTAAATATCTAAAAATTCGTTTAACAGCAGTTAAATGAGATTCTTTGGGGTTTGATTGAAATCGAGCACAAAGACATACTGAATACATTATATCTGGTCTACTAGCAGTAAGATATAACAAACTACCAATCATACCTCTATATAACTTGTTGTCCACTGATTTTCCAGTTTCATCCAAATCAAGTTTTATATTAGTACACATAGGAGTTGTAAATATCTTGCTGTTTTCAAGCCCAAATTTCTTAAGTAAATCAGTAATGTATTTGCATTGATTTAAAACATTTCCAAAATCTTTTTGAAATATTTGAAGACCCAAAAAGAAATTTAATTCTCCCATCATACTCATTTCAAATTCTTTTTGCATTAATTCTGAAAATTCATGACAAAGAATTTTATTGGTCGATCCAAAAATTACATCATCAACATAAATTTGTACCAACAAAACATTATTTTTCACAGTTTTCTTAAAGAGTGTTGGATCTGCTAGTCCAACAGTAAAATCATTTTTCAAAAGAAAAGAACTTAGTCTTTCATACCAAGTTCTTGGTGCTTGTTTAAGGCCATAAAGAGCTTTAGTAAGTTTGAAAACAGAATCTGGTTTTTGAGAATTTTCAAAACCAGGAGGTTGCTCAACATAAACTTCCTCCATTAAATAACCATTTAAAAAGGCAGATTTAACATCCATCTGAAATAATTTAAAATTCATATAAGATGCATAGGCTAAAAGGATTCTAATGGCTTCTAACCTGGCTACAGGTGCAAAGGTCTCATCATAATCTATTCCTTCTTCTTGATTATATCCTTTAGCTACTAATCTTGCTTTATTTCTAGTTATTATCCCTTGATCATCCTGTTTATTCCTAAAGACCCATTTAGTTCCTATTACTGGATAATCATGTGGTCTTTCAACTAATTCCCAAACCTTATTTCTCTTGAACTGATTCAATTCATCTTGCATTGCTATTACCCAGCTCTCATCATCTAAGGCTTCTTCTATGGTCTTAGGTTCTTGTTGGGATAGGAAAGCAGAGAATTCAACTATGTTTCCAAAGTTTCTTCTAGTTTGAATACCAGTCTCTAAGTCACCTATCACAGATTCTAAAGGGTGATTCTTTGAGGTTCTAGACTGTCTAGGCATTACATTCAAAGGTTCTTCAGTATCATGTTCTTCTGAACTGGACTGAATTTCTTTTATATCATTTTCAAAATCATTCTTTAAATTCTCAGGTCTCATGTTTTCATTAGAATCAGGTTCATCTATTTGTTCTATCCTTTTCTCAAAAGGATCAGATTCATCAAATTTCACATGAACTGATTCTTCAACAATCCTTGACTTTTTATTATAGACTCTATAAGCTTTGGAGGTTGCAGAATATCCTAAGAAAATACCTTTATCAGATTTTGGATCAAATTTACCAAGATTATCTTTGGTATTCAAGATGTAAACCTTGCATCCAAAAACTTTAAAGTAATTTACTTTAGGTTTTCTGTTATTCCATAGTTCATAGGGTGTCTTTTTCAAAATAGGTCTTATTAAAATTCTATTCATTATATAACAAGTTGTATTAACAGCTTCTGCCCAGAAATATATAGGTAGGCTATATTCATTTAACATAGTTCTAGCCATTTCTTGAATAGTTCTATTTCTTCTTTCTACAATCCCATTCTGTTGAGGTGTTCTTGGAGCAGAGAAGGTGTGTTTAATACCCATGTTTGAGCAAAAGGAATTAAATTCCTGGTTCTCAAATTCTCCACCATGATCACTTCTCAATGAGATTATATTAAAACCTTTTTCATTTTGAATAGATTTACAAAAACCTTCAAATAAACTAAAAGCTTCACTTTTAAATTTCAAAAAGAAAATCCAAGTAAATCTAGAGTAATCATCAACTAATACATAAACATATAATTTACCAGCTAAACTTGCTACTCTTGAAGGTCCAAACAAATCCATATGGATAAGTTCTAGAGGTTTAGTTGTAGCAACTTTATTAATAGATTTGAATGATGATTTGTGTTGCTTGCCAAGCTGACATGCATCACAGAATCTGTCATTTTCAAATTTGAGACTAGGCAAATCAGAAACTAGATGTTTCTTAGATAATTTATGTAAAGCATATATATTGCAATGACCAAGTCTTCTATGCCAGATCCAGGATTCACTTATATTAGCAGTTAAGCAGTTTACTTGTTGTTTACACAAGGAATACAAATCCAAAGTATAAACATTATCAGTTCTGGGTGCTCTAAACTTAAACAGTTTATCTTTAGAAACAGTACAACTATTGTTAGTAAAATCAACAGTGTATCCATCATCACAGAGTTGAGAGATACTTATCAGATTGTGTTTTAACCCTTGTACATAAAGTACTTTGTTGATTGAGACTGTCTCTGGATCTCCAACTGTTCCAATACCAATAATCTTTCCTTTGGCATTGTCACCAAAGGTGACAAGTCCTCCTTCCTTTCGAGTAAGAGAAGAGAAATTAGCTGAAGTTCCACTCATGTGTCTTGAGCAGCCACTGTCCATATACCATATTTCTTTCTTTCTTTGGTGACCTGCTACCTGCAAAGACATTCAAACAAATTGCTTTGGTACCCATATTTTGTTGGGTCCAGGAGTGTTAGCAAGAAGTGATCTGGGTATCCAGATTTGCTTTGTTTTCTTAAAATTGATTGAATCATATAGATCGTTGGAAATATAAGCTTTCTTAATTCCACATATCTGAGGTTGTCTTAGAAAACAGTTTTTAGCTATATGACCTCTTGTTCCACAGTAGTTACAAATAACCTGTTTAGTGCTAGGAACAAAATAATTTTTGTATAACTTAGGTTTTTCTCCTTTACTTCCAATTCCAAACCTTTCCTTTTTAATTACAGTTTTTCCAAGTATCTCATTTAAGGTGTTTTCTCCTTTTGTAAAAATTAATGCAGCCGTTTTATAAGATTCTACTTCATCCTGTAGAGTTTTTATTTTTGATTCAAAATTAATTTTATTTGATTCAGCAGAATTGTATTTGTCAATTAATTCCTTATGTTGTTTTAGCAAAGTATTTCTCTCATCTGAAATAGCTTTGTACAAGTTCTTTATAGATTTATATTTATTAAATAATGAGTCATACCTTTCTTCAAGCATATTGCAGTAAGCTGCAAGTTTTTTATTTGAGAGGCTTGTTTCAGAGTTTGATTCATTATTTGAGTCAGAGGAATAGTATGAGTGTACCTCATCAGTTTCAGCCATGAAACACATATTTGCTTTTAAATTGGCTTCCTCCTTCTCTGAGCATGATTCAAAAGAATTACTTGAGTCTTCAGAAACACTCCAAGTAGCTTTCATAGCTTTCTTGTCTTTCTGCTCATAATCATCTCTTTTGAAGAATTTCTTCTTCTTTGCATCTTTCAATTTTGGGCAATCCGGTCTGATATGTCCCCATCTTTATGCATTCATAACATCTCACTTCCTTGCTATCCTTCTTAAAGGATTTCTTGAAGTCTTTCTTCTTACTGTAGAACTTTCTGAATTTTCTGGCTAGCTGAGCCAGTTCTTCGTCTGAATTTGAAGCATCAGAGCTTTCTGATTTAGCACTCACTTCTTTGTTCTTCATCTTTCTATCCTTTTGTTGAGAAGTCACTTTCAAAGCAGTATTTTCCCTTTTTATGTAGACTTTATGCTCATTTACCTCATCTTGCATTTCAGCTTCGTACATCATCAGTGTACCAATCAGTTCTCTCATAGTTAGATCTTTGACAGAAGTTGATTGTCTGATTGCTGCAGAGATTCCATTCCATCGAGTAGGGAAGTACTCTCAGTACCTTCAACGCTTGATCAGCCTGCTTGATTGGTTCTCCTAAAGCTGTTATATTATTGACAATTTCTGTCAATCTTCCATTCATCTGAGTGATGCTCTCTCCTTCAATCATTCTGAAAGTATCGAATTTTAACTTAGCAGTTGCATATCTCATCTGTCTTACATTATCTGTTCCTTCATAAGCAACAGCTATTGTTTGCCACATTTCATATGCAGTCGGGCATTGAGATACTCTGTTAAATTCATCTGGTCCTAGACCACAGATGATTGCATTCATAGCTTTTGAATTTATGTCATACTCAGCCTCTGTAGCAGCACTCCATGTATCGGGATTTTCAGGAATTTCATAGGGAGTCAGAATCTTTGAATAGACTCTGTAACCAAGATTTTTCAGATAAATAATCATACGTGATTTCCAGCAGCCATAATTATCTCCATTAAAGTAAGGTGCTCTGACCATTGACATTCCCTCTCTCATATCAGCCATGATACACTCTGTATAATCTTTAAATACTTCTAGCTTGATAAGACTTTAAAAATAAGAAGCTCCTCCTCTGATACCAATTGTTGGATCTGAATCTACGGATTATACACAAGAGGGGGGTGAATTGTGTCTTTTTCAAATTATTACAATCTCTTCAATTTGGAAAAATTCTGTTCACTATGCTTTTGCACGATTAAATATGCAGCGGAAAAAGTAAAAGCATGAACACACGAATGTATAGTGGTTCGGGGAACAGAAGGCCCCTAGTCCACTCCACCAACGCTCAAATCCACGAGCTTGGCGATTTTCACTATCTGGTCCTCGTTTCCACAGACCTGTCCACAACTGAGTACAGGCAGTTGACACCTTTACAAGATTCAGGCACACACAGCCTTCCTGGTTCAAACACGAACCTACACAGCTTAGAACGAGAAGCTGATCACTCAAAAATAAAAAGAGTTTCGATAAAGAAACACTTCTCCAGTTGTTCTTCACAATTGCAACAGAATGCAATTGACAATAGATAGATCGTCGTCTTCAGAAAATAAAGATCTGTAATCAAAACAGTTCTGAGTCGATCCAGTTGCAATAGATATTATCAGAAACTTCACAACTTCAGCAGCAGTAGATTCACAACAGAAAGTCGATGTAGAACACGTGAATCTGCTATCAAAATCTTCTTTCGGTAAAAAGGATTTTACACTTCTTCTCGATCACAGAAAAGAACGCCTTTTCACAGTCTCTGTTTCTTGCTTGTTAAAAGATCAAAAAACTCTATATTTCACACACTTTCCCGTGTATATATATATCTCCGAAGTTTCCAAGATAGAACATATATATTCAAATCTGAGAAAATCTTCCGCATAAATAGATCCATGAAAATCTCCTTTAGATTCGCGATATTAAATGAAATAACAGAGCCGTTGTAACTCCCCTGGAGAATCGGCATAAAAAGCTCCGTTTAAATCAATCATTAATCCGTTGTAAACCGTCTCTGATTCAGTCAAAGTCGTACTTAAGAATCGACTCGAAATCCGCCTAATAATCCGCTTGATTGACTAATTCAAAAGGAAATATCGTCTGTCAAAAATATCCCGACGCCAAACGTAGGGTTGATGACGTGGCTCCAAACGTAGGGTTCACAAACGTAAGGTTCAGAACGTAAGGTTGAACATACATACTTTCTCTTCAGCATTCAAACGTAGGGTTGATCATCCATACTTTGTCTTGCTTCAACTCTCCAAAGAACGTACGGTTGATTATAAAAGTAAGGTTGATGATCCATACTTTTGAGAAACAAACTCAACACTGAAAACTAACGTATGGTTTCTCTTCCATACTTGTCCAACAACGAAAACGTAAGGTTCCTTCCAAACGTAATGTTCTTCTTCCATACTTTTCAACAACGTAAGGTTCATTAACCATACGTTTCAAAATAACATAAAAAGTAAACTTTTCATCCATACGTTACGTTCATCAACGTAGGGTATGAACAGTGATTCCAGTACGCGCTAAAATTGATCTCGCGCTACAGTGATTCCAGAATACGCTAAAATTGATCTCGGAATAAATGAAGTATAAAATCTTGTTATATAAAATAAATTCCTGCAAAATACTCAACGAAATAATTAGTAAATAATTAAGGGTATTTGTGAGCATCAAAATCATCATAAAGAGACAGAGTATTATTTAAAATAATCTCCCCCTTTAAAAAACATTATTTTGATTTGTTTGAAAATAATACATTGCTCAACAGATATAAATTATAAACATTATCAGTTCTTGGTGATCTAGATTTAAGTAATTTATCATTGAAAATACAACCAGAATTGTTAGAACTATCAATAAAAATTTTATCATCATAAAATTGAGAAATACATATCATATTGTGATTTAAGACTTCAATATAAAGAAATTTTTTGATGATAATAAAATATGGATCTCTAAAATATCCAACTGCAACAATATTTCCTTTGGCATTATCACTAAAAGTAACATAGCCTCTATTTATATTATATAGTGAGTGGATGTTATATAAATATCCACTCATATGCCTCAAAAATTAACTATCCATATGCAAATTTCATTGATTTTGTTTCATATTTTCCCCTACAAAAAAAATTAAATAAAATGATTTTTTGGTTCCCAAATTCACTTGGGTTTAATAGTATTAGCTGTTTTTTTAACCCAAATCAGCCCGCACTTTCCATGATTTCTATCACTAGTTTTAGATAAGTTGTTTAAAAAATAATTATTATTTACCCCAAAAAATTTAGGTTATCTTAAAAAACATCTTGAGCATAATGAACATTTATACCATAATTAAAACAATTAAAATTAGAAATTCATATTTTTAAAAACTAAGCATTAAGATTCCTTAGTAAAATTAGACATTCTTATTTTTCTATTACTATTTACTCCATGTTTACCTTTATTGGATTTTTTTATCATGGATTTGGTTGAGGTAATTTTCCCCCTTAGTAAAATCACTAGTATCATATTTTATATATTTAACTTTAGCCATTAATTCATTTATTTTGTTCTCATGAAAATAAAAAATAAAAATAGATTCATTTAGTTTTGAATATAGTTATAAAATCTATCTAAACATATAACTTTATTAGTAAAAAAAACTTCATATATTTTTTAGTTGATTGTTACTTATTATAAATATATTCATAATAGTCTTCTAACATAGAATAATAATCATTTAATTTATGAAAATAAAAAAATAGAATCATATTTTGATTTATGTGAATAAGAATAAAAGTATTTTACCTCTTCATTTTGAGATATAAATCACATGTTAGCCTTTTGATTTAACATTTCAAGTTCTGAGTTAGAAATTGAATAACTAATATATTATTCAAAATCACTCCATATTACTTTCACTTCCTTCCTCTCACTATTCTATTAATTTTATTTTCTTTTGAACTTATTTTTTGATTTCTTTATCTGTTGGATTTTTGGACAATCTAGTTTGATATTTTTAAGTTTTTACATTTATAACATATGACTCCATTATAATTTCCATTAAAGTTTTTTAATTTGTTAAAGAATTTTTTTTATCCTCTTATATTATTGTAGAGATTATTAAAATTTACTTCGAACTGGGAAAGTTCATTATTTGAATCTAGATAAGTTGATTCGCGTTTATCAGATGAGTTAGATAATAAAGTTTCTTTTATATTTCCTTTAATCCATTGAATTAGAGACTTTAAAAGTTGTATTATATTTTTTTGGTCAACTTTTTAATATCAACCTCTTCCTACATATTTTCCTCGTACATTATAAGAGTTCCAATCAATTATTTTATTTTTACATTCTTAATATCAATATATTTTCTGATGGTAGTAGCTACTCCACCTATTTCATGGGTAAAATTATAGGAACATAAAATGATTAATTAGAATTAAGAATTGGATTTTCCAAGTAAGAAACATCACTTATTGTCTCTATAATCCTATCATTCTTTTGAGTGATATTTTCTCCCTCATTCATTCGAAAAGTATCAAATTTAAGATAATAAATGTTACAACATAGTTGTCTGACATTATTTATTCCTTCATATACAATCGTAATAGTTTTCCACATATCATTAGTAGTAGATAATTGTGAAAATATATTAACTTCATTTGGTAAACGAATATGGCTAATATCATTCATAGATCTTGAATTTAGTTATATTCTATTTCTTGATAAGCATACTATATTTTTGGTTCAAATGTAATAATTGTTTTATTATTTCACAATTTTTAGGTAAAAATTAAAACTAATATTATATATATATATATATTCATTTGGGCCTTCTATAATCCATAGTTATGTCAATTGAAATGTGTATCTCTTCCTTTATACATTTCTTCTTTCATGTCAGCCATTATAGAAAAATTATAAACTAATCTTCAGAATTCAATTTGTAAAATTTGAAAATTATAATTTCACCTACTCTAATGCCAAATATTCCTATAAAAGATTATCAAAAATATCTCAATAGGGGTGGTGAATTGAGTTCGTAAAAAATCCCCAAAAAACCTCATAAAATTGATTCAAACCTGTCTCACTCTTCTCAATTGAATATATAGTAAAAATAATGAAAATATAAGGGGAAGTATAAAAGAGATTTATAGTGGTTCAAGGTAACAGAAAATTTCCTTAACTCACTTAATCAACACCCAAAGTAGTTTTATGGATGTTCAATGATAATTTCTATTTCCTAGGGACCTTGAAATATGATTGTAAGAAACTATAACTTTTTATAATGGTGATAAGATATTTTACTAGGATATTCATTATAAAACCTATCCATGACCTTTACACAACACATATTACAAGAATTGATTACTTGTGATAATAAATATATGATATATAAAATATCTGTGTTAAACATATGGTTTCAATAAGTAACTAATAATTGATGAAGATCTCTTCAAGATTATGAATAATAATTAAACAAGTAGCTCTGAAATATCTCTTGAACTGTAGTAGATATATTCATAAAAGAAATTTAGCAGCAAAATTCTTATTCTCAGAAAAGAATATAATATCCTAAATGAGACCAAAATAAAGTAGGTCGTAATAGAGATTATCTAATTTCTTGATCAAATTCTCAAGTATATATCTCCTTCTTGATAAAATATAAATTTATATTTTATATTTTCTTAATAAAACCATAGGTTCTTTCCTTTTATTTTTCTCGACTTTATTTTTGTCGAATAACCTTCAAGAATTAATACCTTATATTTAAAAAAAAATTGGTTCTAATTTTCTATTAATATTTTTCACATGAATCGTTATATCATGAGTTATTAGATCGTCTAAGAATGCTTGAAATTATTTTCCTAATTTAGAAAAGTTTAAGATTTCAATACGGATGATAATAAATCTTAGAACATTTTTTTCAAAATGTTATTATTCTTGAATCTTTGAAAAGATGATATTTTAAAATATACAGTTTAAAATATCTACAAATAGATTTGTAATTATTCTAAAAAGAGTTTGGTTCTTAAATATCCTCTAAATTATGAGACTTCGTGATTCTCGGATAAGTTTCTTTATATCATATAACACAAATATTTTTTAAGTTATGTTCTTCATAAGATTCATCATATAATCCATATGTTTCATTCTGGTCTTCAGAATTGGTTTGGATCGATTTAAAATATGTTTGACTTATGCTCAATGTATGTGTCCTTTTCCACTGACATATGTGTCTTCCTATCCAGCATCGGTGTCATCTGAAACTTATTAAATTTTTTTCCAAGGTAAATGTTAATCTCTTTGGTGTAAATGTGATTCAACCACAATGTACATTTGATTTATCATTAGTGTAAGTGTGATTTTCTTCCAAGTAGGTTTTTTTCTCTCACCTTATATGTCATTAAAAACATAATAGATTTTCTCTTCTATATAGTCATCTTTTACCTTGAGCATATGTGTGATTGTTCTGAGAATACGAGGGATGCACCAAATTATAGGTGTTATCCAACACTTACAAAAATACAATAAATAAATAAGAATATTCAAACATAAAAACGCATATGGAAACTTATATACACCTGGTTTATAATATTTTAATAAACATAAAAATAAACTAACAGTAAAAAAGGATTTTGTGATCATTAAAACTAAGGTTAGAATATGATATGTTATATCAACATTAGTATGATCAAAAAAACTTTTACACTTATAATCATTTTGAACACTAATTTATAAATGTCTCTTCTATAAAACACAAATTTTATAACACACACCTCTATTGTGTATTCTTTATCCTAAAGATGATGGGTATGTTCAGATTTCCTCCCTATATATGTCCCTTATGATGGGCATGCACACTGATTGAATTTTCAGCTTAGTTCAATGTAATTTTGGATGATGTAGTGAAAAATTAATTATGTGCTATTAAGATTTGATACATATTAACTTAATAGAAGAAAATAATGTTTAACTTATTTAGAAAAATAATTATTTAAGATGATCGCTTTATATTATTTTCTACCATACTTTGTTTAGAACAATATGAAAATATATTTTCTTATATTTATGTAAATGTGTAAATATGTTTACGTATATATGTATTTATTCACTATGTGTGTTTATACACCATTGGTGGTTCCCTACTAGGTATTTACAATCACACTCTACATAAACACCCTAATGCACATACAACCCCTCATTGTTCTATATTTCAATAATGAATAGATTTAATTGTAATTGTTGGATACTTTTTGGCTAGGTTGTGTGTATAATAGGAGTGGTGTTATCCTCTATAATGGTATTATAGAAAAGGATTTTTTATCCTCATGATATGTTTATAAAATCACCAACTCATTCTGTTTTTTATACATTAAGGACCTATTTTGTTATGACACCATTTAAAGCCTATTTGTATAGTATAGTTTTCATGTGGTTGGGGTTATTTCATATTCATATTGTGAGTGATGGTATATTCATATTCTTGTTTATTCTGTTATGAATTATATGATATCATGTTGCATTTTTTGAATTTTCTAACATATGGATAATTCATGTGAGGTTTATGGTAGGGTCAAGTTATAGCACATATTTTTTATGCCACAATGTGTAAAGCATTTACCTCTAGTATATTGAGGCACATAACATTATTCTCCAAACATTAGGGATCTAGGAACACCCTTGGAGTCAGTAGAATTTTGGCTTGGGTATTATTTGGGTATCCTAGTCAAAGTCACTAGAAGTGGTATCAAAGTGGTGTTTTCATATTATCTAGGATTTTATTAATCTTAGAAATGATATGTGACTATTAGGACTTGATAGGTTACCCATAAAAAAGTTTGATCATCCTCTTTATGGAGGAATCTCATAACACTAGAAGATATCTCAACTATGAGTAGGTACCATAGGTTTGAGTGAGGGTTTTCTTAGAATGTATCGAGTATGATATGGTCAAACTTTTAGAGTGTATAGGGGTTAAATGAGATCTAAGATCTTTATGGAATCATGCATCTTGAATAGTCATTGATAGGTAGGAACTAATAGGTTGGTATGATATACTATGTGATTGGATTTGATTTTTTATATTACAGATCGAACTGATTAGTGATTTATATTAACGAACACGTTAGTAATAAATAAAATTCATCTTCTTGTTTATCTATTGTTGATGACTTGGTTAATACGGGTTAATAATTGATTCCTTTGATCATAGTATATTTACATATATTTTTTAATATCTAACCTTTCCATGATCATGTTCAAAATATGTTTTAAAATTGCTTCAAATGATACATGTTTTCTATTTCCTCGGATATTCTCATCCATGATCTTTTTGTGAATATCATGTTGCTAAGAATGTTATGGGTTTCTGTTTTAGTATTTTTTTCAAATAAATATGAATATTGACCATTTTATTTTCACATTAAAAATAAAATATGTTTTGAAATGTTTTTTCCAAAATTTACTTATGATTATAGTTCATTTTTTATTTGATGATATGTTAATAAGAATGTTAATATTTTCCTATTCAGTGATCTATAGCTGATAATTATACTTATTTTTCTATTTTATATCTCCTGCTAAGCCTATAATATATTTATATCTTTTCATGATTATATGATTTGAGTTTCACCATTCTGAATAATTGATGCGTAATGTATTTTCGTACATGATTAGTTATGGAGAATCTATTAACATTATTAGGTAATGAGAGATTGGAATAAATAATAGGTTGGTCACAATATTTAAAATTAAATTTTTTATAAGAAAATTGAATGTATCTAATAAAACCATGGTTTTTTTTGGAATAAAGTGAAACTTAGTGTAAAACTATTTTACATACATATATTATAAAGTGAAAAGGGCATGTTAATTATGTAAAAATTGTATACCGACCAGTTTTATAAAAAAACTAGTTTTTAAAAATTTGAATCCTGGTTTTAAATTTGGAAATGAGATGTAATATAGGTTAAAAACTATATAATCACATTATTTTAAAAAAGGTAATGGTTTAGAAACAAGGATACTAATTAAAAATACTTTCTTCTAGGAAGTAAAGTGGGAAGTAATTTTGAAATGATGTGATTAAATATAAATAATTTCATTTAGTTCATAAAATATACTAAGAAACGTCTTTATTAATGTTTAGTTAAAGAATATTCTGATTTTATAATATGTGGTCCATTAAAAAGTTGTAAACTATAGATTATGAAATGATTTTGGCTTTTTTATAAAACCTTATAGTAGAAGAATGTCCTATTAGACAAGAAAACACAGTATAAGAATAGGCATAAGCATCCCTAGGATAATAATATGATGGGAAGAACCTTATGTAATGGTTAAGATGGTAGATTTATGGTTTCCAAGTAATTATAAGGATATACATGTGTCTTTTTGTGTTGTTATTTCATGGTAATTGGTGTTTTTTCCTAGTTTTGGGAGTCATGAATCAAGAGCATGGTGATATTAGGATATGCATTAAGGTGTTAATTATTGGTTTTCTTTTTGGATGTTAGGAGATTGTGGTATTATTTATCCTGAATTATTTTTTGAAGTTTTGGATTAAAATTATAGTTGATTTTTTAGAATATATGTTGGTAAATTAGTTAAAATTTGAATATCATGTCTTGTAGTGAGATATTTGATTCATTTCTTAAGGTGTGCCTCCAGATCTTACCAGCTATCATGTATCTTGAGTATTAGAATTGTGGTAAATTAAATGATTTTAGGTAATTTGGAGGATGTTTCTTGTTAGTTGTGTGTATATTGTGTGGATGATGATTTGATGAGAGATAATTAGAGAATTTGATACAACTTGGTGTTTGATGAAGGTAGCGAGTAGATGGTGGAGAGCCTCACTGGACATCATAGAGATGAGAAGTCATGTCATAGGGAGGTTGTAATAACCTATGTTTTTAATGAAATTATTTTAGTGAAATTTTGGATTTTAAGGTAATTTAAGTAATTTCATGCTTTCCAATTTGAATTTTTGGTATCCGATATGAGGTTGGTTTTGGTTTAGGGATTCAGTCAAGATTTTCAGGGTTTGAGGATGGAATTATAGGTGGTTTAAGATGTGGTTTCATATTCATAAGAGGTATCAATAATTTAGTTTAGGCTCTAGGAGGTGGAACATGAAATATTTGAGTTATATGTGGAACTGGGTACCTTGTGGGATATATCAAGAACCCAAAGAATGAGGTAAAGCGATGGGTACTATGAGGGTTTCACTAGATACATTGTGTAACCTATCCAAATACCCGGTAAGAAAATTCTAGGTTTTTTATGTTAGTAATTTTTATCATTTTATTTGGAAACCCTTTTAACCTCTCATTGGATTCCATTAAAATTAACTCATCTCATACCAACCGAGAGACCTTTCTATGGATCATCTTTTTTCTCTTCAACTCTACGTTTTTTCTCTTGATCAATGATGGTTTTAGAGAGTTATCCATGACTAGATATGGTAAATATTCTCCATATCCTCTTATCTTCCCTCTTATTCCCTTCTTCACTAATACTCCTTGGTATATTATAGATTTTATAGATAATTCAACATGATCATGATGACACTCATCCTAGTTGAATGTGATTTGGAATTTTTTATCTATAGAAAGTTGAGATTAGTCATCTGTGAGTTTTTTATTGATGTTTTAATGGAAGGGGACTATGGTATGATTTATTCTACTTGTTTTATGGTTTTATGGTGAAATTAAAAGAGTTTTGTGGGACATTATTAGTTATTTTCATTGTGATAACATACCATGGATTTTAGGATTTATATATCTGAGCTTCCTTTTTATTTACTCATCCGTTAATTTTAGTGATTGTGTGATTTGAGTCCCATGGTTAAGTAATTTTGGTTTAGTATATTTTAGGTGATACTCTGGTAATTATTGATGTACACTAATTCTCTATTTTGGTATTTTTTGGTGTTCTATTCCCTCTAAGTGATATTATTCCTATGACATTGTAAGATAACTTATTTCTGGATCATGGAAATTCTAGAGGAATTTGGAGTTTTTCATTTTTTTTGTATGGTACAAACCTTAAATTGAGCCTCAGATTGGGGTTCTGAGAGTTAAACCCCTTAAAAATGAGATGATGATAAATTTTCTAGAGGTATCATGGGTGTTCCGTTATGTTTCGAGAGAAATGGGATTCAAAAACTCAGTTTTGGAAAGGGTAAAGGGGTTCACAATTTGCACATGGTTAGTGTGAACCATTCACCCAAACTATGATACCCATATGTGGGGGAGAACAGTTTGGGATAACCATACAAGTGGAGGTAAAAACCCATGCAAGACCTATACAGTATATTACAAAGGTGAACCACATGGATTACGTAAGGGTTGTATAACTGTGTGCTTATTCATGTGGGTTCTGAGGGTTTGATAGTGCTAATGGCATGGTTGGTAAATGTTTTTATTAACAATCCTCACAAACCATTCAGGGTGTATCTCGTAGGTAGAGGAGGCCATATGGTTTGTGCATGGTTTGGAAATCCATGAATCCAAACTGTGTGCCTCATGTAAATGGGTCAAATTACCCCTTTTCTCTTTTCGTATTTAACTCTTCCTTCCCCTATTCTTTTCCTATCCAAGAATAGAATCCCCCCATATTTGGATCTCTTCCTAGTCCTCTCATTTTATTTGAAAGTCCTCATTCATTTGTTGTATGTTTCAAGTGTATTTGGTTGTGTTGTTTTTCCCTCAGTTAGTATGTGACTCATCTTCCTTCTTTTCTTGGTTTCTCTTTCCATATCAAATGTTATTTCAATGCAAGCTCACATGTCCTATTTTCTATGTTCTTTCATATTCATCTATTTTCTATTAATCCAAATCGAATCAACACCTACTAATGGATGGGTGAAGTGTACTAAGATTGAGGTAGGTGGTCTCATGATTTAACCTTAAATTTTCTTTGCTTATGAATTATATCTTTGAACCATGTTCTAAAATTTCCATTGTGTTTATTCCAAAAATATGAAATCACCTATGTTAATACTATAATCCTAAATTAGTTAATCATTGTGCATCTAATTGCATCATATGAGGTTATATACCTTGACTCTAACCACCCCTTTTTGGGTATGTTTCTTATGTTTCATTGACCCCTATTCTTGACTATGAAATTAAACAACACTTTTTGGTGTATTTTTTTGGATGATTGTGAACATAATGATTTTATTATGATTTCATCACCTTTTGAGGTGTATTGAATTATACCTTGGAGAAGAATTTATGTAATTGAATTAACTATGATGGTATGATAACCATGGTCCATTTTATAATAAAACCACCTATGAGGTGCATTGTCATATTAAATAAAAATGGGTAATTAAATGGAGTTATTTTGTAATGATAAATGACATGGACCTTCCCATAGCTTATGAAACACATTGTATACAGGATGCCTAATTTTGTGAAGAACCCAACCTCTAATTGGGTTTGGGTTAACCTTTATAAATATTATGGCATGAACACTAACATTGACTTATAAACACTTTTTTATTATTAATGGGAATGGAATAATTTATTATGATACTTGGGAATAGATCTTCTTATTGTGATACTGGGATATAGAATCCCTTCTTTTTATACTTGGGAATGGTGTCAAAATGACATCCTTGTTTTTCATATTTGGGAATGACATCCCTTATTGTGATACTCAAGCATGAAATCCCTTATTATCATACTTAGGAAAGGCATCCATTATTGTTATAGTTGTGAATAGAAACCTTTATTGTGATATTCAAGCACGATGTACCTTATTGTGATACTTGGGCATGACGTCTCTTATTATTATTATTCCATGAGACTTTTGTGACTAAGACTAGATGCATGAGTTACGCCTCAGGTCCAACCTAGCACTAAGAATCTTTATATATGGCTATATATGTTACTAGAAATATATTTAATATAAATAAATACATACATATATATATACACACACATATATATATACTTATATATGGAGAGAGAGGCATAATATAAAAGACATTTTGTCTTAGGATGAAGCAGGTATTGTCAGTCAGGCGTCATAATCGAACCCATGCCCAACTTGTTTACATTTATTTATTTATTAACTTATTTATGTGCATTCACAATCTGGTGTTTTATATTCAAGATATATGTATAATTAGACACTATTGGTGGTGGAATATTGGTTTTATCACACACCTTATTCGGGCCACTATTTGGTAGCTAAATAGACCTCATGGTTACAGGTTTAGAACCATGGATTATGTTGTGTTGTTACTCTCTTACATGGAAGATTAAGAGTACAACACTGATCCAGAGCACAATATACTCGTATAGATATTATTTGAGACTTTTTTTATTTCATTATACATGTATTTTATTTTATGTTTACTATTATTATTATTTTACTTCATATGGACATGCATGGTTATATTATTTGACATTACCAGTGTATCTAATTTATTTTCCATTGCATTTCATTTATACTTTTTATATTGTTCATTTTTATTTATATACCATTGTGAAAATATGATCATGATGATATAGTCTATCTATCATACCATCATTGGACCCTTGTTGTTAATCGACATCCTGTTACATACAAGGAGTCACGCTTGAGGCCATGTGACTGATCGGTTCGGTGCACTATTTCAGTGGATCTTAGGTTAGAAGTTAAAAGTAGTATTTGATATTATTTTAATTTGTCTTTAAATTTGGATTAGGTATATGGGATACTAGAAGAATATCATAACTTGGTAAGTAGTCATTCCTGGGAGTGATCAACCCATGTATTGAGAAAATACTATGTGTCCAGGGATGGGATTGTTGTTCCTGATGTTCATTATTATAATTTATTATTGTTTAATTTGATTTATTGATATACTTTATATTGTTACTGATCTATGAGATTTATGGTTTTTTAACCTTCATTTATTATAGCAGTGAAGAGTTGTTACAAGCATTATTATGGGACCTTAAATGTTTTTATGTCATGCATATGACAAGCCATGTAGGTTGCATTTCTTGATTTCTTGGTATATATTTGATGATCCTTATGTGATTCAGAAGCATTATTTTTTTTATTCCTTCTTAGGTGATTGTTTTCCATGCTTACTTTTACACCATATTGTGTGATAAATTTCCATTTTCGCCTATATTTATTGCCTTGTGATAACATGCTTGTTTTAGTTCTGATATATGATTGGTTATTAAAGTGTCGACATCAATATAAATAATATTTTCCCATATAGATTGATGGTGTAACCTTAACAAACCAATCATGGCATGTTTAATCCATGGACCATTTGTTTCATAGGATAAAACATTTATGGTTGTTATTAAATGGAATCCACTAACAATTTATAAGGTGTATAGACCTTTATAAATTAGGAAGGGTAACCCATATAATAAAACCAATAAATATGGACTTTTTATTTTATAAAATAAAAGATAAAATTATTTTTATGGCTACATTCATTCCAATTTTAATTTTTAAAGGCATGTACCTTTATAAATTGGGTATGGTAATGCATCTAATTAAACCATGGTATGTGAAAAATAGGAATCCTTATAGGAAATGGTTGGATTTATAAATTATAAAACATATATAACATGTGAATGATGACATGAATGACTATATACCTAAATTCATAGTTGGACCAAAGTCAGTTATTTCAGTCTTGTTGTTTATATGATAAAACCGTTAAAGGTGTAATTAATTTATAATAAAACAAATTTTATTGGGTTTTGCTTGGATGGACCTTGTTTGGTATAATAGGACCCTCATAGATCACATTTATTTTAATATAACTTGGTACTTAACTCTATGGGGTATACTCATATTATATGGGATGATGAATTAAAGTGTCAGTAACCACTTATAAGGGTTATGTATAAATGTATGATGGATTCTTACTGAACATATTCCCATTAAATAATAAAATATCTTTTATCTTATTTTGAGAAATATTATATGAGGACTTAATTAATTAAAATTCCAATTACAACCTAAAGTGTTTCTTCCTCTATTATCCCAACCTGGTTAAATACCTAGAGAGGGGTTGAATATGGGTATGATATATTAAAACCACTTCCCCTTAGGATCTTTTTTTATTAACAAAAAAACTCTTATCTCTATTTCCCATAGTAATGTATGAAAAACATGGAAGCAAGCATGGGTTACAGAAATTTTACTTGGTTCACCTAGACTAGGCTATGTCTAAGGATCATACATAGTCAATTTCACATAACTCTCAAACATTGCTCATATAGGCACAGGAAAAAAAATTACGCGTAACTTGATATCAGATTTTTTGTTGTGCACCATAAATATCTTTGAAAAAATCTTACATGCATCAAATCCCTAATATTCTCTAATGGTTGAGCTACTGAAATGAGAGGGCTATATGTCTATTTATAGACATGACTAATCCTTCATACACCTTCCTTCATGTGCATAAATTTCATCCTACACTGAACTTCTCATTTTCATTTCACCATTATAGTGAAACACCATCTCTATTTTGTAGGTGAGTGCAACTCTTCTTGTCTCATGCAACTCTAACTTTCACGCATTTTTAAATCTTCCATGTAACTCTTTAATTTTCTATATTTTTATTTAATGTTATTGAAACCTTACTTGTTTGAAACCTTGTGAACCACCTTCACCCATCCGTGCAAATTTTCACATTTATAGAAAAATTATTCTTTTTTCAAAAACACATTTTCTCCATACTCTAAATTTTTGACCCAAAATTTTTGGAAAACATTTAGAAATGGTGCTACCTTGTACACGTAATATTATGTACCACATATAGAGTATACATTACTTTATCATGGATCATTTTTAACATACCTTGTTGACAATCATTATAGAACTCCACAACTAACATTGGAAACTTCTTTGTCAATAAACATAATCAATCCAAAAACACTATAATATTACCTTGAGGTATTTTTTTCCAACATCCTTTATATCTTATAATTAAAATTTTCTTTAACTAATCCAAATTTTGATAACTTTATGGTTGAATAAAATGGAAAAAATATATTTATAAGATAAATTTCCAAAATTGTGACATAATGTTAGTTAGATAAATGGTTCTTTAAATGGATTTTGATATAACTTGACTATGTTTTATTATGGTATTATCTAAATAAATTACCAAGTATTATTTTATTTCATAACTAGTTCTTGATTTCCTTTCAATTGAATCATTAAAATGTTTAACATTTAAATATGAATTAGATAAAATTGGTTAACTTAAACATTAATGTGGTGTTATTAGTTTTGACCCTCGTGTAAGGGTAGTTTAAATCCTTATCTTAAATTACTTGAATTTGAATGTGTAAATAAATCATGGATATCATTTTCTTTTCATTATACTGACCTATATATTAGGCTAGTAATCCTAGTAACCTTTTAGGCATGAACTATTTGTAGGATTTATGCTAATATTCTAGTAAGGGTTTTCCTAGTGTAGGTAGAACCCTAAAAAGTTAAAACCTTGCTAAATGATTATGATAGCTTCAAAAAAAGGTTTCATTCAGGTTTTTTAGTATTACTCTTAGAGATGAAAAAACACCCCCAGGTAGATGGGTGGTAATTCTGTAATTTTGTACTTGTTATGGGTGTGAGAATCATGTAATGCACAAATTCAATAGGTTGGAAATTTTTAGGGCATTTTGGACAACTTTATTGGTCGTGTGACCCTTATCCTTTAGTTATGGATGAATTGAGAGGTTTTTAGCTAGATTAGTAGTCATATGGGATAATATGACTTTGGGATAAATCTTTTATATAGACCATCATATACTGGGATGCGTATGGCCTATAGGCCTATGGATATTATGAAATAATGTTCCATTGTGTGGATGAAATATCAGGGTTTTATGCTTCAATATTTTTGGTACCCACCTAGTTGGTAAAATGGTATCACAAACTATATGGGTTCGATAGAAATCATTAAACCTTTGTATGTTGGCTATGTACTTAGGTCACCTTCAGAGTAGAGTGACCTGGGTGTTAAAGAAGTTGAGTTATCCTAGTTCTTAGGGGGGAATTTCAAAAGGATCAGGTGTTCTAAAACTGAAAATAAATTTAGTTTTGGATTATGTACCTGATAAAAATGATGTACATGAATGAAACTCAGGAGATAATCATGTGTACATCTAGATTAAATATGATCTAGCACACTTTTAAGCAGATGGTTTTCTACTCTTTTAAATTTGGGGCTTGGTAAAGTCATATTGTCCACATCTCTAACCCATTTTCAATAGTGGATAGAGAGTGTGTCATGGGATTATTTTCCTTTCTTCGTAAATGATGACTAGTACACTCCTAGTTTGTGGATCATCTTTTCAAATGTGTTTTAACAGATAATTATAATTTGAGGGAGAGCAATTGATAAAGACCGTTTAGACTTTGTCAGAATTGATTTGGAAGCCTATGAGGCTAGTGAGTTCAAGTTCTAATCCTTGGAATTATACTGGAGATAAAACCCAGTTAGAGTTCATAATGGATTCTTGATTATAGATTCAAGAACATGGTGTGTGAGGGACCCAAGGAATGTAACACTTTTAATTAATGGTATTTATTATAGGTAATTTTGATAGTAAAATGGTTGGATGTGTATGAACTTGTGAATACATAGTTAGTTAGTTTGTACTTCTCTATTTATGCTTAAACAATGATGAAATTCCTCAGTAGTAAGGGATTAATGGTCAAGTAATGATTAAGCATAAACTGGTAAAGTCGAGCTCTTTTAAAATAAATCATCCAGAGGTGGTTCAACTATTATTATTATTGGTGGTTGGATATGATTTATTGGAAACCATTTTGAGAAATCCATCTTGAATATGATTGGTGTGTCTATGGTCTTATTGGTAATCAATTATATTATCAAAGTGTACTCTTGGTTTAGTGACGATCACCCCCCTTATTGTGAGATCATATAGGGTAAACAAAGAGAGAAACAATCATATTTCAAGATAATGAAAGATATTCAAAGTCTATGTTGGCTCGATTGGTAGAATATTCCAGATTTGTTCTCTAGGAGCATGGATAATATTAGTGTCATAGACTGTCCTGAGTGATACTAGGATTCCTGTGTAGGAAGACCTTGGAGGGTCTCATTGACAACAATTGTTTCTCTAAATTTACCATTGGGAGAGATACCATTATTGGACTAAATCATTATTCATGATACCTGGTGGTTTATGATAAGTACTAGTGTCTCACTAGAAAACTCATAATAAGAGACTTCTTTGGACAAACTCCTTTGATTCAAGTAGTGGATTTTGAGGTTACCTTAGACTTACAGTTGAGCTCGAATGATATGTTTTAAGGGTGATGATCCAAGGGTGATGGATCGAGTATACACCTAAATATGTGTTATGGAACGACAATAGGAATTCTATTTTTGGTAATATACATCACTAGAAGTTGATTATGGGCTTTAGTGAGTGTGCTCAAAATAAACTCGGTATGCCTTGAAAAGAAGGGATCGTGTTTTGGGTAGTGATATGTCAATCTAATTCGAACAGAATTTAGAATGGTAAACTAAATGTGGTATGACTACATTTCTCAAAAAAAATAGGTTTTAGGTAATTTTGGAACCATTTCATGCATGTCATTAGTTGATATTGGTACCATGTAAGGGTCATCAATATAACATCATGAGTTTTTAGGAATTATTTTTTAAAATAAATTAAAAATATTTGACGGATTTCAATGCATAATACACCGAGTAATCATTTTTATAGACAATTCCAAGTTAATCATGTGGTGCACACAACACTGATTTTATCTTTTATTATGCACAACACAATTTTTGGCTTCTGTTACACAAAATACTTAATTTTCTAAACTATAATATTCAATTAATATTATTATTGAATATGAGAGTTATCTCTAAGAAATTAGAATGGTGGGAATTAATATGATTAAAATATATATTAAAATATATATTTTTCAAATGTTTATTAGTTATCTATTTATTCTAAATGAAATAAGAATAATTTAAAAGAAAAACAAATGTTTTTTGAAAAAACAATATCATTTTTAAAAAGAAGGGTTAATCATACTTGGCGCACATAATTTAAAATTAAAGTTGACCACATTTATAAAATTTATTTTGAAACATAATCTTATTTTTTAAAATTGGAATATGAATAACATCTTAGGGTGAAGTTTTGATATTTTTTCTAAGAAGTTTCATTTTTTATGAATAGTAAAAAATACTGAATTTTAATTGAAAAATGTCTTTTTATCGAATTTATTTATATAGTTAAATTATATTTTAAATTGGTTTTAAAGTATTATTAGTTTAATTATACATATATTAATATAATTAAGTTCATTTTAATAAACTTAATATTAAAATTTATATTAAAACTTTGTAAACTTTTGAATATTTTCATTTTAAAAACTTGTTTTCTCATCACATCTACAGGATAAATTTTAAATTAATAATTTCCACTTGTGTTATTGGGATTTGGAAAAAAATTTCCCTATTTTTAATAAGAATAATTTCTAATGTATAATATGTAAAACTTAATTTTTAACCAAAATTATTAGGGGAAATAGTTAGAATTTATTAAAGCAAATGAGAAAAAATGAGTTTTTATAGTGGTTAAACCTAGAATATAAGGTGTGAGAATAACCCAAAGCTTTCCCAAACCCCATTTTATTGAACTATATATAGACTTTTGACATTAGGATCAAATTTTATGACATTTTTGGAAACTTTTTCATGAAGGTTTCCCATATAATAAGGTAATTAAAGAAACAAGACAAAAAAAGTACCTTTCTTCCTTTTAATTTCTATAATTCTTTTAAATAGGGAAAAGGATACATAAGTTCAGTTATAAATATTATTTTAGAATATATATTTGTAATTTTTATCATGATAATTTATTCCAAATTTTTATAGATGATATAATTGCATTAAATTATTAGGAAATTCCAACACATGAATTTTTTAGTTAATAATTAAAATAAATCCAATGATACTAAAAAACATTAAAAGTGAAGTAAATTGAATGAATTTTTGTGTTACATTATTTTTTTAGATGATTCTATCATGTTAAAAGGTTTTGAACAGGATATATTTTATTTCCATTATTGTGTTGATATTTTATAATTTAAATTAAATTAATAATGTCAAAATTGATATTAATGTAATTTTATAATAAATGTTATTTTATTAATTGATTTAAAATTACTAAAAAAATATATTCATTAAATTAATTCCAAAATATTAATAAATATAAACTATGGTCAATTCATGGACCAATTTTACTATTATAATTTCTACATTGACCATTAAATAGAAATAGCTTGATTAGCATGGTTTCTGTTAAAGTGGTGTTTGTGTTTTACATACACTTGTTTTAAAGTTAATTTCCAAAACACATAGGATTTATAATTTATAAATTAAATATGATATTTATATTTAGTGAGTACTAATCAACTAATAATTATTACTCTGCCTGAGTCTTTAATAATAAATTACTTAGGTTAGAACAATAGTTAACATAATGAAAAACCAAAATAATAAAATAAGGAAACTTAATAATTAAGGAACCATATTTTTTAAACATGTGCATAAATGTGTGTTGGGGGTTTTTATTGACCTTATATTCCATAAAAAACTTTAATTATCAATTTTGGATCAAAATTAGGTAATATTGGCCTTGCAATAGTAAATAATTTTGAGTAGTTAAAAGAATATCACTCCTCCTCAACTATAAAAGGCCACTCATTATCCCTCATTTTTTACAATGCTCAATCCATTTGGATCAACCAAACCCTTCCAAAATCAATTACCAGCATCCCTTACCTCATCCTAGAAGTCGTAATTTGGTAAAAAATCCAACCATGGAAGTCATATGGTGAAAACCAAAATGAGATAGTTGCAGAAGAGGAAGTTTGAATGTGTGCGATGAGATTCAAGACATAAGGTATGTAAAAACCTTGATTTTCCATGGAAATTTTTTTTCTTATTACTTAGGAATTTTATGAGTCCATAGTTTCTGACGGCGCACGATTCTGAGGCCCGGAGTGCCCTGAATGATCCGTCAAAGTATTGTTAAATTTAAATTAATGCGCGTAAGTAGTTTTCCTAAAAAAGTAAAATAACTCTTAAATGATTAATCAGATTACAAATCTGAGGCCACTTTTACACTCAGGATAGTGTTTTTACCCTAGGCGTGACTTAAGTTTAGTCTCCACGGACCTCCTTTGAGAAAACCTGAAAATGGAATAACCGTAAATAAATTAATTAAATAAAGTTATTTTATTTTTCAAATGCTTATAACTCACAAATGGTAACTCGAATTAAAAATCAGAGACCACCGATGGACTCATGAGGGTATTCTTTCTTTAAGAAGATACTAACTTGGGTCGGTGAGGGCCACTAGAGAAAGTTGGTTTTTGGCCACAAATAAAATAATTAAGTGACAATTATTTTATTATAAAATTTATAACTTTTAAACGGTAACTCGGATTGGAAATCCTAGGGTATCGTTGGGTTTGTTGGGGTGTGTTTCACCTAAGAAGAGTCTAACCTTGACCGTAGTGGGTTGAGGGTGGCTGTTAATAATTTTATGAACTTTTGTTCGGGTACATTCGGTAAACGCGCGAGCAGCATTTTATAACTTTTGAACCGGTGCTCGGAATTGAAATATGAGGGCACCATTGAACTTGCATCGCCGGTGTTCTCTTAAGGAGACCTTTACCGCAGTTGCATTCTGATGTGATTGGAAGTAAATTTTTGGGGTTTATAAATAAAAATATGTGTAGCATATTTTTATTTGAATGGTAGTTAAAACCTCCAAGGGGAGGTTGGTGGTGGGGCCACCCACACAGAACCACCCTTGGGAGGATGTTATAAGGTGGGTCCCACACTATCATCAAACCTCTTTAACCCCCTTTAACTCTTGGAACTCCCCATAAATTTTTGGAGCCTCTTCACTTTCCACCTTCCCTCATTATGGCGCCAACACACCTAAGACTTAATTAATGTCAATTAATTAATTAATTTGAAATGGTTTGAATTATTTTTGGAATACATGGAAACAATAAAATAATGTAGTAGCCGTTATTTTATTTTGGTTGGTGATTCTTGGTGGTGGAACTTTGGGAGATCTTTGGGAGAAATCTTGGAGAATGACATCATCTCCAACGAAAAATGACATCCTCTCCAATGAAGAACACCCGTCTCCACCGAGGAATAATGACACCATCTTCTCCCTCTCCAATCGAGGAAAGAAAGGGAAGATTTTGCCCGTGAAGAATGTCACCAACGACGACGTCATATTCTCCTGACGTCAACGGAACGACACCGCCTTCCCACGACTCCTTCAAGCGATTATCGATTACAAGGTAGGGGGATTTGATTATTTTAATGTATGAATTATACCCTTGTTCCTCATCATATATTTTGGTTCGATGGTGGCCACATTTTATCACCTAATGCGGAGGGTGCGGACAGAAGGAACACGGCCCGAAATCCCTCTGATTGGTTCTTGATTGGTTGAGGACGGAGGCGGATCTGGAAGGAAGTGGTGCCAACGCACCGCACCGGAGAAGAACCGCGACCATGCGGGCCGCGGCGGACGGAAGAGGCGTGGTGTTGTCGTGCTGCGCTGGAGGAAGGGGGTCCCGGCCATGTGGGATGCGGCGAATGAAGATGATTTGGCGCCGACGCGCTGCGCCGAGGATGCCCCACGGCCGGGTCGCCCCTCGGCCAGGCAGCCCCACGGCCGGGCAGCCCCTCGGCCGGGCAGCCCCACGCCTAGGCAGCCCCACGGTCGGGCCATCACGATCAGGCAGCCCCTCAGCCGGGCAGCCCCATGGCTAGGTAGCCCCACAGCCAGGCCGCCACGGTAGGGCCACCACGGTCGGACCACCCCTCGGTCGGGCCGCCCCTCAGGCCGGGCTACCCTCAGGTCGGGTCACGCCTTTAGGTCGGGCCGCTCCTTTGGTTCAAACCGTCCACACGGGCCGGGCCGACCACTCGGGTCGGGCCACACCTGCGGACCGGGTCATACTCTGGTTCGAACCGGTTCGGTCTGACTGGGTCAGACCGGACCCGGACCCACTACTACCATTTACACCTTTTAGCCCATATCTTGGGCTACGGGTGTCTGATCGACAAACCATCTACGACGATGGCATTCTTGGAGCAGGACAATTCTTTAGGCATACTCCACTTTAGGTTCGAACGTAAATGGGGTACGGTCGGGTTGGTTTGAGCCTAAAAACCAACCGGGCCCCTAGAACGGAAATGTCAATAACTCACAGACCAGGCGTCCGATTGACGCGTCGTCTATCACATTGGGTTCTTTAGGATGATATGGAACTACGGGATACATCAAATCAAGACTTCGTGGTAGTTGTTTTATCGACACTTGGCTCGAGGAGCGAACCCTCCCGGAATCGAGCGTGCTGTGTGTGGGGACCCTAGGGCTGGCTACGACTGAGATGACGGGATCCTCTGTGGGTTTGACAGTGATGACTACTGTACCAGGATCCTACGTGGGTTCGACAGTGATAAATTTTGTACCAGGATCCTACATGGGTTCGACAGCGATGACTAATATACGAGGATCCTACGTGGGTTCGACAGGGATGACTTCGGTACCAGGATCCTCTCTGGGTTCGACGGTGATGACTTCTATACCAGGATCCTTCATGGGTTCAACTGCAGTGATTTCTGTACCAGGATCCTATGTGGGTTCGACAGTGATGACTTCTGTACCAGGATCCTATGTGGGTTTGACAGCACTGATACTATTCCAGGATCCTATGTGGGTTTGACAGAGGAGATGATTCAGTGTCTACAACTAATCATCTCTACCCCTCTACATGACTAGTATACCTTTGTGAGTTGATTCATGTCTTTCAACCATTCTCATCATCGTGATTGACTTTACTTCCTTTTTGTACTGGGTTGTGCTTGGTCTTGATAGTAGGATTCGGACTGTGATTGGTAACTTAGGTATATGTATGGGCATATACCTAAGTAAGGTTGGTTGATACTTCGTGATTGTATCTTACTTCTGTGGCTTATCCTTAGTGGATTCTGGGAGACCTTCAGGGGTCTCGGGGTCCCGTACTGAGTATTGTTATACTCACCCCTACACGGGCTTCCCCCGCACTTTGTTGTGTTCTGTGCAGATGATGGTCAATAGTGATCGAGACTGAGGGTGACGGATGAGAGGCTGCTCAGAGCTGGACTAGACGGGACATACCTCAGGGATGAGTGTTCATGTTCTATACCTACCCTTTAGGTAGTATTCCCTGTTGGATGATCCAGAAGCTCTTTTCCTTTTTACTTGTACTTGTACTTGTTGTTCAGTTGGGTTTGTATACTCGCCCACTTAATTTCAGCACACTTTTCTTTTCTATTTTAGTACTTTTTGCTTCTACTACTTGTGTTCAGACTGGGTGTGTTACAGATTTAAAGGAAATTTCTTCCCTTTTATCGGGAATTCGCCTTTGGTGCTAGTCGCCAGCCCTTGGCCTATGGAAGGTGGTCTTGGGGTAGTTATGGCACAAGCCCTGAGGACGGGTCGTGACAAATTGGTATCAAAGGAGTCGGTTGTACCGCAGAACTTAGGACTCTTATCTGTCTTACTCTGAAGAAAAGGTGTTAAGAGTATTGAGTGTGGTTTTTAGTCTAGGGAGTCCAGTGTTGGTGCGGAGATCGATGTATCCATACACCAGGACACTGGCTTCTGATTTCTAACTCAGTGCACGAAAACATTGATTGTGAGTGTGTTTTCAAGAGTCTTCTTTGTGAACTATTTCAGTCAGCTCACCAGGTATAACTTATTGACCGTGGCGCACCTGTTCCTTATCAGGATGCCTCTACGTAGACAGGCAGCTAGGGTCTCCGAGAGAGTACATGATGACGGTGCACTGAGTGAAGAGGCTCTAGTTTAGGGCCCTCTTACTATGTTGGCACCTTCAGGTGGTGTACCAGCAGCACCACCACCCATTAGGCATTAGATGACACCCGCTGCGTTGGAGGATGGTGCACACCGACTGAGCACATTGCACGAGTTACAGCGGTAGATGCCTCTGAGGTTTCGAGGCGAGATATATTCCCAGGTAGCAGAGGACTGGATGGAGGCGATTACTGTAGTTTTCCACCTAGTTGAGACACTAGTAGATCAAATTTTGATCTTATCTACTAATATTTTCAGTGAGTGACCATGAGGATGGTCCGCATAGTGATGAGGTTTCAATACATGGACCATTTTCTAAGACAGTACCTTCGGGCAGTCTGCCAACTATATCACTGCTCGTTGGTCAGTAGACACCACTGGCGGTACCGGTAGGGGACACTTGTAGGCTTAGTGCCTTAAAAGTGTTTCAAAACTAGATATCCCTCAAGTTCCAAGGTGAGCCCGACCCACAGCCGGCTAAGGACTGGATTGAGGAGGTGGCAGAGAGTTTTCTAGAGCTTATACAGCTTTGGTAGGATGACATGTCGGTAGCTGAGTATTCATCGAGGCGTACCGATATTTCTTGGTACTCAATGAATATGATATGATCAATGCTTTAGATCTTGGACCTCTAATCAAGGTGTGTTAAAGGATATCTGAGCCAGCACTTTTTCCTCTATGCATTCCAACTTATGTTAGGGTGCTAGAGAGAACCTTTATGATTGAATGTTCTTTGGCTGAGTGGATACAGCCAGTGAATGTTAGCAGTGGGAAGCAGCGAACTAGCACTAGTCTCAGAGACTTGGGCATGTGAGATGTTTTAGGAAGAGAAGTGTTAAATATAGGTAAATATGCAGGGTAGTAGACAAGGAAGCAGAGCTAGGAGAGCAGCATGAGGTGGTGAACATTTTGACATGTTGCAACCACCCGCCTTTGTAGTCCCTTCTAGGATAACGGAGATGGAGGGTTTGGGAAGGGAGTAGTTGTATGCGGTCAAGGAGTGTTACCCAAGGGCTCTAAGAATTATTTGAGGTATGGTATGTGTCTACTACTAGCTATCGTATCAATAGACATAGGTACCAATCATTTCTTCCTTCCATGAATCTTGTCCCAGACCTAGAGTTTTCTGTTAATCCATTGACTTGAACCTCACGTTTGGAGATACCTTTAGGAGGAGACTTGATAATCACACTTATGTCGATGGTGTTATCTAACCCTTAAGGTGGGAGTTTCTGTTGGAACCTCTTAGTGGCAGTATCGAGGCCTTACGACGTTAGTTTGGGTATGGTCTGGGCAACCACAGTTCCTACACAGATTGACTGTATTAGGAAAAAATGTTGTGGTTTATCTACAAAGTTGGGATGAGGTTTTCCTTAGTCGGTAAAAAAAGAAACCCAGGAAGCACATGTTAAACTCATGCATAGAAGGGTGCAGTCGATCACTCTTGAATCGGCCAGCCTTACCCTTGTGGCAGTTGGAACTCTGAGTTTTCAGTTCCAAACAGGAGTCCCAATACATGGGGACATCTTTTCAAAATATGTTTCATGGATTACCCCCCAAATGGGGGAGGGATGTCTGCTTTTTTTGGATACTACAGAAAGATCATTCCAGACTTCTCCAAATTTGCAGCACCACAATCATCCTTGACAAAGAAGGGGAAACACTTCATGTGTTCATGGAGATGCCAGAAGAGCTTTCAGGAGTTGAGGTAGAGGCTAAATAGTGTTCCCATATTGAGGCTATCAGAGGAGGGTGTTCGGTACGTAGTCTAATGTGATGCATCAAGGAGCGTACTTGGGTGTTTCCTAATGTAGGAGCAAGAAGTGATCACTTATGGTTCTCTGCAGTTGAGACAACATGAGCAGAACTACGCTACATATGACCTAGAGTTAGCAGTAGTGGTCTTCGCCTTGAATATAGGGCGGCACTTTCTTATGGGAGAATGATTTATAGTCTACTCTGACCACCAGATTCTCAGGTACATCTTCTCGTAGAAGGACCTAAACCTGAGACAGCGACGATGGCTTGAGTTCCTCTAGGACTATGACTTCAAGATAGTCTATACTTCTGGTAAGGGGAACGTTGTATCAGATTCTCTCAGCAGGAGATTAGGCATTCACCTGCTAGGAGAGGCAACGGAGCAGCTGGCTGCATTGCAGATATCCTTTGTGGATAGAGATGGAGTGAACTTTCTACAGTCTTTCATAGTCACACCTTAACTTCTTTAGAGAGTCTGGGAGGCGCAGCTTGGGGACGTTGACTGTGAGGCTCAACGTGCACAGATATCCATAGGGCATGCACCTGATGTATTTTCTGAAGGTGGGGAGCATGTCATTCTCTTCAGAAGACATACCATGGTACCAGTTGCACTTCAGGAGGAAGTGTTGAGGGAGTTCCACACATATCCTTTAGTGGTACATCCAAGAGTGGTGAAGATGTATCAGGACCTCTGATGATAGCACTAGTGGCCAGGTATGAAGAAGGTAGTAGTAGAGTTTGTCTCACGATGCCTCACTTGTTAGCAATTGAAGGCGAAGCACCAGGTTCCAGCAGTCTTGGTTCAGCCCTTAAAGGTCCCAGAGTGGAAGTGGGATGGGAGATCCATGGACATGGTGACGGGTCTTCCATGTACATCCAGGAGACTCAGACCTCTAGAGTTCAAGGATGGCGGCCACTTCTTTCTACGGGTCTCACCTTGACAAGGTCTACGATGTTTTGGTCGAGGTGAAAAGTTATCTTTGAGGTTCATCAAGCCTTTCCAGATCCTCAGCAGAGTTGGCAAGGTGGCTTACCGCTTAGCTCTTTCACCTCAGTTGCACCAGGTGCACGACGTCTTCCACGTATCCCAGCTGAGCAGATACGTGCACAACCCTTCCCACATCATCGCCCATGGTGAGTTGGACATTGATGACGGGGCGAATTTCATGGAGGTTCCAGTATACATTGAGGATCGACAGCAGCGGGTCCAACATGGACGGTCAATACCCCTGGTGCGCATTTTTTGGCATCACGGAAACCTCAAGGAGAGCACATGGGAGAGGGAGGCTCAGATGCGTGCTCAGTACCCCCTTTTTTGTTACCTTAGTACGAGTTGTAGCTTATAGGGACGTAAAGCCTTGAGGTGGTGAGAATGTAAAGACCCAGAATTTCCATAGAAACTTTTTTTCTTATTACTTGGGAATTTTATGAGTCCGCAGTTTCGGACGGCGCACGATTCCGGGGCCCAGAGTACCCGAAATGATCTGTCGAAGTTTTGTTAAACTTAAATTAATGCGTGTAAGCAGTTTTCTGGAAAAAAGTGGAATAACTCTTAAAAGTTTACTCGGATAAGAAATATGAGGCCACCGTTGTGCTTAGGATAGAGGGTTTACCCTAGACATGACTTCAGTTTAGTCGGCGCGGGCCTCCTGTGAGAAATCCCGAAAATGGAATAACCGTAAATAAAATAATTAAATAAAGTTATTTTATTTTTCAAATGCTTATAACTCACAAACGGTAACTAGAATTAAAAATCTGATACTACTGCTAAACTCATGAGGGTATACTTTCTTTAAGAAGATACTAACTTGGGTCGGCGATGGCCACCAGAGAAAGTTAGTTTTTGGCCGCAAATAAAATAATTAAGTGACAATTATTTTATTGTAAAATTCATAACTTTTAAAAGGTAACTTAGATTGGAAATACGAGGGTACCGTTGGTTTATTTGGGGCGTTTTTCACCTAGTTAGAGCCTAACCTCGACCGCAGTGGGTCGAGGGTGGCTGTTAATAATTTTCTGACCTTTTTTTCGGGTATGTTCGGTAAACTCACAAGCGGCATTTTATAACTTTTGAACTGGTGATCGGAAATGAAATCTGAGGGAACCGTTGAACTAGCGGCGCCATTATTCACTTAAGGAGACCTTTACTGCAGTTACGGTCTGACGTGACTGGAAGTTATTTTTTGGGGTTTCTAAATAAAAATTAAATAAAAATATGTGTAGCATATTTTTATTTGAATGGTAGTTAAAACCTCCAAGGGGAGGTTAGTGGTGGGGCCACCCGCACATAACCTCCCTTGAGAGGATGTTATAAGGTGCAGCCTACACGAGCATCAAACCTTCTTAGCCCCCTTTTAACTCTTGGAACTCCCCATAAATTTTATGGAGCCTCTTCACTTTCCACCTTCCTTAATTATGGTTCCAACACACCTAGGAATTAATTAATGCCAATTAATTAATTAATTTTAAATGGTTTGAATTATTTTTGGAATTCATGGCGACAATAAAATAATGGAGTAGCCATTATTTTATTTTGGTTGGTGAATCTTGGTGGTGGAACTTTGGGAGAGCTTTGGGAGAATTATTGGAGAATGACATCCTCTCCAATGAAGAACGACATCCTCTCCAACGAAGAACGTCTGTCTCCACCGAGGAACAGAATCGTCGCCTTCTCCCTCTCTAACCGGGGAAAGAAAGGGAAGACGCCGCCCATGAAGAACGTCACCAACAACGACGTCATCTCCTCCCGACATCAACGGAATGATGCCACCTTCCTGAAACTCTGTCAAGTGATTTCCTATTACAAGGTAGGAGGATTTGATTATTTTAATGTATGAATTATACCCTCATTCCTCGTCGTATATTTTGGTTTGATGATGGCCACATGTTATCACCTAATACGGAGGGTGCGGGCTAAACAAACATGGCTCGACATCCCTCCGATGGTTTCTTGATTCGTTGATGACGGAGGCGGAGCCGGAAGGGTGTGGTTCCGACGCACCGTTCCAGAGAAGAATCGAGGCCATGCGGGCCACGGTGGATGGAAGAGGCGCGGCGCCGTCGCGCGGTGCCAGAGGAAGGGGGTGCAGCCATGCGGGCCGCGGCAGAGCCAGATGGTGCGGCACCCTCGCGCCATGCCTAGGAATCCCCATGGCCGGTCAGCTCAAAGGCTGGGCAGCCCCACGGCCGGGCCACCCCATGGTCGGGCCACTACGGCCGGGGCGCCCCTCGGCCGGGCCTCCCCTCGGGCAGGGCCGCCCTTAGGCCGGGTCGTGCCTTCAGGCCAGGTCACACCTTCGGGTCGGGCCGTTCCTTCAGGTCGGGCCGGACTGACCACTCAGGTCGAGCTGCACCTACAGACCGAGTCAGACCCAGGTTTGGAACGGGTCGGGCCGGGTCGATCTGACTGGTTCAGACCGGACCCGGACCCGCTATGGCCATTTACACCTTTCAGCCCGCATCTTGGGCTACGGGTGTCCGATCGACGAACTGTCTGTGGTGATGGAATTCTTGGAGTGGGATGATTTTTTTGGAAAACTCCACTTGAGGTTTGAACATATTTGGAGTACGATCGGGTTGGTTTGAGCCTAAAACCAACGGGGCCCTTGGAACGGAAATGCCAATAACTCACAGACCGAGCGTCCGATGGACGTGCCGTCTGTCGCGTTGGGTTCCTTATGATGGGACAGAACTATGGGATACATAAACTTGAGACTTAGTGGTAGTTGATGTATCGACACTTGGCTCGAGGAGCGGACCCTCCCGGAATCGAGTGTGCTGTGTGCGGGAACCCTAAGGCTGGCTGCGACTGAGATGACAGGATCTTTCGTGGGTTCGACAGTGGTGACTATTGTACCAGGATCCTACATGGGTTCGATAGTGATGACTTCTATACCAGGATCCTCCATGGGTTTGATAGTGATGACTACTGTACTAGGATCCTACGTGGGTTCGACAGAGATGACTTCTGTACCAGGATCCTCTGTGGGTTCGATAGCGATGACTTCTATACTGGGATCCTTTGTAGGTTCGACATCAGTGACTTCTATACCGGGATCCTACGTGGGTTTGACAGTGACAACTTCTGTACCAAGATCCTACATGGGTTCGATAGCGTTGATACTGTTCCATGATCCTACGTGGGTTCGATAGAGGAGATGATTCAGTGGCTACAACTAATCATCTCTACCCCTCTACATGAGTAGTATACCTGTGTGAGCTGAGTCATGTCTTTCAACCATTATCATCATGGCGATTGACTTTACTTCCTTTGTGGACTGGGTTGTGCTTGGGCTCGAGAGTAGGAGCCAGACTGTGATTGGTAACTTAGGTATATGTATGGGCATATACCTAAGTAAGGTTGGTTGATACTTCATGATTGTATCTTAATTTTGTGGTTTATCCTTAGTGGAATCTGGGAGACCTTTGGGGGTCTCAGGGTCCCCTATTGAGTATTGTTATACTCACCCATGCACGGTCTTCACCCACACCTTGTTTTGTTCTATGCAGATGACGGTCAGTAGTGATTGAGGCTGAGGGTGACGGATGGGAGGCTTCTTGGAGCTGGAATAGACAGGACGTACCTCAGGGATGAGTGTTCAAGTTCTATACCTACCTTTCAGGTAGGATTCCCCGATGGACGATCCAGGAGCGATTTTCTTTTTTACTTGTACTTGTAATTGTTGTTCTGTTGGGTTTGTATATTGGCCCACTTAATTTCAGCACACTTTTCTTTTCTATTTTAGTACTTGTAGCTTCTACTACTTTTGTTCAGACTTGGTGTGTTATAGGTTTAATGTCAATATCTTCCCTTTTATCGGGAATTCTCCTTCGGTGCTAGTTTCCAGCCCCTGGCCTATGGAAGGCGGGCTTGGGGTAGTCACGGTACGGGCCCCGAGGAAGGGTCGTGACAAGGTAATGGGATTTTTAGTGTCACTTTTATTTCATTGATACTTTTGACGTATTCACCACTCATTTACTCTATTTGGTTTATATGATACCCAAAAATGTATTTTATGATAATTATTCTAAAATTTATTGTTACTTTCATATCCATTTTAGGATATCTCTTTAATAGGGATTATGTTTCAAAAGTTACAAAAATGGTTTGGGAATTGTTTCTAAATTCCCATTCTTTGAGGCATACATTATGTTATGAACACCTACATTATTTCAAAAAAATTATATACAACCACATTGACATGTAATATCATGATTTCACTCATCCCCAGCATATTTTTTGTTTTACTTTATGATATTAGTTTATGGGTTTTATGATTCAATGTTATCGAAGTGGTAAATATTTTATGTTATAATATCATAATTTATGGGGATTATTTATCATTAAGTGTACAATGTTGATATATCATGATCTCCATCTCAAGAATTATCATTAATTTTATTATCCTCTATTTAGTCATGATATCTTCATGTAGTGGAACCATTTATCCACTCTTCGGTACTTAATATAATTAATAAAAAAAATTTAATAAAATCTGAGATTATTTCATACTTTGGTTATAAATCTATTTTCTTCCAAAAATGATGTTTTCTAAAACTATTTTGATTTTATTTTCAAATGAACTTTTAATAACATTTACAAATACAAGTATTTTTAAATTTTTAAATTTTTAAAAAGTGTATTGAATAATTTCCAAAGCTCTCTTTATAAGTTTTCAAGGTTATTTTTAAATAGAATAGTTTACAAAATGTATTATGTATTAAAATAAGGTTTTAAAAGAGGAAATGATGTTTTCCTCAAGGAATGTTTGAAATGGTCCTTTCAAAATTATTTTACATCAAATATTATAACCATTGGGCTTACCTATGCCTTATAGGGTACATGATCCAAGGATACCATTCATATTCTTTCTCTGAATGGTTTATGTTTTGATGGAATGATGTTTCTGGAACCTGTTTCCTTTTCGTGGGTCAATCCTATTCCAAATAGATTGTTATAAAACCAATTTATTTTTCATGGGTTACTCCTGTTTCAAGAATATTGATATTAAACCCATTTATTTTCCATGGGTTAATCAAGTTATAAAATAATAATGATTGTTTTTATGTGAATCTAGGATTATATGCATGCTCTTTGTACTTTATTAATGTTGTGGTTCTTAGACATAGTTATATAATTGGGTGTCCTAGATCACACTGGGTAAGGCCATAATAGATTACATGATTTTTTCACCTAGATAGAACTCCAATGCTTTAGGTAATGATAAATTTTATATGAGTTCGGAAGGTACACAAGTGTTTATCCCAAGTCCAAAGATTTGGGAACTTGGGTGTTTAGAAAAATCACATAAAAGATGGTACACTAGTTTTCATCCTAAGAATGTATAGGAGGGTACATAGGTGGCCAGTACAAGCCTATAAAAGAGGATACACAGGTGGTCATCCCATGCCCAATTTAAATATATGGGTGGTCATCCCATGCATAACATTTTATAAATTTCTTAGTGGGTAGCACTGTTATAGTATTTTTTATGCTTGTGTGTATGACACAAATCTATGTCTTTTACCAATTTTATGCTCTTATGGCTCTTATTATTTGATTTCCACATGATTAATATATTATGAGCATCTAATCATTATTCCATGATTCATTTTTAGAATCTTTGATATGAAGGGTATGGTTTTCCAATGTTATCATCGTGTTTTTATACCCTTATGCTCGTGGAATTCTTGATTATCCTCCATGATTACCCTTATTGGTAATTTGAGCTCACCCTTTCATATTTTTCCTTTACTCGGATTATGAAGAAAGGTTTTAATTAGGGTAATCCTATGAAGAGTTATAAAGGGGGAGATCTTTATAGGAGATGTTGAAGATCTTTCACCATGTTAGAAGATTGTGTTTCCATGTTTCTAAAGGAACTAAACTATTATGATCATCAGGCATGTATTTGTATAATGTAATGAATATTCACATAAAAATATGTAATATCCTTATATGATAAGTATGGTTCACTATATTTGTTAGAAAAAGAAAGGTTTAGTAAACCTTTTGAAACTAGGATAAGAAAGAATTACTGAGATCCATAGGGATATTTCTAAGGATATGTCTAGGAATGTCTCTAAGGATAGGTCTAAAGATGAGACAAAGTATAAGAAAATGTACTTGGATTTTGGTAAAGGATATATTGAGTGGTTTTATAGAAATATATCTCTATCTGTGTAAGAACCTGCATCTTCATTTGAGGTATGTTTTTCCTTTTTCTAGAGTTTTTGTGAAAAATAAAGTTTCTGGAAATTTTTGAAGTACACATCGTGTACCTTCTGAGTACACGTCGTGTACTCTTTTCCCGCTAGAAGTCGTATGCTGGTCATGCCCGGGCTACACACACAGTGTGTAGGGGTGATGTGGAGGCCAATTTTGGCGGAGTACGGAAAGACCTAGTACACGACGTGTACTCTAAAAGTACACGACATGTACTCTAAAAGTACACGACGTGTACTTTCTTTTAATTTCATTAATCGGACCGGGGTCGCGCCTAATGATCATAAACGTCTTCTTCTCTGCCTTTTTCCATACAGGGTGTCCGAGGAGGTCGATTCTTCTCCGAGCCACCGATCCGTCATCGGTTTTCTGAATCAAACTCCATTGATTGCAGAAGATTCAAAGCGGTGAGTTCTTGGTTCTTCTTTGGCCTCGTTTCCTGATTCCTTCTCTCGTGTGAGTTATCTGAGGCTGAACGTTTTAGAAATTTTTGCAGATCTACTCTGTTATAGGCCGATTCCTAGGCTGAAGTTCAAGTATATCGATCTTCGAGGATCAAGGTAGGTGGTTTGTTTCCCTATGTTGAAGTTCTTTGAGTTTTGGTTTCAAAAGTGTCGGATACCCATGTATCGGGTATCCCGGGTTTAGGATTTTGATCCTATTATTTATTTTCCCAAGATTTATTGTTAGATTATGTTTAATTGTTGCTAATATATGATTGGTTTCATGTTTGAGGATCACCCCATGGGTGTTTCTCCCCCTGTTTGGCTGTTTATCGTCGTTTGGCACCGTTTGCCTGTGAGGCAAACCCTATTGCGACTGTTAGTATACTTGTTATGAATGATTGAATGTGTTGCCTAATGTTTAAATTATTTTGATGCTTGGTAGCTATTATCCAAGTAGTTTTTGAACTTACTCAGGGCTTCTGACAGTCGATTACGCACGACTGGACTGCTCAGGGCTGTGAGAACTGGTGCGGGAGATCCAAGAGGGAATAGACGATTAAGTGCTTCCCTAGAGGGTCTGTTGGTTTTAGTTTCATATGAAAGACCTACTAGAATAGTACTTTGTACTTCCAAAGAGTGTTCTTAGTTTCCCACGCATCGAGACCATAGGAGGAATTATACGTAAGTGCTTCCTTGGAGAGTTTGTAGCTATCGTTGCAATACCATAGGGGAATTGACGTGAGAGCTTCCCAGAGTGTTTGTTCCTTGTTTGATTACTGGACTATAGGGGTCTGCTATTTTGATCCACCCATAGGGTCAGTGTGAATTTTGATGGTTGGTTGTGACGAGTCCACCAAGCCAAAGAACAAGCTTGGGTTTTGTACTGCTTGTGTTTAGGTAGTGTTTTGAGATACCTGCTGTGTTACTTTCTTACCTTGGAATAGAAAACTTTTCTAGTTTTCCCTAGTTGCTTAATAAAAAGTGTGTGAATGGTAATTGGTAGGATTAATTACTGGTATACTCTTATTCCATTACTTTACTTATTTTCCTTTACTTTTTCTATATTACTCACTGACAGTAGGGCACAAATCTTGTGGTGGTTGCCTACTGGGATTAGTCTCAAACCCTGTTTGGGTCCTGCTTTTCGGCCCAAACAGATTATATGGTTGCAGGTGTAGATAGGGATTATGGCCCTTCTACCTCAGGAACTTGATTGCTGGTTGGAGCTGGAGAGCATGGGACCAGGCTTTGGATCGCGAGGCTACTAGATTTTCTGTTTCCATTTAGTACTTTGGTTTCAATTGTATTTCAGCACGTTGATTTGTTTACTACTTTCCATAGATACATGTATCGTACTGCATCATTGTTATATCAAACTTTTCTTCTACTTTTAGTTCATTTGTCATATGTTGTTTACCGCTTCCGCTATTGATTATGTTTATTCTTCCGCTGCATACTTTCCAACTAAGGACATAGTTTCCCCACTGACTCACCAAGGCCCTCACTGCTAGTCAGCAGCCTCTGGAATTTGGGGAAACGCGCTTGAGGTCATGTGGAAAACCGGGTACGGGGCACCAATTATGTGGATATGGATTCGGGTCATTACAAAGTGGTATTAGAGGAGTTTTCTTCTTTTCTATTGCCTTACTATTTTGCGACAATAGACAGGGATAGGAAGAAATGGGTAGTTAGTACTTAACTATGCATGGGAGTAATTAAATCGTGTACAGGGAAAAGCTATATTACCTCATAATTACAATTTTCAGTTTTTGAAAGTGTTACAGTTTATTATATTTCATCGTTGGGTGATGCACATGTTTTGTTCTGTTATAGTTTATATGATTGTGGTTATATTTTGTTACAACCTAATGAGATGAGGGTGTGCCATATCATGCATCATATAGGCACTGGGTAGGAAATCACATGTCATTCATTTTACCATGCCATCTAGGGTGCATTAGAATTTCATGCTGTTGTGATAGATGTCGTGATAAATTATACATGTTTTTGTGATAGTTTCTGTGATGTAAATAATTGTTATGTTTTTTTACTTGATATATGCATTGTTATGATGCCAAGATTTGATTCTCAGGGAGTATGGGCCCCCACGGATCGAAATTTGGCACATAGATGTTTGTTTTTCAATGTTTCTGGCGTTCAGTGCAGTTTCTGAGCTACTACCCGGAAAAACCTAGAATACACGGTGTGTACTTTATTCATACACGTCGTGTAGTTTTTAAACCATGTTACTGACTATGTGAACAAATACATGGGGTTGTAGAAAGTCTTAGGGGACACGCCATGTACGATAAATACACGCCGTGTAGTAGTCGACCTTGTACCCGACTGTGTCACTAACAACACAGGATGGGGAAACTCGTGTAGTACACGCCGTGTGTTATAAGAAAATGCCATGTAGTTTTCTTCTAGGTACCCAGTCATGCCACGAACAACACGGGTCAGTGTTATCTATCCTTATACATGCCTTGTTTTTTCAGAACACGCCGTGTAGGGGTTAGCCGTGTGGCCAGTTGTGTAACCGCTACACAGGTCACCGAAACCTATCTAGTACATGTCGTGTGTTATAATAACACGCCGTGTAGTTTTCTTCTAGGTACCCGGTCGTGTCACGAACAACATGGGTTGGTGTTATCTATTCTTATACACACCGTGTAATGGTTAGCCATGAGGCCGACCATGTAACCTGCTACACGGGTCGCTGAGCCTGTCCAGTACACGTCGTGTCCTTGGTGAACACTCCATGTAGTTTAGAATTAGGAGGACCGTGTAGGTTATCCGTGTAAAGAGACTCGGGAAGGGGAGTGGAGTTCAAGTACACGCCTTGTTTTGGGACAACACGCCATGTAGTCTGAAATGTTACGCGACCAGTGGTGGAAGAGTTACACGCCCATGTAAATGTCTTTAACAAACACATCATGTAGTTTAAATACACACCGTGTATTCTTGTTTTACAAACATAAGTGTTTCTCTCTCCTATTCCTGTTATATAATCTTTTTTTCTGTCCTTATTAATCCTAAATCTGAGTGCGCTTTTGTTTTCTCAGAGCTATGGCACCAAAATGTCCTCCCGTTGCACGCCAGGAACTAGGTAGTGACTGTACGCCTAATACGGCAGACCAGGGACTACCAGTAGTTCCGCCAATTGTTCTGGACATGGCACTTACAGTGATTCCAGACACTGGTGTCAACGCTCAATTCAGAGAGGGTTTCATGAGTTTCATGTAGACCATCTAGGGATCTCAGTATCATGCCCCGTCTATGGCAGAGATGACGTGAGTCTTCCAGCAGCAGTATCCTCCCACTTTCACAGAGGATGGAGGACCTCAGGCTGCAGGTTCATGGCTAGAAACCATGATTTCCATATTCGAGCATTTGGAGACACCCCCAGATAGAAGGGTGAACCTCGCGACTTACATGCTGTGAGATTCTACCAAGAGATGGTGGGATGTAGTCTCGCAGGTAGGGCGCCAACTGACTATGGCTTGGGACGAGTTCCATCATACGTTCTATGACTATTTCTATCTGGCGACACTGAGGGCCGACAGCACTAGAGAGTTCACGAACCTACAGTAGGGTACTCATTTGATTATGGATTATTCCTCCCATTTCACTGAGTTACAGCGTTTCACTCCCATTCCGGGAAATGACGAGCTATTTTTGGCAAGGAAGTTTGGGGAAGGCCTCAAACCAGAGATCAGATCACAGGTAAACGTCTTCCAGTTGACTTCTATTACCCTAATAGTCAACCAACTGTTGATCACCGAATGGAATCTGAGGGAGAATGGAGCTGTTGACCGGGGCGGTTCAGCATCCAAAGCTAACTCATTGCATACTGACAGCAGGAAGCGCCACCGAGAGTCTACTCGAGGTGACTCGAGGAAGCGAGGTATTTCTTCTGGTAGACGGGATCTTCCTTCTGGAAACTATGTGGTGTGCTATCAGTGTGGAAAGAGCGGTAATAAGAAGACTCAGTACCCGAGAGATCCAATGGAGTGTCGATCTTGCGGCAAGATGGGTCATATGTAGCGTTTTTGTAGGGTTCTTCTTCCAGCAGCTAGTGAAGGAGGATCGGTTTCTACTCCTCGTACATGAGCATGATTACCAGTTCCACAGCATACTAGGGGATGGAGTTCTTCAGGTCATTCATGCTAGGGTAGAGGTCGCAGACGCGGTGGTTAGGCTCAGGGAGGATCAGCTCAGGGATATCAGGCTGCTACACAGGGCCGCGGTACTGGCCAGATGTTTGCGGTAGAGAAGATCCATCGGGAACAGGATCCTGGACATTCCACAGTTCAAGGTATGATCTTAGTAGCCTCTGTTTTATCTTCTGCACTTTTCGATACCGGAGCTTCTCATAGCTTTATTTCTGTGCACACTATGGAGAGCCTTAGACTTACTGTCCTTACTTATGAGGATACGTTGGCACTAGACACTCTTTTGGGACATAGAACTACTAGTGTGCGTCAGTGAAAGTAGTGCCCCCATGAGCTTGGTGGGTGTCACTTCTTGTGGGATCTTTATATCCTTGATATTACGGGTTATGATTTCATTCTCGGAATAGACTGGCTAGTTCCTTTTCAGGCCTTTGTCGATTTTTATCACCGTAGGGTGAGTTTCATGTCACCAGAGGGCGGGTATTTTCTTCACAAGGGCGAATGGGATATCCAAGAAAGAATAGATGGACCAGAGCATCATGGGTTGGGTAGTGTTACAGCCCAGATTGCAAGTTTATATCTGGATGATCAGGGAACTTCTAAGATAGACTTCCCTTCGGTAGTTGACCGTTTTCTGGATGTCTTTCCAGAAGACTTTTCAGGGTTCCCTTCAGAGCATGAGGTAGACTTCTCTATTGATCTTATGCCAGGAGAAGCACCGGTATCCACACCTCCTTATAGGATGGCTACGCCCGAGTTTCAAGAACTCAAGAAGCAGTTGGAGGAGTTGCAGGCGAAGGGTTTTATCCGACCCAGTACTTCCCCTTGGGGTTCGCCTGTGTTGTTTGCAAATAAGGAGGATGGTACCTTATGGCTTTGTGTGGAATATAGAAAGCTAAACCAGTTGACGGTCAAGAACCGATATCCTTTATCGAGGATTGATGATATTTTTTATTAGCTTCGAGGAGCTAGGGTATTCTTGAAGATCGACTTGAGATCCGGCTATCATCAGTTGCGGGTTAGACCATCTGATATACCTCTCAGAGATTTCCGAAGCATGTATGGTCTATACGAGTATCTGGTTATGTCGTTCGGTCTCACGAATGCACCGGTAGTTTTCATGGTGCTGATGAACATATTTTTCGATCCTTACTTAGATTCTTTCGTTGTTGTCTTTGTGGATGATATCTTGGTGTACTCTCACACTCGACGCGACCATGCTACCCATCTTGAGATCATTTTGAGTACACTGAGGGAGCATCAGTTGTATGATATGCTCTCAAAGTGCCACTTATGGATGGATGAAATTCACTTCCTGGGTCATGTTATCTCAGAGACAGGCATTTCAGTAGACCCAAAGAAGGTGAGATCAGTAGTTACCTGAGAGCAGCCGAAGAATGTCTTCGAGGTACGGAGTTTCTTAGGACTGGCTGGTTATTACAGGGAGTTTATATAGGACTTCTCACGCTTAGCAGCACCGTTGACGGGATTGACTAAGAAGGGTGTGAAGTATGTTTGCTCAGAATATTGCGACTCAGCCTTCCAGGAGCTGAAGGGGAGATTGAAATCAGCACTGATTCTAGTTCTGCCAGAGTCGGGCAAGAGTTATACAGTTTTCTGTGATGCATCTAGCATCGGTCTTGGAGAAGTGCTTATGCAGGAAGATCATGTTGTTGTGTATGGATCTTGGTAGTTGAGGCCCCATGAGAAGAACTATCCTACGCACGACCTAGAGTTGGCTGTTGTTGTTCATGCTTTGCGTTTTTAGAGGCACTATCTCATGGGAGATCATTTTGTGGTATATACTAACCACAAGAGCCTCAAGTATATATTCACGCAGCATGACTTGAATCTGAGATAGCTGAGCTGGTTGAGTACCTATAGTCTTTTGACTTCGAGCTTGCTTATACGCTTGGGAAAGGCAATGTTGTGGCTGATGCACTGAGCAGGAGGACTCAGTTGCAGGTAGTTCAAGAGGCTAGCAGCAAGTGGCAGCTTATGGCTATGTTCTCTGTGATGCATTTTATGGTGAAAGAGAGACAGGGGTAGATGGTTCTTTCTTCTGTAGTTGTTACCTCTACTCTTTTAGATCGAGTTCGAATGAGGCAGCTATCAGACCCAGAAGGCCTAGTTCTTGGGGAGGGTGTGTCAGATGGAGACCCTACTTTGGGGTGGAGAGTGGGAAATGATGAGGTGCTATGTTTTCATGGCCGCGTATGGGTTTTAGCGGACATACGTGAGGAGATGATGTGGGAGTTTCATGCTTCAACTTGGGCAGTTCATCCTGGTGTCACCAAGATGTACTGATACATACACCGTTTGTATTGGTGTCCAGGTATGAAGAATGATGTGGCTGGTTTTGTTATGCGGTGTTCCACCTATCAGCAGGTGAAGGCAGAGCATCAGCGACCAGTGGGGTTTTTACAGCAGTTACTCATTCCTGAGTAGAAATGGAATGATGTCGTGATGGACTTCGTGACAAGTTTACTGAGGTTGCCTTGAGGAAATGATGCAGTTTGGGTGGTAGTGGACAGGCTCACGAAGGTTGCACACTTATTGCCGATCAAGGAGACCTTCAGTGTTGATGATCTGGGATGGTTGTACATCTGAGAGATTATACGTCTTCATGGAGTTCTGCACTCCATTATTTAAGACAGGGATGCGTGTTTTACTTTTCACTTCTGGCAGGGGCTACAGAGGGCTTTGGGTACACAGGTACTTTTGAGTATAACATACCATCCCCAGACTGATGGCTAGTCTAAGCGTACAATCCAGGTGCTTGAGAATATGCTCCGAGCTTGCATTCTAGACTTTAGTGGTACTTGGGAGAAGCATATCCCTCTGGTGGAGTTCGCCTACAACAACAGTTTTCATGTGACTATTCAGATGGCACCTTATGAGGCTTTGTACGGTAGGTCATGCCAATCAACTTTATGCTGGCTAGAGGCAGGAGAGGCAGCTTTGCTGGGACCTCATCTTGTTCAGGATACCTCAGAGTAGATAGAGTTGATTCCGAAGAGGATGGCTACTGCACAGTCTCGACAGAAGTCCTATGCTGATCAGTGGAGATGACCTTTGGAGTTCAAGGTCAGAGATCAAGTTTTCTTTCACGTTACCCCAAGGTTGGGACATAAGAGGATTAGGGGGTAGGGGAATCTTTCACCAAGATATGTCGGGCCGTATGAGGTTATGGACAGAGTCGGGCTGGTTGCTTACAGGTTGCAGTTACCTCAGAGGTACTAGGCTATGCACGACGTCTTCCATGTTTCTCAGCTTCGACGGTATTTCTCATACCCGTCTCATGTTTTTCAACTCGAGGAGGGTGATATAGAGCAGGATGCATATTTCTAGGAGCATCCTATCAGGATTATCGATCACAATATGAAAGTTCTCCATGGCAGGTCTGTTCCTCTAGTACGGGTGCTATGGCAGCACCGGCGAGTGTAGGATGAGACCTAGGAAAGGGAGGCTGATATGTGATTGTAGTGGCCAGAGTTGTTTAAGGTTCCTTCTTCTACACATCATTAGGGAAATTTGGTGAAGAACTTATTTAATGGGGGAAGTTTGTAAGAACCCAGATCTTCGTTTGAGGTATGTTTTTACGTTTTCTGGAGTTTTTGGGAAAAATAAAGTTTCTGGAAATTTTTGAAGTACACGCCATGTAATTTCTGAGTACACACCGTGTACTCTTTTCCCACTTGAATCTGTGTGCTGGACGTGCCCGGGCCACACACACGGTGTGTAGGGGTGACGTGGAGGCTGATTTTGGCAGAGTAAGGAAAGACCTAGTACACGTCATGTACTCTAAAATTATACTCCATGTACTTTCTTTTTATTTCATTATTCGGACTGGGGTCGCGCCTAATGCTCATAAACGTCTTCTTCTCCGCCTTTTTCCGTCCAGAACATCCGAGGAGGCCGATTCTTCTCCGAGCCACCGATCCCTCACCAGTTGTCCGAATCGAACTCCATCGATTGCATAAGAATCACAGAGGTGAGTTCTTGGTTCTTCTTTGGCCTCATTTTCTGATTCCTTCTCTCATGTGTGTTATCTGAGGTTGAACATTTTATACGTTTTTGTATATCTACTCCGTTCTAGGCAGATTCACGGGCCTAGTTTCAAGTATATCGATCTTCGAGGATCATGGTAGGTGGTTTGTTGCCCTACGTTGTAGTTCTTTGATTTTTGGTTTCAAAAGTGTCGGATACCCATGTATTGGGTATCCCGGGTTTAGGATTTTGATCCTATTGTTTATTTTACCTAGATTTCTTGTTATATTATGTTTAATTGTTGCTAATATATGCTCGGTTTCATGTTTTAGGATCACCCCATGGGTGTTTCTCCCCCTGTTTGATTGTTTATTGTCGTTTGGAACCGTTTTCCTATGAGGCAAACCCTATTGTGATTGTTAGTTTACTTGTTATGATTGATTGCATGTGTTTCCTACTGTTTAAATGCTTTTGATGCATGGTAGCAATTAGCCAAGTAGTTGTTGAACTTACTTATGGCTGCTGACAGTCGATTATGCACGACTAGACTACTCAGGGCTGTGAGAACCTGGTGCGGGAGATCAAAGAGGGAATAGACGATTAAGTGCTTCCCTAGAGGGTCTGTTGGTTTTAGTTTCATACGCAGGACCTACGGAAATAAGACTTTCTGCTTCCCAAGAGTGTTCTTAGTTTCCCACGCATGGAGACCACAGAAGGAATTATATGTAAGTGCTTCCTCAGATAGTTTGTAGCTATCGTTGCAAGACCATAGGGGAATTGACGTGAGAGCTTCCCAGAGTGTCTGTGCCTTGTTTGATTACTGGACTGTAGGGGTCTACTAGTTTGAGCCACCTAGAGGGTCAGTGTGAATTTTGATGGTTGGTTGTGACGTGTTCACCAAGACAAAGAACAAGCTTGGGTTTTGTACTGCTTGTGTTTAGGTAGTCTTTTGAGATACCTGCCATGTTACATGCTTACCTTGGAATAGAAAACATTGCTAGTTTTCCCTGGTTGTTTAATAAAATGAGTGTTAATGGTAATTGGTAGTATTAATTACCGGTATACTCTTAGTCCATTACTTTACTTATTTTCCTTTACTTTTTCTATATTACTCACTGACAGTAGTGCACAAATCTTGTGGTTGTTTCCTACTGGGATTATTCTCACACCCTGTTTGGGTCCTGCTTTTCAATCCAAACAGATTATATGGTTGCAGGTGTAGATAGGGATTGTGGCCCTTCTACCTCAGCTACTTGATTGCTGGATTGAGCTGGAGAGCATGGGACCGGGCTTTGGATCGCGATGCTGCTGGAGTTTCTGTTTGAATTTAGTACTTTGGTTTAAGTTGTATTTCAGCACATTGATTTGTTTACTATTTTCCATAGATACATGTATCGCACTGCAACATTTTTATTTCATACTTTTCTTCTACTTTTAGTTCATTTTTCTTATGCTATTTACTGCTTCCGCTATTGATTATGTTTATTCTTCCGCTGCATACATTACCAACTGAGGGCATAGTTTCCCCACTGACTCACCAAGGCCCTCGCTGCTAGTCGACAGCCTCTGGATTTTGGGGAAACGCGCTTAAGGTCATGTGGAAAACAGGGTACGGGGCACCAGTTATGTGGCTCCGGATTCAGGTCATTACAACCCGGATACTACAAGTTGATGTGGCTCTATCACAGATGTGTCTAGGAGTAATTACCTTGAAAATACCATATTGATCTAGACTCAATTGAGAACTAGTGCATGAAAAAGGGCCTTGTTTCATGCCTTGTTGGATACTCCTAGGGGATATGCTTGGAAAATTCAAAAACACTATATGAACCATCATGAATGATATAAATAGATGATGACTATAAATGACCTAGGATAAGCCTAAGTTTTCATATATTAAATAAGGTTCCATGATTTAGACATCCTATAACTAATTTTTCATGATTATTTGTTTTATAATATGAAAAGTGTTTCTAGCACTTTTCTTTCTAGTTTTAATCAATGGATGGAACTAGAAGGAACTGGATTAAAATTGAATGTGACAGATGATTTTATGATGAACATACAAATGGGATGATGACTGGAGTAAAGGATGTTGTGTTTATGCCTGATTAGTTTTCACATAACATGATTAAAAATTTGTACCTTAACAAACTCTCATAATCCCTAAATAAGCTAAAAAATAGTTTTATCATACTTTGGTTAATAGAGACCATGGAGGAAATACGGAAAATAATAAAGTAACTATAATGGAAAAATAAAAATTTTATTTAATGAAATTGTTGACACCATGAAACATGTTCCATGAAAATCACTTCTGAATTCATGGTGTGATCCTAACTTAGACACCAAATGTCGAGATTGAGTATCAATGCATCATTATACCAAAAGAAGCCTAATATTTTATTTTAATGTGCTGTAAGAATTTTCACACACCAAGGGATGGAAATTCCCCAAAAAAATTTCTCCGACTAATGGAATGGTGGTGAGAACCACCCTTTGAGAGTAGGTTATGGATAGAGAATTAAAGGTGGGGTTTTATTTGTCACAACCCTAAATAAACTTGACATGGCCCGAAAAGTTCATGGTGAGACTACCTATTTTTCATGGGAGTCAGTGATGGTAGAGAAGGGACCGATCCAAATGGTTGGGATTGTAGTCTGACACTGAACAGAAGTAGGGGTGTAGGGGTGAAACCCCTGCGATATGAAATAATTGGCTCTCCCGGGTGACTTCTGTAATCCCTGCATGTATGCACCAAGCCTTCACTCCAAAATGCTCACACAAGGCCCCCTGAGTGGCTCAGAAAAGCAATACACCCCTACTCATGGCATTTTCACTTAGGAACTATGTGGAAGATAAAGTAACTCCACCCTTGAGCAAGGTACCTATGCCTTGTACCTTCACCATGGACCTACATGGGGTAACTCCTTCCACCAAGGTCTCCTTTTTCTTATAAATAGGACCCCATGGATCCTCTTTTGAACAACTGTAAAATCAGAAGAAACCATGAAGCACTAGACACACATCCCCTTCACCTAGGTCCTCCAAAATCTCTCAAGTAACATTATAAAACATGAGAAATCGATTAATTATGGGGTATAGAGGGATAAAAATCCCTCTAGGGTCTGAAATTTAAGACACTAACATGAGGAACCTATTTCCCACTCGTGGAAAACCAATTACGTGAGGCCCCTTCCTTAATCAGGGACCTATGTGAGACTCATCCAATGATTCTTGAGGAGACCTGTGGTGCCTAGGCTAAATCCTCTATAATGTTTTCTCCCCATGTGGTCCATTTCTCAAGGAATATCCATGTTTTGTAGGCATATTACCCCTCCCTGAAACACTTCCATATATTCCTAGGACCGGTGTAAAGAACCTTTTCTTACCAAGGCAGGACCTATGAGAGCCTACTTTGAGCCCTATTTCAAGACACCAATTTTAGGTCCCCTTCTCCTTTTGATCCCTCTCTTGAGAGGGATAAAATTGGAACCTCCACCAAATTATATAGACTTTAAAACCCATGGTAATAGCCTCAATAACATGTCTCCCATTTGGGTATGCATTCCTTCGATTAGAGGTGTCCTTCAGTAGTCCTACCTGATAGGTAAGGTCCTTGGGGTGAATGTGAGTATGTATTACTTCATTCATGAGGACCCTAGCCCTAAGGTCAGTGTTAGGGATCTCCCAATATCAGAGACAAGTCTTTAATCCTTATGTTTCATGCATCATCTCTGAGACCAGGGTCCTTTGGTTCTAGGTGGGAGGCATGGACTAAGATCCTCCTATCTTCCCCTGGAACTAATTTTAGAGAAAGACCCTATCCTTTATTTTTAGGAAAATCCCTCTTTATTCCCTCCTCCTTCTATATACCCATGGTTCATATCTATATAGATCACAAAATGTGATTATCCCAATTAACAAAATAAGTGGGGAGATGAGAACTTCAAATATCTCTCTCTCTTATTTTAGGTCCAGGGTACAACGACAGGAGAGATGTGTCTCCACCCCGAACTCTTCCACCAGTGGAAGAAGGATTTTTTGGTTTTTCAGATCTTCCACTTCCTATTTCTCACATTCAATAATGACTCATGTGGTCTTCTATTTTGGTTATGATCACAACATCCTCATAGTCTGATGCATGTTTTGGAAGAGAATCTTTTCTTGACTCTTCCTATTTATTTCTTTCAAAGGGCCTCAATAGGGGTGGTTCCTCAAGTCCATGTTTTTTAATTTTTGTCAAAGAAGATTGTTTGGTTTTTCATATCCATCACTTCCTCTTATTTCTCACACCATTCATGACTCACGTGGGATTATAGGTTGGTGGTGATCATGAAATCCACACCATCCTAAACCTTCAGGCATAATTCCAAGTGTAAGAACCAAATGAATCTATGGGACTACTATTCTATATAATCCCCAACTATGTCAACATAATCATTCACCAAGGAATCCTCATTTGAATTAATCACCAACCAAACCATTGGTCATCATTCTAATTGAAATCCCCAACTAAAACAATGGGCCTCTTATTCGGTATAAGCCTCAACTATGTCACTAGACTCATTCACCAAGGAATCCTCCTTAGTAATAAGACCCAACCCAACACATTCTCCTTAATAATAAGACCCAACTAAAGGAATCCCCCTTAAGAATAATCCCAAACCAAACCAGACTCATTCACGAGGGTATTTTTCTCAAGAGTAAGCCCCAACCAAACCTCAATTCATCATTACATCCTCCTTATAAGTAAGACCAAGTCCAATCCTCTCAAAGGGATATACTCCCTTGAAAGACAAACATTCATAAAGAATCCATAAGTGTGGGTCCACATAAATGAAATATGTTTGAATTGATTCCCATCCAAATAGGATACATGGGAAACCTCCCTAAATTCTGAACCCAACACCCTAAATCATCCATATTTCTATTTTGGTTGCATTCTAAGTAGAGTATTATTTAACCTAGAAATCTATATCCCTTTCAGGTTCCTGGGGATACTTTGGCATAAGTCCCTCAAAAAACATTGTCTATAATCCTTCCATATAGATTTATTTTCTACATGACTCTAAATTGCATGGTTTGGTCCTTATCACATGACCTTAAAAGGTATAATGTGCCCCATTAAGTGAACCGAACTACGTGGGTTCTAATTCCTTACACACAAATACATAGGAAACCCATATCATGGGTCCAACCCCAATATCAAAACAACTTATGTCTCCCTGGATGATGATACACTCCCAAGAACCCCATTGTGTTGATAAAAACTAGCATCATTGTAATAACAACAAAATAATCTCTATTCAGTACATAAGAGGATACCATTGACGGAGATCCTAAAATACATATAGATATATCCATTGATGAAGAACCTCGGATATATAAAATATGATTCTAAGTTTCATACATGCTAATAATTTTTTGTTAATTCAAGGGAGACCCATGTCATACTTGGGAATTAATGAAGTATTCACGAACATATCTTAAATCTATGATAGAGTCTCGAAGTAGGTAGTTATTCCCCTCAAAAAGGTGTGATGATCCCGACCACTCGTGTTCTCAACCAATGTGAGTTATCAAGTATCATTATTCCAGTGTCAAAATGATCTCTTTCCTTTGGAAAGAAGGTCCATGAGTTATCACGGATATATAACCATTGGGTGTTTTTGGCTCCATGATCAAACCATGTTGGAGACTGTTCAGAAGTTTTGAACCCAATGTGACTACTTGCGAAAAACTAATACCCATGACATCAATCATAATAGGTAATTAATTTTTTTAGAAACAAAAAACGGTTGAACCCGATGTGAATCTTTAACCAAGATGATGGTTTCACCCACTTGTTATTCCCATTTCTCTCTCAAAATGAAAGAGGGTCAAGCAAGATAATAAATCATGCATGTGTTTGTTTAATAAGATGATGATTTATTGGGGTATTATTTTTTTGTCACATATATTATAGGCACTTCCAATAGGATCTCCCTTCAATCCAAATTCTATCATACCGACTCCCGCCAATGCATTCACCAACTACCATTCATTTCAGGGCCTCGTCCATGCAGAGGATGTTTTCACCAACCTAGTGCCTTTAACACTTGGTCTTGAATGAAATAGTTTAGGATTATTATATGAATGGTACCATCCTAACCTTGGAGGCCTCTTAATAGTGCCTCAAACTTGCAAGTCCCCACTAATCATCCAATTTTTGTATAGAAGGTGGTCTTGAAGAAGATGTAACCAATCATCATCTTTAACCATTTTTTGTAGCTTATCCTTAGAATGAAACAACTAGCCCATCCCTTATCATAGGAAGGTGTATCAATAATTAATTTAAGGACTCATAAAAAATATGTAGTGGTCCTTATAAAGGGATCATGTCAGCAATCACTACCACCAACATCGTGTGGCAGTGAACCCTCAACATGATAGGGGTACCATTCTCAATAATCCAGCCCAGGTCATCCAAATTTAGGCTCACATGATGGACCATAGGGGGGATCAACTAGCCAACAGGGAATATGGATATATCTCTGTACCCTCTTTAAAATACCACCAATCACACATGGTGTCAAACTATGAGTGGTCACATACGCCTTCCCTCCCTAATTCAGATGGTTAGCTGACTCATTTGGAAACATCCTAGGAAACCCTCTATTCAAATTACATAGTAATCTATGAGTGGGAACATACACCTACCCATATCAATCAATCCTATCAGAAGTATCTTCTAGAAGTTTCGAAAGAAGTACTCTAGAAAATGTAGTGGAAACAGTCAGTAGGTGCACACACCTTCATGCACTTATCAAGTCTTCCAATAGCCTCATATGGAAACACCCGAAGAAGTTAGTCATAATGTCCCAGTGATGAATATGGAATAGACCAAACACTCTTCCCCACACATGAATACTATCAGTATCCACTAGTAGGAAAGGGAGGAAAAGATAAGACACATACCACTTCTCCATATATGTAATGGGAATATAACCCCATTCCAGTCATTGAAGTCACCAAGAATATTATGAAAATGGTGAAAGTGTAGAAAAAAAATCTTACTTGCATCCTAAATAACTTCTAAGACATCATAATGGATACAATAGTTGTATCAAAGGGATAGACACATAGCTCCATCCCTAAAAATGAGGTGTCTTGTTAGCATGTCACCATGGAGCATACACATAACTCTCCTTATATCTAGGAGGTTCGTGGGGAAAACACCACACAATATATAGACAACTAGATCATGAACATACACTCATTCCAACACGAGGTAATCTGTCTATTCTAATGGCTACTCCATTATAGGTACAAACCCCTACCAAATTTACAAAAGCTTGTCGGAAAATTTTGTCAACAACACTAGAGCTAATCAACCAATATTTTGTACCTGAAACCCACTTTACCCATTATGGTTCCCTAGTCACTCACAATAATGCATTGGAAAATAAGACTCACCAAAGATGACTAGAAAATAGAATAGGTGATCTATGATCTCTCTCTACTTAATACTGGAGTTATTGAATCCCTTGTATGCATATCTATGGTAGCTCAAGATCCTACTCCCCCGTAACAAAATTACAAGAGTAGTAATAGTAATTATGTAGGTCCTCCTTAGACACTTTATCATAAAGGATTTCTTTGTGCTCATAATATGATTAGTATCAAGAGACCATCTTCTAATGAGAGTCACAATAGACCTACAAATCTAAATAATATAAAAGATAAATAGGGTATTCCCCTTACTATAATATACCATGGTGATCCTCCCCCGGATGTAATTCATTGTGAATGTTCTCTCCATAGTAGTGTTTCACTTCACCAAGAGGGTCCTCCCCTTGGAAATGTAGTGATGAGAAAACACTCTTAACATGAGGAACTTGAGAAAATAAACAAAATTATTGATTCCTTTTCACTGATAAGTGAAATACTTTATTATATAGAAGACAGCCCAAGGAAATGGTCATTCTCCATGCCACCCTGGGATCTCCTTCCCACTACAGTGGTAGATTAAGCCTCTACCAATTTTTCCATTTACAATAAATCAGTAGGTAATTGTCCACTTTGGTAAGATTGGGTCAAGGATCCTCTGGCGAAAGATGAATATAAAATGACAAAAATAATGAAATAGATATCTAAAAATGAAATGCTAGTCATGTTTTATCCTTTAGTCACACCTCAATAATACATTGGAGTGGTTTTTTTTGAATATTTTGTGCACAAAATCCCCATAAATATATGGAACACTCTTCATCACTAGATAGAAAAATTATTACCTTATGTTGAGTATGAAAGTCACATCATGGTAAAATAAGTGAATCAATTCCAAATTGATTTGGTGACTCTCTTGGATGCACAACATTTAAATTTCATGAAATGGAAAGGATACTTTCAACATGCATGCCTAAATGAATTAAAAATATTGCATCAGCCAATTCAAGATACCCCATCTAGTGTTCATATTAGAGGATGGGGTGAACATGGAGAATTACATTTCACTACACTTCCCATCCAGCAAATCCCTCCAAAATTGGTATCATGAAATGCCATAGCTTCAGGATAGAGTCAAAAAATGGACTCTATTCAAAACTGATGATATGATTAACAAAAAATCCCCAATAGACTCTCACTGATGTCAGGCTAGATGAGAGAAGGATTTTTAAAGTCTTTTTCATCAGTCATATGAAAATATTGAGAAAGCCTCTCGCTTAAGGGAATTATGTTGTCATATAGTGAAAATTTCGAAAATATCACAAAAATATTCATAAGTGGGTGATTCAAGTTCATACCAAATGATGCACCCAACCCACATTTGAACAAAACTCTAGAAAATCAGAAGGGAAGTTGTGGAAATAGCATCCATGGAAATCCAGGAGGAACCCCATCTCGTAGGTCCAGGGGATTTTTCAACACAATCTTCAAGGTTAGAAAACCAGGCCCAAATATTTGTGAAATTTTAACTAGAATAGCCCCATACCTTGGGAATCAAATCATTTTCACCTCAACAACATCCTCCTTAGTGTATGTTAGTCTTCCCCTAATTAGGGTAAATGACGCATAATAAATCCTCCCAATTTGTCACATCTTGTGATTCAATATCCACATTGGGAATGTGCACGACCGAAATATCTATAGATTCCCTTCATATTACCATATAACAAACTTCTTTCAAAGAATCATTGAAAGATAGTAAAAGGGTACACAGAATATGTAGAAAAATTTAGTCTCACAAATACACTAATAAAATTCCTATAATGCATTATGTGTCTATGAATGTCATTAATAATACCCCTATAGACACTATAAAACATGAGGCCAATTCAGGAGAGTAGTTGGAAGATTAAGTTTCTATTAAAAATATAGTACACACTGAATTGATTAAAGGAGGTATATGTACCTAGAACCATATAATCACCCTGAATCTAGGAATTCTCTTAATTACTCTAACACTACCTCCTCAGATATCACCCAACAAATAAAATAGAAAAGTTAAGTTTTCAACTCAACAACTCCCTTAAAAGGTTGGACCAATCACACTTTAGAACATATTTTCTAAACAATAATAAAAGATTAAATAATTAAGGATACCAAATGCATAACTACTTAGAGGAAACCTTCTTATTGGATATGTTCTGCAACTAGATCTTTATCTCAAACTCCCAATTAGTGAACCTCAATAAAGAGAAATGTACCCAACAAATGAAATAGATCTAGAACATACACTCAATGAGGGATAAGAACCACCAATAAACTTGGACCCTAAATAAGTGGATCATGAATTACCTATATTAGTTATAAATCTAGAAAGGTTCTTGGTGCATCCTTACTAGCCTATCCCTATACGGTACCTATAGAAAATACCGGTAGGGCCACCAAAGATGGCCCTACTGTCTGCTTCCCTATTCAATTTCTTTCTTATCCAGACATTCCTCAAGGGATCATGAATACCAATGAGTCTCTCACGGCTCTATTGGAATCCATGGAGGAATGACCTGCACCAGTGAAACCAGATGAGAATCCTTAACTCAAATGTTTTAATCTTACTCTTCCACCATTGAATTTCAAGAATACTATATTTATGATTTTTAACAACTTTGCAGACATGGAGCAGCACTTGACACATTTTGTGTACCACTTTCATCCCATGATAGGAACCCCTAAACAAAAAGTTGTAGTGAAAATCAGGTTCTTCATGCAATCCTTGTAGGAACCAGCTTTTTTATCTCAACTGCAAGATATTAAACTATATAGTTGGTCTTTGTTGCATCAATTTAAAAGGCATGACAATCATCCTAACTGTAGGAAATTAAACTAAAAATAACTATATATATTCCAATATTTAATAATTTAAACTTCGTTTTATTTTTTCTCGACCATATGACATTGAACTATGTGATATACATCTCATTTTCATGATGTTAAATTTCATATGCAGTCTTTATCGCTTGACCTTAAAAATCATGAAAAATAATCCATGTCAAAAGTTGATAAACTTCAATACACTAAAATCCATGTCATAAGACATTAAACTATATAAAAAATTCCTTTATGCATGATGAAAAATTCTTCATGTCCATGTTGAAAAACGTAAAACCACACAACATTTTGATCTCTTCTTGAGTGGGTAATATTTCTTGGTGTTGGCTGCTTACCACAACTTTGTTATAGTACTATGTATCGCTTGATTCTCATCCACAGATATTTTTCGTAATTTATAGACCTCATTTCTTGGTCCTCTCAATTATTATGGAAATTATCAAATCCCCCTTTTTCGTATTTCAAAACCTGATTGATGTGGTAAATATTTTCAAGAACTATGTGTGGATTGATTCTTTCTAAAAAATGATACGTAGTGCCTCTCGGATCCTATCCTCTGGTCTATCCAAAATATTTATTTCCACATCAGTTGACCCATGTCCTTACCACAAGACATAAAATTACACAGATAACATCCTCATTGCATGATGATAAACTGCATGATCTTTCTAAGAAATACATGTGGATTGATTCTCATGTCAATGATTTATGTAGTGATGCCCAAATTACAAAACCTTGGTCCATCCAAAACAAGAAACTAAAAATTCCTCATTCCCCATATATGATTTAGACCTCTATAGAGAACCTTTTGAGAACTATGTGTGGATTTATTTTTTCCATCATAGGATACATAGTGATTACCATATTTCCATCATTCAGTCCAACCACAACATTTCCCCTCATTCATGTCAATTCATCCTCATCCTCAAAGCATAAAGTTAAACTGTATGGGATTTTATAACTATATAAGATATTATTCTTATTCATATGAGGTACTTAGTGACACTCGGATCTCACATCCTGGTCCAGCCACCATAAAATATAAATTCCTCTACCCTTTATTTGAGTTTACTTTGTGTATAGAAAGAAGCCTTTACTACTCCTTATTTCTCATAATATCTCATGTGGGCGTAGGAGATTTGGTAAAATAGTTCCATACATAAGTAAAGAACATAAATTTTCATCATTGTTATCATGGTCCTAGATGCAAGACTTTAAAAGCCTCACCAAATTCTTCATCGCATGATAATAAAATGCATAATTCCCTCAAGAACTATGTGTGGGAAGATTCTCATTTCAATGAGATACATAGTGATGTCCAGATCTACAATCCTAAACCCAGACAAAACACAATATGGGAAATTTCCAAACTCTCTTATGCATGAGTCAGATCTACATTAGAGGATTCAATATGGTGTCTCTGCCTATGCGTGAGCCCATATTCAAAAAACCCTTTTCTCCAAACATGAATTCAATAAGTATGTGTAATTTATTTTAGAACTAAATTTTTTGTTGATTCTTTCTCTAATAATATATGTAGTGACGCTCGGGTCTTATATCCTAGTCCAGCTATAATATAACCTTTTCACATCGAGTCACCTTCATCCTTATAGCGTGATATGAAAATACCTGGCTAATGTTTTGGCCGCACTACTTTAAATTGAATGGTACTTCAAGAACTCATGTCCTAATCCCATCCATGGGTTAAATAAAAATTTCCCCATGTTCTATATGAAAATAATTATCTATGAAGGAGCTCTTAATGTGGGTTCCCTCATTCAAGGGTCCACTAAGGAAACAGAGGTGTCCCCTCCTACATATGTGTCAGATCTATGAAAGTTTCTCTACACTCCATAATTGATATTGATCCATATACTTCCTTTATGTTTGTACATACCCCTTTAACACTTCATACTCATAATCATGAACACTTTCAGATCTTCATAAACTTTATCCATATACCGATGATAAAATTTATGATACCTGAGGACTAGTTTTCCTAAATATGATGTATCACGAACTAGTTGGATTTTTATAGTTATCTCATGTAATGGTCCTATCAGATAGAGGATTTCACTATTTGAATATGTAGTAACATTCCTCAGTCATCTATAGATAAAATATCCCACAAAACTATTTTTCTAACCAGTGGTAACTTTTCCCTTGGGAGAATCCTCTTATATCTCTGTAAGATTTAAATACATTATATTGTAACCTTCTATTCAAAATTTTTAAACATTAATCCCTCACATACCTCTCCTATATCATTCCTCCAGATCTACGAAGTCCCAAAATCATGGTTTACAATTTCCTCCCTCAGTTCTGAATCATTTTGGAATGAGCTTTCTCTAGTATGCCATATATTACAATTTTTATATAATACATGGTCTTTCCTATATGACCTAAAACTATAGGAACAATTCATTCCTTTTTTGGGTCATAATTTCATATAAAAACTTTTCTCCCATTATTAGGTAATTTTTACTTAAAATTCATCTCTAATATTAAAGTACTTTCCTTACACAAACCAAACTCTACATTTAGGGAAATATAAATTTACATAAAAATATTTCATCAATTAATAATTTAATTTCTCAATTCCTAATTTATTCTTTTCTTAAATATTTTGTAACACACCCCAGTTGAATTTTCATATGTTGCTCAAAAGGTTTCAGGGCTTTTCAATCAAAGTATTCCACTATTTAATTATGCAGTAACACACCCTAGTTGACTTTGAATAAATTCACCCACAAAATTATTTATTCAACCATTAGTAACTTATTCCTCAGGAGAGACCTCCTCTATCACCATAATCTCTTTCCCCATACACTCTTCAGATCCATAGATCTCCAAATTATAGCTTATAACATTCCCCTCACCATACCTAAAATTGATGATGCATTCTTAGACATATTATCATGAAAGGGGAGAATTTTTTACCTTTAGATCAAAGATAAAGACCTTAAATTATATCCCTTGAAACTTCTCATTTTACAACATTAAACTGCGTAGCATAACATCCTAGTCACAAGAAGTTAAACTACACAACATCATATTTTATATAAGACATTAAACTACCCAACCAATATCCTCATCGCATGACATTAAACTACATGATGCTTTAACCTTTATTAGAAAGGGGCCTCCCCCCTGAAATAATTCTTTTAATAAAATCTATCCTCCTTCACACAATCAAAATTCAAATAGGAGTGATATACCATTAATGGTTAATTTTTATATAGACACTGTATTCATTCTCAGATATCTTATCTTGGAAAATCCACACTTAATGTTCTTGAGAAATCTAAATCTTCATAAACATCCTTCATCCATCAGCAATAGAACTTTAGAATTCTTGAGAACTCATTTTCCTGACTATGTTTGTAACGACCCAAAATTTTGAATAAATATTGTTTCCTAATTTTGTGTGTTATTTTATACTCAACAAAACTGTTTAATTTGATAACATGAGTATAATTAAAATGAGACTGTTGGGTTTTGACTATTATATGACCGTTAGTCAGTATGGCCGTTGGAAACTGAATGTTACGACTTTTGTCTCTAAATACAAGTGATCTTGGTTTATTAATATAGAAAGAAGATTCGATGGCCTCACCCAGTAGTCTTGGACCGATCGAAGCCCATCTAACAGAACTTGGGAAGGAGGTAGCACCACTGGGCTTTTCTCTGGACCAAACCCAATCCGAACTTCATCGTGTGAAGCTAGAACGAAATCGCCTTCGCGAGAAGTTCAAACTGATAGAAATTACTACTCATGCGATGTTGGCCGAGCCACCCTCAGATTATCTCACCTTAGCACACCTTACACTTAGGTCCTATGCTGGTGTGATAAGTGGTGATGTTAGGAGACCGTAACTGCCTTGTGTAATCCTTTGTTTTAAATAAAAAAATTTATTTCTTCTTATGATGAAGTTTATGAATTTTCAAATGTCCGGATAAATATAGTATGCATATTTTTGATGAATAGTAAATTATGAATAGTGATTTTATGCTTAGGATTAGTAATGTGACCAAATGGATTTGTAATCTCACTTAAAGAAAGTATTAATATAATCTAGGCACCTTGATTAAGTAATGTGATTCAATAAAATGTTTAAATAATGGTTTCATAAATTATTAGTCAAGTATTAGTTTTTTTCAGGTGAATTGTGTTTTTTAATTAAAAATTAAATTAAAAATATTTAGAAAATTACTTTTATAAAATGGACCTTATTTTTGAACTCAGAGCATCGATGTTATGTTATGATAATTTTTGGGGATTTTTCTAAAAAAATGAATTTTCGGTGAATAATGTATTTATTTAAAAAATAAATTAAAAATATTTAAAAAAATTATTTTTATAAAATGGAGTTCATATTTATAATCATATAATAGATATTGGGTTAAGGTGTAATTTTGGGATTTTTCTAAGAAAAATGAATTTTCAGTGAATTGTAAAAATGCAGTTTTAGGGTTTCGGTATGTTTAATGACATCATAACTATGTCATGATGATTTCAAGATATATTTTAATGGTTGGCCGACCAAAGGTGATGAATTATTGTATTGGGGGACCCATGTGGCCTAACTCCATGGGAAATACCATGGGATAGCCCATGGTTTTGAGAAAACCACTTGTGAGGTGTCCCTTGAAATTATTAAAGTATCACCTCACCTTCCCTATAAATACCCACCCTTTCCTCCTTTATTTTTTACTCCCAACTCTCCCCAAACTAAGTTCTGGTCTCATTACCTCCCAAGGAGTCTTACAAAGGTACCCCCAGGCCCTCGAGGTCCCAACCATCATGTTTTAAAAGTTACGTTTAAGGTAAGAGATCCAAACTCTCTCTTTCTTTTCAAATACTCTCTTTTAAGCCGTTTCTTTTATTCTCCATGTTTTTATGTTATAAGATGTTCTTTTATATTCCTCTTACTTCCCTTTTCATGTTCATATGATTATAGATCCTCTCTTACTCTCATCATTTCGTTTTATAAATTTTTAAGTGGCGTCGTTAGGCTGCTAAAATATTTGTAACGGATTCTTTCACCCTTCTCATTTTCAAGTTCTATTTTCTTGTCAATTATTTCAAGTTCCTTTTTATGTTGGGGTATGATATATATATTTATCATACTGATATTTTATGCTCATATGATGAGAGACCCTATTTTATCTCTTCAATTGATTTTTTTTGATGTTTAAGTGACGTCGTTAGGCTGTCGAATTTTTAAGGGGTTCTTTCACCCTTCTCGTTTTCAAGTTCTATTTTCTGGTCAAGTCTTTCAAGTTCCTTTTTATTATTTTGGGTTATGATCTCTATATCTATCATACTGATCATTTATGTTCATATTATTAGAGACCCTTTTTGATTTTTTCAATCCATTTTTGAAAGATTTAAGTGACGCCGTTAGGCTGTCGAATTCTCATAAGAGAAATCTTATTTTTGTCTTCCTTTCAAGTTCTTCATTTCATATGGTATATCATTCAAATTTAATTACCATGTTATTAAATCCTTTATATTATGTTCCCCTACTATTTTATGTATCATTTATGAGTGGTTGACCCATGTCCCCTCTCTTTTCAATGTAATCTAAAACCATGTATCATAGCCATAATGCTGCAGAATTTTCATCTCAAAATGTCTTTCTCTTTTTTTCAAATTATTTTATTTTGTTAAGTGAATACTCAAAAATATTTACTCTAAAATGCTATTCACATATATATCAAAATTTTCTATTTTAATTCTTGGATTTACATACATGAGACCCACTTTCCTTTTTCCGTGGGTTTAAAGTGACATAAGGATCACGTCTTTAAAGCAGTTTTTTTTAAAATGTGATGACTATGAAATGAAACCCATTTCTTTTATGCTATATGGGTTGTTTATGAAATGTTACATGATGATATATGTGGCTCACATGATAATAAAGACAAATTTAAGGGTGAACCCTGATATCACTCCAATGCATTGGGTAAAGACTTAATCTCTAGAGATGGCCATTTTTAACAATGCCTTGGTGAATAACCTTGGTAATTTTTAGTGAAACCTTAGGGATGGACCTTGGTGAAAGGAAAATGATTGTCAATATTAAATGTTTTAGCTACATATTCAAGTTATGAAATACGTTATTTTTATTATGATATGCCTCCTGATTTCTTTCTCATGCCTTAAATTTCTTTTTCATGACATTGTTGATGTATCTCAAGTTAACATGTTAAATGTTTCCCCTTGTTTCCCTTACTGGGCCTTCTGCTCACCCTTTCTTTTGATATATGTCCCTAGGTTATGAGATGCAGTAATGAACCTAGGATGAACATAAATATAAGCCTTTCAAGTTTTTAAGAATAATGTTTTATGTTTTCATGTTTTAAGTTCCTGGTTTCCAAGACACTAAACCTTAAAGATCCTTGGTTTTGTAAAATTTAATAAAAGTTTATGTGATAAAAGGCGGGATCTATAGTTGGTATAAAAGGATGGTTTAGTTATTTGTGGAAATTAGGATATTAAAACATTAGGAAGAACCCTATAGAAAAGTTTAAATATAGGAAATCTTCCCGGTATTTTGGTGAGTATTGAGTAAGGGGTTGCCAAAAAAATACATCCTTGTCTAGATACGAGCAGGTAGAGGTGGCTCTGAAACAGATGTACATATAGGTAAAACCCAAAAATACCGCTTTGAGCTAGACTGGAATGGGAACTGGTACACGACAATGGGACTTGCTGCACTCTTGGTTATGACACTCCTGGGGGATATGCTTTGGTAAATTCATAAGCTTGGTATGAACCATTATTAAAGGAACAAAGATAAAATAAAAATAAAGATTCACATAAGAATATATGATCATGGATAACCTAGATTGGGACCTAGGGGATCACAAGTTAGGGTATACTTTTCTTCTACAAGTTTATCCTTCTATGATTTAAGTTTCCTTTTCATGATTATTGGCTAAGTATTTAAGCCCGCTAATTATGCATTCTCTTCTTAGTTAATGGTGGGAAATGGAAGAGCATGTCCCAACAACCAATGTGATAGGAAATGTGATGATTGCCCTATTAATGTGGAAGATATGAAGAAAGATCAAGTTGAACATATTGTTATTATTCCAAACCAGTTATCAAAAATCACAATTAATAATTGGTACCTAGTTGAATTCCCAAATTCATCAAGGAAGAAGAAGAAAAAGTCTTAAGGATGTTCATCTAATAAAGTTGATAAGGGAAAGAAGACCCAATTTCTTTTTTGCAAAAAGTGTGGGAAGTGGAACCAAGGAGAATGTCACAAAGGAACCGGGAGATGTTTTAAGTGTGGGAAGATAGGGCATAAAGTAGCCAATTGCTTTAAAAAAATGGATAATGTGATGAATGGAGATAAGGTTCGATCTGATGTATCTTATACATTTCGATGTCGTAAATGTGGAGAAGTTATACATTATCCAAGGCAATTCTCTCTTATAATGGGTGAGCAGCATGATGAGCATCAACAATCTTCTAGGACAAAAGAACAATGAAATTCCTATGCTGAGATGGATCATGATGACTGAAGTACATGTAACTTCTTCGCAATAATTTTCTATGTCATGTTGTATTTTAGTTCGTGCTCTATGAGCATATCTTTTATGTTTTCTAAGATCATCGAGTCACTACCTAAGATTATTTTATATCATTAATGAAAACATCTATTATTATGTACCACATGTTGATGTAGTGAAGCTGTTCTTCTTAAAAAAAGGGTGATTAGGGGATTAAAAGATGATTATTATTTTGGAAGACGTTCAGTATTTTGGGAACCCTTTTGGATCGAGGTAAATAGATTACTATGTTATTTTCTTTGAGGAGTAAAGGTTGACTTATATTTTGAAGAATCTATGAATTTAAGGTGGACTTATAGTAATTTAGGTTACATATGGAAATGATTAACCTATCTTGGGGAAAATGTGATTAGGTTAGTTACTTTTGTTATAAGATGATAAGAGTGGTTGATGTTGTTTGAAGATGAATGATAAAGTCTATCTTGGAATACTATGTTATCAAATCCTTCTTGTATTTGGGTTTCAATCTTAGTTTGGTTTATTTTGAGGAATTTTAAGGATAGTTATTTATGGAATGTCCTATGATGAACATTGGGTAGTACCGAGGAATTTTGAATATTTAAAGATGTTTCCCTTCCTATGGGATTATTTCTTTTTGAAGAGTTGATTTATCTTACCCTTTATGTTTTGGGGATAATGTTTAAAGATAAAAGAAATAGATAGTTAATATTTTTTGGATTATGTGATTCTATAGAAGATGATTCTTGTGCTTTGATGAGACCAAGTAGTTTTGAATGCTCATCATTTGGAGAAAATATTAGTCTTGGTAGAAACTTATTAAAGGATGAAACTCTACTTGAAGGTAGGTATATTTCCCTGTGTTTTATTCTATGTAGTAAACGAATTCCTAAAAACTATGAAAAGGAATGTAAAACAAAAATGTTGTTTGTTAACGTTTCCTACTAGGAAATCAAATACTGTTTAACCCATCATAAGTTTGTGATTTTCTTGTTGTTAACTTTCTACTAATCATGTTTTCTATCACTCTCCCTTAGAACTTGAGCCTTTGTTTTCTCCTCCTTGTCCATGTTTTCCTACATGGAATCCTAGTATGGGTTAACTCGGGTGACCTTTTTTACTTCTCTTTCTTTCTTTTAAAATAATAGTGTTACTGACTCTTTTTCCGGTGTGGGACTTTCAATTAAATTTCTAATCCCGATTTTAAAAATTTCAAGGATGCAATTTCTTAAGGGGGGAAGATTGTAATGACCCGAAAATTTGAATAAATATTGTTTCCTAATTTTTTGTGTTATTTTATACTCAAAAAAACTGTTTCATTTGATAACATGAGTATAATTAAAATGAGACTGTTGGGTTTTCACTATTATATGACCATTGGTCAGTATGACTGTTGGAAACTGAATGTTGTGACTTTTGTCTCTAAATACAAGTGATCTTGGTTAATTAATATAGAAAAAAGATTTGATGGCCTCACTCAGTAGTCTTGGACCGATCGATGCCCATCTAACTGAACTTGGGAAGGAGGTAGCACCACTGGGCTTTGCTCTGGATGAAACCCAAGCCAAACTTCATCGTGTGAAGCTAGAACGGAATCGCCTTCACGAGAAGTTCAAACTGAAAGAAATTACTACTCATGAAATGTTGGTCGAGCCTCCCTCAGATTCTCTCACCTTATCCAAACTTACACTTAGGTCTTATGTTGGTGTGATAAGGGGCTATGTAAGGAGACCGTAACTGCCTTGTGTAATCCTTTGTTTTAAATAAAATTTTTGATTTATTCTTATGATGAAGTTTATGAATTTTCAAATGTCCGGATAAATATAGTATGCATATTTTTTATGAATAGTAAATTATGAATAGTGATTTTATGCTTAGGATTAGTAATGTGACCAAATGGATTATTAATCTCACTTAAAGAAAGTATTAATATAATCTAGGCACCTTGATTAAGTAATGGGATTCAATAAAATGGTTAAATAACGGTTTCATAAATTATTAGTCAAGTATTAGTTTTTTTCGGTTGAATAGTGTTTTTTAATTAAAAATTAAATTAAAAATATTTAAAAAATTATTTTTATAAAATGGACTTTATTTTTGAACTCAGAGCATCGATATTATGTTATGGTAATTTTTGGGGATTTTTCTGAAAAAATGAATTTTCAGTGAATAGTGTATTTATTTGAAAATTAAATTAAAAATATTTAGAAAATTATTTTTATAAAATGGAGTTCATATTTGTAAGAAGAGAATCAAAATTTGGTTAAGGTGTAATTTTGGGATTTTTCTGAGAAAGATTAATTTTCAGTTAATAGTAAACATGCAATTTTAGGGTTTCGGTATGTTTAATGACATCATAACTGTGTAATGATGATTTCATGAGATATTTTAATTGTTGGACGACCAAAGGTGATGGATTATTGTATTTTGGGCCCCATGTGGCCTAACTCCATGGGAAATACCGTGGGAGAGCCCATGGTTTTGAGAAAACCACTTGTGAGGTGTCCCTTGAAATTATTAAAGTATCACCTCACCTTCCCTATAAATACCCACCCTTTCCTCCTTTATTTTTCACTCCCAACTCTCCCCCAACGAAGCTCTTGTATCATTACCTCCCAAGGAGTCTTTCCAAGGTGCCCCAAGCCCTCAAGGTCTAAACCTTCGAGTTTTAAGAGTTACGTTTAAGGTAAGGGATCCAAACTCTCTCTTTCTTTTCAAATACTCTCTTTTATGTAATTTATTTTATGCTCCATGTTATTATGTTGGAGTATGCTATTTTATATTCCTCTTACAGTACTTTTCATGTTCATATGATTAGAGATCCACTCTTACTCTCATAATTTCGTTTTATAAATGTTTAAGTGGCGCCGTTAGGCTGCCGAAAGTTTTGTAACAGATTCTTTCACCCTTCTCATTTTCAAGTTCTATTTTCTTATCAAGTCTTTCAAGTTACTTTTTATGTTGGGTTATGATATATATATCTATCATACTGATATTTTATGTTCATATGATGAGAGACCCTATTTGATCTCGTCAATCCATTTTTGGAAGATTTAAGTGACGTTGTTAGGCTGCCGAATTCTCATAAGAGAAATCTTATTTTAGTCTTCCTTTCAAGTTCTTCGTTTCATATAGTATATCATTCAAATTTAATTAACATGTTCTTAAATCCTTTATATTTTGTTCCCCTACTGTTTTATGTATCATTTATGAGTGGTTGACCCATGTCCCCTCTCTTTTCAATGTTTTCTAAAACCATGTATCATAGCTGTTATGCTGCAGAATTTTCGTCTCAAAATGTCTTTCACTTTTTTTAAAATTATTTTATTTTATTAAGTGAATACTCAAAGATCTTTCTTCTATATAGGTATTCACATATATATCAAAATTTTCTATTTTAATTTTGGGATTTACATACATGAGACCCACTTTCCTTTTTCTGTGGGTTTAAAGTGACATAAGCATCACATCTTTAAATCGGTTTTTTTTAAAATGTGATGACTATGAAATGAAACCCATTTATTTTATGCTATATGGGTTGTTTATGAAATGTTTGATGATGATATATGTGGCTCACATGATAATAAATACAACTTTAAGGGTGCGCCCTGATAGTGCTCCAATGCATTGGGTAAAGACTTAATCTCTAGAGATGACCATTTTTAACGACGCCTTGGTGAATAACCTTGGTAATTTTTAATGACACCTTAGGGATGGACCTTGGTGAAACGGAAATTATTTTCAATATTAAATTTTGTAGCCACATCTTCAAGTTATGAAATACGTTATTTTTATTATGATATGCCTCGTTATTTCTTTCTCATTCCTTAAAGTTCTTTTTCATGACATTGTTGATGTATCTCAAGTTCACATGTTAAATGTTTCCCCTTGTTTCCCTTACTGGGCCTTCTGCTCACCCTTTCTTTTGATATATGTCCCCAGGTTATGAGATGCAGTAATGAACCTAGGATGAACATAAGGAGAATACTTTCAAGTGTTTAAGAATAATTTTTTATGTTTTCATGTTTTAAGTTCCTGGTTTCCAAGACACTAAACCTTAAAGATCCTCGGTTTTGTAAAATGTAATGAAATTTTATGTGATGAAAGGCGGGATTCTATAATGTTGTGACACACCCTAGTCATATTTTCCTAATGTCACCCATAAAATGGTTTATCATCCAATGGTAATTTCATCCTCAAGAGGGACCTCCTCTAATCCCAAATGCCTTAATAATGTCATACTGGAAACTGCTCTTTGAACTTGGCCTATGGACATTCTACACATAATTATCTCATGTCATGTCCAAGATTCAGAAATCAGAAAATCCTGAATCAAAATTCCACTTCATATACCTGAATAATTTCGGGACATTCTGATCCCACAAGCCTTTTTTTAAGGACACGTCCTTAAACATTTCATAATCTTGAGATAAATAAATAATTAACATTGAGGATCTTTTCATATTTAGAGTTTTAGAGAATTAGTCCATAAATATTACATATCATCTATAATATTACAAGTAGAAACTACTACTCAGTATCCATTTTTTTCATGAAATATAAACTCTTAAAAAGAAACATGTCCAGTTTTATGTTTTAAACATCATGACTTTTCCTTGATCACATCTTTGTCCCTATTCCACATCATGTCCTGTGAAAAACATTTAAAAAACATGGGATGAGTAAAAATCTCAGTAAGGGATACAAAAATAAGGAAAACTTTTAGCTTTTCAAAACAAAAAGTAAACCATGAATACCCTATCAAAATTAATAATTTTCACCATTATGAAGTAGTAAATACTCTTCACTGATTAAAAGATCATTTCATACCATTTTGTAACCATAAGATTACCATAAAACCCATAGAAATACCACATAACATATAAAGTTAACTTGGGACATAAACATACTTAAATGGAATAACCATACGGTAAACTTCCATACATATCACTAAATTTAATAGCCATACGGTCGACTTCCATACCCAATGCATTGGAGGTTATAATGTAACCACCCGTCCTGGTTTATCACGACACCAACCATCATTTGGTTTATCATGTAACCACCCATAAAATGCCCAAGTACCATTATAAAATCATAACACATAAAATATTTCAAATATAAACATTTCACTAATAACATTTCCACATTTAAATTAAAATATATCATTTCAAGATATTGAAATAATCAATGCTTAATCAAACCATTTTCAAAACCATTTAATACATTTAATAAAGAGATTTTTGAATCAAACTGTCACATACCACATTAAAGCTTTTAAAGGAATTAGAGTTTTAAAACATTAATATCCATATAAATAAATACTAAAATCCATTTTGAAAACGGTAAATTAATGATAAATATTTAGAAGAATAATTCTTTAAAGCTTTTAAAACGATGTTTTAGTTAAAGAGTCTCGTAACACTTGAGAAACACTTCACCAAACATAATTGAAGAATATAATAAAAAAACTTATAATATCCTGAGAATAAAGATATTCATGATATAGTATTTCAAAGTGTAGTATATACACCATATAAAAGTGAATTGGCACATAACAATAATGAAGTCTCAAGGGAATGTAAATTGAGATGAAATCCCTTATAAGATGGTATCCTTAGATTAAGGATAAATAAAATACATAATTATGTGTTAAAAATAATAATACACTAAATATAATTGTATATTAAGTGTCAAATAATCATAGGTTATACACACATATTTATAACACGAAATTGTCAGGAAGTATAAGTTTAACCCAAAGAATTGATGTTGGGTTAAGAAGTTCCCTTACAAAAATTTGATAGCCTAACGGCGTCACTCTAAAATTCAGAAAATAATTTGATGAGAGAGAAAATTTTATCTCATCACTTAGGAATAAAATTTATAGCATTAAGGATATAGAAGGACATATCCCAACATTACAAGATGTAAATTAAAAGACATAACAAAAAGAAGTCTTTTAAAAAGATGAGGGTGAAAGGTTCACTTAATGATTTGGTAACTTATGAAACATTCTCCATATTAAAGATGGATCATAAAATGAAGATTTTATTACCCATAAATTAAATTATATTACACAATGAATACAATAATTGGCAGTACATATACCACACAATAGGAAATAGTGGCAATATATCATGAAACTCACGGGAATAAAAAGTTATATTAAAAACCCTTACCACGTTGTAATCAATCGAGTCCTATGAAAAAAAGTTAATAACCAACAAATGAATGATATAATAACATGAATATAAATAGAGACATGATAATATATATCAAATGGTATTACACAATACACCACATGCAATAAATAATTGGTGAACAATGGAAATATCACAGAATTAAAAGTGAGATAAGAAACCCCTTACCACGTTGTAATCAATCAAGTCATATGACCAAAAGTTAATAACCAAAAAATTAATCACATAATACCATGAATATAAATAGAATCATGATAACATATATCAAATGGCAGTACGGAATACACCACATGCAATAAATAAGTGGAAAACAATGGAAGTCTAGTAGAATTAAAAGTCAGATAAGAACCTCCTTACCACGTTGTAATCAATCGAGTTGTATGAACAAAAGTTAATAACCACAAAATGAATCATATAATACCATGAATATAAAGATAATAATGATAATATATATCAAATGGTAGTACACAATACACCACATGCAATAAATAAGCAGCGAACAATGGAAATCTCACAGAATTAAAAGTGAGATAAGAAACCTCTTACCTCGTATCTAACTTGACCCATTCGTTCGTTAATTTCCTGAATAATAAACTTAAGTTAATTTATACTTTATTAATAACTTTTCTCAATTTTATTATTCCTTTTATATTACTTATTTCCTTTCTATAACAATTAGTTTATTATTTGAGTTCATATCGGACATTTTGTCGATGTTCGGAACTTGAGTTAAAATGAATTTGTTATAATTATAAATTGTTCATGTGGTAAAAATTACATTATATCCATAATTATATTCATGATTTATCTATCAAATATATCATATATATCCAGTATATATATGTATTTATAATAATATATGACATTTGGAGATAATAAATGAAATGCATCATTCATGGATACGGTAAGTTGCACGTACGCATAAACTCTACTTTCATTTCTATTTAGTATTTTAATGGAATGAAATCATAATTATAAATAGATATATTATAATTAAAGTATAATATCGTATACAATTTTATTAAATCAATCCTTTATACATCCCGCATAATGCATGAACGAGTCATAACATTTTGAGGGGGCGGTAGTCCGCACTTCCTCAAATGAAATTATCGTGTTTACCCATTATGGAAACCATAAAGGTATGCTATAAATGAAAAATATTGAAGCCTAAAGAAACCATAAACATAATATATATCATATTTAAATACATTTCCATCATAATGTCCACCATGAGAGGTGGTTGAAGATATTTGAACAATCATCGTTTCGTGAGATAGTAGTTCGCCATCCACAGAAACAGTATGTTCTTTACCAATTAGATGGAGTTGTGTGTATTTTTATTTCAAACCATTATCATAAAAACATCCTATAATATTTAGGATACTTTTTTTGTTATAAAATAAAAGAATAAAAAGATTTTAGGGGTTTTATAAGTAAAATAAAAGAGAAGAACTTAAAATAAGATGTTACCTTTAAATCGGGTATCTCCCTTTGGTTTGAACCAAAAGGTTTACATTATGTGACTTATGAATAAGGTAAGGCTTCTAGGAGGAGTATAGGAATGTGTGTAGATTATTCAGACAGAGTTTAGACGAGATAAGGGGCTTTAGAGGTGTGTGGAATGGGTTAGAAGTGGTGTCCTTTTATAAGGGGGAGGAGGGGCTCTTTAGGAAAGTTTGAAACAGTTATTTTATTATAAACTTATATTCAGTTTCAAAAGGTCAAAAATCATTAAAGTAAAAGATAGGATGACTCATGTTAGAAATAAAATGATCCCAAAATAATTGTATGGTTTTGGATATTGTTTTAGTATTTATAATCTTATTTACTAAAATCATTTATTAATGAGGTAAACACTACCTCATTATTGTGTCAAAAATAATTTTATTTATATGATGTCTAAAAATTATAAACAAAATACCATGATGTAGTAAATCTTAATATATTTAAAATTAATACTTATAGTCAAAGAAATAGATTATATAACCCCATTTATAAATTTATTTACTAAAAGATATTTTTTTATGTCATTTTTGTCTTTACTTTAAATTAATTAATATAAAGTATCATTGTCACTCTTAAGTGGCTTCATACGGTCCCAAAATCGACCCAAGGATTCCCATGGTTGGATATATATCAACCAATCATATTAGGACACATTTTGGGGTAATTTTATATTATTATTACAATATTTTTTTACCCTTATTTACCAGATTTACCCTTTAACCATGGTAAATAAAAATTTTACTGATGTAAATATTCATAATGTATAAAAATAAAAGTTACCAACTTACACAATTTGGACCTATTGATTCCAAATATGGAATCCATTTTTCCAAATTCAAAATATAGAAGTGGCAGAAATTAATTTAAAATTAATTCCTGCTGTCAAAACAAAAAATGTGTTTTTAAGAAATAATAATTATCAAAAGATTGACAATTATTTATGTCCAATTTCAACGTGAAATTACTTCCAACGACCAAAATTGGATTAAATAGAAAAAAAAATCTAATTAAACTTTGAAACCAATTAAAAAAATAATCTAAACTTATAAATAAATTTTATTAAAAGGCAGTTTTGAATTAAAATACAGTATTTTTCACTATTCGTTAAAAATGAATTTTATCACAAAAATACCAAAATTTCATCCAAAGTAAATTTTGATGTACCAATTCTAAAGAATAATTTTATATTGTCAAGTACAACATATAAAAGTGACTAAAACTAGATTTAAATAGGGTTCTCCATTAAAAGGCGGTAAATTGAACTTTTAAACAATATTAGAGTATTTGTGCTTAAAATTGGATTCATTAAAATTTTAAGCCTCTAAATTTTATTAGATAAATGTAAAAAAAAATTAACAAACATTTATAATACTATTTTAGTTAGTTCTAATCATTCCAGCCAATACAGTGGCTAGGTGTTAACTACTATTTAAAATAATATTATTATATTATTAGTGTGCAATGTAAGATTACAAATAAACCTGTTGTTGTGTATCGGGTACACTATCGAACATATCATCCATTTTGAAATAAAATTAATTTTTTAAATCAAAAATATTAATAAATATGAAAATTTCATATTCTTTATTTTCTTGGGATGTAACAATTTTTTTGGGTCATCATTTCAAAAATTATGGTCAAAGTTGTTCGACACAAAACACTAGTCATATTAGTCCAGACGTCATGAATTTAAACTATCCACAAAGGGAGACATAGTATTCACCATTTTGAAATCACAAAAATGGAACCCTATAAAAAATTTGATTCTCATCTCACTATACCTTCACTCTGTGTGGTTTTGGAAAAAATTAATCAATGAAAAGAAAAAGGCACAAAACTTTTTAAGATGAAAACCCATAAAGGGAGGCCTAATAAAAAATCCATGTCTCACCTGCTAAGACTTATTTATATGATGATTATAAAAAATATTAGGGTGATGGCCTAAAAATGGAAAAAAAAAATTAAGGTTATCCATATAACATTAGAAAAATCCAAACTATGCTTTCTAGGAACCATGTATTAGGTAAAAATTTGTACATATGTTCATAGTTCAAATAGCTTAAACTCCTACCAACTGATGTTTAAATGCATCAAAGTTCCCTATAGTTATCTTAGAACCAGATTATTCTCATCTTGAATGAATCTAATTATAGGGGGACTTATTTTATATTGTGAAACATGTTCCATGAACTTCACCACTGAATTCATGATGTGATCCACACATAGCCACAAAATGTAGAGTTTGAGTAGAAATGCATCTTTTTTTTTAGAATAAGGAGATGATTGGTTTTTCATATGTCATAAGAAATATCACACATTGAGGGATAGAGATTCCCCAGAAACATTTACCAATCTAATGGAACGGTGGTGAGAACCTCCCTCAAAGAGTATTCCATGGATTGGGAATGATAGGTGGGGTTGTATGTGTCACGAACCAAAATGACCATGACCTAACCCAAAAATTTCATGGTGTGACTATCCATTTTTTATGGGGTTAAGTGACAGTAGGGAAGGAATGAGCCCAAAGGGTTGGGACCATATCTTGGAACTAATATTGTGATGGGGTGTAGTCCCATTTGTATTGAACAGTTGGCTTGTATAGGCCCTTCGTGTGCGCACCCAGCCTGTGCTACAAAATTCTTTCATTGGGCCCCCTGCGTGGCTATGAATATCTAGCCACCCCTACGCATAGAATTTGCACATTGGACCTACATGGAATAGAAAGGAAGGCCAAACTTGCACTACATACCTATGAATTATACCTATTCCATGGACCTGTATGGGGTAACTCTATAGACTAGGGTCTCCTATTTTCTTATAAATAGGACCTCAGGGATCCTCATTTGAACAACTGGAAAATTGGAAGAAACCATGAATCTTTGATTGTGTAGCCCCTTCAACTAGGTCCTCCAAAATCCCTCATGTATCCCTATACCACCTGAGAAAAGAGGAAATTAAGTGGGGTAGAGGGGTCAAAGTCCCACCAGGGTCTGAAATACAATACACCTATGTGAGGACCATATTTCCCCGTAGTGTAATAATACTTGCATGATGCCCTTACCTTGATCATAGGCCTATACAAGACCTATCTAGGGATACCTAAGGAGACCCATGGGGCCTAGGAAAACCCTCACCCAAGTTTTTTTCCAAGTTTGTTCATTTCCCAAGTCATATTCATCTTATGTAAGCCTATTCTCCCTAGAAAAATCACTTATAGATCCTCCTAGGACCTGCATAAATCCCCTTTTCTCTCCAATATTAGGCTTATATGAGCATTTTATGAGCCCTCTCCCAAGACACTAATAAAGGGGGGAATTCTCTTTTGGATACCTCATTTGAGGGATCCAAATTGAAACCTCCACCGAATCCTAAAGACTTAGAAAACCAAGGTTATAGGAACACTAGCATGTCTCCCATTTGGGTATGCATTCCTTCGGTTAGAGGAGTATCACACTTGTCCTATCTAATAGGTAGGGTCATCTGGGCGCATGTTAGTATGCATTCCTTTGGTCATGAGGACCCCAACCCTAGGGGTAGTGTGAGGTATCTCTCAGTCTCAGAGATAAGGGTTGGATAATTGTTCTCCCAATGTCATCTCTGAGACCAGGGACCTCTGGTTCCTTGTGGTGAGACATGGAATGGGATCCTCATATCTTCCCCTAGAACTAATTATAGAGAAATCCCTTAGCCTTTCATGTAGGACCTTTCCCACTTCATTCCTTCCTCCTTCTCTATACCAATGGGTCATAGCTAAATAGATCACCAAATGAGACAATCCTAGTTACCAAAATAATAGTGGATGTGGGGACTTCAAAACTCTTTCTCTCTTCCTTTGTGTGTAGGGTAAGATGATGGAAGGGATGTTACATAATCCTGGCCAATTCCTCTAGTAAAAGGAGGATCATGTGGTTTTTTAGATCTTCTAATTCCTCTTTCTCACATTCAAACATAACTGAAGTGGTCTTATAGGTTGGCTACGATCATGACATCTGCATAGTATGATTCATGTTTTGGAAGAGAATCTTTTCTTGAATATTCATCTCACCTTTTTTTATAGGTCCTCTATAGTCATGGGTCCTCAAGGACATGTATTTAACCATAGAGAAAAGAATATTGTGTGGTTTCTTATATCCACTTCTTCATATTATTTCTCACACTAAGAATGAATCACATAGGCTTAGATGTTTGTGGTGATCATGAAATATGCATAATCCTAAAACTTTGGGAATCATTCCAAGTGTAATCCCCAATTGAACCTATGGGCCTCCTATTCAGTATAAACCCCAACTATGTCACCATACTCATTTACCAAGGAATTATCCTTAGGGGTAATACATAAAAAAACTTTGGGTATCATTCCAAGTGTAAGCCTAACTAAATCTATGGGCCTAATATTCAATGTAATCCCAAAGTATGTCACCATACTAAGTCACCAGGGTATCCTCCTTAGGAATAATCTCCAACCTAGTGCATCCTCCTTAGGAATATTCCCAAACCAATGGCATCCTCCTTAATAATAACCCCCGAACAAACAATACCCATTCACTATTGAATCTCCCTTAGGAGTAATCTCCAACAAAACTACAAATCACCAGGGCATCCTTCTTAGGAGTAAGCCCCAATATAATCCTCTCAAAAGTCCATACTCTCCATGTGAGAAAAACTTTCATAGGGCCACCCTAGGCTTGGGTCCTCACAACCGAACTATGTGGGATTTGATTCCCTTTCAAATGGGATATGTAATAATCTGCACTAAGGTCTAATCCTAACACCCAAAATCAAACCTAATTCTATATGGTCCACATTCCAATTAGAGTCTTATTCAACCTAATCATTCATATCCCTTATAGCTTACCTGGTATTCTTCAGCATAAGTCTCACACCAAACTTTGACTAGGCACCTTCAGGCTAGATGTCATTACTACGTGACACTAAACTACATGGTTTTTTCCTTATCCAGGGACCTTAAATTGTATTATGTGCCCCATTAAGTGGAACTAAACTATATAGGTTCAGATTCCTTTCCTAAGGATACATAGGAAGCCTATATCATGGGTCTAATCCCAATATCAAAAAAACTCTCTTCTCTCTGGATAACAATATACTTCAGATCTCCCCACAATTTGGATAAAAAATAGTATTGTCGTAATAACAATCAATGAATATATAACCAGTATATAAGAGGATACCAATGATGGAGAACCTTATAAAGATATAGATATCTCCATTGATGAAGAACATCGGATACATATAGATGATTCTATGTTCAATACATGCTAATAATTGAATGTTAATTCAAGGATGAACCACATCATACAAGGGAATTAATGAAGTAATAACCAACATATTTTAAATCAATAATAGATTCCTAGAGTGATAAATAACTCCCCTAAAAAGTGTGATAATACCGACCTCCCATTCTATCGACCAATGTGAGTTCTTAAGTGATGTCGTTCCGATGTCTAAACAAGCTCCTACCTTTAGAAAGAAAGTCCATGAGTCACTAAATATATAAAACGATTTTGTGTTTTTAGCTCCATGAAAAAACCGAATTGGATACTGTTTATAAGTAGTGAATTTGATGTGAATGATTGAACAAAACTCAAACCCATGCAATCAATCATCAAAGGAAATAGTTTTCATCGGAAATAGAAATGGATTAGAATAATTACCTCCCTAAGATATAATCACTATTGAATTATTTAAATGTGGTATGTATGGGAATTATTAAAATAGATGGCCTAAAGGGAAATCTTGTGAAGAGAGTCAGAAAGGATTTATGATTAATAGTTATATTACTGATGATGAAGAGACTACAAATAAAATTTTAACAAGAGTGTTAAATAATAATATGATGGAGCTTAGTTAATTGTTTCAGAATGAAGTGGGATGAATGAAGTATTTAAGTATTGAAATTATGAGATTTTATTATTTGAACAATGACATATATAAGTATTTTTTAGTATATGTTTTTCATTAAGGATTGAATGAATATGTTGAATGGTAGTGATGACCTAGAAATTTATTTAATGGAATGGTTATACTTTTTAGAAAACACATGATTAAGATAAGGTTACCCTTAATATGATCATGATGTTGAGAAAATGGTGTTTATTTTGGATAAATAGGTGATTGATATGGATAAAGTAAATTGAATAGTATTGATGACCTCATAAATGGTCAAGGATGTGTTGAAAAAGAAGTTTATGTTATCATTAATGAATTTTACTTCATTTTTTGATTTAAGTAATATATCCAATAATTTATGTTCTCTATAATGAATTATAAGAATGTATGTTTCAAGTATGGTTTTATGATAATTAAGGTTATTACTATGATTCAAGAGAATTTATGATGAAGTTATTCACATGTTTATAATGTGATAATCAAGAACTAATTTTTGATATATAGGGAATCAATATTAAAATAATTTTTAAAAATTTAGAGATCTTATTTAAAAAGTTTTGGATTTTTCTCTTTATGAAGCTTTATAAGGATAAAAATTTATGAAATGGTTTGTGTTTAACTTAGAATGAGGTTTTAGATATTAATATTTTTCATTATAAAGATTTTTACATATTGAATAACCAATGAAAATCATTTTTTATGATAACTAAAGATAGATGTAATGACTTATTAATATATTTATGGAAATTATGATCCATTATTGATTCAGACATAACAAATTCACCTTTATTTTTTGGAGTAGGAGATGAAGTGAAAATTTATCAAGGAACAACCAATGGATGATATTGTTCCTATGAAATGGAATGAAATCGGGTAAGTATATATTCTTGTGAAAATTATTTATCTTTAGGAAAAGGGTCTTGAAATAAAATTTAGTCTTATTATAATAATATTTTAGGATATCAATCTCATTTTTCAAGCCTCTTTTGTTTATGGATTGTTTATCATTAACATTCTCTAGACCATGTTCTCTATCACTCTCCCTCAGTATTTGGTTTCATGTTTTCTCTTCTGTTTCTATGTTTTCACTTCCCAATTATGTACTCCTTTGTCGAAACATAGTAATGAGTTACTTTTGGTAACCATTATGTTCCTAAAAATTCATTTTTAAAGGAATTTTTAGTATTTATTTTTACATTTTGGTTTTTTATTAAAGTAAATTTAGATGAACTTCGAGGAAAAAAAGTAATTTTATGTGGGGTATATTGTAATACCTTAAGTTTTTATGAATTATTTTTTTCAAATAAATTAAAATTATTTGATGGCATGTATTATATACTACACCTAGTTTATATTTATTTATACATAACCCCAATTTAATCTTGTTATACATGAAACATTGTCTTTAGCTTGGGAAATATAAAACACTAAGTTTGGCTTGTATTACACACAATACCAAATTTTCCATAATATAATATACTATTAGTATTATTATTTGATATGAGAGTTATCTCATATCTATTGGAATGGAGGGAATAAATAGGATTAAATAATGTATGAAAATAAATAGATTTCACATGTTTATTAGTTATCTATTTATTACGAATAAAATAAAAATAATTTAAAAGAAAAAGAAATGTTTTTTGAAAAATAATATCTATTCTAAAAGAAGGGTTAATCATGCTCAAAACACATAATTTAAAATTAAAATTTACTAATTTTATAAACTTTCTTTGAAAATATAAACAAAACTTTTTAAATTTTAATATCAAAATTAGATTAGTGTGATTTTTTGTTATTTTTTCTAAGAAGTTTCATTTTTTGATGAATAGTAAAAAAAATGCTGAATTTTTATTTAAAATTACATTTTCATATAATTTATTTTTATAGTTAAATTATATTTAAAATTGGTTTTTAAGTATAATTAGTTTAAATATAAATATATTAATCTAATTTTGGTTATTGTAATCATCTTCATATTGAAATTGGATACAAAGAACTTTGAAATCTTTTGAACATTTTCATTTTAAAAACTCACTTTGTCGTCGCATCTCTGAGATAAATTTGAAATTAATTTTTCACAATTATTTCATTATAATTTGGAAAAATGGATTCCATATTTGGAATAATTATAATTTATAATCTATAATAAATCTAGATTAATTTTTTACCAAATTTATTAGTGGAAACAGTTAAAATTAATTATAGTGATTTATCAAAAAAATGAGATTACTCAGTGGTTAAATTTAGAATAAATGTTGAATAATAACCCAAAAATTTTCCAAGACATATTGGTTAGAAATATTTCAACACTAGTGACCTTATTCATTAATTTTATGAGGTTTTTTTTCCAATTTTACATGAAATTTACCCATATAATAAATTAAGTAATGAAAACTACAAAACAATGTACCTTCCTTTTAATTTATATAAATATTTGGAATATGGAAAAAACTACATACATTAAATTATAAATATTATTTTGGATGAAAACGAGTTTTTTATAATGTTAATTTATTTTAAATTTTTATATAATATATAATTATATTGAATTCTTAGGAAACACCAATGAAGAAATTATTTTGCTAATAATTAAATAAATCAAATGATACTAAAAATATTAAAAGTGAAGTAAATTGAATGAATTATTATGTTAAATTATTTTTTATAGATTCATAAATCTTGTTTAAAAGGTTTGAAAATAATTTATTTTGTTTCCATTATTGTATTTAAATTTTTTCAATTTAAAGTAAATGAATAATGTTAAAAATGACATAAATGGAATTTTATAATAAAAGCTATTTTATTAATTTATTTAAAAATACTAAAAATACTATCTTATATAAAGTGATTTTTAAGTATTAATGAATATAAATATAGAAAATTTGTGTACCAATTTTTATATTATAATGACTAAATTGATCATTAAATAGAAAAAACTTGGTTAGCACGATTACGGTTAAAGTGGTGTTTTGCGCATTACATTAATTTGTGTTAAAGTTAATTTACAAAACTTATAGGATTTATAATATATAAATTATATATAATATTTATAATAATTGAGTCCAAATTATCTAATATGTATCACTCTAACATAGTCTTGATGAATAAATTACTTAGGTTATAAAACTATTTAACATAATGAAAAACCAAAATGGTAAAATAAAGAAACTTAATAATTAAGGACTAAATATTTATAAATTTGTGATTGATATGTGTATTGACCTTATAATCCCTCCAAACCGTTAATTTTCAGTTTTTAATAACATTGAGGTAAAATTTACCTCTCAATAGTAAATAATTTTGAGTATTTATAAGAATGTCACTCCTCCTCAACTATAAAAGGATACACACCCTCCCCCATTCTTCAAACCTCTCAATCCATTTGGCTCAACCAAACCCTACCAAAATAACTTCCTAAATTTACTACCCTCATCCTAGAAGACATAATTTGGTAATAAATCCAACCAAGGAATTAATTTGGTGAAAAACAAAATGAGATACACAATGAAGAGGAGGTTTGAACCAGTACGATGGGAGTCAAGAATTAAGTTAAGGGGATTTCTTGTATAACTTTTATTTATACAATATATATGCCATATTCACCACTCATTTATTTGATGTAGGATATATTATTCCCAGGAATTAATTTTTTGATTATTATACATCCATTTTAGGATCTCTCTTTCAATGGGATTGTTTTTCAAAAGTTACCAAATTAGTCAAGGAATTTTCTCTCAATGTGCCTTCTTTAAGATGTACATTATGTTATTAACCTACATTGTTTCACAAGGTGTATATACAGCCTCATTGATATGTAATATCATGAATTTACTTGTTATTATAATATTTTAAGTTTCATTTATTGTTATTCCTTTATTGTGTTTATTATTAAATGTTATAAAAGTTGTAAATAAGCTATGTTACAATCTCATCATTTATCAGGATTGTTTATGACTAAGTACCCAAAGTTTAAATATCATGATCTAACTCTCAATAATTATAATTACTTTTATTATCCTATTTTTATTAATGATTCCATTTATACACTCTTTAGTACTTAATACAATTAAGAAATTTTTTTAATAAAATATTAATTTATTTATTACTTCGGTAGGAAATATATTTTCTTCCCAAAATGATGTTTTCTAAAAATGTTTTATAAAATGTTTTCAAAATATATTTTAATATCATTTCAATAAAAATTATTTTAAAATGTTTTTGTATTAAATTTTTTTTAAAATTATTTATAAGGATTAGTTTATATGTTTTCAATGTTATTTTCAATGAAAAAGGTTTTCAAAATGTATTATTTTTTAAAAAGTGGTTTTTAATCCAGAAAGGATATTTTCCGCAGGAAATTTTTTAAATGGTCCTTTAAAAATTATTTTCCATCTAAGATAACAATCATTGGGTTTACCTATGCCTTTAGGGGGATATGATCCAAGAATACCATTCATGTCCTTTCATTGAATGGTTTATGTTTTTATGGCATGATGTTAATGAAGCCCATCTCTTTTCCACAGTTCAATTATATTTCAAATAGATTGTTATAAACCCCATTTATTTTCCATAGTTTTGTCATGTTTCAAAGATATTAATTTGAAACTCATTTTTTCCATGGGTTAATTAGGTTATTAAAGAATAATGATTGATTTTATGAGTTTCTATGATGATATTCAAGATCTTTGTACTTTAAACATATTGTGGTTATTTAATATAGATAATACGATGGGGAATCCAAGAGAGCATTGGATACTACCATAATATTTAACATGATGGGTCCACCCATATAGCTCTCCAGTTCATTGGGTAATGATAAATGTTATATGAGCTCAAAGGGCACATGGTTGTTAAAACCAAGCCTAATGATGAGGGTACATGGGTGCTTATGCCAAGCCCGTAAAGGTGGGTACATGGGTGGTTAGCCTAAGCCCATAAAGTAGGGTATATGGGTAGTCAGCAAAATCCCATAAAGGAGGGTACATTGGTGGTCATCCCAAGCCCAAAATAGGTGTACGGGTGGTCATCCTATGCTTAACAGGTTATGAATGCCTTGGTGCTTAGCCTTGATATAAGATTTTATATGCTTGTGTGTATGTCACAAATATATGTCTTCTGCCAATTTTATGATCTCATGAATAATTTTCTTTAAATCCATATGATTAATTTCTTATAACCTTCTAATATTTATGCCATTATTCGTGTTTAATATTTTTGATATAAAAGGTATGGTTTTACAATATTATGATCATGTTCTCATACCCTTATATTCATGTCATGATTACATATCTTCATTTTTTACACTTACTGAGCATTTTAGCTCACCCTTTCTTATGTTTCCATTCCCTAGGTTATGAATAAAGGTTTCAATTAGGGTTTGGATATGAATATTACTAAAGTTGAAGATCTTTTGTGGGAGATGTTTAAGATCTTTCACCGAGTTAGAAGATTTTGTTTCCAACATTCAAAATGCACTAAACTATTAAGATCCTCATGTGTGTGTCTATGTAATGTCCAGAATATTATTCTCAAAATATGTAATATTCATGTATGAGAATCCCAGTTTGCTATATTTAGGGCCTTTTAATGATATACAGATACACCATTTTCTTCTAGATTAAATAGAGAAGACCATTGAAATTGGAATGAGGATCAATAGTAGTGTCCTCACCCATAATAAATTATTTTTTATTGAAAATCATTCCTAGAACATCATTATAACACTAAGGGTTTGGTTAAATAGGATATTTAAATGGTTAAATCACCAAGAATTTGAATTGATAGTTCAATATGGAATCTATGGTGAGGAGCACCAAGGGATGGATATTGGATGAGAGGACTATGTGATCATGTCTTGAGTTAATTGGGATCGGGTAAGCACCATCTCAATATTTCGATGGATTATGTACCATACACATTAAGTGGAACTTGGTGATGCATTGGTAATTTGTAGATACAATGTGTCCATTTGAAAAGAACTTCTCGGCCCAAAGAGGTTGGGTAATGGTTCCGTTGTTCCCCAAGTCATCTCAGGGATGGGAAGTTCTAAGGTGGGGAGATTGTAAGGTCCTATTTTTTGGAATATGGAAATTCTAGAGAAATTTTTAACTTTTCATTTGGTAGATGACCCAAACATTAAATTGATCCTTGAGTTTAGGTTCTGAGAGTTGTAACACTTAAAAGTGTTATTTTTAAATGGTTTTAAGTGACCTAGAGGTTTATCAGGTGTTTCATTTAGTTTTGGGAGCATCGGGATTCATAAAACCAATTTTGGAAAGGGAAAAGGGGGAGCATGGTTTGTACATGGTTAGTGAAAACTATACACCCAAACTTTGTATCTCATATTTGGGGGAGCGTGTTTTGGGATAACTATGGGGGAGGAGGTTCGCGGTCATGAAAGACCTATGCAGTTTATTACATAGGTGAACCACAAGTCTTGTTCATGGGTTATTTAATCATTTTCTTAGTCATGCATGGTTTGGGGGTAGGAAAATTCCAAAGGAATAGTTAGAACATGGTTTTCTTAACCATGTGCACAAACCATACAGGGTGAGGCTCCTAGGAAAAGGAATCCACACATTTTTCATGCGCTTTGGAAAACTATGAATCCAAACCGCATGCCTCATTTAAATGGGTGAAATCACTTGTTTCCTTTGCCTTATTTAATTCTTCCTTCCCCTTTTCTATTCCTCTCCATGAACAGAATCTCCCCTTGTGTGGATCCTCCCTTTGCCTCTTCTAGTATTTGAAGCTCCTCCTTTATCTAATGTCTCATTCAAGCATTGCCAGCTTCATTGGTTAGACCATTATTATTATGTGAATCAACTTCCTTATTTTCTCAATTTCTATTGAATTATTGAATGATATTTTAATGAGAGATTATATACCCTATTTTTATGGATTTTTTCTATTCTTTTATTTTATATTAATCCAACTCAAATCAAATACCAATAATGGATAAGTGTGTCAACCTAAGCTTGAGGTATGTGGTCTCATGATTTTCCCTTAAAGTATTATTGTTTATGAATTATTTCATTTTGTATCATGTCGTACTTTCTCATATGTCACTTATAAAAATTTTAAATCTCGTATGCTAATGATAATGTCCAAAATTAGTTAATCCTTCTGCATATAATTACATCATTGGATGTTGTCTGCCTAAATTCAAACCACCCTTTTGGATATGTTTCTTATGTGTCTTGGACCCCTATGCTTGACCATGAAATTAAATAATCCTTTTTGGTGTATTGTTTTGGATGCTTGTGAACATAATGATTTTCTTAGAATTTCATTACCATTTTAGGCGTATTGAATTACCCCTTGTGAATGAATTTATTCAAATGAATTAATTAGAATGGTATGATAATAATTTCTTATTTTGTAATAAAACCACTTGTGTGGTGTATTGTCTTATTAAATAACAGGGGGATACTAAATGGAGTTATTTTGTAGTGAAAAATGGAATGGAAATTCCCATGGCCTATGAAACACATTTTATGCATGATTCCTACTTTTTTGACCAACCCACCTTCTAAGTGGGGTTGGGTTGACCTTTATAAATGTTATGTTGTGAGCACTAACACATCCTTATAAAAACTTTTCTTATGATGCATGAACACAGTGTACCTTATTGTGATACTTGGGAATGGAATCACTTATTTTGATACTCAAGAATGACTTCCCTTTTTTATTATATAGAACGAAATACATTATTTTGATACTAATGCATGGTATCCCATATTGTGATACTCATCCATTGCATCTCTTATTATGATACTCAAGCATGGTGTCCCTTATTGTGATACTCAAAAATGAAGTCCCTTATTGTGATACTCGATCACAGCATCCCTTATTGTGATACTCGGGCATAGAAACCCTTATTGTGATACTCAAGCATGGTTTCCGTTATTATTATTCCATGATACTTTTATCACTAAAAATGGATGCCTAAGTTACACCTCTGGTCCTACCAAGAACTAGGTATATATATATATATATTGATATATATGTTACTATGAATATAGTTCATATATATACATACATATTTATACTCATATATAAATATATATACATATAATTATATATTTATATAAAGACATAATATTAGAGACATTCTTTCTTAGGCTGAAGTAGCTATTGTCGGTCGAGTGTCCTTGGGGAACCCAAGATCATCCTGTTTACATTTATTTATTTACTAATTTATTGATACACATGCACACAGTTGTATTTTATATTCACAAGATAGTTATAATTAGACACCATTAGTGGTGGACTACTAAGTGTATCTCACACCCTATTTGGGCATTTTTTTGGTACCCAAACAGACTTCATGTTTATAGGTTCTGGACCATGGATTATGTTGTTCAGTTGCTCTCATACACCGAACCTTTGGATCACGAGATAGATTTGAGGCTCATGACTCACATAGAGATAGAATTTGAGGATTTTATTTATTTCAATGTACATGTATTGTATTGTATTGTATTGTATTGTATGTTTACTAATGGTATTTTTTAGCTTACTATAGTCATGCATGGTTATATTATTTAATATTTCCAGTTTATCTATTTTATTTTCCACTGCCTATCATTTACAATACTTTTGCTACTGATTTTCTATTTAGGTATCATTATGATACTCTGATCCTAAGGGTGAAGTCTCCCCACCAAACCATCATTGGACCCTCAATGCTAGTTATAAGCCTCTGGTATATGGGGAGGCATACTTGAGTCCATGTGTGCAACCCGCTGAGGGCACCATTTCAGTGTCTCTTATGTTATAAAATTATAGACATGAGTGCCCCATGTTTCCCCAAGTATTTTAAAATATTTAATTATATTTTTGTAAATATAGATGAAAAATTTCCCAATGGTAATTTTTTAGACAAATTATATATGCCCCATGATTTTTTATATGAAACTGTGTATATAATTGATTTATTCTAGATTATTTATAATATTTTGATATATTAAATAATTTGAATAGTGTTGTACCGAAGTGTGTTTGGATGCAATTTTTATCAATATGTTAGTATGTTTTTGTAGAGAAAGTTACTTAATAAACTAAGAGAGGTTTGAGAAAAAAAATTATAAATTCATATGATGCTATGTAGATCATAAAGTTTATAGGATCATGAATATACTCATCATTATAGCTATCTTTGTATGAGTTTGTACAAAGTGGGAGAAGATAGTTTCTAGAAAAAGTTTGAGATATGTTTACACAAAGTTCAAGTTATAAAGTACACTAGATTGAGTTGAGTGGACTGAGTACCATTAGGCTAGAGTTTAATTTTTATATTATGAAGATACAGAATATGAATATTGATCTATGGAGTTTTGGCTATACAAAGTTTGAGTTACATGGTATAGATGAACAATACTATGTTTAGAAAATAGAGACTATTTGTACAAAGGTCAAGATTCTAAAAATATGAAGTTTCAAAATTATGATGTTTGAAATCATGAATTTTTTATAAATTTTAATATACAAATTTGAAGGTGTACTAGATAGAAGATAGATTTTAAATGTAATCATAGAGAGGAAACCTGTGCAGAGCACCATATGTAGAAATCTATGCAGTTGTAATGGATAAAGTTCCATCAGATAGACACTCAAAATATCTATCAAACAGACTATTTTTATTAAATCATAAGAAGAAATATGGATTCTTGAGGAATTCATCAGGCTTAGGGATATAAACTTATATCAGACAAAAAGATGGATGTAATTATATAGTATATAGAACCACAATGTCATCAGATGGAGATTTTTTATGTTTTCAGCTGTAGTAATAAGAAGTTTCTTCAGATAGAGAAAGGGAGTGCAATGTTCAAGATGGAATTAAGTTGTTCCAGATAGAGAAATTATAATGTCTTATCGAATATAGAGTAGTATAAAGTCTACCAAATGGTGAAAGTTAATGATCAATGGAGTACCAATGGATAGACAAGAACTGAATAGAGAAATATATATACATAATAAACATGGAGGGATGAAATGTCATCAGACAAAGAATTTTAAAGTCATTAGAAAGAGATATATTGATTATATCAAACAGAGGTTTCCTAATGAAGTGAAATGAGACAAATACATATCTAATGAATCAAGATAAATGTTTTTACATTAGAATGAGGTTTCAGAATCCTTATAAATATTTTTAAATTCTATGACCATGATGATTTTGATCTATTAATTCAATTTTCATAAATCAAGATGATATTTGAGGCTGTTTGAAAAAAGATATTATGTTTAGTTTTAAGGAATATTTGGTAATTAAAGTTGACTCCAAAGTTCCAAAAGGTTCGAATATGGTCAAAATAAATTTAGTTAAGCAGGAAAATTCAATGTTTGAATTTTTGGACCCAACTAATTCTCCATGTTATTTAGAGGAAGAGTGATGATATAATGAGATAAAGGGAAATATGAATGAAAATTGGTCATATGTGTGGAGTAGTAGATGTGTTTAAGGTTTTATGTTATGATTATCCAACCAAAGAATTTATTAGTTGAAAAAGAGGACCATCAGACCGATTTTCATTTGTCAAAGGAGAAGAACGATTTAAGGTTCCAAATGAGTTCTTACTCTATTAAAAAAGATATTATAATATATAAGAGATCCAAATAAAGATCTAATGGGAAGGGAAAAGGGAGAAAATGAGCATCAGACCATGTCGCATTAAAAAATGGAGCATCAAACCAAGGCTCACCATATTAAGTACATTGAACATAGCACAATAGGCCAATGATTACCAAGTCCAGTTCATAGGAAATATCACACTAGACTATGGAGAAACAAATATATCATACCAAATGGGGTTCTTCAAAATGAACTATTTATATGGAATATTTCTAAACAAATGTTCTATAATGGGGAGTCTATTCTTATCTAGGTCTTTCTTTGATTCAAATGAAGTTAAGAGACTGAAAAACCCTTAATATATCTATTTAAGATCTTAAAGAATACCATTCACAAGAAAAGTTGATCCAACTTGATTATAGGGAAAGAATATTTGAAAAAGAATATCTTTTTAACCATGGTTCAGAAAAGATTATTAAAGAGATTGTAGTTAGGGTGTGCAAGTAGTTTTTAGAAGGGATTTTGGATGGGGCCTATAACTAGTCAAGAAGGATAGTTGGGGTGATAACCAAATACATTTGAATAGTTTATTGTTGTAGTGAAGAAGTAGGTTTAATAAGAGGATCAATTACTAGGTTGTCAAACCAATTGTACATGTTCATTTTTAATCCTAGAAGAAGTTAGTAAAATAATACATGTTAGGTGGATAACCAACATATAAAGGTTTAGGATTTTATATCAAACATTGTAAATATCACGTTTTTTCTCACTTTTTTATTTACTACAATATAAATTAGGTTGAGAGATATCATTTACGGTATTAGAAATTTAATAAGCTTTTGAGGTTGAATTATAATATAATAATCCATAAAATGATGTCATTATTGATTCACCCCCTCCCACTCTCAATGATCTCACACTGATCTGAGAACTTCAATTTGTATCATGGTAGGTTCCTTATGAAATATCCAACTATCTTCTTGTGGATAGAGAATTAAAATTAAGTGAATAGTAGGGGTGTTTATATATTAAATGGAAGGAACTATCATAGTTGTAAGAATAAAATGTTATCCTATATTTTATCTCTTTTCCTAAAATTTTGATATACTACAATAGTGATATTTCCTCTCATTAATGGGGGTTCTATGATAGCTTCTGATAAAAGAAATTTTGAAGTTGATGGTAAATCTCAAAAAACAATTTTGATGGCTCTCTCAAAGAGTGTTCATAAAAAATATTCTATGATTTACAACTACTAAAGTCATGTTGGATAATTTTAGAAGCAATTATAAAGGGAACGATAAATTCATGGAGGCAAATTCAAAAATTTAGAGAATAATTTCTGAAGATATTAAAATGGATAACAAATAAACTATTGATGAAAAATTTATATGATTCAATGATATTTTCTACAAAATCAATGGTTTTAATGATAATTTAGAAGATGCTACAATCATTAAGAAACTGATGAGAAACTTTTCAGATATATTTGATTCCAAGGTGTCATCTCTAGAAGATCAAGATGATTCATCTCTATATGAACTTCAAAATATTATTTTGGAATATGTGATAGGAAAAGTAACAGTCTTTAAGAATAATGATAAGTAATAAGTAGCTATTAAAACATTTTAAAAAGGAAATTATAGGGATAAATATGTAGAAGAAGAATCAAGTGATTCATATTTCGAGGAAAATGAAGAGTACTTTAGTACAATCACTGTTCTTATTTATAAGAGATAAAAAGGGGAAATAGTAAAATAAAAGTTAATATATCTCTTAAATTATATAATTTTAATGATAGCAGTCATTTATATAAATTTTCCCTAATAATATGTTTGATAATTATATTTTTGAAAAATAAGATAAAAAGCCCCAAAAATAAAAATACAAAAAACAAAAGAAAAAAATTATTAGAAAGAATAAGAAATTTTTCTATGAAGAAGATAGTATGATGATTACTCATCCAGAAATGAATCTGATTATCCTATAAACTTCTTATCTCATGTTAGAATAGAAATTTCTTCATCATATAATGATGATGATGGAGAAGATAGAACAATGCTTGACTAGTTTCTAAGAGAAAATTTGGAAGAATCTCTTGAGAACAAAAACACAATTTAATAATGAAAAGAATAAGTAGAAGAAAAAATTAAGGAGACAAATTTGGAGAATGGAGAGAATAGAAAAAAAAATATGCAACAATACTTAGTGAGATTAGGGATCTAAAAATGAAATTATATTATATTAAAAGGAAAATAAAAGGTTATAAAAAACATCATCTAGAAAAGAGAATCTTAACAAGGAAGAAACAACAATTATTGAGGAAAGTGAGAAGAAGATGATGAAGTTGGATAAATTCAAGAATATGGTAAATGATTTTAAGAAAATATTGGATAAGAAAGAGCAATATGTGTTTCAAAAATAATCAATGTTTCTTACAGAATGAAGTGAGTTAAAGAAGATTAGAGAAGACTTCATAAAATTAGTTGAGGTTAGAGGTGAATATTCTCAAGCTGGTGAGAATAAGGGTTCATAGAAGCAAGTTGTTTCGATGTAAAAAATATCAAGATAAATATTCTTTCACTAATAATTCAGGTTTAAATGTTAAGATTAAATATTCCAAAACCAATAATATTAGTGATAAATCATCATCTATGAAAAAATCATGGAAAACAACAAGAAGATTTCCACCTAAATAAAGAAACCCACAATTTGTAAAAATAAAACAACAAAAAATATCACATTAGTATTACTATCTGTCTAAAAGAAAAATATTCAATGGTCACTATTGGAATTGTGTAGATTTTAGGCACAAAGACTACACATGTTGGTAAAATATTCCTTTTCCAATAAATAGTTCAGAATCAATGGGGGTTATAAGAAGTAGATAAGAATAAAATTTTCAAGAAATTGTGATAAAAAAATAAAGTTCATAATATAAATAATGTTAATACTTTAAGTGAGTCATGTGAAAAGATCAATAATGTTGATAAATAAAATGATCTCCAGAAATTTGAGAATGAAAAGAAAGTTTTATAGGGAAATAATGCTTATTAGAGAATGAAATAGTTCTTAGTTATTTATCCAAAAAAATAATTGAGGTAATAAAGATATAGAAAGAAAAAAAATTATGAATTTTTTTTGAATAAACATACTTCAGAATAAGAGAAAAAAGTTAATAAAAAGTTTTTAACAGATAGTGGTGTAAATAATTAGAATAAATTTAATAATCCTAAACAATACGAGAATGATACAAGAAACTATATGACAATCTTACCACTCCAAGAGGAAAGCATGAATAGGATGTTAAAAACTCAAATTAATGACAATATTATAAATGTTGAAGATAAATTGATAGATTTACTTAAAGATTCTACAAATGATAATAAATCCATGATAAAATATTTATAGGATAATCACAAGGAAGAACAAACATCACATGTTAAAAATAAGAATAAGCATAATAATAAGTAAATATTATGAGAAGACTTAGACTGTGAGTGTTACTTCTAAGGAACACCGAGTTTCCTATATATTCTCATTATCATTTTTTATTTGAACTAACTAGTAGGGAATTTAAGGGGAATGTGTATATAATCTATATGAGTTCTATAGTAGTTTCATAGTAAGAAGTTTCATCCCTCATGGAACATTACGATCACATTGTGAGAGCTATAGTGTTACCCTTAAGGGGGAGAAAAGTTAAAGATGAGGTATGAGTATTGAAATTTTCTAAAATATAAGGTGGAGATGTTAAGAAAGATGAGATACATGGGGGATTGTTTTTATACACGAGAATTTTTTTAATGTGTTTTTTGAGATTTTTTAGGTCTTATCTTAACAAAATTTCTCATATCGACCCTGATATAAAAATATTGGAATGCGCTTGAGGAAATTATCACATTGAAGAAATGTTCTGGACAACATTGATCACCTTTATTGTATACTATTTTTTGCTACATTGGGTTCACCCACATATACATAGATTTATCTAGTGAAATTCTCCCTGTTGAGAAACTCATGTGATACTATTCTTATCTTGAAGAAAGTTATCAAGATTTTGTGAAGAAATAAGATGAGTTGTGATGGTCCCTATGTTAGCCTATGAATTTTATTTTTAATAGGGAAGATAAAGAACATATTGGGGAAAAGGAAATAAACACATCATATGGATATAAATTATTGAGAAAACATATTGACTTCAAATATATTTGGATTTATATAGCTATATTTAAAAAAACAAAGGGGAGTTTATCACCCCTCTTTTAGTAACTTTACCTTTTTTTAGGTATTTTAAGGTTATATAATAATTGGGTTATGTTTTAGGATTTTATGGTTAGTTTTGATGTTTTTTAAAGGTGTTTTAAGAGGATAAAAGTTTGATAATGGTTAGTAGAAACCATGAACTATCTCTAGTAAATAATGAAATGTGATTTTGGGAGTCACTAAGCAGGTTCATGGTTTGGAAAAACTATTCTCGTTCCCAATAGAAACTATGAAAGTGGAAATGGTGAGGAAAACATGGTTGGTGCACAGTTTTTCAAATCTTATGAGCCAACCATGTGTGGGTATGTCTTTGGGGTAGTACCTACACATGGTTGGAATATGATTTCCCAAATCATATGGAATAACTGTGTAGCCCTCTATTTTGATAGGTAGTAGCATGTACATGGTTAACACATGGTTTGTTGAACTATGTGACCTAACCATGTGAAGTTTAGTTAGTGCTCTGAAAAATATATTTTAAGTTGGTTAAAATCCCCAAAACCCTCATTTTTTCCATATTCTTCTAGGTTCTCTAAATCATCTCCCTCCATAGGCTCCCTTGGTGATTCTAATTGATATAGAGGTACCCTTTGGTGAATCTAAGTGCTTTAGAGATCCGAAATCACTAGTAAGTCCTCATTTTCTCTCTTTATTCTTAGATCCTCTCATCTTCTCACACCCATATTATTAGATCTATTCTTTCATGGATATATCTATGTTCTATGTTGTGAATATTTATGAGATTTTATTGGATCTGTTGAAGATAAGAAGATTCAAGTATAGCTCTAGAAGTTATTAGCATTATTATTATTTTACCATCAATCATTGTTAGTTATATCACTTATATACCATTATACTTGTTCATGAACTTGAAGTCTTGATGTTTAAATTCATTTCAATTTGGTTTTTTGGTAAATATCTTTTGGTTTTAATAACAAAATCCATTGTTTTTTAATGATTCTCACAATATTTTTGATAGAATTCTTGAAAGAAAATGGTTTTCAAGCTGGGATGTTTTATTATAATATTTTATATGAGAACTTGGTATACATTTTTTTGTGATCATGTGAATTTGGGATGCATAATATTCATAAGTAACACTATCAATTAAAATAAACATGGGATGGGTCATTTTTAGAAGTGACATCGTCAATAAGGAAAACATGGGACAGATCATAGTTGAAAGTTCCACCATCAAATTGGTTCACCAAGCAATATCATGGTGAAAGGATAACTTTCCACTCATGAGTATAGAGAGTTACATGGTTTCATGCATGTGTTTCTGGGTGAGAAACATAGGTGGGTATTCCAAGAGGATGAAAATAAATGTTTAATTAATTTAGTTCAACTATTTTACAAAAGTTATATTTCTTGTGAAAACTATTTTCAAAATAATTCCTTGTTTAATTTTTTTATCACTTTAGTCACAAAATTATATTTTATAAATGAGATAACATGTTTTTTCCTAGTGGAATGTGTTGGGAATTATTTTGGGAATGAAAACTGAGTTTATACTCACCCATTGGTTGGGAACTTTGGTAAATTTTTAGATATCATATACTGGGATAGATATAAAGGAAATGTGTCTCATTTTTATAGTAGATCATCATGAAGTTTTTTCTTAGTTAGTGTTCATATCATAGAGATATATATTGGTGTCTTTGATGTGATGCCAAATTGGTTTTGTGGTGATTTTTTTCTTTTGGTTTCTTGATGTCTTGTTGTATTACTTGTCATTTCTACAATGATAATTTAGTTTAATTGGTTTCCTTTCAGTTATATTACTTTTACTCATTCACTGTATAGTTGGTTTGGTTGTTTTTATTTTTTCAATTTTTTTGTTTTTATTCTTTAATGCAAAGCATCCAATAACATTCCATTTATCAATTGAAATTTATTTCAATCCATTAGCGTCTTGAGGATGTCACCTAAAGTTAGTAGCACTCTGCCTCTTCCCAGGACAATGGGTTAGGGGTTGGAAGTTATAAATTGTATCAGTATTGGTTGTTTTATATGTATCCTTGGGATGGTAATAAGGAGATAAGGAAGTTAGAACTTGAAATATATATCATAAAAATACCTACATAACCTTTTTATGATGAACTTCAAGTTACCAAGGTGGTTTGGGAATAAAAGTGTTCTAAGACACTTCTAGGTATATTTTAGCTCATGATTATGGGTTTAGCTAATGAGTATTTCATATCATGAATTGATAGTAATAATTTATACAAGGAATGAATTTTTCATTTTATGTTTGATGATTTATGCACATTGTTAAAGTATTTTATTTTTCAACTAATTTTTGTAATGCTTGTTTCTTATAGTGATTTTTAATTTTCTAAGACTTCAAATCCTAGATAGTGATGATTAAATGGTGTTTTTTATGGATGTGGAGAGTGGAACTAAGTAGATATCATAGAAATTAATAATATGATAATTCAAAAAATGTGGTGGTACTTGATCCACAGGTGAACCAAAAACTTGTCTAGATAATTGTTCTGGCTTTTCAAGTTATTGACAGAGGAAATTGGAATGATGAGCCTTGAAAATTGGATCACTTTATATAGTTTCAAAAATAGAATCCACCCATATTTTGGGGGTTCTAAGCTGAATAAATCAAAAGTGTTCCTTAATAGAATGAATTGAATCATATATTTCCTTGGTAGATCATCCGACCTAAAAGTCACATTAGCAGTGTATATGTAAGCATATCTTTCATGATAATGGTGGGATTTAGTTGTACAAGCTAGAGTTAACTAAGGTCTAAAATGGGAGGAATTTGAATAATTGATCAATAAAAAATTCTATCCTCGCACATTCAAGATAGAATGAATGATTTATTTATTTAGCCTAGAGTAATAGAATCTATCGATGATGGGGTACACATCTATTTTTATAAACTTAGTTTGTTTTTCTCTAGAGGTTGATATTAGTGAATACTTAAAGGGATGCATCTTTTAACCAGTTTTGAGGCTAGATATTCACTCTAAGATTTTTTTCTGTTGTATTATGGGTTTTAAATAAATTGTTGAAGGGGAGACTAAGGTGTAAAGGGATTGTGCTGTAAATCTTACAGGAGGAGGTATGTTTGTCTCTATAGGAACAGGTGGGAACTTTAAAGCTAGGAATAATCCAAATAGGGAAACATATTCTCAAGGAGGTGGACCACCCCAAAATCAAACCACTAGATTAGTAAACTTTCCTCTGAGACCCAATATCAAGACTAGTTGTTTCCATTCTAGTTGTTTTTCTCATATAATGTGATACTATATAGTACCATCTTGAGTTTTTCACAACTATGATCGAATAGGGTATATCCAAAGTTATTATTATAACACTCAAAAATATGGTGCGGGAGATGTATCTCATGTTTCTCAAAAAATTGAAACTTAACCCGAATGGCCTCACCAAGGTAACTATCATCCTCAAAATTGAGCAACCCAGGATGATTCTAGGAACACCATGACTCCTTAGATAATGTAATCTCAATAACGAATCCAAGATCAAGGGATCATGACTAGGGAATTATATGGTGTTGAATATATGATCATAAAGGATCAATCTAGTCCTTAAATGGTGTGAGGTACTACTCTATTGAATTATACCCTTATGAAAACATTGTTTGAAATGGTGTGTCTCACTCTTTTATTACTTGTCATGTTGTTGATCATATGGGTTTACGTGTTGAGAGGATTTATTCTATCTTGAAACTTTAAACACCTATAGGAAAATGAGAGTGTTAATCCTTTAAGTGTGCATTGTGTTCTATAAGAGTTGATGAGTTTGTGTTTTTTTTATTTCCCTATTCCTAAGATAGATATATTTGAACTAATTTTGGGAATGGGTTATTTGATGACCTTCAAGGACCACATCAATTGTTATTACTGACAAGTTATTTTCACATCTTCTGATGGTGTTTCTCATATATTTAAAGTATATTAGGATGTCAATTCAAGACGAGAGGGACCTTTGGTACTGGTGATTATAACCATCTCTTATCAATTAGCAGTGATTACTTTAGAATCTATGAATAAAATCAAACATAGTAATTTTCCAACCATTATTGACCAATTTCAAGATTTTTTCCTACAATTTCTTTGGGTTACCACTAAAAGAGAAGTAGAATTTAGGATTAATATTATACCATGGACCAGTATTATTTCATTTATGTCCTGTAGGATGGAACCTACAGAATTAAGGTACTTGAAATTCTATCTAGAATAGTTAGAAACAAAAAGTTTCATCCAACTATGTATATCTCCATGGGAAGAACCTATTAGTTTTTTTCAAGAAAACAGATTATTTTTTTTGGATTTGTGTGGATTATAGTAAGATCAACCAAGCTGTGATAAAGAATTAATATCCTCTCCCATGAATTAATGACATGTTTGATCAATTGTGTGAATCCCACTAGTTCTATAAAATTGATTTACCTTGTGGGTATCATCAACTTCATGTTTGGATGGATGAAATTCCAAATACTGTCTTTAGTAGTAGTTATGGTCACTATTAATATGTGGTTGTGCCCTTTGGTCTAACAAATGTACCAATGGTGTTTATAGAATTGATAAATCATATCTTTTAGATATATTAAGACCCATTTATAGTGGTGTTTTTTTATTATATTCTAGATTATTCTAGGACTAAGGTTGATCATGAGAAACACTAATCTATATTGTTGATTATCTAGTGATGATGGTTTTTTTATGTAATTATTTAAAAGTATGATTTCTAGATATAAAATGTATACTTAATTGGTCATTACATATCTAAAAAAGGAGTTTCCATAGATCATGAAAAGATAAAAGTTCTTACCTCTTGGAAACCATCGAAGAATGTATTTTAGATACATAATTTCCTTGTCTTATCAGGATTTTTCTGATTCTTTGTTCATGATTTTCATGACTTTCTTCACCAATGACACATTTGAAAATAAATGGTGTTCATTTCAAATTGAGCGAATATTGCCAAAATCTTTCCAAAATCTTAAGGTTCTTCTTACACCATCACATATCCTTGCATTTATAGATTTGGGATGAGGAAATGTGGTCTATTATGATGCATCTGGATCTAGGTTGGGTTGTGTTCTCGTGTAGGGAGATAAGTTTGAAGGTTATGGCTCATGACAATTATTGGTTCATGAGAAGAATTATCCAACACATGATTTGGAATTGGATGTTGTAGTCAATGCCTTGAAAACAAGGCATCATTATATTTTTTGTGAAAAAATTACAATTTTTATGGACATAAGAGCTTGAAACACATTTTCTCATAAAGGAATTGGAATTTAAGGAAATGAATTTTAATATAATATATGAAAATGTTTTATTTTTATTTGATGTGTACACTTGGAAATGGGAATTTAATAGTTGATGCATTGAGTAAGAATTCATATAATCAGTTGGATAAAGAGTCTTGGGATCAATGACAGCTAGTGTCCATCATATCATATATGCATTTGGATTATATTGAGAAAGGCCATGTTCCAGTTTACTTTCATATTTATTTTGTTCCCAATTTGATTGAGCAAATTAAATATGCTAATACATATGATCATATATGTTTAATCAAGAGGTAAAAACTAAAGAGTGGGGAGACCACTGAGTTATGGATGACCGATGTGAGATCTATGTTCTATTTTATAGATTAGATTTTAGTTTATCCATATTATTAGGAAAAACATTTTAATATTTACTACCATTCAATATGTGTTGTTCATCCTAGTATTCAAAATATGTATATTGAAATGAGAGAGAAAAAAATTTGGGTTGGCATGAAAATAAAATTGGTGTAGTTTTTATTGATATGTATCACTTATCATCGTTTCAAGGTAGAGAACCAATGGATAGCAAGTATATTTCATTATTTACCAATTCCTTTGTGGAAATAAGAGAATATAACTTTGGATTTTTACACAGTTCTGCCAATAATGGTTTGAAAACATGCTTCCATATGGGTGATTTTTGATCATCTCATGAAGTCAGCTCACTTCATCTGTTTTAATGAATATAATATGTTGTAAGACTTGACTAAAATATATATATGGGAAGTTTTAATGTACACAGTATACCAGTTTCAATTTTGTTTGATTGGGGCCCTAGGTTTGCATCTCGGTTTTGGAAGACATTGCACCTAGCCCTTAGGACCCATTTGACCATGAGAACAATATATCATCCTCAAATGGATAGATAATCAGAATAGATGATCCAAATGTTGGAATAAATTCTTATAGTTTTTATAATGGATTTTAGTGGCTCATGGGAAGAGCATATACGATTAGGGAAGTTTTCATACAATAACATTTTTTAGGCCTCAATATATATGGCCCCTTTCAAAGATTTTTATGGTCATCCATGGTGTTCTACACTTTATTGGTTGAAGATGAGTGAGACTTAACTTATCTTATATATCATTGTTCATGAGATAATGAAGAAAATTAATATTATCAGAAATAGGATAGTGATGGCTTAGAGTCATAAAAAATAATAAGTGGAATGTCGGCATCGATTGTTATCATTTGAGGTGAGTGATCGTGTTTTCTTGAGGATCTCATAGAGGATGGGTCATTTCAATTTTGGTAAGAAAGAAAATTTGTATCCTTGGTAAATTGGCCCTTTTGAGATACTTGAATGAGTTGGTGATGTAGCTTATCGGTTTACCACCAAGGTTTATTTCTATGTACAATGTGTTTCATGTATCTCAATGGAAGAAGTACCAACTTGATCCTAACCATTTGATTCGATGGGACAATATTGATCTTGAGTTGGATACTACTTTGATTAATGTGCTGATACAAATTTTGGATAGGTAATATAATATATTTCATGAGAAAATCATTGATTTTGGTATGAATTTTATGGAATCATGGTTATATTTAGAAAGAGACATAGGGACATGAAAAGGAAATATTAGAGTAGTGGCTGAATATCTTCTAAATAAAAACTTGTATCACACTTTCTAAGGGAGGAAATACCAATGGTGGGGAGAATATATCACCCCCCCCCCCCAATTTCAAGTAATTTAAAATTTTATTATGTATCTTGATCTTATATAATATTTGGATTATGTTTCAAGAGTTTTTGTTCTATTTTTTATTGTTATTGAGGTATTTTAAGAGGTACATAGTGTGAGAAAGATTAGTATAAACCATGAAATATCTACAAGAAACCATGAAAGGTGATTCTAAGAGTCACTGGAAAAGTTTAACATTGGCACATGATTTATCCAAACCATCTGGGGGTGCATGAGAAACTATGAATGTGAGAATAGTTAGGAAAACACAATTGGTGCATGGTTTTTCAAACTGTGTGAGCTAACCATGCAAGAGTTTTTCCTTGGGATAATAGTAGAAAACAGTAGGTGTAATGTTCCCCAAAACCATACAAAAAATACTTCCAACTCTTTATTTTTATAGAAAGTAGCATGAACATGTTTGGCACACAGTTTGGTGAACTATATGACCAAACCATGCAATGTGTGGTTAATGCTCTGAAAATTAGATTTTAAGTTGGTATAAAGCCTTGGAATTGTCATTTTTTACCATTATTTCAAGGTCTCAAACTCTTCATCCTCTATAGGATCACTTGGTGATTATATTTGATCCAAAGGTAAATTTTGGTGAATATAAGTGAATTGGATATCTGAAATAATGGGTAAGTCCTTGTTTTCTATCTTTCTCATTGGATCATCTCATATTATCTAATCTAAACCATGTGATGTGTAGTTAGTGCTCCAAAAATTATATTTTTAGTTGGGTTAAATCCTAGGAACCCTCATTTTTTCATATTCTTCCAAGTTCTCAAACTCCTCTTCCATCATTGGATCCCATAGTTATCTCCTTTGATCCAATGACATGTTTAGGAGAATATAATTGTGTTGGAGATCCGAAATCACTGGTAGGTCTTTGTTTTCTCTCTTTCTCTTTATATCCTCTCATATTATATTATCCAAATCATTATATATATTCTATAATAAATATAACTATTTCCTATATTGTGAATATCGATGAGATCTTATTATATCTATTAAAGGAAAGAATATTTGTGGATGGATCTAGAAGTTCCATGTGTGGTTCTTTGTTTTAATCAACCTTTCTGAGGTAGGTGGATTATCTCAAATTCTATTTGTTTTAGAACAGAAATACTTGATGTTTAAATTCCATTATATTTTGTTTTTTAGGAAATATATTTTGTTTTTAGTTCCAAAATTCTTTGTTTGGAAATAATTCACACAATTTGTTTGATAGAATGCTTAAAAGAAAATGTTTTTCAAAATGAGATGTTTTATTAGAATATTTAATACAAGAACTTGGAATGAATTTTGGAATGTTTTTATATGAATTTGGGATGGATAATGGTCAAAAGTTCCACTATAAAATAAAAAAATGGTGTGGATCTGGGTCAAAAGTTCCACCATCAATAAGGAAAACACGGGAAAGATCATGGTCAAAAGTTCCACCATCAAAATGGTTCACCAAGAAATGGTATGGTGAAAGGATATATCACCACTCATGAGTATAGGGAGGTCCATAGTTTAATGTATATGTGTGTGTGGGTGAGATATAAGTGTGGTTTTTTCAAGAGGATGGAAATAAATATTTAATTTATTTAGTTCAAGTATTGTTCTTAAACTTTATTTCTTTTGATAACTATTTTGGGACTTGTGCCTTGTTTAGTTGTTTTATCTCTTTGATTACAAAATTATATATTATAAATGAGATAACATGTTCTTATCATAGTGTAATGTGTTTGGAATTATTTGGGGAAAGCCTATTGATTTTATACTCACCCCCTCTTTGGTAACTTTGGTGCATTTGCAGATATCATATATTGGGATACATGTAAAGGAAAGGTGTCACATTTCTCTAGTGGACCATCATACTGTTTTCTCCTAGGTTGGTGTTTAGAGCTTGGAGATCTCTCTTGGTGTCTTTTTTGTGATTCCACATTAGTGTTATTATTTTTGTTTATATTTAGGTTTCTTGGTTTCATGTTGTATTACTTGTCATTGCTACTCTGATCTTTCAGTTTACATGGTTTCCTATCAGTTGTATTTATTTTACAAATTCACCTTATTATTGGTTTTTTTATATATGTTTTTTTTTGGTTATTTAGATAAAATTATCCCCCAAATTTCTGTTAATCCCTTTTAATTTATTATTATCCTTTTATATCTTGGGGGTGTCACTTAAGGTTAGTGGAACTCTTCCTCTTTCCAAGGAAATGGGTGAGGGGTGGGATTTTACTAGGATATTATTATTCAAAAGTGTGTTCGGTTTTATTTTTTTTTAAATATGTGTTTATACAAAAATTTAATTTAGAAATATATAGATGCTTGAGTTGTTGCTAGGTTAAGAACAACATTAAAAAGTTTTATAATGATATATTAATCTTTAAGTTCCTAAAATCATGAATATTATAATGATTCTAGTTGAGTTTTAATGAGTTTGTATGAAGGGGGAAGTAATTTTTCAGAAAGAATTTAATATGCAGATGCGTAAAGTTCAATGTATGAAATACATCAAACTTAATTAAGGGGAGTGAGCACCATCATACTGAAGTTTGAGTTGCAAAGTGAAAACATGCAGCTATATGAAGATTGATCTATGTATTTGTGGTTATATGATGGTTGAGTTACAAAGTATTGTTACATCATACTATTCTTAGATGATAGAGACTATTTGTATGAATATAAAGATTTTGAAGTGATAAATTTTAAAATAGTATGAAGTTTGAAATTTTAAAGTTTGTTCAAGGGATAAAATATATAGTTAAAAATCAGATAGAGGATATCTTTTCAATGTTATCAAACAGGGGAAACCCATGTAGGGAATTGGATAGAGAAATATATATAGCTATAACAGATGAATTATAATGCCCTGATTCCACTCTTCTAGACTCGGTGCTTAAAAATGTTGACTAATTTTTTTATAAAAGAAACTGAACAATTACACAACACTTTAATCAAATGAAGACATTTTACCATCATAGGTTCTGGAGGATTGGACAAAACCTTACATTTATCAGAGTTTAAAAAAATAAAAACAAATGTCTACTACTCTTCTCCATGCGCTAACTCTGAAAGAGATGACATCTATAAAAAACAACTATGTTACCTGTGAAAATAATTTTAAAACAAAGGATGAGCATTCAATTTCCTAGTAAGGATTTTTGAAGACTTTTGATAAATCTCATTAAGAATATCCCCTTTATAATACATATGAAAAATTCAATTAGGAATATATTTGTAAGAAAATTTTACAAAATACTATAATGCATTGAAAAATAATTATACTTTGAAAATACTTTTAAAACTAATCCAGTGATTCGGTTGAAAATATTAAGAAATCTCTTAAAAACAAAACAGCTAAGTCCACTTAAAACATTGAAGGCTATCTTGGGCCTACCCACTTGAGGGATGGATTCACTCTCCAATTCCCTATCGTATTTACAAATTTCATGTACCGGTTATTAGAAAAAACATTTTTTTAACTTGATTCGCATATATATATACATTTTCACTGGAGGTTTAGTTTTAATTAAATATAATCATATATGAAATAAACATGTTCACTTTTATTTATATATAATTATATAAATACTATTGTTTATTGAAAATTACATGTTTGACTTGGTACGACCAAATCTTAAGATACATAAACTTTTCATAACCACATAGAAGATTAATCATCATTCACGTACTTAAAAATTCAAAGACATATTTGTTAAATTTCTTTTATGCATGAAATAATGACATGAAGATATAAAATAATAACAATAGAGAACAAATAATTTTGTATTCTTAAAATTAGTCATTCTCAATATATAATTATTTGATACACACAAAATCATCAAAGTATCATTTCTTTACAAAATAAAATCATCCTTTCATGGATGTATATTTTTATGCACTTAAGTTTTAAAGAACACGAATTTAATAAGTACATATATATATTAATGTATAAATGTCATGATAACAAAATCATTGATGTATGGCCATAATCTTGATTTATATATGACACAAACATGATAAAATAATGATATTCTTAAATTATAAATTCATATGTGAATTAATAATTGATTAATAATTTATTTAAAACAAATATATATTTGAACATCATGAAAGTATATATATATATATATATATATATTATTAACATGATTTTATATGAGATGATCCTTCCAAAATAATTTTTTGAATTATAAAAATAAAATCATAAATTTAAAATGATTATATTGTTTTAAAATTTTCAAAACAATTTACTAAAACTTCTCAAAAAGTTTCAAAGATGCAAACATTTTTATTTTGATTTAAGTAAACTGTTATAGAAACATAGGAAGAAATAATTTTCACATACCCAAAACAAAAAAATAGTAACCATATTATTTAACATAAATAGATTTCCTTAAAATAAGATAAAAAGAAGAATAATAATCCATTTATATAAGAATATAAAGGTATAGAAAATCTCCCTTACACACAAACACATAAATTTAAAATCATAATAAAAAAATTGTATTTCAAAAAAATCAAATAATAATAATAATAATTCCTTACCAGATTTATGTGCAGATAAATATTTTATGCTTTCAATTGACACCGTTAAACTCCATACTCTTGTGGACAAAATACATGAGGGATGGAAGGAAATGACAGAGGCTATTGCTTTCCTCATTACCCTTACACACAGAGCACTGTTTTATATATAGCAGTACTCATAGGTTAGATTAAATTCTAATTCACTAGAATTTTAATGAAATTAGAACAACAATGAAATAGAAATAAAATAAAATTAATTGAATGAATAATGGATGAATACAACTGTGGATAAAGATAGAAAATAAATAAAAAATTTCACTTTTTGGGATCTTTGATCTACAAAACAGGATATGAAAACTACAGATAAGAAATAGATTATTGAAAGTGGATTAAAATAATCCAAATTGATTGAAACTTTTGACAACAGATTCATGCATTAAAAATAAATATTTTCATATATCGACATCAAAAAATTATTGAGGAAGAAAACAACATGAATTATTGACAATCCGATAAAAAACATCAGAGCATACGGATCAAAACATTGACATTTGATGAAAAATACAAATTGAAGATGAATGTAGTTGAATAAATAGGTACATAATCAGAACCAGAAATTGATGAAAAATGTCACAAATGGATGAATAAGACACTTAAACTGAATATATAAATCAGATTTGATTATACACAAATTGAATAAAAAAACCATACATGAAAAACAAGATGTTGCGGGGTAGATCTTCAAATTGCGGGTCATTTTTTCCAAATCTCATTTAGATACTTCAACATAGAATAGTTCCGGTGCACAATGGCCTGAATCGAATATTTCATCTAAAACCAACCATCTCGGATCCATCTTGTGACTCGACTCGACAAAACTAGATCCCTTAACACAACTCAGACTTTCATCGACCTCCACTCCCAAAGATGAAGATGAAGACGAAGACGAACCTAAACCCTATGGATCTCCATCAACCTGAACCATTTCTCGACCTCCATGGATTTCTTCAGCTGAATAAGCAGTGCTCGATTCTCGATCTCGTACATCGCGACTCAAACCCAAGAAACCCTTTTTTATTCTCTTATTTTAACTTTTCATTTTATTTATTTTCGTTCAAAATCTCTCATCATTGTATATATATACAATCCATTTTTAATTTTTTTATTTAAATCGTGTTAATCTATATATAATTCTTTTCTATCATAATATCATCATTTTATATATATTTATATATATCTATACATAATTAGTTTTATTTTTATATCATAATTGATAATTCTAATTTTCTAAAATTATTTTTAATAATTTCCATTTTTAATAATAATAATAACTTTTTTATAAATTTGAATAATATAAAATAATATAAAATAATTATTTTATTAATTTGATCATTAATTTTATATTTTATTTTAATAATTATTATAATTTATTTAATTTAGTTTTTTTATTATTCAAAAAAATTATTTTCATATCAAATCATAAAGAAATTAAAATATATAAATATTATAAGTCAAAATAATACCCATATTCAAGGAATTTAAATCCTTTTAAGAACATTAATAATTATTATTGTTATTTAATATCATAATAAAAGTAATATAAAATTTAGTTTAAAATTATTTTTCTTCTCAAATATTTATAAATAATCTATTCATTCAAAACTTTATTTCTTTCGCATAATAAAATATTTTTTTTAATATTACCTTTAATTATTTTTATTTATTAAAATAATATATTATAAAATTTTATTTCATGAAAACTATATTACATTAAATTATAATTATTTTATATTATCCATAAGTCATTGTGTATTTAAATAGTGACATGTTGAAAAATGATTAAAGTAAATATGACAATTAATACAGATTAAAGTAAAAAAGAATTCATTCTAATTAAATGAAATTATATAGTTTTATTAAAATATTTCATAACATTATTTATTTAAAATATAAATAATTTATTTAATAACGTAAAATATTTGGGATGTCACATTATTCCCCCCTAAAAATAATTTTGTCCTCGCAATTCATTTTGTCGGACTAAAAAAATTCTGAATTTCCATCTTCAGAATTAAAAAATTTCTAAGGGGACTTATCTATCTAAAGAAAACACTACTATGAAGATTTTATTTTCCTCAAAATACAGCATCTAATCTCCAATGTTTTCTAGACCGTTCCTCTGATACCAATTATAATACCCTGATCCTGCTCTTCCAGACTTAGTGCCTAAAATTTCTGTGTAATATTTTTTATAAAAGAAACTGAACAATTACACAACACTTCAAACAAATAAGGAAATTTTACCAGTCTAGGTTCTAGAGGATTAGAAAAAACCCTACATTTATCAGAGTTGAACAAAATAAAAACAACTGTCTACTACGCTTCTGTGTGTACTAACACCAAAAGCGATGACATTTGTAAAAACACTTCTAAGATACCTGTGAAAATCATTTTAAAACAAAGGGTGAGCATTCAATTTCCCAGTAATGAGTTTTGAATACTTTTGATAAATCCCATTAAAATTGTCCATTTGATAATACATTCAAAAAATTCTATTAGAAATATATTTGTAAAACAACTTTTACAAAATACTATAATGCTTTGAAAAATAATTATACTTTGAAAAAAAAATTAAAACTAATTTAGTGATTCTGTTGAAAATATTAAGCGATCTCTTAAAATAAAAACAACTGAGGTCACTTGAAACATTGAATTCTATCTTGGGCATATCCACTTGAGGTATGGATTCACTCTCCAATTCCTTATTTTATTTACAAAGTTAAACTAAAATTTTTTATAAAAATCATTTTTTTACTTGCTTTACATATATATACATTTGACTGGAATTTTATTTTTTAAATTAAATATAATCATACATGAAATAAACATGTTCACTTTTATTTAAATATAATTATATAAATACTTGTCTTTATTGAAAATTATATGTTTGACTTGGTACGACCAAATCCTATGATACATACACTTTTCTTAACCACATGAAAGATTAATCATCATTCACATACTTAAAATTTCAAAGACATATTTGTTAAATTTATTTTATGCATGATATAATGAAATGAAGGTATAAACTAATAATAATAGAGAACATATAATTTTGTCTTCTTAAAAGTAATCATTAGTAATAGATAATTTTCTGTTGCGCACAAAATCATCAAAGTATCATTTATTTACAAAATACAATCATCCTTTCAGGGATGTATATTTATATGAACTTATGTTTTAAGGAACATTACTTTAAAAAGTACATATATATATATATATGTATATTAATGTATAAATTCCATGATAACAAAATCAACAATGTATGGCCATAATATTGATTTCTATATGACATGCCCATGATAAAATTATGATATTCTTAATTTATAAATTCATATGTGAATTAATAATTGATTAATAATTTATTTAAAACAATTATATACTTGAACATCATGAAAGTATATATATATATATATTATTCACATGATTTTATATGAGATGACCCTTCCAAAATAAATTTGAATTATAAAAATAAAATTATAAATTTAAAATATTAAATTGTTCTCAAAATTTAAGAATAGTTTACTAAAACTTATCAAAATGTTTCAAAGCTACAAACATGTTGATTTGGATTTAAGAAAACCATTAAATAAATTTATGCAGTAATAATTTTCCCATACCCAAGACCATAAAATAGAAACCTTACTATTTAACATAAACAGACTGCCTATAAAAAAGCAACAATAACAATAATAATTCGTTTCTATGAGAATATAAAGGTATAGAAAATATTCCTTACACACAAACCCATAAAATTAAAATCATAACAAACAAATTGTATTTCAAATAAATCAAATAAAAATAATTATAATCCCTTACAGGATTTATGTGTGGGTGGATATTTTATGCTTCCAATTGACATCGATCAACTCTATACTCTTATGGAAAAAATACATGAGGGAAGTAAGGCAATAACAGAGGTTATTTTTTACTTCATTACCCTCACACACAGAGAACTGTTTTGTGTATAGCAGTACTCATAGGTTGAATTAAATTCTAATTCAGCATAATTTAAATGAAATTTGAACAACAATGAAACTAACATCAAATAAAATTCATTGAATGAATAATGGATGGATACAACCAAGCATAAATAATTAAAATAAATGAAATTTGTCTCTTGTTTAGATCTTTGATCCTCAAAATAGTATATAAAAACTATAGAAAACAAATTGATTACGGATGGAGGATTAAAATAATCTAAATTAAATGAAACTATTAACAACAGATTTATGAATTAAACCTAAATATTGTTATATATCGACATCGAATAATGATTAAGTAAGAAAAAAACCTGAATTATTGACAATCTGATACAAAACATTAAAGCATACGAATAAATATTGTTTTAAACATTAACGTTTGAGGAAAAAACAAAATTAAAGATGAATGTAGTTGAATAAATAAGTACATAAACATGACCAGACATTGATGAAGAATGCCGGAAGTGGATGAATAAGTCACTTAAACCAAATCTAGAAATAAGATTCAATTATACATAAAAAATAAACAAAACCTACTTGAAAAACTAGACGTCATGGGGTAAATCTTCAAATCCCATGTCATTTTCACCAAATATAGTTTGAATACTTCCACACGGAACAGTTCTGGTGCGCAATGGCCTGCATCAAATCATTCATCTAAAACCAACCATCTCATATCCATTTCGTGACACGACTCAATGAAACTAGATCTCTTAACACAACCCGGACATGCATCGGCCTCCACTTCTGAAGATAAAGATGAAGACGAAGACGAAGACGAACCTGAACCCTATGGATCTCCCTCGACCTGAATCGTCACTCGACCTCCATTGATTTCTTCGGCAGAAGAAGTGGTGCTCGACTATCGATCTCCTACAGTGCAAATCTAACCCAATAAACCCTTTTCCATTCTCTTAATTTAACTTATCATTTTGTTTATTTTTTTCAAAATCTCTCATAATTATATATATATATATATATACACAATCCATTTTTCATTTTTGTATTTAAATAATGTTAATCTTTATATAATTCTGTTTTATCATAATATCATTGTTAGATATATATATATATATATATATATAATTAGTTTTATTTTTATATCACAATTTATAATTCTAATTTTATAATATTATTTTTAATAATTTCCATTTTTAATAATAATATTAATTTGTTTAAAATTTTGAATAATATAAAAATTTAATAATAATTCTTATATTAATTTGATCATTCATTTTAGATTTCATTTTAATAATTCTTATCATTTATTTAATTAAGTTTCTTTATTATTAAAAAAACTTAATTTCATATCAAATCATAAAGAAATTAACATAAATAAATTTTACAATTCAAAATAATACCCATATTCAAGGAATTTAAATCCTTTTAAGAACATTAATAATAATAATTATTATTTAATATCATAATTAAAGTAATATTATATTTCTTTTAAAATTATTTTTCTTCCCAAATATTTATAAATAACTTGTTCATTGAAAACTTTATTTCTTTCACATAATAAAATATATTTTTTAATATTACCTTTAAGAATTTTTATTTATTAAAAAAGTTTATTATAAAATTTTATTTCATTAAAACTATATTTCATAAAAGTATAATTACTTTATATTATTTCTCTAAGTCATTATGTATTTAAATAGTGACATGTTGAAAAATAATAAAAATAAACATGAAAATTAATAAAAATTAAATTAAACCAATTTCATTTTAATTAAATGAAATTACATAGTTTTATAAATATATTTAACAACATTATTTATTTAAAATATAATAAATTTATTTAATATTATAAAATATCTAGAATGGCACATTAATGTCCATAAAAAATATCCTTAAAAGATCCATCAAATAAAGTAGTATGATGTCATCAGAAATAGAAATATGAATTTGTGACGATGCCATTGGATAGGGAGCTATGAAGTTTAAAAAGACCAAAAGTTACTACACTAAGAACCACAATGTCATTAGATGGAGTTTTATGATGTCATCAAATGAATAAATAAGAAGTTTCTTCAAATAGATAAAGGGAGTAAAAAGTTCAACATGGAGTTGAGTTATACTGAACATAGAGAATATGAAGTCTTACCAAAAGGAGAGTAGTATGAAGTCTATCAAATGGTTAAATAAGATGATCAATGAAGTACTAACAGACCGAAAATAATAGGATATAGAAATATAAATTTTCACTAGACACATGTGAATGTAATTTCATCAGATAGAGAATTATAAAGTCCTCATATAGATATATATTGATCCTATCAGATAGAGGTTTCCTAATGAAGTAAAATGATATGAAGACATATCATATAGAGATTTGTAAATGTTTGTACACAAAAAAAAGTCTTGAGTAGCTTTACAATTTTTTGTAAATTCCTTAACCATGATGATGTTGAGATGTTATTTCATTGATAATAAATCAAGTTTAGATTTTGGAAATTTTTAAAAAAATCTTTTATCTCACGAACCAGATCTGGTCTCCATCAAAACTGACACCAAACCCGGTCCGTGGTAAGTCCTAAAGGGGGTTCCTTATCCCCACAGGTTAGAACAAGTGCCCAGGTATGAATAAATAAAGGTTTTGGAATGATTTACCAAATTTTAGAAACATAAAACAACCAATAAGTCCAATAAAACGAATCTAAATTTTTCAATCCAAACAACACTTAAAAAAAATCAGAATTTAAAAAATGAGGTTTTTAAAAAATAACAAGGACTACCAAAAAGGAATAATGCCAAAATAATATCCCAAGAACTACCCCATGTTAAGGGGCATCGCCCTAAAGCCATTTCCATGACACTGCATCAAGAAGGACTGCCAGAAACCCGAACCACTGGTTCTAAAAGCTTTACCCAAACTAGACACAAACATTACCAAGTTTTCTTACACCCAAATGTGTGTGTAGGGTGTGAGCCTAATACTAGTAGGATTCCACCCAAAGGGATTCCATGTGATAAATATTTTATGATAAAAATCTTGCAAGTTTTATAAACAATATTGTTATTAACAATTTCAAAGACATGCAACCATAAAATGAAAACAATTTCAAGAGGGTTACATAAAATAATGCACATTTTAAAATAAAAAACACATTATACTGAATTATATATAAAAACACACCATATTCTGATGTTAAGTACAATCAATCCATTGTGCATTATTTATGGTAACACCCCTAGGCACTAGCTAGTTGTGAAACCCTATGTACCTCATATCTCAGTGTAAAAGTAATCATAACAATTATCTTTCTCATGCACAAACCACTAGTAGGGAAATACGCATAAACTAGTGGTACCCAACATCATCATCATATTTTATTTGGTGTTTTCATTGTCAAACTTTCTATATTAAACATGGAAAAAACCACTCTGGATCACTAGGATACTAGTCCTAGTCCACCCACCTAGATACCCAGGTTTTCCTCTTTGTGATCAATCAAGTTCCACATGTTATCAAATACCATTTTCACATTAAAATGCCTTTACAATTTTTACACAAACCAAACACACCACAAAATTTCACATAATTCTCTTTCCACATTCAAATTCATTTTTAACATCATACTCACACAAAACACCCCACAAACATGTTTCGCACCTTTATTACAATTTAATAAATCATTTCAAAAATTCATAAAATGTTCTCCAAATGTTTGACATCACAAATAACCCATTCACCTTTAAAACCCCCATTTCTAGGAACATACACCCACCAAAAAAGTACATAAACATCCTTTTCACACTTAGTGTAACTCAATAAACAATTTATGATTTTTATAAAACACTTTCAAAAAGTATAACAAGGTTTTGCACACAAAACCCATTCAAAAACCATGTTTTAGAACCTAAAGCACACAAATACCCAACCAAAACATAATTGGAATCCCTAAAAACATTTTATAAACCACATTAAATCATTAAAAAATGACCCCAAAATATATCTCAAGAGTTACACATGAAAAACAAACAATTTCAAGTAAACACGTAATTATAAAACCAAACGATTAACTAAATCTACCAAAAATGATTTTTAAACCACAAAAAATATGTAATAATCATTCTAAAAATGTTAATAAAGAAAATATAACTCATCAAAATATGATTACACATGGAATCACCTACCTTTTGTGTCAAAAACCCCGAATCATTATGTGAAACTTCAACCGCACCAACGCCGCACCATAAAGGAGTGAAAATGAACCTAAATCCATGAGTTTGAGCTAATAAACTCAAAAATAAACCCTAGATTTATGTACATTTATATCTTCAAGAAAGAGGGAATAAACTCTAAGTAAAAGGAATAAAACAAAGAAAGAACCACTTACCTTGAAGAACCTTAATGTTTTCCCACCCCCCCCCCCCTCAAAAATGGGTTTCATGGGAGCTTGAGAGATATTGGAGGCCTCCCATGGCTGCTAGGGTTTAATGGGGGAGAATGGGGCGGATTAGGTTTATTTATTTATGGGGAAAATTTGAATTACAAAATTATTTTTAATAATATGGACATCTGGCATAGTTTGGTCGTACGGTTTAGTAAACCGTGCAGCCTGTTTTGTCCACCCCAAAACTTTCCATTTTGCTAAAAATTCAAAGGGTCAAAGGGGGAAATTAAGGTGAACTTAGGGGGGGTAAGAAGATTATAGTTATGGAAAGATGGTCCATGTAAAATAAGAAATGATGCTCCAAAGTCTCAAACATGTCACACCCAGCTCCAGTGGAAAAGAACAAGAACCGAAATAAAATGAAAACTAAAATCCAGTGTGTGAAAATTCTCTCCACCATAAATATTTATGTCCCTGAAAATATAAATCAAGTAAATATACAAAAGCAAAACCCAGAACTATTTCAAAGTTCAAATGTGGGCTCCCATTTAAAAGGTAACAAGGGAATTACTACTAATAAAATAGGGGTATTATTTAACTCGAGAGGCCAAAATAGACTCTCCCGGTAAGGTTCACCTATCCTCAAAAGCCAAGAAACCTCTAGTTGATCAAACAAAAGAAAAGATACCCTAAAAACTCAAATTTACACCACATGCCTGAAAAAAGAAACATAATTGAACCACATCCCGGGAAAAAACACCTTAATCCCTACTAGAGAAACCTAAAGCAATTTACCTGAAGCAAACAACAAATTTGAATGAGGTCACCACATCCTTACTTTAACAAAACCTTAAGGTATACTCCAATCCAAAATTTTACCAAAGAAAGAGGTTGGTGGTTAGATAGATTGGAACAAGACTACCTATCACCAAGCCAAGACCAAGAATAACCATTTTAATTTTCTTGTAGATATACACAGTTAGTCCGTACAGTTTGGGAAACCATGTGGTAACTTTGCAGACCATTCTATCTAAAGGGAAAAACTCACACGATTACCTAGGGAGAAGAGAACAACCATGAGAAGGTCATGTGTTAGGTTCTATATTATACCACACAGTTTCTTTGGTGTGCACATGATTACTACTAACCATGTGCAAACTGTGTGAAGGAGAATTTTCTCCCAAAAACATACATTTTCCTCCAAAAACTCCAAGGGAACTCAAGGGGGAAAGCTAGACCAACACCTGATACTGAACTAGAACACCAAAACAGGGAGGCCCGGACAGACTCCCCACCATAATAAATAACGTAATCTCCTGAGATATAACCAGGACAATAATATGGGAGCAGACTCCCCAACATAAGAACCAACCATCTTAACCAACTAGAATGAGTTGACATGAAAATACCCCATAAGACCCAATCCCCATAGTAAGGTTTGTCAATCAACAAAACTCCAAACCAACAGAGACACTACGTGGTTCACCAATCCCATGGGAATTACTATCCTCAAATGATTCCAACCAATACCGAGATCAAAAGATCCTATCAGGTTATTCATACACAAAAAACATACTGAGAGTTGCACCCACAAGGGTTTAAGCATTGGGCTTGAGAAAACATAACTACCCCACCTCCTTATATCCAAGGAGGTACTTTTTCACCAACACATACTAAAACCCTAAGGGATAGGGTCCACATGTCCCTTTACACCACACTATACCACTTAAAATGAGACCATCACATCGAAACTTCAAACTGTCTCCACATACCATGCCAGAGATAGAAGTTAAACCCAGACCCCTTACACCCATGAGGCTTCCTGACTACGCACCAGCTTCACTCTGGGACCTATGACTGGAGCTCAAATGATTCAAGCATCTCCTACCTCATAGTCAGAAAATAAAAAAACATAAACAAAACTTCTTCATCTAGTATCACATGATACTAAACCATGATCCAATAGTATAAACAAAACACAATACATCCCACCAACCACTTACCTTCTCATGGAACCTTCACCCAGATAGGGACTTAGGAGATTCACATGAATCACGTATTTCACCCCGAAAAAGAATCAATAGAATAGATAACATTGGTATGATACCTTCACTCAAAACAAGGAATTCTGAAATTTTCATAAGATAAACACACTTTCATTTAAGAAGAATCCCTTGAAAGGTTCTGCAACGTCCACCTTCCTCACCATAATTCACCTTCACTACATCCAAATAAAACTTATAGACACAATGGTGTAAAACTTCACCTTGTAGATTTAAGAAATTCAATAAAACATGAATCCTTTTAACTCCTTCTACATCCACTCTTCTGAAATTATAGGATCTTTTTAATTGAAAAAGAACAGATATAATCTCAACCTTGAAACCCAAGAATAGAGTTCATACTTTGATCAACTGGAGGACCTGCTAATGGTAAATCACCTGTGGCTACACATAAATCATGTATTAACTCATTATGGGGTTGTACCTTAGCCATAAAGAAAACCCAAGGACCTAAACAATATGGTCCATTGGTCAAAATATCCCATAAACTAGAATCGAACACATGAGGGGAACCACCACACAGATTCTCGAAACACTCCTCAAAAGAGACCACTAACCAACATATTAACCCAACTCACCGATGAAACCAAAACCCAAAACATCTTTCAAAAAAGAGGGGTTATTGAACTCAATACACCCCCACAAAAACATCCCCAAAAACACATAACACACCCCTCCCAAACACCAATTATCAAAACATCAATTTTTCTTTAAGTTCATCTATTTGAAAATAAACGGGGTCAGGGGTTAGACCATTTACTATTGGTACCCCATGGGCATCAAACATGCATGTTTCCTTGACACACTAGGAACCCTCCCCATATCCATATCGGCACTCAACCATGCATTCCATTAACCATATATCATCCCATGTAAACCCATGCATGTGGTTACTCAGATAAATGCTAAAGTTTAAAACAAAAATTCATTCCACTTTTCAAAACCAAGTAATTCAACTGATAATTTTTTTTCTCAAAACTGCAAGCCACATATCAAAACCCAATTCAAATATTACAAGAATTTTCAGAAAATAACTAACAATTAAAATAAAAACTCACTTTCAAGTCATCCACATTCGTTTCAAAACATCTCGACCCATTTCAAAACACATCTAGTTTTATGAAAAACTCAATTTCATAAACTCCCATTAAATTAAGTCTCATCTCTTCTTATTTAAAACATGGTTCCATTGATTCATAAAATTTTCAAATTATCACTATTTACCAGATAAAAATATTTCTTCAAGCCCCACATATAAATTCCAAAACAATTTATTTCATTTAAAACACTTTTCGACAGTTCAAAAAATTCTATTTGAAACAGATTTTCAAAACCTGGTTTAACATAAATCATACATTCCGAATAGGTGTAAACACCACATTTAACATTTAAAAACAATTCTAAAAAATTATTTACATGTTTTTAGAAGTCAACCATTTCTACTTTACTGGAAAATCATTTCATAAAATTAAAATTTCTTAAAACCAATTCATTTTCACTTTAAAACCAAGTTTCCAAGATTCCAAAACAAAGAGACACAACATAATACGAAAGAAAATTAGTTTCGGTGGCTGGCTAGGACATATGGTTGGTTTCCATATTCCAATCACTTCACCATCATGAAGAGTGTTCTAGGAAAATTTCCCCGGCACCACATCGATTTCTAGTCCTTGCGAGTTCACTGAGACCATTGACCCGACTCTCCTTTCATTCCCCCAATTGCAGACAAACCATGAGAACAAAATAACTCAAAAAAACCCAACTTCCCATTGAGACTTGAATCCGTTCATGAGGTGCGCTATCCAGGAACACTACTCGTAATTGTAATGTCATGTCCCAACAATCCTAGCTCTGATCTACCCAGACTCTTTCCCAAAAGAACATGACCTAAAAAGAGTGAACCTCCTTTAATACCATTTTTTCATGAACTAGATCTGGTCTCCATCACAAACAATGCCTGACCCTATCCATGGAAAGTCACAAAGGGAGTTCCCTATACCCATGGGCTAGAACAAGTGCCAGGGTTTGAATAAATAAAGGTTTGGGAATTATTTACCTGATTTTAGAAACATAAAACAACCAGCAAGGCTAATATAACGAATCTAAATTTTCCAAACCAAACAACTCTTAAAAAAATCAGAATTAAAAAAATGTGGTTTTTAAAAAATCCCAAGGACTAACACAAAGTAATAATTCCAAAACAATATCCCAAGAAACACCTCATGGAAAGGGGGCATCTACCACAATACATCTTCATGACACCGTAGTAATAAGGACTGCCAGTAACCCGAAACACCAGTTCTAAAAGATTTACCCAAAACTACAACAAATATTACCCAGTCTACTTAAACCTTAATGTGTAAGTAGGGTGTGAACCTAATTCCAATAGGATTTCACCCAAACAGATTCAATGTGATAAACATTTTAAGATATAAATCATGAAATATTTATAAACAAGAATGCTAGTAACAATTTCAAAGAGATGTAACCTTAAAATTAAATTAGTTTTCAAGAAGGATACTTTAAAGAATTCCCACTTTTAAATAAAACACACATGTTGCTGAATTTTATAGTAAAACACATTGTATGCCGATGGTAAGTAAAATCAATCCATTGAGCACTGGTTACCAGAACACCCCTAGTCACTAGCTAGTTGTGGGACCCTAGGTACCTTGTATCTTAGTGTAAAAGTAACCATAACAAATATCCTTCTCATGCAGGATCCACTAGTAAGGAAATAACCATAACCTAGTGGTACCCAACATCATCATCATAGTTTAGTTAGTGTTTTCATCATTAAACTTTCTATGTGAAATAGGGACAAAACAACTTCTAATCATTATCATATTAGTCCTAGTCCTCCCACCTAGATACCCAAGTTTCCCTCTTTGTTCTCAATCAAATTACAGATGTTATAAAATACCATTTGCACATGAAAATTCCTTTTCCAATTTATAAGAACACCAAATGGCCCAAAACATGTCACATATTACTCTTTCTACATTCAAATTCATTTTTAACATCATACTCACATAAAACATCCCACAAATATGTTTCGATCCTTTATTACAATTTAATAAATAATTTCAACAATTCATAAAATGTTCTAAAAACATTTTACATAACAAATCACCACTTTACCTTTCAAAAAATCATTTTTAATAACATACACCCATCAAAACAGTACATAAACATCATTTTAACACTTTGTGGAACTCAATAAACCATTTACATTTTTCATAAAACACTTTCAAGAAGTATAACACGTTTTTGCACATAAAACCCATTCAAAACCCCTATTTTCAAACCAAAATCACACAAATACCCAACCAAAAAAGAATTTTCATCTCTAGAAACATTTTATAAACCACTTTCATTCATTACAAAATGACCCCAAAATATATCATAAGTGTTACACATGAAAGAACACAAAATTTCAAGTAAACATGCAATTTTAAAATGAAACACTTAACTAACTCTACAAAAAATGATTTTCGCACCACACATAATTTGTAATAATCATTTAAAAATTTTGATCAAGAAAATATAACTCATCAAAATGTGATTACACATGTAATCACCTACATTTTGTGTCAAAAAACCCAAATTGTTGTGTGAAACTTCAACCACACCAATGTCACACCATAAGGGAGTGAAAAAACCTAAATCTACAATATTGACCCAAAAACTCAAAAATAATACCTAGGTATGAAACCCTATTTTTTTGGAAATTTATAGATTTAATAAAGAGGGAAGGAACTCTAAGGAAAATAAATAAAAAATTAAGGAATCACTTACCTTGAGTAACCTTGATTTTTCCCACCAAAACCCCATAAAAAATGGGTTCCATGGGAGCTTGAGGGGGCTTGGAGGCCTCCCATGGCTTCTAGGGTTGAATGGGGGAAAATGGGGTGAATTAGGTTTATTTCCAGAAGGGAAAAATTTGAATTAAAAAATGATATTTATTGAGCTGTACACCCTGCACGGTTTGGCTACATGGTTTAATAAACCATGCAGCATGTTCTGTCCACCCAAAAACATGCCATTTTGCTCCAAATTCAAGGTGGGGGACAAGGGGAAAATCAATGTAAACTTCTGGGGGATTCAATAGGAGTCTAGGTACGGAAAAATAGTCAATGGAAAAGAGGAAATGATTCCCCAAATTCTCAAACATGTCTCACCTAGCTCCCGAGGAAAATAATAAGAACCAGAATGAAATGATAACTAAAAGCCCAATTGTGACTTTTTACATCGATTTTTAAGTAACCTTTGGTAATGAAAGATAAATCCAAAGTTTTAAGAAGTTTGAAGGTCACCAAAAGAAATTTAGTTAAGCGGGAAAATTAAAATTCCTAATTTTCAGCACCTATACTTTCCACTAGTTATTCGGAGGAAGAGTAACTATATAAAATGTGTAAATTCACAATATTAATTAATAATGTTCAAACACATGAAGCAGTATAAGTGATGAAGATTTTGTGTCATGAGTATCTAACTAAGGAATTTATTGGTTAAATAAGATGATAATCGGACCAAGTTTTATATATCAAAGGAGAAGTAGAGAATTGTTTTTTGACTAATTTCCTGCTTGGATGGAGAATAGAGTATTGGATAGAATGGATTCAAACAGAGATCCAATAGGCTGATCACCATAATAAGAGAATAATCATACCATGTTTCATTAAACAGTAGAGTATAGACTTGAGTTTTGCAAGATAAATTGTGTTTCATAGAGCACAATAGACTGAGGAGTAATGAATGAAGTGCATTGGACAGAGTACATCAGACCGAGGAGAAGCAGACATATAATACCAGAAGGAGTTCTACCAAACATAATTTTTCTAAGTAATATTTTCAAAAAAAAGTTATATAAAAGGGATTTTGAACTTATCCAAGTCATTATTATATTAGGTGGATGTTTTGAGACCAAGAAACTCTTATGGGAGTTATTGATGATCTTGAAGAATATTTTACACATTTGAAGGTGATCCAAATTTCTTGTGGAGAAAGAACACATGAAGAAGAATAATATCTTTCTAATAGTGGGTTAAAAAAATTAAGGAAGATCTTGTTGTAGGGTTTTAGATCCAGGTGGTGAAAAGATATATTGCTATGGCGTATAACTAATCAAGAAGGAAGTGGATATAAGAACGATGGTTGGGGGTATAACCAACTTTTGTATAAGAGTTTATTTTTGGAGTACAGAACCATGGTTAGCTGGAATATTGATTTCTGGGGTGTTGAACTAGTTGATTCATGTTCCCTTATAGTCTTGAAAGAAGTTATTAAAAGAATCTATGTTGGGGAAGATAACCCACATGTTAAGGAGTAAGTCTTTATACCGAACATTGTAAATATTTTTTGTTGGTCTCTCTTTATATTTTCTATATATAAATTGATATCTAGATAGATGTTTTTTTGGATATAAATTGTTAAAAGTTTTAGAAGTTGAATTCTAAGAAAATAATTCATCAAAGAAAGTGATCACTAACTCACTAATTCCCCCTATTAATGATATCACACTGATTTGGGGACTTCAAAGTGTTGGATCATACGAGATTACAATGGCTACAAGAGGGTGGTGAATTTCAAATTAAAAATTAAAGTAAAAAAATAAAAAAAATCTTAAGTAAAAATGATCAGACTAAAGGATCATCTGATGATCAAAGTATAGAAATCAAAACCAACAACTGTCTGATTATATAAAAAAAATTTTATTGGATTCATTGTCACGCAGATAAAATAGTTTGTTAGATTGGTAAGTATAAACCTATCTTTCTAAAACACAATCAAAGTGGAAAATAAATCTTTTACAATTAATAAATATGAAATCTTATAATAGTAAGAATGACCTACATGCTTTATAAAATAATTTACTCTTTAATTTTCATAGATAAGGAAGTCATAAACCCTAAATTAGGTATCCAAAATTTTAGTATCTTCTATAAAGTTATATATTTCATTACCAGGGAATCCCTTGATATGAGAATCATAATAGATATTTATACCTATATGCGGAATATCTCAATATGATGATTGGTCTCTATCTTCCTAGCCCCCGAACTCGTCAATCTGATGGATTGGATTTTTGGTCATGTTATCCTCATAAACCCTCAATCTGTACCACTATAGGACATAGAATACATAGGAAAAATGTTCTAAGGAATTTACAATCCTTGCCCTAATTCCTTATAACTTCAAACCTCTAAGAAATTACAAAGGGTTTAGAATGGCATGTTCAAGCATAGAAAAAACTTAGAAGACTTGGTTTTAAAATGCATCATCTTCCAGAACTTAAAATGACCTCATATTTATAGTTAATCCTCTAATAGTCATATTATAGGTTTTGTTGAAATATAATTAGATATATTTCACATTGACAGCTCATAATGATCTGGATCTTCAATTTGACAGCTGAGTATTTCATTGTCTAACATCATTTTTTTAGCACCATTACAATGCTATAATGGATTCCATCTAATACAAACAAATATATATACTCCCATTATAAACTTTGGATATTATAATGTACTTTATTGTTTTTTTCAATCTAATAAGCTGAATAAAGTTCATTCTGATGTATCGGTACCAATTTTAGTCTGATGGTCGTGACTTTTTTATTATAAAATATGGTACATAAGTCTAACCACTAGTTAGAAAAAAAATTATCATATGTATCAGACACACCTTCATTCTGATGAATCATATTGAATAATAAAAAAATTATTTCTTTTATATTATAACTATTTCTATATTCAGAATAAAATAATGTTTTATACCAGAAAATACTAAAACACTTGCGATATATAAAGTTAGTATAAAAATGTTTTTAGAAATATTTTGTGATTTTTAAAACAAATAAAAGAAAAATTAGAAAGTATAACTTTCAAAATAATAATATCCCCCTTTTGGAAAGCACAAAACATGAAACTTAAAAGGAAAAAACTAATAACTTTGAAAAACTTACATACCTTTTTTCATTTAAGAATTTTGAAAATTACTTCATATCTTAACTCCCCCTAGGTTTATGAAATTTTTATCATTCGATGATAAGTAATAATACTTTTGATTGTACCCCTTTGTAAAAGTATTTCCTAGAGATTCACCCCCGCTTTTATAACTCTCCTCCTTAAACACGTCTCCTAAAACTTCTCCAAAAATTTATCCCCTCAAACTTCTCCCATTATACATATAAACTTCTCTCCCTTTTGATTTAAAAAAAGTATAGGGAAGGAACTAGATTTCTGAAAAAGATATAAAAGTAATAACATGTGAAAAAATTATATGTGAATTAACTATTTATCCAAGATATAAAAGAAAGAAAATACATCAAAACAAATTTGGAAGACATTCAGACATAAGATTTCAATAAAAATATCATTCACATTCTACATTTATTGATATTGTTTCAAAATTTTGCATTTATAGGTCAAATAAAAATGTTCATTATTTATTTAAAAACTTTTTCATAATTGCCTTTATATTTTTAACATCATAATGACCCTTTTGAGCTTCTACAACAGATGCCTCAAACTTCAAAATCTTTTATTCTGTAATTGCCTACTTTTGAACCTCTACCTTTAGGACTTAAACCTCCACAATTATCTTCTTATTCTATTCATTCATAAGGAACAACTAATCTTCGCATTTTCAAAGTATACGATTCTTTACATATGATTTGTGAACCTTTTCTTTAAAAAATTTCACTTCTTAATTATGATCGTCAATTATGTCTATGAATTCTTATACATATTTGAATCTTTACGAGACAACTGTTGATAACTGGTAAAAGTAATATACCAAATAAATAGAATGTTTCTTCACTTATATAAACAAATTTTTTTTGACCTTTAGATCATTATCAGCATTTTTTGACCATTTTACCATCTTATTTTAAGAACTCATTGGTTGTTTCTTTGAAGGATTTCAAGTCATCTTCAATATGAACAAATTATTCTATAAAAACTTTTAGTGATTCAGATTTTTTATTTTTCCTATTTCGAATCATTTTACATTTTAAATCCATGTTTGGAAGGTCATGTGTTGAATCACTTAACCTTTTCACACACAAAATATATTTTTTTATTAAGAAAAAGAAATTTTAATGAAAATTGGGAAACCATTTGAGTACACAAAATATAATCACCCAACCTAGTACATAATAGATGAATCAATGAATTGAAATTTAAGCCTTTTATAGATATTACCTCTCTGAATAATCCATTGTAGAATGGTAGCCTTATTTCTTGGATCATATTTGAAAAACCATTCAATGATGTATTCCATATTTAAACAAGTTTTAATGATCTCTTCCATAGTAATCTTATTCCTGATGAATCCACATACCAGTATTCCAAGTTTTTTTGGATCCATTCACCCTACTCCTTGATAAATCTAACTTGAATACACCTCCCAACCAACCTGTCAAACTCCTCTTTCATAATAATGACCTGTAGGACCTTTTCAAAGAAATATTCATTACAATTGATGACACTTTCACACTCCTCACACTCCATCAATTCCTTTCCACTCGGGTCGGTATCAGATTTAACAACCTCCTTTTCATAATTTTATAGGTTGGAGATATATGATTCCCTTGCTTCTCTTGGAGATTCTATCTCCTTAGTAGAGTTTTGTCTCCAAATTCTTTGAAACCTTTGGAGTAAGTATGACTTTACATTATGATTGAGTAACGGGAGGACTAGGTAAGTAAGAATAATATTTCCTTCTTCGTGGCCTCCATGGTTTCTTGATAAAACCATCTGAATGGATGATAGTGTTATTTCCCTTCCTTTAGGAGGAACTAAAATAGTCCTCTGTAATGTCCACTTCCTTGGACTCAATAGGGGATTCAAAATCAAAATCTATATCCTCGTGAGAGACCACCAATATCATATGGGTGGTTCCCTACATGGGTAGTCTCCACTTAATTCCCTTCCCCAAAAGTATGACACTCTTCTTCTCCCAGTGTTGTAAACCGATTTGAATAATGGATAACCATTCCTCCAGAATTAACTGTATCAGTATAGGATGGTCTAGCCTACAAGTCCAGCCCTAGCATATTTTAACCTATGGGAAACACAGATCCACATACCATAAATTGGGGTTTCTTATTAGTTTTCTTTAAACCCCTACATTGAGGATCTCCATCCGTACCTTGGTCACCAAAGACTTCCAAGTTCACCTCAGCTTCATCGATAGGACTGGATGAAACTAGTTTCCTGACCGAATCATCATCCAACAATGCCTCCATATCCTCATGACCAGCATCACTAGATGAGTGGGAGTTCAACGTTGGAACTCCACACACCTACATGACTTCCCCTATCCATACTTGAACATGTCCAGATAAGGGGTTGATACCCAAATTGCACCTCACATAAGAAAAAACACTGTGATCTATGGCCCTATATTCATAGGCATTTCACCCTTCACTGCAACTCAAGGAACATGCATGAGCTGATCCACTCTTGAAGTATTAAGAACCTCCCGAGAGATGTCCACCACATTTGGGTTGACCACCCTCTTCCCTTCCTCATAATGTGAGGCCTTGGTTTCATTGATCACCAAGTGTATATCATAAGTAGGAATGGTCTCTTGGACCATGATTTCAATGTCCTTACCCCCAGGTGGCTCGAATGAATCACATCACAGCTATCACAAAAACCACACCCCTCCTTTGAGGTTTTCAGTTGGATGAAACTACACCCACGCTGGCATATTGATTCCTTGTTCCCAAGACGACCATAGAAAACACAACAGTTAATCTAGGTTTTATAAAATTCCTTCTAATGATAGAGGATTTAGCCTTTAATATCGATGGGAAAATAATCTATTGGGCCCTCCGACACATCAGCTTCAAAATAGATCCACTGTGAGACTAGATGGAATACGTCATTGGTATGAGAATCTGAGAAGAGGTATTGCCTTTCCATGTTGTCTATCAATTAGAGAATCTCTTGATTATGGAATAGTAAAGGGAGTCCGGGGAGAGAGATCCAGAGCACAGTGATCAAAGAGTCTCATATCAGGTTAAAATAGAAGGACCACTAGAATAGGTAAAATGAAAACCCTCTATAGTTCATGTAGAAGAATACCAATCATTAAATAGGTCGTCTTTGTTCGAGAAATGGATCTACATATGCTTCGCATCTAAAATACCAACAATTGCTCAGTCCTATAGATTCCAAGATGAGTACATGAACCTATCAAAGGAATCAACGAAGGGAAGTTTCTTCCCAAATCGGGCCACCAGAGTGAGATCCAAGAGCATTGAAGCTTCCATGAACTCCAATGTATAAATCTATATTGGGATAACTTCATTCATGTGAGATTGAACCTTAGGGATAACTGCGATTGAAGGGAATTGAGGTTGGGAAGATGGGTCTGTGAAAGGGGAGAAGTTGGGATTATGATTAAGAAGAGAATGTAAAGGAGGGTCATGCCCCTCCTTGCCCACAGTGAACTAAGAAGGGGAGGTGGTGTCGCAACCATGACCTACGCCATTGAGGAGAATGGAAGTGGGTAAGGGAAGACGGTGATCAATTAAACTTTTCAAGGTTTGAAAAAATATAATAAAATCGTTTCTAAGATATTATTTATTTTGAGTATGATGACTCAAATAGTTTCTAAGGAGCTTATGGATGATTTGATTTTTTATCTTTCTTCTTTATTTCTTTAGGTTTTTCTTTCTCAGAAACATTAATAATATCAACATATTTATCAGATTCAACCTTGTTTGATACTTTTGTGTGAGATTTTTGATCTATTCGTCTTATTTTAAAGATGACTTGTATTTCTATTTTGATGATAATATTTTGTCTCCTAATTATTCTAATTATATATTCATATCTAATTGGGAAGGTAATGGAGTTGAAGATGAAGATGACTATAATGTTTTATTTTCATTTATCACTTCCTTAGATTCTATTTCTTCTTCATCAACTTCTTTCTCCTCTTTTTCTTCTTCTTCTTTTTCCTCCTCTTATTATTTTTATTTTTCTAAATATACTTTTTCTTATTCTACTTATTCTTAAAATTGTTTTTACAAATTCCACAAAAATTTAATTACTAATTTTTCAAATTTCTTAACAGACATCAGTTTTTCCTTCTCAATAACTTTTTGTAATTATTCTGGGACTGATTTTGAAACTTCTCAAACAACCTCTTTCCCTTTCCACATTTTTGGAACTACTAGAATAACTAAAGTTTCTATAAAATCCAATCCATCATCTAGGATGATTGGATTGGTGTGAGATACGTTTTCATATTTATGAGCTAGATGAACCACCAATAAGGGATATAAAGATATAATTTGATTCTCTAAATATTTTTCAACATCTTTCATTAAATATTAAATAATTTTTCCTATATTAACCTAGTTTTCTATTTATTTGTAACTTCACCTTCCTTAATATCATCATCAATTATAATTTTTAAGGATAATTACTCATCCTTATAAAGCTCAAATTATGGCTCCCTGGGTTTCTTCTTGGCCTTAAGTTTCATTAACTTTTTGAAATATTACTATGATATAAATTTAGGGTTCTTTTGTTTCATTGGAGTAGATGATTTGGCCTTTAATTTTCCTTTATCAACTTATTTATATTTCACTATTACTACATTGAATTTGATTTTATCAACTCTATATACAAATGTTTTCAAATTTTTATCCAAAATAAGTTTCATTATTGACAAAGTCTCTTCGCCGATTAGGTAAGTCATTTCCCTCATGGCATAATTATGATTCTTAATTTTGAAAACTTCAATGAAATTAACAAGGATTATATTAATAAAATAAGGAAACATTGATATCTTCAACTTTATAAAATCATTATTTATTGACTCTACTGTGATGAAAAAAACTTCACCAGATCAATTTTCCTCATATTCATCAAGAAATCAAAAAAATATATGTATGCTACTTTTAGGGTATCCATGTCACTATTTTATGGAATGATATAACCTTACATCCACAACATGATGACCCTTACATCAGTTTTTAGGTGAGGAAGCATTATGAAATTCTCAAAATAATGAAACAAGGATGCCTCAGACTACAACTTAACAAAACATTCAAGCATAGATGGCAACTTAGAATATGAGAGATAAGATTATTCTATATAAGAAACTTCCAATAACTCTCAAACTTGTTCATAATAAAGTTTTTACTTATTACAAAATAAAAAATAAAATAATTGCATTCCTTATATTCTTCATAAATAAATTCAACCGATGCATAAAATTATCTTAATATTTTAAGATAATTTTTGTCAAATTCCTTATCTGGTTTTTCAACACAAATTTTCTCCCATCCTTGAAAAGTCGTTATATTTTTAAGGATTGAATCATGCATTTCCTATCATGATCCCTAAAAAAGTATTTCTTTGAAAAAATTATCTCTATACAAAATTCTTAGTGGTTTCCATCTAATTGATTCTTGTACTGGCATTAAGATGAATTGAAAAACTTTGGAGTGATCACTAAAAGGGATTATGAGTGTGCGATTTGAAAATTTTGAAAATCAATATGGGATACATGGTGACTGACCCTTATATAGAAATGGGGGTGATGATTCATATTCAAGATTAATTTCAACATTTGATATTAAAGTCCTTTTTTATCCAAAAAATTGATATTTATTTGATTTTTACAATATATAACTTTGAATTATTAACATTTTATTAAGAATGAATTAATAAGAATAAAAAACATTCTAATTAGAGAAATTTTAATTTTTTAATAAAAAAGATAATAAAACTAAAAGAATACGTAAAAAATATTTATAAACTAAAGTAATGAATAAGTATAAAAATTAAAATAAGAATACCTTTTAGAGTATAAAAGTTTCATTGATTTGAATAACCTATTCTTCATGTTTTTTTGTAAAAGAAACTAATTATGATAAAGTTTTATATGAAAAATATTGTCTAGGAAATTTTATAACAATTTTTGTATCTGAAAAGATTTTAATTAATTTTGAAACTAAAAATTTTTTAATTAAATTTGATTCCAAAAATATTTATAAAGAAATTTTAGTCCGATAAAGTTATTATGAATAAAAATTTTGAATACTGAAAAACTTTTTTAAAAAAATTATAAAAAAATTAGAAAACTAAAAAACGATGTACACTCCCTTTGAGAAGGAATTAATTAATGTAAAAATATTGGTAAATAAAAATTAGATATTAATATTCACTTGATATTGATCATTATTATATTTTGTTTAATGTATTCAAATCTATTGAAACTATGGGGTTCTGTAAAAATATCAGCAAGTTGTTCTTATATTATGATGAATTGTAAAATGATATCTCTTATTTGTTTGTGATCTTAAAATAACTAGTGTATTTTATCTATGTTATTAGCACATTATTGATTTTATTTGTTTTCACAAAAAGAAATGGAACTTGTGTTATCATACAATATTTGAGTTTTAGTAAAAATCATTTCATAGTTAGTGAGTGTGTGTTACAACCATAACACTTGAGCACAACAACTTCCAGCTACCACATATTATGCTTCAGTAGAGGAAAGCTCTTATGAGTGTTGTTTATTACATGAAAAAGAATATAAATCTTCTCTTAAAAATGATATGTTCTAGATACACTTTTACATTCAATTTAATATCCACCAAATTCATCATCGGAAAAACATTTTAGTTTAAAATCACTTCCAAAAAATAGAATAAGAATAAATCTATAGTTCCCTTAAGATAATGAAAAAATCATTCAAGAGATTTAATATGGAAATATTTTTCGATTGCTTTGAAATATAGCACATAATAATACTAAAAAAAATAAATCTGGATGACTAGAAATTAATTAAAGTAAAATTCCAAGCATACCTCTAAAATTCTTTTGATCATCCATTTTCACAGATTCCTCAAGATCTAAAGTATCTGAGGGTTTGATAGGAGTACTAATACTTTTAGTTTTTTCATACTTGAATTTATTAAGTAAAAATTTTATATACTTATGTTGAGATATAAAATTTCCTTTAGGTTTTTGTGATATTTGAAAACCTAGAAAGTATCTTAACTCGCCCATCATAATCTTTTCAAACTCAGATTTCATAATATTTGCAAAGAAATATATTAGTTACTTTTTATTTGAACCAAATATAGTGTCATAAAAATATATTTAAACAATTATAATATTATTATGAACTGGTTTTATAAAAATGTTTGGATATTCATCTCCCTTAATAAAATTGTTTTGTAACAAAAACCCATTTAACCTATAATACTAGCCTCTAGGGGATTATTTATCTCCATAAAGTGCCTTGGTAAGATTATAAACATGTGATGCAATTTTTTTATTTTCAAAACTAGGTTATTTTTCTATATAAACTTCCTCCTAAACATATACATTAAGGAAATAATGCTTCACATCCATTTTAAAAAAAATTAAGAATGTTGCATAAGCTTGAAGTATAAAAATAGCTTTAAGTATTGCAACTGGAGAATATATTTATTAATATTCTATTATTTATTTTTTATTATAAACATTTCCAACAATTATATATTTATTTCTAAATATTATTCAATTTTCATCACATTTATTTTGAAAGACCTATTTTACTCCAATTATAGAAGTATCTTTACGACATTCAATGAAATTCCAGAGTTGGTTACTTTCAAACACAATAAGTTTATCTTGAATTTACTTTATCCAATCCTTATCACTTAAAGCATTATTTGGATTATTAGGATAAAATTGAGATAATAAATATATAATTTAAATTTCATTTCTCAAAGAACTTATAGTCCTAACCTGCTTATCTACATCACCAATGATATTATCACTTGGATGATTCCAAATAAACAATTAATTTCCAGGGTTTGAAAAAGTATATTCTTCAAAAATAGGATAAAAATATTCTTTATAAAAACCTCTAAAAACATATTCTTCAGTTTTTTTCTCATGGTAATAACTTTACAACATGGGTTGAAAACCATTTTTATAAATAACATTTGAAGAATTAGGATAGGGTTGTTTAACAGAAAAGGGATCAGTTTCATCAAACAAATCATATACTATTTCCTCAATAGTACTTGTATTTTTATTAAAAACACTATAAGACTTACTAGTTGTGGAATAACCTAAAAATATTACTTCATATGATTTTGGAGAAAAAAAAATAAATTTATCTTTATTATTAAAGATAAATAGTTTGTATCCAAAAACTTTGAAGCAGAAAAGTTTTAGTTTGCTTCTTATCCACAACTCATAAGGAGTTTTATTAATAAAAGGTCTAATTAAAAATCAATTTATATTATAATAGGAAGAAATAACTACTTAATCTCAAAAATTATCAGCAAATGAGTATTAACTTAGCATGGTTCTATAAATAGTTTTGAATAACTCTATTTCTTCTTTCAACAACACCATTTTTCTGTAGAGTTCTAGGTGCTAAAAAGTCATGTATAATACCTTTTTAACTATAAAAAGTTTCAAAATAAAAATTTATAAATTATTATCCATGATCACTATTAATGGTTTTTAATAATATGTTTTTCTAATTTTTAAATCTAGCTATAATTATTTGAAAATACCTAAAGTCTTCGCATTTTCTTGATATAAAATAGACCCATGTGTTTCCAGTGTAATCATAAACTAAAACATAAACATAGTATTTTTCACCAATACTTCTAGTTTATTTAGGAAAAAATAATTTCATGTGTACTGACTATAAATCATCAAAATATGATAATTAACAAATATATTTAAAACATGAGTAATGTTTCTTACAAAATGGACAAGAATTATAGACTTTAGAAGTATTAAACCTAAGTTCTATTATATCCTTAACAAGTCCTTTCTTAGACAACTCAGCTAAAATTTTAAGGTTACATTTTCTTAACCTTCTATTCCATAACCAAGATTTTTCATCCATTTCACTAAGTCAAGGTATATATTGGCTCCTAAGGTATTATAAGTTAAAAGTGTATAGATTATAATTCATAATGGACGAAATAATAAACTTATATTTTTTACAATGAATAGTACATTTTTCATTCCTGAAGTTCACTAGATAACCTTCATAATATAATTGAATTATGCTAATATGGTTGGTCTTAATTTCTACAAAATATAAAACATGTGAAAATAAATATTTTTCTAGAATAATAAGATTACTTATGCTAATAATCTCTCCTTGAGTGTTATATCTAAAGGTTACTTTTCCACCTTTCATATTAATGGTATTTTTAAAGAAATATCTACTGTCAATCATATGTCTTGATTAACCACTATCCATGTACCAAATTTTTTTTCTATTAGTAATTTATTTATTTTCATGAATACAAAGATATTAATTTTTTAAAACCTAAACCTTCTTGGGTCTAGTATTATCAAAAAACAAAATCTTAGGTAACCACATTTGTCCAACATTAGTACATTGAAAAAATTTCATTTCTTTTGAAAAGTAAGCTTTATGAAAACCAAAATATTGAATTTTATTTATAGAATATTTATTTTCCCAATGTTCACCACTTTGAAAGTTTTTTAAAAATGGAGCACCTCTTTGAAAAAAAATAGTTATTATTAAAAATAGGTTTTTTGTTTGTAAAACACATTCCAAAAATATCAATAAGAGGTCTAATTTTATTATACTTGTTATCAAATTTTTCCTTTCCAAAGGTAAAATTAGACAAAATTTTCTCCAAACATGAGATTTCATACTGTACTTTTACAACTAAGTTTTTATCCATAGTGGTAGAAGTTTGTTAACGTAGTTTTTCAAAAATTATTTTGTAAACTATTTTTCTCAGAAACAGTTTTCTCCAGTTATATAAAAAGATGTTATTTTTAAAATTATTTTTATCAATATAATTATAAAGATATCATATTCAGTTAGTTAAAGTATAAATTCTTTAATCTTCCATAGCAAGTTTAGTTTTTTCATTATCATGTTTTTTAAAAACATTACAATTTTTATTTTCAAGTAGTTTAGAAAAACTAGATACTCTTTCATTACAAGGTAAGGTATTATCCCCTTAAATTGAGAAATATTATTCATCTCGATATATAGAATTTTTTTATCATTACTATTGGGGTAATTAGAATTTAAAGTATGTTTGGTAAAGGATGTATCTATTTGTACCTTTTCCATGATACAATGGTTCACCTAAAGTATTTCAGTAAATAAATCAATGTTCATTTTTACAGAACATTCATTATATGAATATTTTTTTTATAAAATATCTAGTCCACCTACAATCCATGTGTTATAAAATTTAATACTTTTTTGGTTCTTGTGTTTATATTACTTCTTAGAATTCCTTCATAAATTCATCTCTTTCTTATCTTTCATTTTAAGCTTAGGAAAATCTAGTCTGATGTGTCCTATCTTTTTTCATTCACATTAGATCAATTTTGTATAGTCTTTCTAATCAATCTTATCCTTATTAATTTTATTATATATATATTGATAATATTTCCCACCAAAAATATTATTTATCTTTCTAGAAAGAGATATTGACTAATTTTTATATTTTTATAAAGAACTTGAATCTAATTCAATAAAAAATTTATTATTCCTATAAGATTATTCAATTTTCTATTTTGATTTAGTTTTAACAAGAACATTGGATGTAGTTGTAAAGTAAACTCATACATTCTTCTTTTTCATCTTTTCAGTATCTCTTTTCAATCTTCTTTTATATTTCATGAGGGTACCAATCAAATCATCAAGAGTAAGATTCATAATCTTCCTTGTATCATCCAAATAAGTCTTATTGGATTACCATTCATTTGGAATGGTTTCTATAATATTTTCAACCAAGATTCCATTTTTAATATCATTCTCTCCCAAATAATGTAAGCTATTGACAATAGTCACAAATATTTGATGCATTTTTTCTACTGATTCTCCAGATATGAAATCAAAAAGTTTTATAGTATGCTTTCATCGTATATCTTCTAGTCTCAAAAACTTTAGAAGTTTCATATTGTATAACCTATATATATTTTCAAATATTATTTTCTACTTTACATGATGAAATTTGGATATATATATATATTCCTTATAACTGAACAAAATAGAGTGATCTTTCTCTATAATTAATTTTACATTCTTTATTTTCCTGATGAGTAAAGGTTGTAACTTTCTTTTCTGGTATATTGTAATATCCAGTAAGAATTAAAAATTATAAACTCTAGTATTGACAAAAAAACATTTTCATCCTATCTCTACGGCATTCATAATCATTACCATTAAAATTTGTGTTCGTTTGGGAATGGTATTTTCTTGGGTGCCAATATTTATACCTACCTCCTTAAAGACAATATAAACTATTTTTCTATAAACATGTTAATGTAAAAAAATTATAAAAAAGTAGTTTATAAAAAAACCTAATAAACTTATAGATGATAAAGAAAGTAAAAAACTTAGCAAGTAAAGTAGTAGAACCTCCTCTAATACCAATCATTGTATCATAATAGTTAATTATGGATACAAGAGGGGGTGAATTTTAGTTTAAAAAATAAACTAAAAAACACAAATAATCTTAAGTCAAAATGATCAGACTCAAGGATCATCCAATTATCAGAGTGTTGAAATCAGAACCAGCAACTATCTATTTATATCATAGTTTTTTTCGGTTTCACAGCCACACCAGTATAATATTTTGTTATAAATATAAGTATCAAACTAAATTTCTAAAACACATGCATAGTAGAAAAAAGTATTTTATAAACAATAAATATGAAATCTTATATAGTAATATTGACTTACAAGATTTATAAAATAATTTACACTTTAACATTAAGAGTTAAGGAATTTAGAAACCCTAACTTAGGTATCGAAATATTTAGTACCTACTATAAATCTTTGTCTTTCCTTACCAAGAAATCCCTCGATATGATGATCTAAATAGTTTTATCTTCCTATCCTAGAAAACCCTCGATATGATGATCAGTATCAACATTACTAGCCCCAAAGTCCTTCAATTCAATTGATCAAATTCACCATCTTTCTATCCTTAGAATCCCTCAATCAGTACCACAATAAACCACAAAATACCAAGTCAAACTATCATAAGGAATTTACGATCCTCACTCAGATTCTTATAACATAAAATATATAAGAAAATATAAAGCATTTAGAATGAGATGTTAATTAATATGAAAAACTTATATGACTTGAGTTTCAAATTAAACAAATACCATTCCTTCAAATGATCTCATATTTATAGGAAACCCTACAATGGTCATATTTTATAGTTGGTTGAAATCACCTCAAAAGACTTTCACATTGTCAGTTCATAATGATCTGGATATTAAAAATGAAATGAAATCATTTTATTTTCTGATTCCATTTTTTTAGCACCATTACAATTTTATAATGGATTTCAATAGAAATAAAAAATTATATATACTCTGATTATAAATTTTGGATAGTATGATGGACTTCTTTATTTTTTCAACCCAATAAACTAAACAAATGTCAGTTTGATATATCAGTACCAATGTTATTCTAATGTTCAATACTTCTTTCAGTCTGATAGATAGGATATAATACTAACCACTGGTCATAACATAATTTCATCTGATGTATCAAATTTACTTTCAGTATGATGAATCATATTGAATAATAAAATTTTATATTCATTTTATATTAGAACTATTTATATGTTCCATATAAAATAATTTTTTCTAAAAAAATATACTAAAACACTTTTGATATATAAATTTAGTAAAATAGTATTTTAAGAAAGTTTTTTTGATTTCTAATACTATGGAAAGGAAAAGTAAAAATTATAACTTTTGTCTCAACACAAATATGATCCATTGAAATTTTTTGAAAATTAAAATGAATTTAATATTGAGTAGATGTGGTTAGGAATCCCTATATATTTTCAAGAATTATTTTCTCACATACCCCAACCACCTGAGGTTTATTTTAGGGATCAAAGAACTTAATTATAAACTAAACCTTTAGGGAGTAGTTTTATTTTTAGTAAAAACATATTCTTTTGGACCTTACAAATGTGTCCCATTATAGTAAAATTTATTCCCATTTAAACCTAAATGATTTATAAATAAAATAAATATACATGAACACTAGATAAGTGAATGATTAATGATGGAAAAATTGATGGGTTAGTTTAGTAGAAATAAGTGATTTGGAACTTAAACCCATTTTTTTAGAATCAACCTAAAATTCCATGTACTCTCATTGAAGTTGTTTTAAAATTGGAATTTCACCCCTTCTTAGGTTATGTAAAGAATTAATTTTTCAATGGTTATTATTTAAAAACTCTTATTTGTGGGAAATGATATTTCTTCTAAAATAACCCCATTGGGGAATTTTCGTCCTTCTTTATAGTATTTTAAAATAATAAACTTTCTATTTTCAAAATTCTTATATTTAGGGATATTATATAACTTGTTTTTTAATTGAGGTTCCTTGTTTGAAATTGAATTTATCATGTATGAATTTTATTATTAATATTTTGAATAAGGAAAGAAATAACCTTTTATTTTCTATAATAAAATTTTCAAATGATGTTATTTTAGAACACTCACATACTCTCTCTTAAAGATTTAATCTCACATGTTTTAGCTACACATCTTCTAATAAAAAGGGTAAGTGTGGAATGAATTTTAACCCACTTTATAGGAATTAAAAAAATGAGTTTCATAGTGTCTTGGTTGGTTACATTTCCAAATATTGATTGGAAAAACCTTGTGTTGGGTAAATTAATAGTAATGCCTATTTTAGCTTGGTATAGTTAACAAGGAGTTCCTAAACCAAACGCTAAATACATAAATTGGTGATCCTAAAGACATATATACCTTGGTTTATTGGTCATTCCATCTTTATATTATGCATTAATTATCATTTATAATGTTATATATATTATGCCTCATTTTTCTTTTCAATATTATGTTAAATCTTTTGTTATTAATTGATGATTTATTTTCTTGGTTTTCTAAAAATATTTTTAGAAATTAAAGATATGTTTTATTGTGACACATTTTAATCTAAACTTGCATGATTTTTACTTTATAGAAGGAATTTCTATTATTTGACTTTAAACATGTCTATAATTGGTAAATAGAATGTCTATTGTTTTTTATAGAGAATATTTACTACTATAATGTATATAATGTATATCATTTTGATATAAAAACCTTGTGTTGTATTATTATAATATGGTTTTGATATGTCCACCATGTTTATAGGTTTCCTATGCAGCAATACATATGGATTTCTTTATATTGACATGTATTTCATATGTAGGTGTTTAACCTTTTCTTATAGGTTCTAGATTGAGACTTTTGTACTACATACACATAAAGATATATCTATATGTATATACAGTTCCTACCTGTGAGAAGAGAGGCCTCGTATTGAGGATGTATTACATATATATATATGATTATGGATATATATATATATATATTCCTTCTTATGAGAAGATAGGGCCTCTTAGGGAAAATGATATATATATATAAATAGTTCCTTCCTATAAGAATATGAGGATTCCTAGGTAAGGATGATGTTAATTCATATATACAGTTCCTCCCTATAAGAAGAGAGGCCTCCTAAGGAGGATAATTGTGTGTGTGTGTGTGTGTGTGTGCATATTTTACCCACAAAAACACACACACACACCTCCACCTCCTTAGAAAATAGGTCCATTCTAGTTAACATCCACATTACTTAGATTATGAGCTTATCGAAAAGATTTTTTGGCTGATATGGCTGAAAATTAATTGTGTTATTTTAAGATATGATACATATTGTCTTGATTAGAAGAAAATCATGTTTATTTTTTTATCTAGATACTTCTTTGTGGAGATTTATTCTTATTTATTTACTATTATAATTAGTTAATAGTCATATAAAATAATTTTTATATTTATATAAATTTATAGATATTTTTATGAAAACACGCATCTATTCACTATGTTTTTTGAGAAATCATTAGTGATTCCATTCTTAGTATTTATTCTCACACCCTGTATGGACACCCTAATGGATATACAACCTCTTCTTTGTTTCATTTCAAGTATTAACAAGTGTAATGGTAGTTTTTGGATGTTTGGGTATTGGTTTTTCATGTAATAGGAGTATTTTTAGCTACTAAAATGGTGTTGGAACTGATTATTTTTTTCTAGATGATTTTTTTATAATTTCACTAACTCATTCAAAAATTTTGTATATTTAGGTCATGTTTGGATATAACTCCATTTAGAGTGGGTTTGTATAGTATGATATGAATTTGATTGGGTATATCACACATTAATATAGTGAATTATGGTATGTTCATATTATTATTTCTTTTTATTTTACTTTTATGTTTTTGTGTTTCATTTATGGGATTCTATAGACAATAGAAATGACATGTTGGGTTTCTAGTAGGGTCTTGTTATGAATTATATTTTTAATCTTTAGTTTATAAATCACTCCCTAATAGTATATTGATACACATGGTGATATTATCCAGCCTCTATGGATCATGGAACTCCGTTGGATTCAATGGAATCCTAGATCAGGTGTTGAATGAGTATTCATGTCTGCATCAATATGGGTTCTCTATATATTATGATACATCTAGAGATGAATTAGGGTTTCTGATTATACTAAGGGATAAGGATTTTTTGTACAAAATGATTAAATTATAACCACATGATAATAATTAATACATTAATTATTTGGAGTTAGAGGAGTTCATACACTCCCTAAAGACTAAGAGACATTGCCTATTTATTGAATGGTTCATGGTGTATTTGGATCACAAGAGTCTGAGGTATATCTTCTCTCAATTGGATTTGAACATGAGGTAGTGAACATCAGTAGAGTATATTTAAATTTTGTATTTTAAGTTATCTTATACACCAAGAAAGGTTAGTGTGGTATTATATTCCTTGATATGAAAATCTTATGTGGTTAAGTAATCACATGAGTAGTGTCATCTGATGGGATTAGTGTAAATTTTTCATCTAGAAGCTCATAAAGAGGGAAATGACATGATTTTACATTGGATTGACATAATTTTTTTGATCTTATACTGGTTAAAGGAGGTAAAAAATATCTATATCAGATGTGAGAATACTAGTGACACCTTAAATGAATGGAATATCATATAAGGGTGATTCCTAGAAGAAAACTCAACACCCTACTTTAGGGATAGAGTGATTGTTCTTTTGAGTATAAGGAAGGATGTTATGGGTGTGTTTGATAACAATAATTAGTAATTTTATCCTACAGTGGTGATGATTTATCATGGAATCAAATGGTAGTTTTTTTGGAAAAGGATAAATATTAGCATTCCCAATAATGACTCTCAATTCTTTACTTGTTAGTGGAAAACAATGGAGAATCAAGGACCCATGGGTCTTTCATAGCATTTTCATATGCTGATGTGAAATTTGGAAAAAATAATAATGGATTTCATGACTAGTTTCCCTAAGTCAGCATAGAATCTTGATGTGTATGGGTGATTTTGGATCATCGTATGAAGTCCATCCACTTTTTACCCTTTTGGGAGACACTATTAATTGAGGACCATTGTAAGTTGTATATGGATATAATGGTTAGTGTTCATGGATTTATTTAATCTATCATATCATATATGGATCCTTGACCAAATAAAACATTTTGGGGGAGGGTTATATAAACATATTGGTAGTCAATTGAATATGAGTGCATCATATCACCCTTAAATGGATGGTTATATAAAATTGGTCATACATACATTAGATTACATGAAGTAATTTTGTGTTCTAGATTTTCGGAGATCATGTGAGAATCATATGGATTTGGTAGAGTTCATCTATGATAATAGCTATCAAGCATTGACTCAAATGGAACTATTTGAAGTGTTGTATGGGAAACCATGATGATCATTGTTGTATTGGGTAGATTTAGGGTATAGATTACTTTTTGTTTTTAACTTGGTGTAGGAGGAGGTATATTGGGTTCACATATGATTTAAGTGATTAGTTTTATCTCATTAATGGTAAAATTATTATGTTAATCACTTTTTAAAGTTATTATTGTTATTTGTTGGGGATCGAGTCTTCTTGTGAGTGTTGTTGTGACTAGGACACAGATGACTCGAAAAGTAGGGGAAGTTTTCAAACTAATATGTGGGTCTATTTTAGATTATAGTGTAGATCAGGGATATGGATTATCAGTTAGAGTTTTCACCAAAGTATATTGTGGTGTATAATATGTTCAATACATCTAATCTAATGATCTTCCAATCATATTTGTCTCACATTATTTATAGAAATGTGGTGGATTTAAGACCACATGAAACCTTATAGAAATGATAGTGAGGAATTCAGATAGATAGAATAATATATTGAGAGTATTGATTATTCAACTATTGATAGTATTGGGGTAGAATTTCCTATTTCAAGAGGAGAAATAAAAAATAGAGGATCATATATGGTAGAAAATTCCAAATTTTTTTAGGAGAAAAAATACCAGTGGTTCTTCGTAGAAAAAGATTCATATGGTTAGTAGAATTGTAATGTCTCATGTTTGGTATGTAAGCTCATCTTTGAGTTTTGGAATATTTTTTGATTTTTTTTAGTTTTTGGAGGTGTATTGGATGATATATATCCAATGAATATAGTTTTGGGGACCATGAAACAAGATTATATAGGTCACCTTAGGAGAAAGATGTGAGTTCACGATCGGTGCATGACCCTAGATGGATATGAAGGGTGATTGAGTATATTTGGGTTTGTAAGAAGAGGAACCTAAGAAATAAATGTATTCTCCTGATCTAACATTTAGTTGGGTTTGTGTTACATGATTTTAATTTTTAAAACCCAATTATCCTCCTATAAGCCTCATTAAACACCCTAACTCCACTTGGCATGACTCCAGAGTTCCTTGGGAGTGAAATTAAGGATTCTCAATTATTGAATGAAAATTTTCTCTCTATGCTCAATTGAATCAACATCGAATTTTAGATTTTATGTCAACAATATTCCATGTTCTTTTTTCCATCTCTTTAACCCTTTTTATATTTTTTATTCCTTGGGAATATATGTCTCTTCAGATTAAATATAGGTCTTTAGTTAGTGGATTTGAATCATTGAAATAAGAGTCATGAACATTTTTTCTTGCTTCTAGTATTCAGAGGATCAGATCATGATTTTTAACAAAAAAATATAGTTTCAAGATCATCGTATGATTTTCATCTGAGGTAGGTGGTGATTATCCACTATTTATAGGACTTTTATTCCTTATTATGTGATCATTTTTCTTTTTGGTTGTTTTACTGCATGTGTTATTATCAAATAATCATTAATTTTATTTGATAATTGGTGATTTATATATTAAAACCACTAGAAATTTTGGGGTTTTATATTTAACTATGGTATTTTACTTAGAATAATGTTTTAATTAAACCATGAAATATTTTGTCTTAAAGATTTTTTTCAAAATAGATTTTAAATGTTAGGTGAAAAGTTGAATTTTGAGTATCTTAAATTGAGAGGGTTTAAGGATAAGGGTTTAGGGATTGTTTTGTGGTAAACTATTTTAAATAATTAAAACAATTTTAGGAATTGAACATATTGGGTATGATTAATAACTAAGAAACATAAAGTATGGATAGAAGGATTGTTTACTTGGGGTGGACGAGTAGTTTCATTACATGTGTGATAAATATGAAGTGGGCTGTGAAATTAAAGAACCACTCGAGTGGGTGATGACTCATATTGGGTGTATGTTATGATCATAAGTATAATTTTATGTTATATGATTTTTTATTGTATCATATAACCTTATATTATACTACTTATTTTTTGGATTAATTATTAGGGTGGAAATGGTAAGGGTTATATTATTGGGAAAATAATTTATTATATTATTTTCATCTGCTTCTTTGATTTTATAGAATTTTGATTGACTATTTTTTTGAATTTTATGAAATATTTTTAATAGTGTTGGTTACATGTCTAGGAAGAAATATTACATGGTATTTATTGAGAGTAACTTGGGGGAATCCAATTGGTTATTCATACTCACCGCTAACCGCCCGTCTTGGTGTGCATATAGATGTCTCATGTCATGATGTATATAAGGGAAAGCTTATGGTGTTCTTGGGTGATGTATATTAGGAGATAAGTGTCTGGTCTAATTTATGGGTTCAGTTATACATTGTAAGAGGACTTAGACTATTCACATTGTATGTATTTCATTACTTTGGTTGTTATTTCATGTCAAGATTTGGGACATGAGACTGTTTTAGTTTGTTTTTTTCACTCGGTTTAGTTTTTAGATTACATCAAATATTATTTGAAAGTTGGATTGAATTTTGAATAAATTTTTCCTTCTCATCAAATGTATGTAGTTTCTTACATTATGTTAAAATTATATCCCAATGATTATATTTATCTATAAACACTAATTTCTAACCTAAGGTGTTCAGGGACTATGATTGAGGCCATGAAACTGTCCTAGCCTAATCTTGGGATTCGATCTCTAATGTTGAGGTCATCAAAATTTAAAAATAGGAAGAAAAAATGGTTATCTTCCTCTAAAAATTAGTTAAAAGGGGGTTCATCTAATGAGTTCATGGATTTCATGCATACGTTCCAAAACCATACACTAATCCATACATTATCCTTTATGATACATGGTCTTACAACCAATGAAGCACTCCAATAACTAAAGTTTTTTATTTTTTAGCCACCAAGAACTCACATCCTTCCCAAGAAATTAATTACTAATTATTTCCATGTTTGGAACCAACAAACATAATATTACAAGTTACTAGTCACCTCATTCCACCTTCACTTTACTAATTTATATACGACCAATTCACATTTATTAATCCATTTAAATCATAAACTATGATTAATTTTTCATATATGGAACCAATATAATTAATTAAAATAATTAATTAATAAAAATAAAAAATGTTTCCTAATTTTCATGACCTTGAACCTTAATTTAATTTAAACAGGTTAACCAATTTATTTCCAAAAAATGTGATTTTTATAAAAATATGATTTTAGAAATTAAAATAATGTTTAAAAAAGATTTATAAAGTAAAATTAAATATCATGAGAAAAAAAGGGGGAAATTTTAGTTAATAAGATAATAATGAGGTTCAAAATAAATAGACCTTATTCCATTTTAAACAATTTAAATGAGTGGAAAATTGGTTCAAGTAAGTTATTATCCTCCTAAATTATTCATTTACAACTATCAAATTAAATTATTAAATCATATACATCATCTAGTATCCAGCCCAAGAGCCACTAAACAGTACCTTGAGTTGGTTGGCCACTCAGCCTCAAGCACACCTCCTCATACACCAGAGTCTGTTGACTAGTAGAAATGGTCCAAATAAGGAATAGTGGGGAGACTATATCCTCTGGATCAGTAAGGAATATATTGGAAGAAATAATAAACAAAGGAAGCAGAATATATATAAACTAACAGGAAAAAATAAATGAATGAATGGGTCATGCCTGAACATTCTACAATGTAATAATAGTAATAATGAAGGTGTACAATGCATTACAAAAAAAATGAACAAAATACACTACAACTATCCCCATTAGCATAATGAGAACCATATCAGTCCTATTCTCATGCACTCCATCCTAGTCCAGAAATACAACAACAAGAAATTACCAACCAGGATCCTAGTCCTGCATACATAGGATCTATTCAGGTACCTCGGTGTAATAGAATCCCGATCAGGGTGTGAGATATACTCAGTAGGCCACCACAAATGGTGTATAATGCCTAATATAGCCTGTTTATAAAAATTAAAGTAGTATGAATATATATATATATATATATCAAAAGTATGTAGTGTTGTAATAATATTTGTAAACTGGTTGGGGTCAGGTTCACCAAGGACACCTATCCAACTATACTTTCTTCAGCCTAAGTCAGGATATCTGTGAACTTATCACCTTGAATATGTATATATGTATATATATAATTGTGTATTAATATATATTAACTCTATAAATAGAAGTTTATATATCCATATATATAAATACATCATATTATTTAGGACCTGTGGCATAACTCAGGCATCCTTATATAGTCACCAGAGTTCCACACTCTAGAAGGGTCATCTTGCCTGTAATAGACCGATGAATTAAAAGGTTATCCCATCCAATAGTCTCAAGGGGAATTTAATAATGATTAAAAAATATCTTATAAAAAATGGTTTAAAATCCCAATATCTGAAATGGGATACGAAAATAATGTATGGCATCCTGCTCATGGATGTAATCACCATGCTCAACATCCTAAACAAGGGGGAGTGAGATACCATGCTTAGTAACCCAAGAGGTGTGATACACCATTCCCACCATCCTTAACCAAGGGGTGTGAGACATCATGCTCAACGGCCCTAACCAAGGTCCCTTAAGTTGTAATAATAATAAAAGTTTAACTGGATTTCCCTATGATCCTTTATCTCTACATTCCATAAATAGGAAACTCACATCACTCAAAGAACAATGGATCCATTTTTAGTATAGTTCATTTTAACATTTTAAATATAGGCTATTATATCATCGATGCCATAACTAATTAAAATTCATACCACTAGGACATATCATTTATAATTTATAAGTGGGCCATGGGAAAAACACATCCCATATATACATCACCACACATCATCAATCAAAAAACTTTTGATTTATAAGATGGAGCGGCCAAATGATCAACAAGGATAAAAACAACTTCTTTATTTGGAAATAATGTGCTACAAATAGAGTCATGAATATTATTCTCATCCTAGGCATGTAGTGTGGTTCCTTCCCCTGGATTATCTCAACGCTCTTATATCCTCATGTAGACTCCTTATTCGCAACTTTGATCACGTGGTGAGAAAGATCACGGGACACTTCCTCAACTGGAATAATAATTTCTTATCTTTTGGGGGCCAAATTGCTTTGGTGAACAGTGTTATCACAGCCATGTCGATCCATACCCTGGCCTACACCATGGTACCTAAATCTATTATCAAATCCACTAACAAAGTGCATTCAGGCTTCATATGGGGTGCGCTCTAGGAGTGGAAGCGCCACTGGGCTTCTTGGGGGAAAATGCAAGACCCATTATCAAAGGAGGGATCAACATTAAGAGACTTGCTAAGACCATTCACTACATGCATGTGAAACTCACATGGGAAATCATCGAGGGTCGAACATTGTGGGGGAAAACCATGTATTGCATCTGGGGTGGCAATGTGGACTCTTCTGGCCCTAGCTATCACCTCTCATCCAAGCTTGGTTCCCTCCTTCCACCTCTCAAAAAGAACTCTCTTTGGATTATAGGGGAGGGAAATATCCTTTTCTGGAAGCACAACTAGGTGGGAAATATTGTTGATTGCTCAGGATGTCATGCTCCCACCATCTTGTTCAATGAGGCGGGCATTCATCCATCCTTTTTCATGACAGTTTTGGACTCGAATCAAAAATATGTGTCGATCTCATTTCCATCAACTCGGATCCTGACAGATGTTTCTTCACCCCTTCCAACACCATGAGGTTCAACTCAAAGGGCTTCCAAAGGTCTTCCACTACTCTACTTCAGTGCGACTAATGGAACTCTCGGTTTTGGTGCGATAAAACAACATCAAAGTACAATTTTCTTACTTAGAGGATCAGGAACCAAGACTTACCTTCATATGACAATGTTAAGAGGATGGGGATCATCCTTTTTTCATGCCTCCACTATTGTAATAATAGGAAGGAAGAGATGACGAACCACATATTTTTCGAAGGGGATTGGGCACAGGATGTCTGGAGGGCCTTCGGTGAGCTTACTGCTTACTCTTCAAGTGAGATGAGCAACACTCCCTTCTTGGAACACCTGTACAACGGTTTAGGGGAAGCGCGCTTGGAAAATATGACGAGAAATATGATACTCAATGATGGGTGCTGGTGTTTATGGAAGGCCCGCAACAGGACCTGATATGAGGGGTGTCCTGCTCCCGAGAGTTCGATCAAAGGGAGGGTGAGGAATATTCAGGTGGACATGGTGTCACTGATTACCAATTGGTAGGAAGATCCCTCCCTTCGTGTGCAGCGGGCCTCTTATCATTTGTCCCATCCTTCTATCCCCAAGCTTTAGGTTCACTGGGTGCGGTGGTCTCCCCCAAATTCTGGCCTCAAGATGAACATTGATGGTTCTTGCAGCTCTGGGATCATGTGAGGTGTAGGAGTTGTAATAAATTGCATGTGCAGTGTGTGGTTGGCCTTCATAGTGTATTATGTCAATGGTACCTCCATTCTGGCAGATGCAAAAGCTATTCTTACTGGTCTCATCCTTTGTAATTATAAAATCAAACATCTATCCCAGGTTGAAACCGACTCCAAGATCATTTATGAATCCTTCCATGATAGAGGTTCCTTGCCTTGGTCCATTTCATACATCATCAGGAAATGAAAGCTTCTTCTAAATAGCAATGTCAAGGTCACTCACACTTGGCGCAATGGGAACAAAGTAGCAGACCATAGGGCCTCTCTGTCTGATCAAGGATCCAATGTCACACACTTGTATAATGTTTCTTTCTTCAAACCAAAGGGAGTGAATCTGATTCTAGGGGATGCCCTTGGTCTTTACTAATTTAGGCCCCCTATCCTAGTTTCCCCCTATTTTCCTTGTTCCTATACTTTTTAATAAAAAATTAACATTGATGATGATAAGATGGAGCGCCTAAATGAGGGGTTTTATTATAAAACGTGATACTTCTATCAAAAAAATCATTTAACCCAATTTAGTAATTTCACACATGTGGAATCAATTATTACACCAATTGAGGTGACCTAGAATTCAAGACAAATATGATCATTTTAAAATAATTATAACCAATTTAGTTAACACATCCCAAGGTTTTTTTAAGAAACCCATGCATTTAGGTTAACTTAATTAAAAACACGCCACAAGGGGTGGCTCAACATGTGGAAAAAAATTAAACATCAAAGGAAAAAATATAAAATCCCCCTAATGGGGTAATTCAGGTTGAGGTTATTACCTCCAACCATGTATGGTGCCTAAGATAGTCAAGGTTTGGTCTAAACATTTAATTTAAGGAATTTAATAATTTAAGAGTGGATATTGGAAAATGTATGATGCTAGGAAGAATGAAGATGCTATATAAACAATGATATTTTAATGGAAAATAAAATAGACCACCTACTGCATGCTTAGGATGGTCCACTCATCCATTATTGGCCTTCAATTCAAGTCAGAATAGAAGAAAACAAAATAATATCCTAACACTTGGAAAATAGGGCATAAGAGATCACATGAATTTAGCATTATATAGGGTGAGGTAAATGAAAAAGAGAAGCATGAGGAGTCAATAGATTATCAATGCAGTTCCAATGAAACAAATGGTGATTGAAATAGTTTCTAGATTAAGAAGAGGATTCAAAGCCTAGGAGAGGAGGTAAATGGATCCCATGCATCTCCCATTATGCATATGAATGAGGGGGGGAAAGAGGGCAATAGATAAATAGGTCGGAAGGGAAAAATTGTTATCTCTCAACTCATTAATGAGTTTCACGGTTAGGAAACATGGTTTGGATAATTGTGTGCCAACCATGTGGGATTTATTTACCTATGAAAAATCACCCATGGTTAGGTGAATCATGTGCCTATATCATGTGTAGATGCTACTTAAGTGGAACTAACCATGAAAGCTAGGTTCACGGTTTGGGAAATCCATACACAGCTCGTGCACCACCTTTGCAATAATCTTCAGACCACCAGAACGGTCTTGTTCCTCAACTCACAAAGCTTCAACAAACCATGCAACAATACTTTCTTCACTATACTATTCTATACAGTTTCACATAATGGATGCACAATTTTAGACAAACTGTGTACCTTGATCTACTCCTCCTAAGATTGATTCTCTGGGGCCTGATTCTCTTGAAAATCAACAAGACATCTGTGGTACCTATTAAGTCTTAAAAGGTGTCTAGGAATATAATATTTAAGTTATAAAACTCTCATAATTATGTTCTGATTCTCTTTTTATAATCTAGTTCATCCACTAAATAAAAATTTCAAAAACTCTTGAAAATTTCAACCTGATCCAAAACACAGGACTTTACAATCTCTCTACCATAGAACTTCTCATCCCCAATAATCCTTGGGGAAATTAAGAAAACATCACCCGACCTACTATGGCTAAGATATTCCACTAAAATGGTCAAGTCATGTCTTGGAATTCCTAATTCACCTCTAGGAATCACTTTAAAAACACAATACCAAGGTTTCTAAAACTTGATCCGACACTCCGGACCTCTACTGAATCACCGAGATGACGCTTACTAGAGCCTATCTACCTCAAGACATGATCACATAATTTTCTCTTTTACCAGGAGTCCTAGGGAGCTTCCCACCATAGGTCTTAATGTTTAATAACCAATTCTAGTCCATGTCACCAAAACCATTGGAATGGCCTGTTGAATCACACATGTAGAATTCTAACAATTATCTTGGAACATTTCTCCAAATGATACACCTGATTATGGGTGAGGAAATTTCCTCTGGTACCCACACTAACTTAATGGAAAACTCTATTTGACCCAACTCAAACTTGGTCACTTTGGACCTCATAAAGAATCTCTGATGACCTTTTCCACGCCATCAACCTAAACTCATGGAATGCACTAAAAGGTTATACAATGAATCTATAGCTCCTCTTCATATATCTCTAGTCAAACCACCTCTGGCTAAATATCCTCAAATATGATCATCTTAGATGGTCGTTTCCTTTTAAATAATAGATCCCAAAGCCTTTAAGAGAATACATCTCGATATCTCATGAAGCATGTTCACTGAATCCCATAACCAACTTCAGGTGACATCCCCCAATTGAAAATTCTTGGTTCTTTAATCATTATTATATGAGTTCCAAAACAACCTTCCAAATATAGGTTCTTTATTTTTATGAACCTTAGCTCAAGATACTCATTGACCAATTTCCTATGGTGAAATTAAACCAAAATTCTTCCCTTAAACATCTACACAAGCATACTTCCATAGAGTCTATATTTTAAACAAAAAGGCATTGGACTAGATTAGCTTGGTGTATAATTGATTCTATCTCAACATACTCAAGATAAAGTTAAGATAAGGTTCATGGTTGTCCCTAAACTACAAGTACACCAAGATGTCACTAAAGGTGTGTATTGATCCTCTCAATCCATAGTCAACTTTAAAACAGGCTATAATGGACTTAGACAGCACCAAGAACCACATTCCCTAACCATGAGTACCCATGTTCAAACATGGGTCAATCTTCTCCTGACACCCAATTTGACTTTAGGATATACCTCGCCACAGAAATGTCTTAAATTTACTCAATATTTGGGTAGCCATTCCCAAAAGTGTCAAGATGAAATCATTTATCATAGGCCCAAACATTTCCACACACCAACTGGTCATCCCAATGGCACCCCACATAATCGAATTGTACCAAAATTTTCTTATACAGTGGGTGTACACTCTCATATGACCCAGTTCTAGACATGAATCATGCTCTCATGGATCTTTCATCAATAAGGGAAATCTAACTATGCTACCTAGCACATTATTCTCATCAAGTTAAGAGATCCCTCAAAACTCATATTGAAAAAAACAATCTGTAATCCATTAATTATCGAATGAATGCCCTCCATTTTCTATAATTTTAATATTTTTAATGTTTAACAAGCTTAAATACTCCTTAAATATGCTCTGATCATTTTATAATGGTCCTATATTATTGTTTTCTTTCTACATAGAAGGATATTCTCTTCACAACTGACATGATGATCCACACCTTACGAGTGTCATAGTCATCATGTTGCTGATAATAGAAAAAACTAAATTCATGCATTTTATCAGCACCGAAACTAGTTCTTGGATGTGTCCAAACTCTTTTAGCATGAATATTACAAGAATAAAGAAAATCTATCCACCCATAAGCATGTTAGTTTAGATTCACCTTTCGACGTACATGTGAAATTCCTACTAATTCAAGTGAACATACATCGTCAGTATAAGGAATAAGAGACAAAAATAATTTAGATAAGACATGCAAAAACACATGATCCTTCACCTATCATCATCTGAATCACTTTGACAACTGAACCTTATATTTTCATCTCAAAGGTACAATTCTCATAACGAGCTCAAAACACCCAATTCACTCTACTTTGGTGATGATATATGAGTATAGCCCTCAATAAACCATGATGCACCACCTAAGTGGTCAGGTAACCACATAGTTTAACGTATTACGTGACCTTGTATCTTAAACGAAAATTATTTCGTGTATCAATTAAATTCAACAAGAACCATGAGTAATGATGCAGGCCACTATGATACAAGATTAGTGAAATCAGTGTTATTCATTTCAGGAATGTGATAACCCATAGAATGAAATAAGGTCACATAACCTCATAAGTGGTTGATCCTACCTAAGGAATGTATAACCTACTAACCTGGAGCATTACACGATTCTAATTCCTTTAACAAGGCTCAACATACTGAACAATAGCCCATTTACTTAGGGTTTCACTCTATTAGTAAGCTTCCCACTCAGAATAAATGGCACCCGAACAGTATCCCTTGTCAAAATATTATCTCAGGAATTTAATATTTTTAAAGCTTCTAAGGTTTCTATATTTACATGAATAACCCCCTTAAAATCATAATTCTTTAATCCTAAAACAAGGTCATTCCTTAAAAGATCATTAGGCCATAGTGCCTAACCTCTATGTCTAATGTATCCTAGGAATAAGTCGGTTGAGGTCTATAGGAAACATCTATTTTCCCAATCCAAGTCAACATCCAAACTAACCCCTTATGTGAGGGTTCATACTATAAACACCTATACCAAGTTTCACCTTTAATTAATTTAAACGATGCACATTTATTAAAATTTAATTATCTAGCATACAAGGGATGTCAAGTACCAGTTTTAAAAACAATTATACTAAGAACCTTATTTGTCTTATATCATAAATAATTTTAGGGAAATTATCTTATAATTTACTTTTTTACCATTTATTTGATTCAACAGTTTATATAGATGGCTAGGTTAAATAAAATGTCAATTTTCAATCATAAGAGGAAAACAATCTTTAGTTTATAATTGTAATTTTAATTAACTGATGCCTCATAATAATAAAGCTCAGAAGTATATGACAAGGATTTTATTAATTAAAGGGATTGTTCAAGTAAGATACCACCATACGCTTATGTTTTACACAATATAAGAAGCTATATAAACTTTAAATAACAACCCATTAACATAAGGATACCTCCATGGATTAAGTAACAAGGAATAAAAAAGAAAAAAGGTGACCCAAAAGGTTCCCTTTAATTAATTTAAAATTTTTAAAACCCCCTTTAGTGGGAATAACACATAGGAATAATATATTAAGGCTGACCTATTTGGTTTGAGCCTAGTTATCTCTTAAGAAACATGCCATATATGACATATTTGGGTCTAGTTGTTCATTTTAATAATTTAATCACACATGTCTTCATGACCAAATTATAGTGATATAAACATTTATAAATTTCAATTTATATCACACACCTAACTAGCATTAATAATCACTAGTTTTAAATTCATCAAAAAAATAGCTTATTTACAATTTAAGATCCCAACATGTTAACTCATTATTCATTTGTTTATCAGTCAAAATTCAAATTTTCATATTCCTGTTAACGGTATAGTTATATGGGTCACCATTCTCTAATTTATAAGGTCATATACACCTTATAAATTAGAATATTGGTTCCCATTTAATTTCAACTATATTTCTACAATTGATCTCAATATATATATATATATATATGTAGAAAATCTATATGAGATAGTTTGATTATATGGGTCACCATTATCTAATTTATAAAGCATCCATACACCTTACAAATTTCTAGTATAGAACCCATTTAATCAAAACCATTAATTTTTTATTCCATTAAACTAATGGTTTATGGATCAAACATAAAAAAACTAGTTTATTAAATAGAATTACACCATCAACCTATGCAGTAAAATAATTTTTAGGTTTATGTTGATATTTTATTTAATCGACCATATATCAAAATTATCACTAGGCATGCTATCACAAGCAATAAATATAAGAAACCATAGAATAAATCTCCCAAACCTAATGTACAATTAAATAATGCACATAATCACAGAATCATGACATACAAACAAGCATGTTGTATAATAAAGAACAATAAATCTATAATGCACCCTACAAGGAAGGGAATATACATGGAATGTGTATCACTACATTCTTAGACTGATTTATGTAAAAATACTACATTTCTATACCAGTACAATGATATAATCTATCAAATCTATAAATCAATAACCAGTGCAAGTACAACAGTCACCCAAGGTGAAGTAAAATTCAATTTTGATATAGAACAATATCCTCATTCCCTAACCACTTAATGTTTCCCTCATGTGTGGATTGGCCGGACCCGAACACAGGTTATTTATCATGTACCATCACATTCCTAATATCATGTCTAATTTTTTCTAAAATAGTATAAAAAATAGGAAAAATAAATCCTCTAATACCATTTGTAGCATCCCGGATTGAGATCCATTAAAATAGTGCCCCGAACCGATTGGCCACTAGGCCTCAAGCACAACTCCCTGTATGCTAGTGGCTGCTGAATAGCAGTGAGGGTATAATGGAGGTCAAGCGGGGTGAATATACCCTCTAGATCAGTATGTAATAAATTGGAATAAATAATAAACAAATGAATTAGAATATAAATAAATTGATAAGTAATAGTAAATTAATGAACGAGTCATGCATAAACATGCTACAATGTAATAATGGACATACAATAGTTTTACAATGCATAAAAATACTAACATAAGAAATAAGTTAATAAAAGAAACTACAGTTATTCAAAATATAATCATGATCACTAGCTTGATCCTTTACTCCTGCACTCTATCCTAGTGTAGAAATATAATAGCAAGAAAGTTCCAACTAAAAATTAGATCCTACAAACATAATATTTTTTGGGTACCCTGGTGCAGTGGAGGCCTGAACAAGGTGTGAGATATGCTCAGTAGGCCACCAAAAATGGAGTCTAATTCCAAATATAGTCCATGAATTAAAAAAAACAATGTTCATATATATCAATATTAAGTAGTGTTGTAATAATAAATTTAAACCGGTTAGGCTCAGGTTCCCCAAAGACACCTGGCCAACTATACCTTCTTTGGCCTAATCTAGTATATCTCTAAACATAACACCTTTCATATGTGTGTGTGTGTGTTCATATATATGTACTTTATACGTATAATAATATATATCCAAATATATAAATACATCATACTAGTCAGGACCCAAGGTGTAACTCATGCGTCCTTATATAGTCACAAGATAGCCATACTCTGGAAAGGACATCATGCCCATAATAGCACAATGAATGAAAAGGACATCTTGTCCAATAGTCTCACTGGTTATTTAATAAAGATTACATAGGTTATTATAAAAAATGATTCATAATCCCAATATCTTAAATGGGATACAGAAATCACATTTTTCATCCTGCTTGTGGATGTGACTGTCATGCTCAACATCCTACATTAGGGTGAAAGAGACACCATGCCCAATAACATAGGTGATGTAAGACACCATGTCCACCATCCTTAGCCTGGGGGTGTGAGAATTCATGATCAAGGACCCTAACCAAGGTCCCTCAAGTCATAATAACAATTCAAGGTAAACCCACTTGCCCTATGATCCCTTATCCTGATGTTCCATAAAGAGGAAACCAACATATCTCAAGGAATAGTGGATCCATTTTTAGTATAGTTCATTTAAACATTTTATACATAGTCCCTAATACCATCAATGGAATAATAGATTAAAATTCATACCAATAGACCATTTCATTTAAAATTCATTAGAGGTCCATGGTAAATACCCATGATCAAAGATACATCACCACACATCATCAATTAAAACACATTTTATTTATAAGACAGCACACCTCAATGAAGGGTTTTATTATAAAATGTGATACTTTCATAAAACAATTAATTTAAAAAAATTAATAATTTCACACAAGTGGAATCAATTAATATACCAATCGGGGTGATCTAGAATGTAATCCAAATGTGATCATTTGAATTTAAGAATAATCAATTTATTTAACACACCCCATGGGTGGTTTAAGAAAGACAAGAATTTTAGTTAACTCAATTAAATAGCACACCCTATAGGTTGTTTCAATATGTGGAAAACAATTAACAATCAAAGTAAAAAAAATTAAATCACCCAAATGGGATTATTTTGGTTGATTTTATCACCTCCAACCATGTGTGGTGTCTAATTTATCAAAGTTGTGGCATAACTATTTAATTTAAGGAATTTAATATTTTAAAAGAGACTCCCAAATAATGTCTAGAATGCAGCACAACGAAGATACTGTATAAATAATGAAAATTTAAGGGAAAGGAAACTAGAAAACCTACCTAATTATTTGTGTTCTTCACTCATACATTATCATAATTTTATTTGAGTCGGAATGTAAGAATCACCAAACACCCTAAAAATGGGTTATAAGAGCTCACATGGATCTAGTGTTCTATAGGAAGAAGTAAACAAAGAAGATAATCATGAGAAGTAGAGAGATTACAGATGTGGTTACAACATGACTGATGGTGAGAGAAACATAGTTTCTACGAATAAAAGGATTAAATTCCTATTAGAGGGGGTAAATGGACCCCATGAAGCTCCCCTGGTGTGCACGAAGGAGGAAAAAATTAAGGGAAGGGAGAAATAGGATGGAAGGGGAAAAAAGTCATTTCCTGACCTATTAATGAGTGCATGGTTTGGATAACCATGATCCAACCATATAGGATTCACTTCCCCAATAAAAACCTCATATGGTTATATTTCATGGTTTGGAAAATTGTGCACCTAAACTATTTGTAGTTACTGGTCAAGTTGCACTAACCATGCAGGCTAGGCGCACAATTTGGGTAACTGTGCACATCCCATGTACCACCTTTACAATAAGTTGTAGACCACTAGAATGGTCATGAACCTCAATATGAACATTTTGAGAAAAATGCGTGACACCTCCTGCTTCACTAGGCTAGGCTGCACAGTTTCACCTGAGGGCCCCTTGGTTTTATACAAACCGTGTTCATTTATTATCTCCTCATGAGATTTAGTCTTCGGGGCCCGACACTCTTGAAACTCAATGAGACACCCTTAGTAGCATGGGGACTTAAAAAATTCTAAAAACATTAAATTTATGTGATACAACTCTCAAAATTATGTTCTGAGGCTCAGTTTATAATTCATCCCATCCACTAAACAAAAATTTCAAAAACTCTCAAGAATTTAAACCTGATAAAAAACACATGACGTTACACGTCGATTCAAAGTATATCATCATTGAGTACAAGTAGTGTTCACTTTATAAATAATTATTGAAAATTAATTTATCATCTATTCAAATTAAATAAAATTCTAGGGTATAAAGAGAAAATTACAACTCCTTGTTATATATTAGAAAATATTTCTTAGAATAAAATATTAAAAAAATTGAAAATTGAAAAAAAATCCTAAAATGCCATGTTTTATGAATAGATGAATAATAATGATAAATAATTAATAAATTTTTAATGAGAGTTTGGATAATTAATATTTAGTGTTATAATTAATAATATAAAGTTCTATTTGTAATTAAGAACTCAGGTAGTAAAGTGTTGTGAGGTTATTGAGATTTGATGATGATTGTGGTAGAATGCATTTGATATCTAACACTTTAGACAATTTTGAAAGATTTAGAATTAGTGTTTGATTATACTATGAAATAGGATTATATTCATTCTGTATTATAGAATATTCATGTGTTTCACTGTCTATAAACATTGGTAATAGTGAATTTTACACTTTAAACTTCATTTCTCATCATATTTTCAATTCATGTCTTAAAATGAAATAATAATTGGTACATTTTTCAACACCTTATGACACAAAAAATGGTATTTACTTTAAGTTTCTATTAAATAATCAAGTTAATAAATATTTGGGTAATATTTTTTCCTTTTGGAGAAATGGAAGATTCATTTCTGAAGATGATCATTGTGGGCCTTGAAAAAAAATATAGGTGAATTAAACTGAACATCAGTCCACTAAAATACATTAATTAGTCATTATACAAGTATAATAAAGCTAAAACTTCTACTATAAATATATAAAATCGTGGGTAAAATTTTTTAAAACTTTTTCTAGAGATAATTTTTAGGTTTCAGTTTTGATATAGGCAAGCCAAGTCAAAGGTAAAATATCGAACCAAATTCTGTTGCATAGAATAACAGTCCATTATTTCTATCATAACTCTAGTATGAAGACTCCAATTTGGATGAATCATTACCATATAACAAAATACATCATGAGATGAATTTTCTTCTTCTATTACCCACCCAAATTTTTACATATAGAAGCTTTTTTTTTGGCATTTCAAATGAAGGGATCCATATTTCACTGATTTTAGGTCAAGGGTGTAAAATTCCACATTATATTAACCTTACAACCACCTATTTAAACCCTAATAAAGTGGGAAGACACAAATGGGGGGTTGACCCAAGTCTTAAAATATATATATATAAGGTAGGTTTGGTGATGGAAGTATATGTATGTTTATATGTTCTTTAATTGTAATTCCATGTTGTTGGTTTGTATATGTGAGTTTATTTCTCATTTCTAATTTGTTATAAATAATCTAATTTATTAATATAGAATATTATTATCATATTATATTCTTATTGTTAACATTTTTACATTATTCTCTCATTATTTGAATTTATTCACAACAATAGTTGTGAAATTACTTACACAATGGTGGAGTGTTTGTTATTTTCTTATTTTATCTTCTTCAATACTACTTTAATGAGTCAAATTTTATTTTATATTGTTATTATTTCATAAATGGATAGTTCACCCAATTGTGGGTTAATAACACTAATTTTAAAGTGGGTGAATTGGATATTAATTCTTATTCCATTAATTTTTATTCATTTATTTAGTTTAGATTTTCATTCAATGGTTTACTTTATTCATCATCCTTATTATGTTTTAAGTTCATACATTTAAAGTTTTAATACATTTATCTACCTTATATTTCTCATGAAAATTATCCTTTAAGTGTATGGGTGATTGGAATTATATTTTTTAGGTATTAAACCAGTAAGTGAAGAGATTAATTATTATTTATTTGAATGAATCCCTCTCTAAATAAAGAAATTAAAATATTTAAAAATAAATACATCCAGTCTTCCCTTATAAGTAAACTATAATCAACCCATTATTCTTAATCAGATTCACTTAGCTCTTATTATTTTCTAGTAATAAAAATTAAAAAAAACCCTCTTGTTGGCCACTTTATAGACAAATCACTCTATAGAATGATCATGTGTCTTTTGGTTTCTTGTTAGGTCTTTGAGAATTGGAAAACCCTAGTTGTGATATAAGAGACCACTTTAACCCACTGGGTAAATTTTGTGGAACCAAACTTTAGAATCCTTAAAAAGGACCCAAGAAAGTTACTTTAGAAAATCTCATTCTATTCACATCCTATTTCTCTATTCTCTCCACCATTTATTTTTTGTTAATTATTTTCTTTTCATTTATGTCCATCTATATCCATGAACATTCAAACATATTAGTTAGGGTGGATAATTTGGGTGTTAAGTTAACTTAGGGGTCTTCTTACTTTAGATCCTAATATTTCTAAATATTTGGATTCTAAACTTGAGTTCACTCCAATAGAGGACCTTCACAAAACCCAATCATTAACCCAAGTTAGAACTAAAATGGAAATCTAAATGTGGTATCCCCTAACTTAAGAAATGTGGTAGATTAAACCAGGGATGGATACCTCACACCTATCTATTATAATAAAACATATTTCATTATAAATGATGCCCTATAATATGCACACTATGTCTTTAAACCCCATTTCCTAACCCACCTACTAATATTTCATATGATGGAGTTATATATTTCTAACCTTTATGTCAATGAGTTTCAGGAAATTTTTTATATCATTTTCCCACACATAAAATTGAGTTAGCTAAGATGAGGATATTTCCCTTTTCCATAAAGTAACAAATAATATTTAGTTAAAATATTTAATACTATCATCTATACATTATTTGGACCAATTAAAAAGAAAATTTTGTAAAAAATAATTTCTCCTTCATAAAACAATTACACCTAAAAAGATCATTAAAACCTTTGTAAAAAATTGGAGATTCATTATGAAACTTGGTAAAGGTTTAAAGATACCCAAAACATGGTGCCTAGCTATGGATTTTCAATCTCAAAACAATTTAGAATGTGATCTATGAATTAAACAATTCATAGAAATAATGTGTAATGTAACCTTCAAAAAAATCCCTTAATAATGATTATTAGTATCTGAATGGTCTTCTTGAATAAAACAAAATTTGGGGAACCTCACCCTATTATGAAAAGCCTCCAAAATTTGGGGGGATTCACACTCTTAGAAATTAATAAATGATCAAGGCTAAAATATCATCCCTTGCTTGGAAATTAAATGAGATCAATCTTAAGAATGTATAATAAATACAATATATTGACCTTTTTTATACAATATATGACAAACATGACCATAGTACTAATAATTTCCTAATAATTCCTTCAATAAAATATGTTCTTCTAGGAGGAACACCTATAAAGGTTAATTCTATGAATTTTTAGAAGCCATTATACCAAAAAAAACTTTCAATCCATTGTATAATGAACATCCAGGATTCCGTTGGAAGGATAATCCACAACTTAATTATCCAAAATGTCTAAATTCATTAATATACAAAACATTATCCAACTCATAACAAGTTTCAATCCTAATTAAAACATCCCCTAATAAAATTACAATTACTAATCCAACATCCAAAATTTCCTCCTTGTATAAACTAACTACCTCAAACCCCTACCAAATTTATTCCTCTCCTATTACATGAGAAATGATGAAAGAAAATAGAGTAAATTAATTTTGATGTTTCATACCTAAAACATGAATTTAGAGCCATTAAAAATATTAAAGTACCCATTATCATTCAGTATATTCCTTCCCCAACCTTAATGGGAGAATCTAGTTGAACGTAGTCTTCTCTTGAATTTCTCAAAGTACTGACTATCTTAAGAAGTGATAAATCCATTGAAAACCCTAAGCTAGGCATTCCTAAACCATATAAGTCTTTAATAAATTATTAAAGTTATGAAGAAATACCCTAAAATATGAAAAAATCAATAGGAATATAGACAAACCACTACCACCTCAGACAATATATAAACCTTCTACATTCACTAAAAGAGTGAGAGGTAAATGAAAACTTGATATGAATGAAACTTTAAGTGAAATATTCTCTAAATTTTAGATTAATATTCCCATTCTCTATGCAATAAAAACTACCCCCATGTAATCTAATTACCTTAAGGAATTTTTTAATTTCAAAATGAAATTATCATACCAAAACCAATTCCTTTTGGTTGTTAATGTGAGAACCACCTTCCATGAAACCATGCCTCTTAATTTGAAATACCCCGGTTCTACATGAATAAATATGGATTTATAAGATCTAGAAGAGAATTTTAACCTTATTACATATGTCATGTATCATCCCTTAGAGATTGAGGATCTCCAACCCACATCTTTCACTCCTTTACTTGTTGATCTTATTATTCAAGTTCCAAAGGGTATATTAAGGGATGTTTAATTAAAAGTTTAAAACTTTATCTACCTTGTTGACTTCATTTCCCTTCACAATAATCCAAACATATACATTAATTAACAAAACCCAATAATAATTGTTAATCCTTTACTTGTAACAATAAACTCAATCATGTGAGTTAGGAATGGGAACATGATCATAACCCTTGTGAATATGTTCCATGATCTAAACATTTATAATTAATGATCCCAAATCAAGGATGATGTAGAGTTCCATGGGGGGAATTGGATAGTTGGTGTTGAAAATGAACATGAGGAACATCAAGTAATTGTTGGGGGATTCTTTAGTCAAGAATAGATTGATTTCCTTTTTCCACATGAGATAAATTTTTCTCCTTGGATAGAATCTCTTTCATATAGCTCTTATGATGATTATCTTGGATCACCAATCAGAAAAAACTTTGTAGAGATCATAAAATTTGCGTCCATACCCAATCCCAATAATAATCTATATAGCTAAAAAAATATTCTAAAGAAACTAATTTTATTTGTAATTCAGGAAAAAAACCAAATTTAATTCAAATTTTCAATTTTCTTTAAGAAATTGTAACCAACCTAATATCAAATTCAAGTTCCTACCTTCCACACTTAATTATGAATTTTTAGGGGAATACCAAACCCTTCATGTTTTAATTTATTATTATCTAAAATATAACCAATAAATAATTATTTTGTATGTATTGAGTAGGAATAAGAAATAAATTTGATGCACCCACTCTGATATTTATAGTATTATCCAACTAATTAGTACACATAGTATTGTTTTTAAAACTGATTATAAAACATATTTCCAACCATGGCGGAGACTAATTTCCAATCTCATTAATATGGTATAAAATTAACTACTTAACTTATTGAAATTTGGTATTATATACCAAATTTTTTAGAGTGAGTGGGTAATCCCAATTAAATTGGTTCCTAATAAGTCTGGAATTATTTCCATCACAAATGTGGTTGGTGATCTTCTCCCCACAAGGGTGAGTAGTATATGGAAAGTGTACATAAACTATAGGAAGTTGAACTCATGTACTAAGAAATATTATTTTCCTTTTCCTTTCATTGATAAAATCCTTGAGAATGTGATAGTTCATGATTTATACTACTTTCTAAATGGGTATTCAAGATACAATAAATTTTTTTTCTCCTTATAAGATTAAGGTAAAATTAACTTAATCTATCCATTTGGAAATTTTCCCTTTAATTTCATGCTATTCGTGTTATGTAATTCTCTTGGAACCATCTTGTAGTGCATGATAGGAATTTTATCTGATGTGGTGGAGAATTTTCTAGATATCTTAACAGATTACATATCTATATTTTGGAATGAATTTGAGGGATTCCTAATAAATGTTGAGAGGGTTTTATCAAGATTTTAGGATAAAAATCTTGTCCTAAATTGGAAAAAATTCCATTTCATGGTAAAGTAATGACTATTACTCATGAATTTTATCTCTAGTATAGGGATTGAGGTTGATAAATCCAAGGTATATATCATTCATCAACTTCCCTCTCCAAAAACTGTAAAATAAATGTGATCATTTTTTGGAAATACTAGTTTCAATAGAAGGTTCATTAGAAACTATAGCTCCATTAAATGGCCCCTTTGTGATATACTTGTGAAAAAAACCCACTTTTATGGATATATAGATGTGAGGGATCCTTATCGAAACTCAATAAACGTATTATCTCTCCATAGATCAAGAAATCTTCTAATTGTAAAATTTATTTTAAACTCATGTGTAATGAAAGTGACTTTTCATTAAGAGGTTTCATAGGTCAAAGATATGATAAAATTACTTTTATTTTTTTTATTAAAGAAAATAATTGAATTGTAAACAAATAAACTACACCACCAATGACAAATAATTGATTATTATTTCCTTTTATATAGAGATTTTTAGATCATATCTCTTAGGATCCCCCATCATTATTTTCACTGATCATTTGGAATTCAAATAAATTTTCCAAAAACAAGATAATAATTATAGATTGATTATATGAGTCTCTTTATTACAATAATTTTACATAATAAAAAATATTAAAAATGTATTTTATAATTTGGTAGTTGATAAATATTTAATATAGAATTCAAATACAATTAATCTCATCTTTATAAGTTAAATTATTTCACTGATGATCACCTCTATTCTATGAGTTATTCCTATGGTATCCTGATATAGAAAACTAATTGGTTAGGTGAATCATTCCAAAATTATTAGGGAATTAGTCTAGGATAAAATTAATTTCTGATGTAAAATTAAATTTTTTTGATGGTCTATACCTCTATAATTTTTATCCTATTTGGGTTATTATGAGATGTGTCACATCGATCAAGCAAGAATCCGTTTCGGTCATATAAAATCTTTTTTATACCAATTTTATTTAATAAAACCACTAAAAAGGTTATAAAAATTGGTTTATTATTTTATAATTTATTTAAGTATTTTGAAACATTATTTCAAAGTGGTATTTGGTGTTAGTAATTAGGATCCATCAATAAAAGGAATCAGATTCCCCTTACTCCTATTCTGATTCTAGAAATAGTTGATTTCTAGGGAATTGATTCTGTAAAAAAATTCCCAAACTCTATATAATATATCTATATCCTCTTAGATGTTGTTTATGTTGCCAAATAGGTTGATTTTATTCCCATAAATTCTAATGATCATTAAGATATGACTTTCTTGTTCAAAGAAAACTTATTTTCTCACTATGGAATTCCTAGGGCTATAATCAGTGACTATGGTACCCATTTATGTAATCATGCCTTCTAATAAATTATGTCCAAATATGTGATCATCCATAAAGTTTACATATACTACTACCCTCAAACTAGTGGTCAAGATGAGTTAGTGAATAGGGAAACAAAGTGAAATCTTGAAAAAACTATCAACCCCTCAAGGAAATATTGGTCTGTGAAAATATTGGATTTCATTTGGGTATATCAGACCAAATATAAAATCATCCTAAGTGTGCCACTATATCAGTTGGTTTATGTAAAATATTTTTATTTACCGGTTGAAATTGAGCATAATATTTTTTGGGTAATCTATAAAATGAATTTTGATGTTTCCTTATCCAGAACAAAGTGGAAATAGGGCTTTAATAAACTTGAGGAACTTAGGATATAGGTTATTAAAATTAAAGGATCAGTATATATATGTTTAAATTCTATAAATATAATAATATTAAAGTCAAACATATTGAAACATGAATATATGTGCTTCTATATAGTTCTGAACATTATTTTCACATGGGGAAGTTAAGGTTAACATGTTTGAGGCCCAACATTGTGAATTATGTATACCCTCATGAGGAAGTCAAGATTTTTCATTCCACTATTTCCCACTCCATTAAGATAACTGGTAATGGGATAAAAAAATCCTAGTATAATTCCAAAATTTTGAAATTTAAGAGAAGTTTAATAATTCATCCTATGAACCAAAAAAACACTTGAAATTTTAAGGGTTCTAAGTCAAGTTAATGACTTTAAACTAATCACTTTATAAGAGGCAACCCAAATTTTTCATGGTTTTTTTAAATTTTATTTTTTTGTCTTTTTTTGTTTTATTTTAATCTTAAAAATAGAATAAAAAATAAAAAATTATTAAAATTATTTTAAAAAAATGGGAAAAAGGCAGTCTATGGTTTAGGTGAAAAACATTTCACATCTGGTGGGGCCATAGGACTTAAACCCACAAATGAAGTGAGACAAGTGACAATCACCTACCACTAACCCATATTTTTTCCTAATTTCATCTTCCATAATTTATATATATAATTATATTTGATATTTTTTTGTATTTGTGTTTGTTTATATTAAAAAAATGTTTTCATTTTTTTACCCTAAGTAGGTGTTTGGTGTTCTAAAATAAATAGGTAGATTTTAAATGTTAGTTATTTATTGTTTTACTTAAGGTAAAATCTTAGGATTTACATAGTGTTCTAATTTTTTTATGTGTGAGACTCAATATAACGACCCATACTTTACATACATTGTTAATACTTCAAAATTAAAGCACACTTATTTCAACATATGACAAAACCACAAAGTACCATATAGGTATAGTGTCTTTAGAAACTGGGAAACATAAACAACTGGTTCATAAATCTTCTACAGTGTCTCCCATTTATTTCATCATATCTAGGGTCCGTTTTAAGACATTATACTTAATATCCATCTTCCTGACCTGGGGAAAAGAAAACATAAAAGGGTGAGCTTAAATGCTCAGCAAGGGAAAATAAAGGAAATAAAAATCATATCATATCTTTTTGAAAATCATAACCTGCAAAAGAGATCATAATATCTTAACATGGAATAAATCATAGAAGTGAAAATGAGATCCCCATAATCATAACATGAAACTTGAAACTTTGTGGCATGCACACATAATCATGGAAAATCATTTCTTGTTAGTCATGACTCATTTTCCAAGACTATCTTAGTGGACAAAGTCCCTTTCTGAACCGAGTCACCCTCGTTCCAGTCCTGTTTCACTGAACCGGTATAACCTACCATTCCAGCCATGTCTATCTCATGAGATATAAAATCTTTAACCAATGCATTGGAGGGAGATATAGGTCCCACCCATCTTATAATGAATCCTTTCTTATGTGTGTCACATAATCATAAATCATACATCATCGCATAACACATGTAACAAAAATGGGATTCTTGAAACATCATGACATCATAAAAAAAATCATATAAGGTAAATGACTTCATAAAAATAATTCCCTCACAACATAATCAATTCAATGTAATAATAGGGATAAAAACAGAACCCTATATTATCTTAGATGGAAAATAATTTTGATAAAACATTTGAACTCCATTCTTGAGGAAAATATCCTTTCTACTTCAAAAACACTTTTCTTTTCTTGACATGTCATACAATTATAAACTAAACGAAGTTGATTAAAAATAAACTTGAAAACTTATAAAGGAAGCTTCTTGGAAAAAAATGTTTTAAAAATCCATTCATGTCGTATAAGTTAAAAAAACATTCTTCTCGTACTTTTGTCGAAAAAGTCAAAAAGTACCTCGTACAAAAAATGACAAAATATTCCTTTCATACATATTACTAAAAACTCACCAAAGGGTAAAAATGGATTTAAACAATTTTAGGTGGATGTAAATAATATTACATATTGATGAAACATGGATGTGGATGATAAAATACACCCCAGTAAATACTTACGAATAAACAATCTCGGATAAAAATGAGATTGTGATATTTCCCTTACCTTAGGTCTGATTTGCTTTGTATGTGTCCGAAGCTCCTGTATAATGGTTTAAATAAAGTTATTGACTTATTCCAGAATCATACATATTGATATGATATCATATATGGTCATATTCTTAGCTTCTTGTTAGTAATATTTCATTGTTACTTGTTACTCGGGTCTTTATTGCCTTTTGTTCTTATGCGTGTTTTGCCGAATAAATTCTTATTCTTCTTTTAAGGTTATAGATACCTTATATCCATAATGTTATTAGTGTAACATATATCATATTTATTCATTCAATTCATTTATATAATTACTATGTAATGATGATCATGTAGAACGAGTCGCATCACATCGTGGAGACGGTATTCCGTACGTATGCACGAGTGATGATATCGTTCCTATGATCATGAAATTGTATTGGAGTATATGTATATTATTTCAGTATAAATATTACTTTATAATAATCATAAATATTTACTCATTACACCATTATACCCATCCTTGTAAGGTGATGGTGGAAAATAGATTACACCACGGCGTGGAGACGGTATTCCGTACGTACGCACGCGCGGTGATTTCATTTTTTCGTAGGATGGATAAAAGGTGAATTAGGGTTGTTTAATATTTATAATAACATATCAGTATGTAAGTAATACTGATGTTATTAATTTATCATGAAACAACTAAAGAAGAAGAAGTTGAAGAAGAAAGAAATTGAAAAGATCGGTAATGGATATTACCTCTTCTTTGGAACGCTTCTTTGAATCCTCCACTTAGGGAACTAAGATTGGTCTTTGAAGAAGACCAGGACCTCTAGGATTATTCTAGGGAAGTGGAGAGGAGATAATGGCAGGGGTTGGCCGAGCTTGAGTGCTCAAATTGGTGTGAGGAGGAGGGGGAGGAGGTGCCCTTTTATAAGGGAGGAGAGGGGCACCTTAGGAATATCTCAAAATATTATTTTATATTAAAGTCAAAATCGGTTTATAATGGTTCCAAAGGGTCTTATTTCGAAGATAAAGTGGGGATGGGTCGAAATACTATCAACCAATAGGATTTAGACAAGTTTAGGTTATTATTTTAACCTTATCAATTAGATTTAACTCTAAGTTAAATAATTTAACTTTTACCGTGTCTTTTTGTTTTCTTACACTATATGGTTAATACACTTACTATAACATGCCAAACGAACCCCAAATTGTTTATTATTAATATATATATCCTTATCTAAGTCATTTGGCCGAACCTTAGATTTTTAGGAATAAAATAACAATTAATAATATAATATTTGATTTAAAAACTATTTTGTGTCAATTTTGACACTATTTGATATATGATTTTTGTGAAAGTCATAACAGAATTATATGTTCGAACCAAGTTTATTAAATCAACACTAATATATCATAGTAACCTAGAAAATTATTGGAATTCATAAAAAGTCTCAAATTACATTTATTTTGGTGTTTATAACATCAATTATGTCAATATTTCATTAATAAGATAATTATTGCATCATCATTGTGTCATAAATAAATTAAATTATTTAATGTCTAAAAATTATAAATAAAATATCATCATGTATGAAATATTTTTAGATTTCTAATGAATATTTATAGTCGAATTTATCTTATGTATAACCCCATATTAAAAATGATTTACTTATTAAACTTTGATTTTAACTATTTTAACCCTTCTTTAAATAAATTAATAATAAATGTCCTAATCTAATCCAAGTGGACCTAAATGGTCATATTTTATTCCTAAGTTTGTTTTTGGTCGAATTAAACTTGTCCAATAGAATTAGGACATGTGTTAGGGTAATAATAATATCATTTTTACCCTTAATTAACCTATTTACTTTTAACCGTGGTAAAAAAAAGTAAAAAGTTACTATTCACCAAAAAATTATTTTCATCTCATTGAACCACATTTTAGTCCTTGATATTAACCGTATCTCTCGGATTTTCGAAATTCCATTCACAGAAGCGGTAAAATTAAGTTTTATGCAAAATTCAGTTTTTAACCTACCACTTAGTGGTTTCACTATTCATCAAAAATTGAAAGTTTTTAGAAAAATACCAAAATTTCACCCTAGGCTAATTTCGATATTCCGAATCCAAAAATGAAGTCCATTTTGAAAAATAAAATTTATAAAATTTTAAAAAGTGGTTTTTACTATTCATAACGGCTAGTTTTATTTTAATAGCATATCGTTGTTTAGTGAAACTCGGTATTGCGTACGACGCAAGCTAACGAGGAAGGTCACAATTTCGTGTAAAGCAAGTCAAGCAAGTGTTGTGTAGAAAAAGATTCCTTTGATGATTTATATAACATAAAAGTCTCGGGTGTTACATTCTACCCCCCTTAAAAAGAATTTCGCCCTCGAAATTCGTCACTTTGTAACAAACAGATGAGGATACTTCTCCCTCATCATATCCTTAAGCTCCCATGTAGCTTCTTCAAGTTGGTGGTTCCTCCATAAAACTTTCACCAATCGAGTGGTCTTGTTTCGTAGGACTTTTTCGCTACGATCCAGAATCTCTATCGGTTGTTCTTCATAAGAAATATCTTGCTCCAGCGGAACAACTTCTGAGCTGAGTACATGTGAAGGATCAGGTATGTACTTTCTCAGGAGAGATACATGGAACACATCGTGAACTTGAAAGAGATTCGGTGGAAGCACCAATCGGTAAGCTACCTTTCCAACACGATCCAGTATTTCGAAAGGACCAATATATCTAGGGCTCAACTTCCCCTTCTTTCCAAATCTCATAACCCTCTTCCAGGGAGATATTCGTAAGAACACTTTATCACCCACTTCAAACTCTAGGTCTATTCTTCGGTTGTCGGCATAACTTTTCTGTCGACTCTAAGCTTCTCTTATGTGTTGTTGAATAGATCTGACCTTTTCTGCCATTTCATCAACGAGATCAGGTCCTAATAGCTTTCTTTCCCCAACTTCATCCCAGCAAGTTGGAGTCCTGCATTTCTTTCCATAGAGAGCTTCATAAGGAGCCATCTGAATACTGGAGTAAAAGCTATTATTATAAGAAAATTCCACCAAAGGTAGGTGTTGATCCCAACCTCCTTTGAAATCCATAGAGCAAGCTCTCAACATATCTTCTAGGGTTTGAATTGTTCTCTCAGACTGACCGTCTGTCTGAGGATGATAAGCAGTGCTGAAACTCAACTCTGTATCCAGAGTATGCTGAAGACTTTTCCAGAACTTTGAGGTAAATCTCAGATCCCGATCAGATATAATAGAAAGTGGTACTCCATGCAATCTTACCACTTCCTTTACATATATCCTGGCAAGCTGATCTAGAGATAAATCCTCTCTAATAGCAATGAAGTGTGCAGACTTTGTAAGACGATCAACTATGACCCAGATAGCATTATTGCCTTTGGATGTTTTAGGAAGTCCTGTGACAAAGTCCATAGTGATGTTTTCCCATTTCCATTCGGGTATGGGTAATGGTTGTAACATCCCCTTAGACTTCTGTCTCTCAGCTTTAACTTTTTGACAAACCAAGCATCGAGAGACATATTCAGCAACATCTCTTTTCATGCCATCCCACCAGAAGTACTCTTTCAGGTCCCTATACATCTTCGTGCTTCCAGGATGAATAGAGAATGAAGAACTATGAGCCTCATCCAGCAGCTCCTTCTTTAATTCGGGGATGGGAGGAACACAAACCCGATTCCTGAACTTTATTATCCCATCACAATCAAGGTTGAATTCAGGAACATTTCTCACCTTCTTTTGTAACTCGACATCTTCTTTCTGTGCCTCTTTAATCTTCACATGTATAGATGGTTGAACATTCATTTGAGAAAGATAAAAATTTTCCCCTTCCATTATAATTCCAAGATCCATCCTTTGTAAATCCATAAATATTGGATCTTTTGTGATCCTCATCATGGATAAACTAGCATGGTCTTGTCGACTTAATGAATCTTCCACCTTGTTTGCTTTCCCAGGGTGGTAATGGATTGAGCAGTCATAATCCTTAATCAGCTCCAACCATCTTCTTTGACGCATATTCAGCTCCTTTTGTGTGAAAATATACTTTAAACTTTTATGATCAGTATAAATATCAAACCTTTCACCATAAAGGTAATGCCTCCAAATCTTTAATGCAAAGATTACCGCAGCCAACTCCAAATCATGTGTTGGGTAATTTTGCTCATGGATTTTCAACTGTCGTGAGGCATAAGCTATCACCATATCATTTTGCATAAGAACACACCCCAATCCCTTCTTGGATGCATCACTGTAGATCACA